>OX421494.1:19211195-19866195 GCA_949126835.1 Anisus vortex
CTTTTGCATTTTTGTACGTAGCTGTTGTTGCTTTTTTGTTCTTTATTAATATAATAGGAACATGTTAACAATTGGCTGAGATTTTACATCAGTGAAGTGGCGGTAAATGGCAGGACGGGTCAGTGCGCCCTGGACGGCACTGGTTTGACCTAAGCATCAATTACTAGGATGCGAGTTCCCACTTCAGCAACGAACAAATCTAAATATATATATATATAAATATGTCTGTAAATATTTGTGTTTAATTGCTGTTGGTTTTCTTGTGTGGGCATGTGTGTGTGTGTGCATGTAAGTGTGTGTGTACTTCTGGGTTAACTGCTTTAATTACGGTCAGGAATCATTCAGCCTACATTAACGTCTTTCTGTGTCACACACATTTGTTTTATTTTGTATGTTACTCTTGTCCTCCGACTATTTTTAAAACCACGTTGTTGTTGTTTTTTTCCCAAGTACCATCAACTTATAGTCTAATAGAACTCTGTATGGTCGTTAACCGAAACGGTCGAGGGCAATGTCTATTTAGACCATGTAGCCTACATGATGTTGTTTATTTAGACCAAGTAGTTTACATGATGTTGTTTATTTAGACCAAGTAGTTTACATGATGTTGTTTATTTAGACCATGTGGCCTACATAATGTTGTTAATTTAGACCATGTAGTCTACATGATGTTGTCTATTTAGACCGTAAAGCCTACATAATGTTGTTTATTTAGACCATGTAGCCTAGATAATGTTGTTTATTTAGACCATGTAGCCTACAAAATGTTGTTTATTTAGACCAAGTAGTTAACATGATGTTGTTTATTTAGACCAAGTAGTTTACATGATGTTGTTTATTTAGACCAAGTAGTTTACATGATGTTTGTTTATTTAGACCATGTAGCCTACATAATGTTGTTTTTCTTTTACCATATAGCCTACAAGATGTTGTTTATTTAGACCATATAGTCTAAAAGATGTTGTTTATTTAGACTATATAGCCTACAAGATGTTGTTTATTTAAACCATATAGCCTACAAGATGTTGTTTATTTAGACCATGTAGCCTACATAATGTTGTTTATTTAGACCATGTAGCCTACATAATGTTGTTTATTTAGACCATGTAGCCTACGCGATGTTTGTAAATTTAGACCATGTAGCCTATGCGATGTTTCTTTATTTAGACCATGTAGCCTACGCCATGTTTGTTTATTTAGACCGTGTAGCCTACGCGATGTTTGTTTATTTAGACCATGTAGCCTACGCGATGTTTGTTTTTTTAGACCATGTAGCCTACGCGATGTTTGTTTTTTTAGACCATGTAGCCTACGTGATGTTTGTTTATTTAGACCATGTAGCCTACAAGATGTTTGTTTCATTAGACAATGTAGCCTACGCGATGTTTGTTTATTAAGAAAATAGAGCCTTCAAGATGTTTTTCTTATACCATATAGCCTACAAGATGTTGTTTATTTAGACAATGTAGCGTACGCGATGTTTGTTTATTTAGACCATGTAGCCTACGCAATGTTGTTTTTTTTAGACCATGTAGACTATGCGATGTTTGTTTATTTAGACCATGTA
The DNA here is from genome assembly GCA_949126835.1 of Anisus vortex. Classification (NCBI taxonomy): domain Eukaryota; kingdom Metazoa; phylum Mollusca; class Gastropoda; family Planorbidae; genus Anisus; species Anisus vortex. The sequence continues at coordinate 19,212,763 of OX421494.1, forward strand.
GCCTACGCGATGTTTGTTTATTTAGACCATGTAGCCTACGTGATGTTTGTTTATTTAGACCATGTAGCCTACGCGATGTTTGTTCATTTAGACCATGTAGCCTACGCGATGTTGTCTAATTAGACCATATAGCCTACATAATGTTGTTTTTTTTAGATCATATAGCCTACAAGATATTTTTATTTTACCATAATATAGCCTACAAGGTGTTGTTTATTTAGACCATATAGCCTACATAATGTTGTTTAATTAGACCATAGGTTTTCAACGGGGGCGATATCGCCCCCCGGGGGGCGATGAGCAGCTTTAGGGGGGCATTGACATCCCCGGGGGCGATTGGGGGGCGGTGAGGGGCAAGTGGGCGGTACAAACGTACCTGATGTATTTTAACACATCAGCTATTTGAATCGATTAGTTGTTGGATGAAATGTGATGTAAACGCAAGTGCTGCTAAATATCTGATATCCCCAACAGTAAGCCTACATATTAATAAGAAATAAGAATTGCAATGACTTTTCGATAAAGTAGGGGTCTGTATTGGGCAAATATAGTGTGCGGCCGGCTGGTCCTGTGGTTGGTTCACCGGACCATCAACTATGCTGACCGATCACTGTCGCTTTAGCATCTGCTATTATTAATTATAGTACCAGGTGACCGATCATTCGATCGGTAATAAAGAGCAGGCGCTTGTACCTTAACATCATGTGTATGTTAAACAACAGTGCATAAATTTTTAAAATACGTCTTTACCAGACCAATAAATTGTATTTGTCTTGTTATTTTTCTACTATGAATAACATAAGCTTTAAATTCTAACAGTCGAAGCAGATTCTTATTTGTGCAGTCTAATATCTAGTTTTTTCCCGATTCCCCCCCCCCCCCCCAAAAAAAAAAAAACGAAAAAAAAATTTTAAAAAAAATAAAACAGCTTAATCTCATATCAAACCCTAAAAAAAAACATGTAGGCTAGAGTTGTCAGTTTTAAATGCAACAGAAATATATGTCATTTATGTCATTATGTATTGTATTTAAAAGACTGAAAATGAAAAGTTTAAATTTAAAATATCGTTAATTACGTTACAATTTTTAGTTCTTCTACCCCTTCCCCTACTTTAACAACTGTCAAACTTTCTAGTGACCACTCTTATAAAATTTTGTCAATTTTGTTAACTCCCTTCCTCACCCCATTCAAGCTAACAATGAGTTACTGCCGGCAAGTATGTTTGATATAAATTAAAAAGGTCTATGATTAAATGTAACACATTTTTAATAGTTTACCAGATTTCATTTTGACCTCTTAACATAGTCTAATATTTCTTACTTGGGCACATATATTAATCATAAGTATAGTTTGTAAATCACTTGTAAAAAATATCTTATACAACAAAGTATTTATTTATTATTTTCAATGTTTTCAATGTATTATTCCAAACATTATTTGACAAATAAAAGTAAAAATATATAGTTTGGTGTAAACCTTATCTAATATCCTCCCCTTGTGTTACTATTTAAAATAAACTATCGCGGCATAATATCATATCGATTAATTAAAACAATGGTATAATAAACATTTTACTTTTTAAAAAAAATTTTGAGCATTACGCCAGTAAAATACTGAATAATTAAAGGTGAACTTAGGTTATTCATTGAAAGACTGCAAATGAAAAGATTAAAATATACGTTAGATGATTTGTTTCATTCCCCCCCCCCCCCCTTCAATAAAAAGAACAGTATATTACACTTCTGACTATTGTTATAAGGAAAATACGAATAAATTGATACATCTTTTCTAGTTTACCACATTAATTTCGATTGCACAATGTTAACATATTCTAATATATCTTACTTTGGTAGGCCTATGTTAGCAAATCATAAATACATTTAATAAAACTTTCGTAAACATGTGTAGGCCTATTTTATAACCGGTGGCTTAGTGTTTTTTTTATATTAGTTCACAAAAACTTTATATCAAGCTACCAGGGAGTTTTCTTTTTAATTACTCCACATATGTAACGAAAAACATTTATTATATAAACATAGCGAATATCATTTTCAATCTTTATAAAATTTAAACGTTTAGGCTAAATTTGACAATTTTACTTTCAACAAAAATATACCAATGTACCAATGATGTAATGATCTTATTCATTTAAAAGACTGCAAATGAAAAGATTAGAATATATTTTAGATGAATTGTTAAATTCCCCCCCCCCCTTTTTTTTTTCAATAAAACTAACAGTAGGCCTATGCTAAACGTCTAACTATTGTTATGAATGGAATACATCTTTTCTAGTTTACTATTTTTACTTGGGTAGGTCTATATAAGCAAATCATGAATATATTTAAGAACACATTCGTAAACACATGTCGTGTTTAAAAAAAAAGTAGATCCTATTATTATTTTCGACGTGTTTTTTTCCAAACAATATTTGATAAAAAAAAAAGTAAAATATATAGTTTGGTGAAACCTAAATCTAATTCTGTTATTACTTAAACCATAGACTTTCGATTTTAATTTTTCATTGAGAAAATCATAGCGATTAAATAAAACGGAACTTGTATATCAATAACTTTATTTCCTGTATAGCAATTACGTTATTTAGAATCGGGAATTCCGAAAATCAGTGTTTCAAGTCATTATAGAGCAGAAATACTAAAGCAAGCGGTCCATGTATTTTATAGTCTATGCTTAAACGTAAAACTATTATTGCACTATTAATTAATACGTAATGGAAAACATTTCCAACATGGTTATAAAGATTCCATCTATCTTTTCTTCATATAATTGTTAAGCTGCTATTTTCTTTTATTTAATCTAAAATACATTGAAGATTTTATCATCTAAATAGGCATAGTAAGCCTCGAGGGCCGCATACTAATATTTATCAACCCACTGGCTGTAGTTTGCACACCACTGCATTACATAAATTACACTTAGTCTTGCTTTAAATTATATCTACCATCGGTGCGCAACAGTAGTCTAAACAAGAAATTAAACTTCTTTCTGCTGCTGTACGGGTATTTCCGAAACGTCACAACTGCGACGCAAAAAAACACGGCTCTTGAAAGCGCGCTACATGTGGGTCGATCAATGGCATGTTTTCCCGGCCAAAATGAACTATCTACGATAAATCTAAGGGTATTTTAGTCTAACGTTCATTTCCGATTTTATTTGTGGGGCCGAAAAGCTGTAGATTTTTTTTGAGGTGAAACAAGTCGTGCATTAAAACATGAAGATAATCGTTAGAGCGCTTTTGAAGAAAATTTCCAGACATATATATATATATATATATATATATACATACATACAATTTTAACTCGTATTATAGTATAGGAATTTATCATCTCAGTAAAGTCTTAAATGTGTTTTACAGGTATAATGATGGAGTAGTACTATAGTAATGCGGTATAGATAATAAGTAATCATCCAAACTGGGTAGTTATTGTAATGCTTGAAAATATACATATAATTTATTTAGTCATATAATATTTATATAATTTTCAAATACATTTTACAGTTTGATCATTACAAAGTTATGAATGTGAGCCATTTAATTTTTATAAAAGAAAAAAAAAAACAGAAATATTAGCTCAAATAAAACGGGCAAATTACCTCCCTTTAACTAAAAAAATGTGATTTTTTTAGATTCAATATTTGATTCAATTACAAGGGTGGTGAGGGGCGGTGAGCGGAAAAAAATTGTAAAAGGGGGCGGTGAGCCGAAAAAGGTTGAGAACCTATGATTTAGACCATGTAGCCTACAAGATGTTGTTCATTTAGACCATGTAGCCTACAAGATGTTGTTTATTTAGACCATGTAGCCTACAAGATGTTGTTTATTTAGACCATATAGCCTACAAGATGTTGTTTATTTAGACCATGTAGCCTACAAGATGTTGTTTATTTAGACCATGTAGCCTATAAGATGTTGTTTATTTAGAACATATAGCCTGCATAATGTTGTTTGTAGCCTACAAGATGTAGTTTATTTAGACCATGTAGTCTAGAAGACGATGTAGCCTGTTTATTTAGACAGCTAGTCTAGTAAGTTCAACGTAAAAGTAGCACACCTCCCACCCCATCCGACACACACACACACACACACACACACACACACACACACCACTATCCCATCCTTGAAGAGGTTAATAAGATGCGGGCCAACAAATTAGCCCCACTGATTGATGGCCAGGCCAGACAGTCGGCGTGAAAAAGAACTTGTGGACATCCGAACAGGAGATGAAGAGAAGAAAAAAACAACCGACGACTGTTGGCTATCGATCCCTCACCGAGTCAACGCCTGGAAATAACTTGACGCTATTTTTAGCTACAGTGCGAAGACAGGAAAAAAAAATATGTATTTATTTTTTAAAAGAACTCCACTAGAATTGCATAGTCCATGCAGCCAGAGAGTTGTCCTTTCAGAAAATTTCACAATATAACTTTTTATAGGATGTGCAATTTCTCTCCATAGTGGATCCCAAAATGCGTCCATATAATTTAAATGTAAATAGAAACCAATGTAAATGCACATACAAAAAAAATAATGTTTGGTATCGATTTGTTGTTGTTGTTGTTGTATATTCGATTCTATATTTAACACGTTTGTGTGTAATCAGAGTTCTCGGCCTTGTCTAAGATCGCCATTTTTGTTCCATATATAACTAAGGCAGACATTATGTCTTGTATTAAATTACTACATGTCTATTTCTTGCAGCCATATCAACACGAGCTGGTCCGCTATGTAAAACAAGGGCATTAGGTGTTAAGCCTGAGAAAAATGATTATAAAAAAAAATGGAAGGTGTTAGTTTTTCGTGGAAAAGATAGTTTAAAAAATAGTTTTAAAAAAAAACAATAACTGATAATCGGATCTTTTATTTGTACCGTATCAATTTAGTATCAAACCCACTTAAAAGCCTAACCGGGTTTTCCCCAATGAAGGCCATCCTCTCGCATTCGTTTTTCATCTTGTTCTACTTTTTTTGCCACCAAAGAAGGCACGTTAAATTTTCAACAACACTAAAAAAAAATATAATTTACTATTAGGCCTATATAAAACCAGAGGTAAACTTAATGACAATTTTACATGTTGTAATTAAAAAGATTCGTTTTTATGAGTAAACCTGAAGAGATGATTGGATAATTAATGAATAGCCTACAGATGTGACGTAAAATGTGGTTTCTCATATTTAGTCTATAGACCTTTTATATTAGGCCTAGGTAAGCCGCGACCTCAATAAGTCTCCTACTGTGGTGCCCACCTTGAGTTGGCACACCAAGTATTGATCGAATGTCTAGAAGAGTCTAGAGTGTGCCGGCACACCAAGTATTGATCGAATGTCTAGAAGAGTCTAGAGTGTGCCGGCACACCAAGTATTGATCGAATGTCTAGAAGAGTCTAGAGTGTGCCGGCACACCAAGTATTGATCGAATGTCTAGAAGAGTCTAGAGTGTGCCGGCACACCAAGTATTGATCGAATGTCTAGAAGAGTCTAGAGTGTGCCGGCACACCAAGTATTGTTCGAATGTCTAGAAGAGTCTAGAGTGTGCCGGCACACCAAGTTTTGATCGAATGTCTAGAAGAGTCTAGAGTGTGCCGGCACACCAAGTATTGATCGAATGTCTAGAAGAGTCTAGAGTGTGCCGGCACACCAAGTATTGATCGAATGTCTAGAAGAGTATAGAGTGTGCCGGCACACCAAGTATTGTTCGAATGTCTAGAAGAGTCTAGAGTGTGCCGGCACACCAAGTATTGATCGAATGTCTAGAAGAGTCTAGAGTGTGCCGGCACACCAAGTATTGATCGAATGTCTAGAAGAGTCTAGAGTGTGCCGGCACACCAAATATTTAATAAAGTCTCTCGTAGTATATACAGTGTGTCGGCACGCTATTTATTGAGTGGATCTCTTTCCAGTTTACATTGTGTCGACAGTCGACACACCGGCTCAAGGCACTCTCTTCATAAGACTGTGGTATTCAGGCAGCAAAATTTCTAACCAGTATCTCACTACTTCTCTCATCCTTCTTTTTATATTTCCCCTTCCCCACCACTCTCTCTCTCTCTCTCTCTCTCTCTCTTCTCTCTCTGTGTCTCTCACTCACTCACTCTCTCACGCATGCCAACACAATATTTAATCAAAATCCTATCGTTCCGCAAGCGAATCCACGGCCATACCCCCCCCCCCCCTCCACACCCCTTTCAATATCCAGCAGACGTAATTTATTTATGGATCTTGTTGATGGAAGAACCTCAGGGGAGAGGGAGGGATAAGAGGCAGGATCCCGGGGGTGCGGGGGGAAGGGGCTGGGACTAGTTGATTACTTGTCTTACAGGCATGTAAAACTCGGACGGTCAATAATAATATAAAGTGGTTGGGGTGGTTGAGGGTGTGGGGGGGGGGGGGTAAATTGCAAAAGGGGGAATTCTAAACAGTTGCACAATTTCCCACAGAACTAATGAGAAAGAAATAATGTGGTATCTATTTATAAATTCTAAAAACGTATATTTTGAATTATGTCTATGAAAGGATTGAGGACCGAATTTGCTGTTTCGGTGCTTAGGGCTCAGCGTGGTCTCACTCCGGTCCTGCAATAGCCTATAAGAAAGAATAAAAGAAAAGTAAACCTGTCAGGAATACTTGGGCTAAATCTTGCACAAAAGTTAATACTTCAGTGTAACTATAACACGTGTAATGCGCTATGTAATTTTAAAGGTTAACCACATTCTGTAGCATAACTTGTGGGAGGTGGTGAGACGCAGAAATTCTGATATGCTGAAAAACGGATATGCTCTTAATTAACCTGTATGTAAGTTAGCGTATTTTATAATTTTAGAAATTTTAGAAATGAAAATTAGCATTCTAAAAAAGCGCCAATATCTACCCCTCCCCCTTTTTTTTCTAGGGTGCCACATTTTCTAGTTACACCACTGATCACAACTAATCAACATTAAGAAAATTCCATGAAATTCTGATTTGATTATAAGTATTTCTTTTAGATCTGAAATAGCACTAGTTTTAAAACCAGTTTCCATCTTTCAAAAAAGTCAACGATTTTAATGTAAGAGTTTTGTCGCTTGAATATATTTTATTAACACGTTTTTTTCTTCAGTCTATTGTACCAGACGATTTAGAGAAGTGTACTAAAGTACCCATCGGACCAAAATAAGGCCGGTCAAGCAGCGTAAACTCAAGGACACCCTCGATTTTCTGGAAAAAACCTAGCCTCCACCAGGATTCGAATCCAGGACCTTTGGTCCGCCAGCCGAACGCGCTGCCGCAAGGCCACTGTGTTTACTATGTTTAATGGTGACAAATGGCAGCCGTATTAATTTAGGCGTAAGAAGGTTCGATTTTTAAATATCATCATTTCAACAATATGACGTAAAAAATATATAAAACACTGTCATGCGATGAAAATTAATATTAAAGTCTAAAATTTCAACCCTTAATCAATGGAATATGTTACGTTAGTGCAGAATATTAAATTGAAGTTGTCGATTGTCGAAAGTTAGCTTACTATCTAAAAGTAAAGCATAAGGCAAGCTTCGTGGACGGACTACTAAGGACTAGAAGCACAGGGATTTATGCAAATAAATTCCTTGTATTTTGGCTGTAAAGTAGACATGTTAAATAACGAAGTTATTCATCATCATCGCCATCATGGCTGCTATTTACTTAGTAACGTAATCAAGAAACTTAATCCACGCCTATTGCTAATGCTCTATAATGCAGTATTGAGAAAAAGTACGTGCGAGTTTCTACTTTATTTTTTTAACAAATGTAAAAGTAGCTTTTTTATTTTTTTATTTTCTTAGTTTGGGGCAATTATGAGGTCCGTGTTTCAGTTACGCCACGCGTAGTCAAAATTGAAGTGTACTTATATAGAGCGGCAGTTGTTTCAGAAAATAATTTCTAAAGAATGTTTAATTACAATATGGGATACACGAGAGTTTTGGAAATACAAAGCTTACCAAACGGAAGTGCTTCCATCCTCCTGAACTTCTGTGAAGTTTGCCATTGTGAAAATCACACTCTAACTGAGATAACTGTCCAGATATGACGCACACGATATCTACAAATTTCGGAGAGTTCAAACGTATAGTTTATCCTGACGCCCGAACGCGAACTTAGAATCTATAACACGCCCCTGTTTCCTAACTCTGCCACATGTTCTATGTTCCACTGAATGAAACGCGTTTAATGAACGCCAGGCACAATAGCTTAAACCCTCTACAAACAGATAATTGAAATTTCGAACTCGTTAAAAGATCTACAATAGGCACTTGAAGTGTACATTTGTATGTAGAGTAGAGTATAATTACATATTGTCAGTTTGATGCTTGCTTAGTTATCAGAATGGTTTTCCACACAAGAAGAATTAATTGTCTGGACTTCATAGTCTCCAACATTTATTCCACGTCCATTAAAACAACGTATCATGGGAAATTCAACGTTTTGCATTTCGCACACAATCCCCGAGCTATGTAAGCATTTTATAAGTATCGAATCCGACCCTAGATCCTATGTGCTAATAAATCCACTTGAATTTAGAGTAATATTTTTTTCCGATCATCAAAAAATAATCGATTCGCGTCTGGCGTTTCGATGACAATGTTCTACATCTAGCTGACTACGAGAAAACATTTTGTTCTATTAATCTACGTGTGTGTCTTATTTGTGTGTTTGAGAAATCTATCTAAAGTCACTGTTATCACACAGAGCAATTTATTCCAAGAGTTTGAAGTAGTCGAGTCTATTCACGTCTGCAGTTCCGATTACAATGTCATACCGGGTGTCAACTACTAGGAGACCTTTTGTTCATTGGTAACTTTATCATGAGTCTTTAAATTTAATGCTTAGAATTCTTAGTTCTTTCATTTCAAACACACAAAGACACTGTTTCCATGGTTTGAAAAATTGGTGTGGAGTACCTATTTAGAACGTAATGTCCTTTTTTTTTTTTAATTACTTTCAACAACAATCTTAATAATCTATCCCAGTATAATTATCTTTCCTTAGAGCCGCGCATACATTCCCGGAAGTCACATTAGATAATTGTACACGCAATAAAACAGATCTCAGTCTGGGCCAATTATTTAATAATTATTGCTCCAAGGCTAATTCAACATTAGCGGATTGTTTTTGTTTTTTTAACATAAAGAAAGATAACTCTTTCTAAGTAAGGGAGATAATTTGACAGCACTCGATAGCAATCTAAAGTGTTTTTTTTGTGTGTGGTTTTTTTTGTGTTTTTTTTTTTTTTGCCGTTTGGAAGATAAGGGATTATGCTAATCGGCACTAGATTAAGAACTATACATAAAACAAAGCAAAGTTTGAAGTGATTGTTGTGATTTAAAATTTAAATACAGTGCATTGTTTTTGTGTGCGTGTGTGTGTGTATGTGGGCGTATGTGGGGTGCGAGCGCTAATTGCTCCTTCTCCCCACCCACCCCCACCTCCCGTAATTAAATTTTTATTTTAAGACACAATCAAGACAGTCAAAAAATCGTTACATAAAACTATTAGGTTTAGATTGGACGTTAGGCAGTCTTTAAAATTGTGTTGGATTTCTAGTGCGTAAACATATCTCAAGTTTTTAAGCTTTTGCAACAAAGAAGGGTCTGCATCCACTGATGTGGGTTGTTGCGTTTGTGATTGATCATAACAATACATTATGTATTCATACAAATTTGTGTATGCTACTCTGATTATTTTAAACACTGAAACCAGCACGGTGACATCGCGTTCGTTTCGAAGATGTAGTTCTTATTAATGTCATGGTCCGGGTCTTCTGTTTTCTGTTTTAGGGTCTGGTTCACTATGAACTAATACGCTCAAGCCTCTTGATGAAAGTTTAAAGAAGAGCTTAATACTTGAACTTACAATAATACAAATAAAAGACCCTTGGTCAATAATAAGTAGCTTATGTAACAGTCTGTAAAACACACAAAACAAAACACAATTTACACCTCTGCGTGCCTTATAGAAAGATTGGTGCTAGTAGGGAAAGAATGGATTTTCCCGAAGTTGTCGGAATGCGAAGGAAAATGCGGACATAGAAATATGTAGAGACTTCGAAAACACATATATTGGAACGCGCAAGTAATCTCTAAGCCACAATATAAAAACAAACTCTAAATGAATTATCGATCAAATTCTTACGCAAAGAATCTCTAAGACATAATTAAATACAAATTAATAACTCGGAATGAATTCTATTTATTTAAACATGTTTTAAGCATACAACACAAGACTAACATCCTAACATCTGCTACTGTTAATGATATTTTGATTTCAGTTTAATCGAGATCTCTTTAATTTGTTTTGAACCGTCATGAGCATAACGAGAATTTTTTTTGCGGTATAGATAAGTAGTAATCATACAAACTAGACAGTTATTGTAATGCTTGAAAATATACATATAAATTCTTTAGTCATATAATATTTATATAATTTTCAATACTTTTTACAGTTTGATCATTTCAACGTTATAAATTGTAAACCATTTTTTTTTATAAAAGAAAAAAAAAACAGAAATATTAGCTCAAATAAAACGGGCTAATTATCTCCCATTAACTAAAAATGTTTCCACATTTTGATTCAATAGTGATGCCGAAATCGTTATGTTTTGTAATATAACAAATATTACTGATTATTAGACCTAAGTCTTTTGCAACCAAAATCGAAACAAAAATAGACAAATAGCTAGCAACACACCAGGCAAACGATTCGCATTAATATTGATTTATTTAAACCTTTTGTTTAGGCAATTTTCTTATCTATTAATTCTTACAATATGTTTCCTTTTCAGTTTTTTTAAAGATAATTAATCACACAAAAATTCTAGTCCGCCTACAAAAATTGCGGAAACTATAGTCCAGATGGGCGGAGTGGGGGGGGGGGGAGTGGGCGCTAAAAGAAAGGTGTGGGGGGTGGGGGTGGCGGTGAGCGGAAAAAGGTTGAGAACCTATGAAAAAAGCGGAGAGCTCTTTTTCTGCACCTTGAAATTTGACGTGATAGTTGTAAGAATGTTTTCTAAATTAAATTAAGGCAATGAACAATAAGTATTGACAATGACGTACGTCACTATAATGTAAATTATAAGAAGCATTGATAATGACGTACATCCGAATAATTGACGTCATAAAAAGTATTCAGAATGACGTACACCATAATATTGTGCGTCATAAAAAAAGTATTGAGAATAACGTACGTCCTAATAATGTACGTCATAAAAAAAAGTATTGAAAATGACGTAGAATTTAAGACTACTCCAGTTTCTCGTAGTCTCTTTTAACAGGCAGAGTTCTGACAAGCTTATTTCTAAGGGGCAATCCGTAGTTTCTTTTAAAGGCAGAGTTCTGACAAGCTTATTTCTAAGGGGCAATCCGTAGTTTCTTTTAAAGGCAGAGTTCTGACAAGCTTATTTCTAAGGGGCAATCCGTAGTTTCTTTTATAGGCAGAGTTCTGACAAGCTTATTTCTAAGGGGCAATCCGTAGCTTACGTACACAGTCAATTGAGGGGGGAGGGGGGGTTAAGAAGTGGTGGTTGGATTTAAGTGATGTTGCGTACCTAGGCGTACGAAGAGAATGAAGAAATCTCTATTGAATGTGTACGTTTTGCAAATATTTATATATCGCCCAGGTTACAATTATACGAAACAAACAAAATTGCTGTTGTGGCGGAAGACTGAAATCTTTTGAAATCAAAATCGATTTTAACACAACTACTTTCTATGGAAACAAGTCGGTTGACGAAAAACAAAACTACGATTGTTGCCAATGTGTTTCATTAGATTAATTTTATACATTTATTTATTATTATTTTTATCATTATTATTAATACTACTATTATTATTTCGATAAAATTGTATATTATTTACCAATGTTAAAATTTTCTAGTTATGTCTTTGACTATGCCTTTATTGTACTTATGAAGTATGTGGCAAATAAAATATTGTTCATCGTTGTTCACTATGGAGACCGAATGATTCAAGACTGATGAGCAATAATAGATTATAAAATGCAAAAAAAGAAATTCTGAATTTCTAATCAAATGGAAGTTATTAACATTTGATTCAGACACAATTTTTATGCTTTAGGCCTACTCAAATCAGTATTTTAAACTAGAGCCTACACAAGCCTATGTAGCGCCCCAGGGCAAAAGTTTCAGCGACGCCCCCTTGCATACTGTGACTGCTTTGCATAGTGAAATATTTAGACTATATTTGCCGCCCCTAGAAGTGTCGCCCCCGGGCATATGCCACCTTTGCCCTCCCCCCCTCCCCACAGCGAGGGAACTGCTTTAAACACATCCTTGTCTAATTGATTTAGATTTCCCTGTCTTGAAATTCGTTTTAAGTTTCTCTTTTGCTTCGATTGTTCTATTTTATCAATTAATTATTTTGATGCAGTGCTAAAGACATTAAAAATGGGAATGTTTTACATTGTATTTCATGGAGAAAACAAAATGTTAGCGTGGGCGACAGCGATATACAAAAAAAAAATCACACTATAGAATAGTAAAACAAAATGCACTGTAACTAGATCTATGGCAATAAAAACCAGTTTTAGGTAGGCGAGGAAAGGGTGGAGAAGCTAATGTTTACGTACGTGAAGGGGATATGGTCGAATGTCCAAACTGTGGACGGTTGCAACAGGGACGTTGTGGTGTGTGTGGGGGGGGGGGGTGTAAATATGACTTTTTTGCGTATGAACTTTTTGGGCGGTCCCTACCGAGTTTGTTAAACCAGTGCCTATGTTTAGATTTGTGTAGCTACAGTTGTCATTTTGCACACTGGATTTTCTTCTGTGCTGCTAAACCTTAGGCTTTAGACCTATTCTGTCTTCTTGTTCAAGTGGCTTGAGTGATGTGTCGACACTTTTTAATCGTCCACGCCACCACAATACGCAAAATACGTTGTTCTCTCTCTCTCTCTTTTTTTTTTTTTTTGCTTTGTTTACGCCATGCATATTTAATTGTGTTGCATATGATTGTGTAGGCTATTGCAACAGAATGAAACGGACAACCCTTAAAACGTATCCAAAACAAAATGTTAAAAATGTACGAATATAATTTTTCATTGGGCGGTCTGGGATTGTGGGGAAGGGGTCAATATTTTAGAATGCATTTAATGTGTGTCATGTAGCACTTAAATTAAATTATTATTGGTTACTTATATAGCGCTTCTATCCATGCTATTTTAGCATGCTCAGTGCGCTCTGTAAACACAATGCTGCCTGCTGGCGCAAATATGTTTACAGGCCCAAAACTCCTGCAGGGCGACAGGGATCCGCCGGTGGCCGGGCTAGAACCCGCGACGTGTCAATTGGTTTTTGGTTGACAGTCCGGTGAACTAACCGCTGGACCAGCCGGCTTCACACTTATACACATTGGGGACAACTAGGTATGGCTAAAGGCACCATTACATTATTGCTCGTCTTTTAAGTGAGCATAAGTAAATAAATAGTTCTGAGTCTATCGCTAATACATCACGTTAATAGCGCCTATATTTTGAAATTTTTAAATATGTATTACTTGTCTTTGTTTTACATAGCGTTAAAGAAACTACATATTGCCACCGGGCAATGATGTCTTATTGTGGCCCGGTGTTCCGGTTCACGGCTCAGAGATTTACAAAAGCTCCGATCTTGATCTAAGCTAGTTCGGCTGCGCGACAAAACAATAAAAGAAATGACTGGCTCCTCGAAGAGAATCTTTACCCTGTACTGTTCTGTCAGGTCCCCACAGACTACAGAATACAGTAACCACCTCTTAGTATATTTATTAATAAATTTATTATTATCTTCATTTTTATTACTAATATTTGTATTACTATTATTGTTCAATTTAATATTCACTAATGCTATAATTTTCTTATGTTTTTGACTATGTCTTTATTGTACCTATGTACTATGTGGCAAATATAAAATATTGTTCATTGTTGTTCATTGTTCTTAGTTAAAAAAAGAAAAAGGCCGTTAAACTGATATCAGATTACAGGTAAAAAAGAAAACAACAACACGGATTATGCTGTAACATGACCAATGTTTAATACTAGCTATGGAATGGAATTGGTTGACTCGGATTTTAAAGAAAAAAAAAGCATGACATGGAAAATTTAGATATATTAATTACAAAAGATCGATGTCGGTTCTTACCTGCTCTACGAGTCTTGCATCCTGGTTGGGTTTAGTTTCCCATATCCAGTTTGGTCACAATGGACAAGTTACGGGAATCCGGCCAGTAAATTTCCAAAATTACCGCTATCCAATACTGCAGTGAGGGGCAAGAGGACACCACCGTCTAGTCTACCCGTTGATACGGCCCGCGTGGGACGTGACACGGCAGCGTGACACGGGATTGTGCTCACAAGGCGTCTCTCGTGTCGGTTATTTTGAGAGAGCACTCAACACGTCTCGCGCAACAGGTCGCGTGCTCCACACACACACACAAAAACAACAACAACAAACATCCGTCTGCAAACGGCAACAGGGGCAGCAACTCACACTGACCTTTGGGGTGTGACGATGTACGCGCGAAAGCGTGGGAGGGGGGGGTTCAATCAGAACTACGTACGTCGCATGCATCGCGGAGCCGCCGCTGGAATGCCTTGTCACCTCCCCACCCCGCCTACTCTCACTCACACCCTGGCAGTTTTCTTCTTCACTTTTTCTTGTTTGTTTTTTTTTTTAAATTATTTCTGCGCCTGTAACCATGGCAACGATGATTTGATGCTCCTGAAAGATTAATCTGATCGATTTGTCTTAACAGAAAAGCCTCGACAGCCTGACCGCTCCACGGCTCCATCTACTTGGTCGTCAGCTGTCCGCTTCGGTATGCTGGCACGTTGCGAGCGATCTCGCGATCGGCGCGTGCGTGCCGGAGTTATCGGGGGAGCCGCGGCGTGAGGAGGGGAGGAGGGATGGAAATATATTTCTGAGCTTGTTGGGACAAATAAATATAATCGATTATCGGATAACTCGAAGATTCTAGTGGTGAATAAGTTTCCAGGAGCAAGGCCGCAAGTCCTCCCACCACCCACACCACCCCCTCACCCTCAACCTTTCATTTCTCATCTCTTCTCATCTCAAATTTCTATATTTTTTTTAATTAACTGAACTGATGTGCTTAAAGAGAGATTGTTCTTGAGATGTCTGATAGATTTTTGTATCAACCTTTACATTTCTCACAACCATTATATATTCTGTACATATCTACGAGCAATGTAAAACTTGGATCTGTCAACCAACACTTTATAACGGACGGTTAAAACGTAGGGATAAACCAAGCCAAGGAAGTCATTGGGATTTCCAAGCGCACTGCAGTTGTAGAAAACAAAAAGAAAAGAAAAAACAAAGAAACGAACCACTAAACAACAACAAGTGTCTATAAGATATACACTATAAATCAGGCTAGACTGCTATAAGATCTACACTATAAATCAGGCTAGAATGCTATAAGATATACACTATAAATCAGGCTAGACTGCTATAAGATCTACACTATAAATCAGGCTAGACTGCTATAAGACCTACACTATAAATCAGGCTAGACTGCTATAAGACCTACACTATAAATCAGGCTAGACTGCTATAAGATCTACACTATAATCAGGCTAGACTCTATAGAGCGTTCTCTATGGGCGGAGCTTAAGTTTTTTAGTGTAAATTTAGTGACGTATTTGTGTAAATATAGAACCCACTTGAGGTACAAACGTAACGTGGTGAAGTTGTTCTTCATCATGTTAAATTTACATCTGAATATTGGCTATCCTACTCACAAATTAGGAGGTAAATAGTCGTATATCATCTTCCTAGTCCAAGAGAAAGCCTGACATGGTATTTTTTCAACGATTTTCAACATTTTACGCCCATTTTATCATTTTCATATCCGACCGGTAAGTGTTGCAATTGAATTGATTTTATTGATATTATAATTAGGCCTAATAATCGTTCGGAACAACATTAATTATATGTATTCCCCTATTTTAAAAGTTAAATACTGCAGATTAATTGATTAATGTGATTAGGCTAGGGCCGGTTAGACCTATTTACACTTTCACAAAACATAAGTAAAACAAGCTCGGGCCTATAGGACACTTTATTGATACAGCGGCCATTGTGTACACCACTACATAAAAATAAACAAAAATCACGTGCTTTTTGTCACGTGATTGCAAACGCACTATTACTGTAATTTATGACATGAGGGTAGAAATTTTTGTATGACAGTGACATTTAAACTCACATTGATGTATAAGTAAGTATAGGGCTGTTGAAGCAGCGCTCACCAGTTTAAAAGAGAATGTGTGGCCAGCGCAATGCCCACAGCCGCCTTTACTTTAACCCAACTAATGTCAGGTACCCAATCAGAGCTGGGTAGACTAAGGGACACCATCGAGTACAGGGGGAAAATACTATAGATAGATAGATAGATAGATAGATAGATAGATAGATAGATAGATAGATAGATAGATAAATAGATAGATAGATAGATAGATAGATCGATCGATAGATAGATAGATAGATAGATAGATAGATAGATAGATAGATAGATAGATAGATAGATAGATAGATAGATAGATAGATAGATAGATAGATAAATAGATAGATAGATAGATAGATAGATCGATCGATAGATAGATAGATAGATAGATAGATAGATAGATAGATAGATAGATAGATAGATAGATAGATAGATAGATAAATAGATAGATATATGAATAAATAGACAGATAGATATATTGGTAGATATTAATAAAAATGCAAGACTAGACTCGGACCACGGATGAGCGTGGGACGCAATAATCTTCTTTATAGAAGGAGCGTCTTTAATGTATAAGATAAGATAGAGAGATAGATTTATGGTTAGATGGATGGATGAATCGAAGGATTGATACTGATAGATACGTAGATAGGTAGGTAGATAGGTAGATAGATAGGTAAGTAGATATGTATGTAGGTAAGTAGATAGGAAGGTAGGTATATAGGTAAGTAGATAGGCAGATAAGTAGGCTAGATAGGTAGGTATGTAAGTAGGTAGATAGATAGGTAGGTATGTAAGTAGGAAGGTAGGCAAGTAGGTATGTGACTAGGTAGGTATGTATGTATGCAGATAAATATATAGAATATAGATATATTAGTGCATAGGTACGGAAGACCTTTCAGTAAACATATACAAGAATGAAAAATCATAGTAGTTTCTTACCTCCTAAGATCGTTCGTTATACACACGAACTCTTTCAAAGCATGTAAAGAAATCAGGAATGCCAACTGCATTAAACCAATTCTAATTTTTGCCTTAGTAATGCTTTATCATTGATTGGACCAATAAAAGTACAGCTCATCTTCAGTGTAATTGCACACGCTAGCAGAATAAGCCTTCCATTTTGAATGTATTTATGTTCGCGATAATTGCCGCCATGTCTGAGCTTTTACGATGTTGAATTCGAGATTATTTGAGATGTACGTCATCATTAGTGCTAGTAAATAAAAATGAGTTTAAGGGGGAATGGGACTGAAACATTTAATTCAGTTATTACTGGACCAAAATGATTTTTAATTGCATATACATATATATCTTGAGTGGCCTTGATAAAGACATAAGTAATTTGTATGACAAAAACATGGTTGCCATGGTTACGGCCGCCATTTTGAAAAAAAATAGTCATTACAAAAGTTATAAAATTTTAAAAAGTATTATAGATATTTTGGTTTTAATAGTGTTTTTATGTAGTACTATTACCATTTTAGGTACTAGACAAAATTTTAATTAAATATTTTAGAATATATTTTTTAATGAATTTTTTAATTTTAGTATTGGAATTTTGTATAAAATTCATGATTTTTTTTTTCTTTTAATACATTTTACAGACAAACTAATTATACATTCACCTTAAAACCTAGTCTAGTACCTCTAGATATAATATATAAAGCTACATACCAAATTGCAACATATTATCTTGAATGCTTCTAATTATTTTACAATTATCATAGCACAAAAACAACAAAAAAACACATATTGAGAAAAACCCATTTAAAGGCAAAGAATCGACAAAGAAATTGAGTCGACACCCACATTTCAAACTCAATATTTCAGTACAAAACCGTCATTTTTTATATTTTATTTGATGCATTTTTGTTACAATTAGGTTTAACAAGCTATTTTTAACAAAAACTAAACAACTCTATTTTTGAAAAAATATGCCAAATATGCCCCCCCTACTCAGTCCCGTTCCCCCTTAAAAACTTTGTCAAGCCCATAATATTTCTTGCATTTTGATTAGTGCAAAGATATCAATAATTATAACAAATAATAAGGTTCCAATACTAATAATAATTGATTAGTATTAAATTTTAATGGTGTAAGTGTGCCGGTTTCACTGGTTTATTAAGGCAACCCATTCCCTGCCCGGATGTCACTCGGGACATCTGCATGTGCATCTGTTCTTGCATAATATGTGATAAAAATAGCATTTCTGACCCTATATCTATCTAAGCATGGTAATAGTAATTATTGTGTTGTAATTCTAAGTTAGAATTCAAAGACCAAGTGAAGAGATTTATATCAAAATTGAGTTAACATTTGATTTTGATAGTAAATAGTATTCAGTATCTGAATTTTAATAAAATCATTTATACAAAGTATCAAAGATAAATTATAAGTAATTACTTCGCATATTTGCACTTAATGCCTTATGTTTTCTTTTCTTTTTTTCTTATCGTAATTCACAATCTTAACGATTATGCATGCATAAAAGGTCAAAAAGAAGAACATTTCCGGTCTTATTCGATTTTTTGCTTCGAAACAAGTCTGTGGGCTACGTTACTGGTTGTACGAAAATATGTAGAGAATTACATTTTTGTTTCATTTCCAAAAGATAGCGCCAATAGAAAACGATGGATTGTGAATGCCAGATTTGAAGAATCACCTATTTATAATCCCAAACTAATTGCTTGATCAACTTGATGCAAAAGAATTTTCGTGTTGTTGTTTTTTATGAATCTCCGCCTTGTGTTTTTTTAATTACCAAGGACGCAACTCTTGACTAAATTATTTTATAAACAAAAGATACATTTAGCCTAACGCGACTAACACTTTGATTATGAATTATCGCCTACTCACTTTTTATGTTAAAAACGGTTTCCCCATAACTAATCTTGTAGCCGTTGTATATTTCTAAAAGACCAGAACTGGCTGTCGATGTTGAAATCAATTGTCAAACAGCACCAAAGCATCGTTTTTGTTTACGAAAATGGCGGTAAATTTCACCGGAAGTTCACGATAATTCCAGTTCAAAAGGTCACACCTAATTAAGACTTGTCAATGTTACATACGCTCCCTCTATTAAGAAAATTATTGCATCCTACACTTACCCGTAGTCTGAGTTCTTGAATTTATATCATAGTTTTTAATTATGTTAAGTTACTGGTTTTCCTGGTTTGTTCAGGCAACCCACTTCATGCTCGGATGCAGCTCAAGAAGAAACAGAACGTATATGCATTTGTTCTTGCATATGGGATAAGAAAAATGTTTTTGTCCTTAAGTTTATATAAGCATTGTGATTGTTATTATATTGTATTTCTAAATTAGAATGTTAAGCCTTATGTATTATTATTACTTTACTCTTTGCCCTTCTGTCCTCTAGTGTTTCTAGATTTAGTCAGTTAACTATTGGTGTTACTCTTGTCCATTGTGAATTTTCGCATGCAGCTCTTTTCTGAATTTGTTTCATTTTTTTTATGTTTTCTTTAGTTGATGGTTCCCATACAGAAGATGCATATTCTAGTATAGGCTTAACTAATGTGAGATAGCATTTAAGATTTTAGTGTTTTTTTTGTTCTTATTGCATTTTTTACTTATTACAGACTCTCCTTCTATACATAATATTGTCTCCAACACCCAGCCATGGTATGGATCTAGTTTTGCATTTTTTACTTATTACAGACTCTCCTTCTGTACATAATATTGTCTCCAACACCCAGCCATGGTATGGATCTAGTTTTGCATTTTTTACTTATTACAGACTCACTTTCTGTACATAATATTGTCTCCAACACCCAGCCATGGTATGGATCTAGTTTTGCATTTTTTACTTATTACAGACTCTCCTTCTGTACATAATATTGTCTCCAACACCCAGCCATGGTATGGATCTAGTTTTGCATTTTTTACTTATTACAGACTCTCCTTCTATACATAATATTGTCTCCAACACCCAGCCATGGTATGGATCTAGTTTTGCATTTTTTACTTATTACAGACTCTCCTTCTGTACATAATATTGTCTCCAACACACAGCCATGGTATGGATCTAGTTTTGCATTTTTTACTTATTACAGACTCTCCTTCTATACATAATATTGTCTCCAACACCCAGCCATGGTATGGATCTAGTTTTGCATTTTTTACTTATTACAGACTCTCCTTCTGTACATAATATTGTCTCCAACACCCAGCCATGGTATGGATCTAGTTTTGCATTTTTTACTTATTACAGACTCTCCTTCTGTACATAATATTGTCTCCAACACCCAGCCATGGTATGGATCTAGTTTTGCATTTTTTACTTATTACAGACTCTCCTTCTGTACATAATATTGTCTCCAACACCCAGCCATGGTATGGATCTAGTTTTGCATTTTTTACTTATTACAGACTCTCCTTCTGTACATAATATTGTCTCCAACACCCAGCCATGGTATGGATCTAGTTTTGCATTTTTTACTTATTACAGACTCTCCTTCTGTACATAATATTGTCTCCAACACCCAGCCATGGTATGGATCTAGTTTTGCATTTTTTACTTATTACAGACTCTCCTTCTGTACATAATATTGTCTCCAACACCCAGCCATGGTATGGATCTAGTTTTGCATTTTTTACTTATTACAGACTCTCCTTCTGTACATAATATTGTCTCCAACACCCAGCCATGGTATGGATCTAGTTTTGCATTTTTTACTTATTACAGACTCTCCTTCTGTACATAATATTGTCTCCAACACCCAGCCATGGTATGGATCTAGTTTTGCATTTTTTACGTATTACAGACGCTCCCTCTATACATAATATTGTCTCCAACACCCAGCCATGGTATGGATCTAGTTTTGCATTTTTTACTTATTACAGACTCTCCTTCTGTACATAATATTGTCTCCAACACCCAGCCATGGTATGGATCTAGTTTTGCATTTTTTACTTATTACAGACTCTCCTTCTGTACATAATATTGTCTCCAACACCCAGCCATGGTATGGATCTAGTTTTGCATTTTTTACGTATTACAGACGCTCCCTCTATACATAATATTGTCTCCAACACCCAGCCATGGTATGGATCTAGTTTTGCATTTTTTACTTATTACAGACGCTCCCTCTATACATAATATTGTCTCCAACACCCAGCCATGGTATGGATCTAGTTTTGCATTTTTTACGTATTACAGACGCTCCCTCTATACATAATATTGTCTCCAACACCCAGCCATGGTATGGATCTAGTTTTGCATTTTTTACTTATTACAGACGCTCCCTCTATACATAATATTGTCTCCAACACCCAGCCATGGTATGGATCTAGTTTTGCATTTTTTACTTATTACAGACGCTCCCTCTATACATAATATTGTCTCCAACACCCAGCCATGGTATGGATCTAGTTTTGCATTTTTTACTTATTACAGACTCTCCCTCTATACATAATATTGTCTCCAACACCCAGCCATGGTATGGATCTAGTTTTGCATTTTTTACTTATTACAGACTCTCCCTCTATACATAATATTGTCTCCAACACCCAGCCATGGTATGGATCTAGTTTTGCATTTTTTACTTATTACAGACTCTCCCTCTATACATAATATTGTCTCCAACACCCAGCCATGGTATGGATATAGTTTTGCATTTTTTACTTATTACAGACTCTCCCTCTATACATAATATTGTCTCCAACACCCAGCCATGGTATGGATCTAGTTTTGCATTTTTTACTTATTACAGACGCTCCCTCTATACATAATATTGTCTCCAACACCCAGCCAGGGTATGGATCTAGTTTTGCATTTTAATACAAATATCTGAGAAATTTGGTTGTTAGTTTTCTCTCTATTTCAGATAATCCATTTCATTCCTAAATGCCACTATGGAAGAAAGACAATTATTTATAGGATGAATTATTTCTTATATTTATTATGAAATAAAGAAATTTGTTATTTTATTTTTTTTAGATTTACTTTGCAAAACTTTGTTTTCTGGCTGACTGGCGACTGACCGGACCTTTAGATTGACTCTTTTTTCGTCATGCTATTGAGCTGAAACTTGGCACATAGTCGTTAGACTCTGGGCAACACATTCTTACAATTTTGTTCTTAAACACAACAGTTTGAGAACAATTTCTTGGTATAAAAATAAATATTGTTGTTCTTGGACACATTTACCTTACATCTTACTTTGGAATTAATGTAGCTCATTATTGTTCCGTGTGGAACGCAATTGATCAATATTACTCTTTAATGTGTTTACTGCGCTTTGGATCTTTTTTTAAATTTCTTTTTCCGTGGCAAGGGACTAAATCTTCGGTAGGATAACGTAAGCCTAATATGATAAATGCATTTAGACAACATAATAAACAATAATTTAGTAGTGAGCTCCTTTCTTTACATGGCTGGCTGTCGACCGACTGACCTGACCTTCGGAACCTTTGAATTGAACCTAATTGAACCTTTTACCGTCATTCTATCAATCTGAAACTTGGCACATAGAAGTTAACTCTGGGCAACAATATCCTATCATATTTTAGACACATCAACTCCCACACCACTCCAAACCCCCCAAAAATAGTTTTTTTTTCTTTACTTTTTTATGGTGCACGTTGGTGAATCCAACGCACGTGAATCCACAGTCCCAATATTTTTAAAACAAAAATGTAGGTCATGTATTATCTCTCAACTTCGCTTTTTTTTTCTATTTTGTTGCTGTTAATTTTGTAGTTATGAGGAATCCGTTTTTAACATCGAAAGTGAGTGTGCTATAGATCTAATTAATACTCAAAGTGTCAGTTGCGTTAAGTTAAATTTAGCTTTGTTTATAAAATAAATTAGTCAAGAGTTGCGTTTCTGTTGTTTTTTTTTTAAACACAATGCGCAGATACATAAAAACAAAAAAAAAAGAAAATTCTTTTGCATCAAGCAATAAGTTTGGGATTCTTCACGTCTGACTTTCACAAACCTCTGTTTTCTTTAGGCAATATCTTTTGGAAATGAAATAAAATTTAATCTTTTCGTACAACCAGTAACGCAGCACACATACACGTTTTGAAGCAAATGAACGATCCTGAACACGTTCAACCTTTCTGCATGCCTAATATTTAAGACTTGTCGATAAGTACTCTTTCTTACCGAGTGGCATTCGGGCATGGAATGGGTGGCCTGAACAAAGCGGGGAAACCGGTAACTTAATATCATTTAAAACACAAATGAATAGGAATAATTGTTAGACTGTATCGCAAGGTGCTGTCTATATTAACTGACGCTACACGCTTGAAACCTAAAAATGTAGATATAAAACTATTATAATGCCTGGTAGCAATTATTGTTTATTGTCCAGATTGTTCTACTCGACACAGATGTTCTTCTTTTTTTTATACAACGCCCTGAAAATGTAGAATGGCATAGATAATGAAGCAGACGAAATAAGTGTGGGAAAATTTAAATTACTTGAATTGGCTTTGTTATCTTATTTATCTTTTAAGAACAATTTCTTGGTATAAAAACAAATATTGTTGTTCATGGACACATTTTAGCGTAAATATAAGTCACGCCACACACACCCCCCCCCCCCCCAACCCATTTCCATTTTTTTAGAAAGCCTGACCTCACACGAGTAGTAGTAAAGTACCCAGTTAGACCAATTTGATCCATCGAGACCGTAAAGCAGTGTTCACACGTTTCTGTGGCCACGGCATACTAGAAGATTGGATGACCAGCACAGAGCCCACAATGCCCAGCCCCCTTTACGTTTCTCAATGAATGTCTGGTACCCGTCAGAGCGTCAGGGTAGGCTCAGTACACCCGTCAGAGCCTCAGGGTAGGATCAGTACACCGGTAGGCTCAGTACACCCGTCAGGGTAGGCTTAGCACACCCGTCAGAGCGTCAGGGTAGGCTTAGCACACCCGTCAGGGTAGGCTCAGTACACCCGTCAGGGTAGGCTCAGTACACCCGTCAGGTTAGGCTCAGTACACCCGTCAGGGTAGGCTCAGTACACCCGTCAGGATAGGCTCAGTACACCCGTCAGGGTAGGCTCAGTACACCCGTCAGGGTAAGGTTAAGTACACCCGTCAGGATAGGCTCAGTACACCCGTCAGGGTAGGCTCAGTACACCCGTCAGGGTAGGCTCAGTACACCCGTCAGGGTAGGCTCAGTACACCCGTCAGAGCCAGGAACAAACTCTAGCTTTGATCAGGATTCATACTCAAAACGTTGGGTACGTCATCCGAACGTTCGTATGAAACTAATTGGGTTCAACATGACACCAAAGGTAATAACTTCTTAACCCCTTTATGTTTTTGACAAAAATATCTATCCAAAGATTGTCTTTGCAACGGCTGTCAATGCATTGCAAAGGAAATAGGCTACATCGCAATTTGAACATTTCAGAGATCTTCTCAGAATGCAATAAAGCTGATAGTCTTTTATTCCAAATTTATCAACTTGGTTCATTGGTTCCTCAACGCTAAACACTATCCTATTATCTATGATGTCAACAATGTCCAATCGATTTGGCTTTTGTGATAGATATTGACAAATTTTAAGAACAGACATTCGATCATGTCATGTCGAAGTTTTCATCTATGGTCCACTTTTGTCGCTTTTCAATGTAAAAAATAAGTCCCAAACATGTAGAAAATAAACACTCAACAGACAACTACTCATGGTGAACAAGAAATTACACTTAACCCTTACAGTCCCGAGCGCGTATATAGCGGAACTGAAGGCAGTAGGCCTATATATAGAAGTAGGTCGGTACCGGAAGGGCTAATGATGCTTTTAAGGAAGAGTTTCATCTTTGAAAATGGCAGTTATAGAAAATTATTTTGTGTTTTATTTATCTCAGTAATTCGATACAAATTAAAATATCACTACTATGACTTTTGTCTGCTTTACTTCCGGCTCATTCATCCAGACTTTTGAAAAAAGAATACCAGAATATCAGATATATCAATTCAATTCTAGATATAATAAAAATACTTGAACAAAATAATTCTTTACGGCCGTGGTTTCCCACGGGTTATTTCTGCTTGTAATAGATTATGTTATTGTGTGGTATTTCTCTTTGTTGCACTGCTATTGTCTGGGGTCAGGCTATGGGCTTCCTGATGGTTAAGCGGCTTAATTTTCCGTGGCAGTCTGGAATGTACGACTCCCCGCCCCCCTACCCCACATTTCTCAGTTATCTGTAAGGTGTCGTCCATAAATGACGTTACGCACTTAAAGAAGGGAAGAAAGGGGGGTCAAATATTTGTAACGATATGTGATGATGGAGTAAGGGTGTTTAAGCATGTTGACGTCAGATAAAAAAAAAGTGCATCTTTGAATGACAATTTCCGTCTTAACAAGTTTTACTTCATAAATTAAGGTAGGCCTAATTATTTGGTTTATTGTAATGAATAGCTTGTAGCATTAAACATAGAGAGTTTTATCGACACAAAAACCAACAAAAATATCAACAAATGTATATTTAATGTGGTTTCATTGATCTGTCAACATTACGTTAGCTGTAGAACTTATTCACTCGTCACCTTCGGCATCCTGAGAGGGGGGGGGGGAATAAAGATACATGGGCTAAACAGATCTAGATCTTTATTTTGAAAAAGTAATAATAAATCCGCAAAGAATGACCTTCAAAATGGACACAACAGACTGTCTATTTAAATGAAAATATCTTTATTTTAATGATTTTATAATTACATTTTTATTCTAGCTGACTGGTAATATGTATATATATATATATACTATTCACGCTTCTTTGGCGTTTTAACAAATGCAAATGACACATATATAATATCAGGATTTTTTTTTAATAATTTAGGCTGAAATTGTGATCCAGTTTAGAATTAATCTGATATTATATTGCCGTACACTGTTTCACCCCATCAAACATTGCAATATTCTTCCGCCCCCCCCCCTTAAAATTACACTTTGTGCTCTTCCTCCTTCGACCTCCCCCTCCTTACCTTGCACTATTTTCCCCCAACACCCTCCTACGTAAAGGAAGTGATACCAAATTTAAGGCAGCCCGGCGGAATATAACCACGCCGCGTATTTAGGGCTTCGTCGTGGTGCAGTAAAACTAACTTAAACTGTGAAAATGTGGAACAAACATCTCACTAAGATTAGACTCAAACCAAGAAATCGTAAGTCCCAATCATATTCTGTAGCCTATACATGGAGCATCTGTAAGATATAAGATAAATAAGAATAGAAAAAAACCTTATCTTATCTTATACCTTTCAGACGCTCCTTCTATACAGAAAATTATTGCGCCCTATACACATCCGGGGTGTGACTCTAGTCCTGCATTTCTATTCGTTTTTTTAATAATGTTAAGTTACTGGTTTTCCTGGATTGTTCAGGCAACCCATTCCCATGCTTGGATGCCACTCAGAAAGAATGAGTACTTATATGCATTTGTTCTCTCTTAAGGGATAAGGAAAGTGTTCTTGTCCTTATGTTAATCTGAGTATTGTGACAGATTGTCTTTGTGTAAGGTTGGGGGAACTGTTCCTGCTAATAGACACCATTGGGATATTCTCTGCGACAAGAAAACCTACAAGCCGCTAAACCAGTCGACACTTTGGAACATTATTCCAGAGTTTTGTTTTAAAATATCAAATCTACGTATCAGGCACGGTGGTCGAGCGGCAGCGCGTTCGACTGGCGTCCCGAAGGTCCTGGGTTCGAGTCCTGGTGAAGCCTAGGATTTGTTCCTGGGTCTGGAGGGGTGTCCCTGAGTCTACCCAGCTCTGATGGGTACCTGACCTTAGCTGGGGTAAAGTAAAGGCGGCTGTGCATTGTGCTGACCACACAATTCCCTAGTATGCGGTGGATACAGAAACTGGTGAACGCTTCTTCACCGGCCCGATGGATCAATTAGGTACGATGGTACTTTACTTATGTTTTTGAATCAACGTTTGCCTAGAGGCCTGGAGCAAATCTGTGAATTGAAATGTGCGGATGTGAACGCTTTGATATACCTATTTTGATTATGACTATTGGTTGATTAACAATTAGGAATTATTTGAAACTTCGCATTTATTTTGTTTGGGTCATGAATTAGTTTTTAACTTAAGGAGTTCTGGAACGTCATTTGTCGCGCAGCGGTAAGCCTTGCAATTTGAAGAGAAAAAAAAATGATTATCGCGGTAAATCATGGGCTCTACCAAAGACAATAATAAGATTGACCGCTTGCTTTAATATTTCTGCTATTTGATAACTTGAAACACTTAGTTTCGGAATTCCCGATCGCACTACATCCTCTAGACTTCCAGTTTAGTAATTCGATATGATTTTCTCAATGGCAAATTAAGATTAAAATCGAAAGTTGTATACAGCGGAAACCTTTAATTCAATCGTATGTGCCTAGAAGTAATTTAAAACAGCTTCATTGGTTGCGAATGGGGGAAAAAAACATATAAGCTCTAAAAATAGAGCAAGTTGCCCATCTTATTATAGTCTTTGACTCTACTAATGCCACTTCTGAATAGGTTTTAAAATATGACAAAAATAACACGGGTAACAAAGGCCGTAATACACACAGATACTGTACTGTGTACAGTTACTTTACTGCCTAGTTTATAGTTGTATTGTTGTTGCTTGTTTTTGTTTGTTCGTTGTAGAATAATTGATGGTGTTTTCCTTTTTTTTAAATTTAGAAGACTAAAAGTTTTGAGCATCTGTGTTAATTTCCTAATGTGATGTGCAACATATATTATTTCTTTCTGTCAGCGATAGCTCCTACAGCAACCCTGGAATGCACTTAAATGTCCTACTTCTTATTTATAGAACAACTCAGTTTGTAGACATTTATATAATATAATCTTAGTTTATTTACCACACACACAAATAGTTATTAAAGTAGTCGTTAACACTTTGTAACATTAATCCAATAGTTCGAAGTATCACATTCACAATCTTTTTATAACTTTTATCAAAAAGTACATTCCAACAAACATCATACATAATATAAATATATATCGACTCCATTTCTATGGATATTACTCACTCTCCTTTTTATCTTCTTCTAGCTCTCCCCTTCACATTCGCCGTGCTCCCACAAAACTGGTCATGCCACTGTTCACAACACAGTCCTCCCCGCGATGACCAGTCACTGTCTGCTGCGCTAGCATAGCAGTTGTTACAATGTGTTTTAAACTTATGTTTTTAAAGCAAGTCTGTGTAATGTTGTTGTTTTAATCTTTTTGAAGTTATTCATGTGGACAGCGTGTTTAATCTCGAAAAGCTTTCTTACATAGTCTATACCAGCGGTTCCCAAATGCTCGGCCTCGACCGGGTGCTGGGCCAGAATGTGTTTAATCTCGAAAAGCTTTCTTACATAGTCTATAACAGCGGTTCCCAAATGCCCGGCCTCGACCGGGTGCTGGGCCAGAATGTCTTTAATCTCGAAAAGCTTTTTTACATAGTCTATAACAGCGGTTCCCAAATGCCCGGCCTCGACCGGGTGCTGGGCCAGAATGTGTTTAATCTCGAAAAGCTTTCTTACATAGTCTATACCAGCGGTTCCCAAATGCCCGGCCTCGACCGGGTGCTGGGCCAGAATGTGTTTAATCTCGAAAAGCTTTCTTACATAGTCTATACCAGCGGTTCCCAAATGCCCGGCCTCGACCGGGTGCTGGGCCAGAATGTGTTTAATCTCGAAAAGCTTTCTTACATAGTCTATACCAGCGGTTCCCAAATGCCCGGCCTCGACCGGGTGCTGGGCCAGAATGTGTTTAATCTCGAAAAGCTTTCTTACATAGTCTTTACCAGCGGTTCCCAAATGCCCGGCCTCGACCGGGTGCTGGGCCAGAATGTGTTTAATCTCGAAAAGCTTTCTTACATAGTCTATACCAGCGGTTCTCAAATGCCCGGCCTCGACCGGGTGCTGGGCCAGAATGTGTTTAATCTCGAAAAGCTTTCTTACATAGTCTATACCAGCGGTTCTCAAATGCCCGGCCTCGACCGGGTGCTGGGCCAGAATGTGTTTAATCTCGAAAAGCTTTCTTACATAGTCTATACCAGCGGTTCTCAAATGCCCGGCCTCGACCGGGTGCTGGGCAAGAATGTGTTTAATCTCGAAAAGCTTTCTTACATAGTCTATACCAGCGGTTCTCAAATGCCCGGCCTCGACCGGGTGCTGGGCCAGAATGTGTTTAATCTCGAAAAGCTTTCTTACATAGTCTATACCAGCGGTTCTCAAATGCCCGGCCTCACTGGTTCGTGAAAAGAAAATTGTGGAGCACGGTGGCCGAGTGGCAGCGCGTTCGACAGGTGTAACGAAATTCCCGGGTTCGAATCCTGGTGACGACTAGGATTTTTTTCCCCGGGTCTGGAGAGTGTCCCTGAGTCTAACCAGTTCTGACGGGAACCTGACCTTAGTTGGGGTAATGTAAAGGCGGCTGTGCATTGTGCTGGCCCCACAATCACCTAGTATGCTGTGGCTACGGAAACTGGCGAACGCAGCTTCACCGGCCCTATGATCAATTTGGTTCGAAGAGTGAATTTATCTCTGTTATATGTTCTTTAGGCTTAGATCTAGTCTAGTAAAGGCAATAGATATTTTAGTTGGTCGCGAAATAGAGGTGTATAAATAACTCATTTTCACCAGGATTTGAACCCAGTATCTTCGGTTTATCAAAACAAATGCTGTAAATGCATAAATGTCAACACGTTCATTAGTGTAAAGAAACGTAGTTTACTAAGTTACTTTATGCTTACAAAATTAAAAATAGTAATAAGTAAGTCCAGTATATCATTGATTTAGATCACGCACGTTTTCCAAAAGTAGTGAAGAAAAGAATTTAACTTTTACTGGGGGATGTAGATTACATTGAGGTGAAACAAACATCAAAGTTCAGACAAAACTACCCTGATATGCCCCCATCGGTAGTGAAGAGTCACTTTCTAAGATTGTAAATGCTAAATTACGTTCATGAGCGACATAGTTATTCTAAATCATTGATGTAAATAAAAATAGGCCTAGACATTATTAACATTTAACGATAAATACTTCAAAAGAAACTTCACGCTCAACTTAGTCATAAATATAAAAGCACCCAGTAACCTACATAAATTCATCCATCAACATTCAATCAATAAACTTGAATTAGACCCACACACAGAAGGTATTCATATATTATTTAAGCTCAGTGTAAGGCATAAATCATGACCCAGGGCAAGATCGTCTGCTGATTATACAGCACTGAGTCC
The DNA here is from genome assembly GCA_949126835.1 of Anisus vortex. NCBI lineage: Eukaryota > Metazoa > Mollusca > Gastropoda > Planorbidae > Anisus > Anisus vortex. The sequence goes on from OX421494.1 coordinate 19,243,254, forward strand.
TAACCAGTATCGGTCTTTTCGTCTTTGTATTTGATGTTGAACTTGATGCTAGTCTATGCATTTTTGGGTAATCGTTGAATTACATTTCCATGTGTACGATACCGTATGTATCTTACTTAAAGATTTCTGATACTTTCTTTAATATCTTTCCCTAAAGATTGCCGATACTTTTCTTCTTACAGATTTCCGATACCTTACTTCATCTTGCTCAACGATTTCCAATACCGTTGTTTGTCGAGAAAAATAACACTTCTCAGAAAATAGTGTCTCATAATCGTGATAATGGCGCCATTTTTTCGATCACTTATCAAGTTACTGCTAAACATCTATTACTGTCACGACTTGTTTAGTTGTTTGAAGTTTTTTTGTTGTTGTTTTATTTTATTTTTTTACGACTTTTACAAAAGGTGGTAGGCCCCTATTTGCATAAAAGGTCAAATTGCTCGTGTTTTATTTTCGGGTCAAGGTCAGGTTAAACTGCATCTTAAATCCAAACAGTGAAGTGGGGTGGTGGGTTATGTAGAACATGTTGGCGAACGGATGTGCATGGCCGATGAACGCCGGGAAAGTCCTCGAGAGACAGGATACAGATCCTGTGGATGTAGATGGTGGGCCACTTGTGCATTGGGTTGGAGGTCCGCAACGAGAAGGAAATGAGCCACAATTTGTGATGAGAGCTGCCTGCGAGTAGATATATGTTTTTGTATCAAGTATAATCAAGCATTGATTTAAAACAGTTGCACGTTTTTAATCATAAATTGACTCAAAGCTAACTAAAATAAACGAACTTTTTTTTACAACTTTAATCACGAGCTCTTGAAGTTGTTATTATTATTATTATTGTAAATTTACCCGTATTTTAAACTTTAAATATTCATCTTGTGAGAACATTTAAAGATTTTTACTGTCAGGTTAGCCTCATCAAAAAATTTACTTAAATGATGTTAAGTTACTGGTTTACCTGGTATTTTCAGGCAACCCCATTCCATGCCCGAATGCTACTCAGAAAGAAAAAGTACTTCTATGCGTTTGTTCTCGTATGTTCAAAGCGGATGTAAATGTGTACTTAAAGTACAAACTTTCTTGATTCTTTATAGAAAAAAAGAGGTCTTATGTTGTTAAAACAATAATCAGAATGCAAGATGAGACCACGGGATGAGCGTAGGGTGCAATAATCTTCAGTATAATAGAAACGTCTGTGATATAATAATTATAAGATAAGAAATATTAATTTGGACTCTTGATTGGTGCGCAACGCCCCAAAAAGTATTTGGTCACTTTGTCCCTTTGTCTGGGCGAACTCAACATAGGCTGTGGGACGTGTCCCGTGCGTGGTTCCTTTCCCCATCTTGCCGATAGGATGGGAATACAAAGGGAGAACAAAAAGAGGTGCGGGGATCTGTAAGATCTTCATCAGGTATAAGCTTAGTTGTCATAATCGATGGGGAGGAACTTAATTAAAAGGGGGGGGGGGGGGGTAAAGATTAACATGTATAGGCAGGGTCATTGTATGAAATTAAATAAGTAATAAAAGAGTTTCGGCCTTTTCGTTGTAATTGTATTATAAGGAATTTGTATTACAAGATTTTGCTTACATAATCCTTATGATACCTTACAAACCTCGCGTTTATCATATTTATGTAAATACGATACAGACATCGTAATCGTAGTGAGTTGTTTCCCCTAGTTGGTGAGGGTTTAACGAGTTCTATTATTGTCTACGGGCTCGGTGTAGTTTGACAAGACCAGTAAGACCACACAGCGGAGACTGGTAGTTAGTACAAGATATTTATTGAGCGTGTTGACCTGTATCAACGTGTAGCATATTACTCCTACTCTCTAACTTTGTCTCTCTCTCTCTCTCTATTCCGTATTTCTCTCTTTATCGTTCTCTTCATCTTTACACCATATCTCTCTCTCTCTCTGTGTCTCTATCACCCCTCTCTTTCTCTCTCTCTCACAAGTCTCTCTCTTTCAGTCCTCTCTCTCTCACCTCTCTAACATTTCTCTCTATCAATTCTCTCTCCTTCGCTTTCCTCACTTTTCTCTCGCTCACTCTCTCACTTCTCTCTCTCACTTCTCACTCTCGCTCTCACTTCTCTCTCTCTCACTCGCTCTCTCACTTCTCTCTCTCTCTCTCGCATTTTCTTTCAGTTCTCTCTCACACTTCTCTCTCACTTCTCTCTTAACTCTCTCTAAATTTTCACTTTACTATCTCTAACTTCTCTCTCTCACTCGCTCTCTCACTTCTCTCTCTCCCTCGCTCTCTCACTTCTCTCTCGCTTCTTTCTTTCAGTTCTCTCTCAGTTCTCTCTCTACTCTCTCTCACGTCTCTCTCTCACCTCTCTCCCCCACTCTCACTCTCTCTCAATTATTTTTCTCATTCGCTCTCTCACTTCTCTCTCTCACTTTACTCTCTCTCTCACCTCTCTCTCTCTCTTTCTCTCTCGCTTCTCTCTCTCTCTGACTTCTCTTCCTCTCTCTCTCACTTCTCTCTCTCTCACTTCTATCCCTCTCTCTCTCTCACTTCTCTCTCTCACTTCTCTCTCTCTCACTTCTCTTCCTCTCTCTCACTTCTCTCTCTCTCACTTCTCTCTCTCTTTCTCTCTCGCTTCTCTCTCTCACTTCTCTCCCTCTCTCTCTCACTTCTCTCTCTCTCTTTCTCTCTCGCTTCTCTCTCTCTCTCTCACTTCTCTCCCTTTCTCTCTCACTTCTCTCTCTCTCTCACTTCTCTTCCTCTCTCTCTCACTTCTCTCTCTCACTTCTCTCCCTCTCTCTCTCACTTCTCTTCCTCTCTCTCTCATTTCTCTCCCTCTCTCTCTCACTTCTCTCTCTCTTTCTCTCTCGCTTCACTCTCTCTCGCTTCTCTCTCTCACTTCTCTCTCTTTCTCTCTCGCTTCTCTCTCTCACTTCTCTTCCTCTCTCTCTCACTTCTCTCTCTCTCTCTCACTTCTCTCTCTCTCTCACTTCTCTTCCTCTCTCTCTCACTTCTCTCTCTCTTCTCTCTCTCTCTCACTTCTCTCCCTCTCTCTCTCACTTCTCTCTCTCTTTCTCTCTCGCTTCTCTCGCTCTCACTTCTCTTCCTCTCTCTCTCACTTCTCTCTCTCTCACTTCTCTCCCTCTCTCTCTCATTTCTCTTCCTCTCTCTCTCACTTCTCTCCCTCTCTCTCTCACGTCTCTCTCTCTTTCTCTCTCGCTTCTCTCTCTCTCTCGCTTCTCTCTCTCACTTCTCTCTCTTTCTATCTCATTTCTCTTCCTCTCTCTCTCACTTCTCTCTCTTTCTCTCTCACTTCTCTCTCTTTCACTTCTCTTCCTCTCTCTCTCACTTCTCTCTCTCTTTCTCTCTCGCCTCTCTCTCTCTCACTTCTCTTCCTCTCTCTCTCACTTCTCTCTGTCTCACTTCTCTTCCTCTCTCTCTCGCTTCTCTCTCTCTCACTTCTCTTCCTCTCTCTCACTTCTCTCTCTCTCACTTCTCTTCCTCTCTCTCTCGCTTCTCTCTCTCTCTCACTTCTCTCCCTCTCTCTCTCACTGCTCTCTCTCTCTTTCTCTCTCGCCTCTCTCTCTCTCACTTCTCTTCCTCTCTCTCTCACTTCTCTCTGTCTCACTTCTCTTCCTCTCTCTCTCGCTTCTCTCTCTCTCACTTCTCTTCCTCTCTCTCACTTCTCTCTCTCTCTCACTTCTCTTCCTCTCTCTCTCGCTTCTCATTCTCTCTCACTTCTCTCTCTTTCTATCTCATTTCTCTTCCTCTCTCTCTCACTTCTCTCTCTTTCTCTCTCGCTTCTCTCTCTCACTTCTCTCCCTCTCTCTCTCACTTCTCTCTCTCTTTCTCTCTCGCCTCTCTCTCTCTCACTTCTCTTCCTCTCTCTCTCACTTCTCTCTGTCTCACTTCTCTTCCTCTCTCTCTCGCTTCTCTCTCTCTCCCTTCTCTTCCTCTCTCTCACTTCTCTCTCTCTCACTTCTCTTCCTCTCTCTCTCGCTTCTCTCTCTCTCTCACTTCTCTCCCTCTCTCTCTCACTGCTCTCTCTCTCTTTCTCTCTCGCTTCTCTCTCTCTCTCACTTCTCTTCCTCTCTCTCTCACTTCTCTCTCTCTCTCACTTCTCTCTCTCTCACTTCTCTTCCTCTCTCTCTCGCTTCTCTCTCTCTCACTTCTCTCCCTCTCTCTCTCTCACTGCTCTCTCTCTCTTTCTCTCTCGCTTCTCTCTCTCTCACTTCTCTTCCTCTCTCTCTCACTTTTCTCTCTCTCACTTCTCTCTCTCTCACTTCTCTTCCTCTCTCTCACTTCTCTCTCTCTCTCACTTCTCTTCCTCTCTCTCTCGCTTCTCTTTCTCTCTCACTTCTCTCTCTTTCTATCTCATTTCTCTTCCTCTCTCTCTCACTTCTCTCTCTTTCTCTCTCGCTTCTCTCTCTCACTTCTCTCCCTCTCTATCTCACTTCTCTCTCTCTTTCTCTCTCGCCTCTCTCTCTCTCACTTCTCTTCCTCTCTCTCTCACTTCTCTCTGTCTCACTTCTCTTCCTCTCTCTCTCGCTTCTCTCTCTCTCACTTCTCTTCCTCTCTCTCACTTCTCTCTCTCTCACTTCTCTTCCTCTCTCTCTCGCTTCTCTCTCTCTCTCACTTCTCTCCCTCTCTCTCTCACTGCTCTCTCTCTCTTTCTCTCTCGCTTCTCTCTCTCTCTCACTTCTCTTCCTCTCTCTCTCACTTCTCTCTCTCTCTCACTTCTCTCTCTCTCACTTCTCTTCCTCTCTCTCTCGCTTCTCTCTCTCTCACTTCTCTCCCTCTCTCTCTCTCACTGCTCTCTCTCTCTTTCTCTCTCGCTTCTCTCTCTCTCACTTCTCTACCTCTCTCTCTCACTTCTCTCTCTCACTTCTCTCCCTCTCTCTATCACTTCTCTCCCTCTCTCTATCACTTCTCTCTCTCTCTTTCTCTCTCGCTTCTCTGTCTCTCTCTCACTTCTCTTCCTCTCTCTCTCACTTCTCTCTCTCTCACTTCTCTTCCTCTCTCTCTTGCTTCTCTCTCTCTCACTTCTCTCCCTCTCTCTCTCACTTCTCTCTCTCTCTTTCTCTCTCGCTTCTCTCTCTCTCTCACTTCTCTCTCTCTCACTTCTCTCTCTCACTTCTCTCCCTCTCTCTCTCGCTTCTCTCTCTCTCTTTCTCTCTCTTACTTCTCTCACTCTCTCACTTCTCTCCCTCTCTCTCTTACTTCTCTCACTCTCTCTCTTTCTTCTTTCACTCTCTCTCTCTTCCAGTCCCAAATCAAAGTAAAACTAACAACCAGCTGACCAGAGACACTGACCAATACATACTTAGCCTACACATCCCCATTGCTATTTATTAATACACCGAATCGATACCTTCGTTCAGGACAATTCCTTCCATGGCGCCACTCCCAATAGATGTAATCTATGGCCTTCTTTCCCATACAGCATACGTTGGCAGACCGGCGACTCAATAAATCTAATTCTTTCTCTACAACTGACCCGTTTCCCTACACACACACGCGCAAGCACACACACGAACACACGAACACACACACGAACACACACACGAACACACACACACGCAAGGACACACACGAACAAATACACACGAACACACGGTTATTGGTTGACCTGTACACAACTTAGAGGCGTAACTATGAAGTTCTAACTGACACAAGATATAGTCTACATAACTATAGGTAGGCCTACTTACACCAGTTTGAGATTATACTTTTTATTTGACGTACGCGTGTGTTGTGTTGTATGTCAGTGTTGTGATAGTACTCTATTATTCTATGTTGACAACTAAGAAAGCATTTTAAGATATTGTAAAAAAAAAAAAACGTTTTTTTTTTTACAAAAGAAGAATTTCTTGTAAAATATATCGATGAATCTTTATTTTAATTTTTTTAGTCAACTTTTGAATTGCACGTAGCTCGATACATTTTGCTCACTTTTTACTCCCTTTCTATTAATTAGTACTGACTGCTTGTCCTGTTGCTTGCAAAACTTTGCATCGATTTTTCGACCACTTCCCGTCGTCCAATCGAGCTGATACTTGGGCAGCAGACTTGTCCCGACTAACAAAACATTCTATCAAATTTTCAGCATCATAGCCTTTTGAATATTTACGAATACCTTCGATCAATTTGCGAATCGAAGAAAAATTTTACGTATAGCATGGCTGCCTTTCTCTATTAGAAGAGACGGAAGTAAATAGACTTTTCGGCTTTGGCCCGAAAAAAAAAATTGCAATTTATGTGGAAATTTATAAGGTTTGATATCACTTATATTTTTTTTAATCTGTCAAAATATAAATTAATTACAAACTTAGTTTACAAAGAAAGGTAGTATGAGTATGGGTTAGTTTTTCTTTATTTATTAATACACATTCAGTTTGTTTTTCAAAACATAGCCAAAATTATATATTTGACTCAAACTCAGTAGTTTTATCTAACACCTAATGATATTTCAAACCTTTTTTACAAAAAAAAGTATACATGTCTAACTCTAATACTACCATTTTATTTACCACATGTTCAGTTTATCAAGTGAAAATAAAAACATTGACTACTAAAAGGATACGAAAGAAAACTATTACTGAACACAAAGAAAAAGTCATCAAAATAATTAGAGAGTTAACACCCTTGCCCCTTATACAAGTCAATCTTTTATGATTGTAGCTATAAGCTCGATTGCCACCCAAATGCAGTTAGAATATTTAAAAAAAATCATATTTTCGCTTGCAATGTTTTAAATGGTGTTTGACTAGATCTACTTGTAATGTTTACACTTAGTCATTAAGAATTTATTGCTAGAATTAGAATGTTATTATTTTTAATTTTATTTAAAAATTTAGTGAAAGGAAGACAACTGTAGGAAGTTTTCTACACGAATAATCTAAGGGAGATAATACACTTAATTCATAATTATATTACATGTCATGGGTGGTCAACCTTTTGCTAATATTGTGCCAAACTAGGTTTTTAAATTCATTCAACGTGCCAACTGCCTGAAAGCCACATTGCTGAACTATATATTTATTTACTTTAAAAGACAGTTTATTTAGCACCATAGCAAGACCAAAAGAGCTTTGTCGAGAAATTCGCTAAAGCGTTTAATATTTAATATGGAAATTAACGTGTTTGTGAAAATCATCTTTTTTTTTTCATTAATTAGTCCATTGCGAAAATAAATGGCTCTTACGTCTAGGGGCGAATAAAAGTTCAGGGGTGGATCAGTGGAGGGCAGGGGGCACACCAGAATCCCATCTGAGCGCCAGCCACCCACCGATAAGACGTGTAGCGTAACATAGGGTATTGCCTCCACAATCACATTCACTACCCTACTTCTGCCCACCTGCGGAATTCCCCTCGGATCATTATCGTAGTGGTTCGCACTTATACCTTCACTATCGCCAACCTGGTAGCACAAATTCTAGACTATGGGTCTGGACATCCAGGAACCAGGGCGGGGTTGAGATCGACTCCCCGACTGCGGATTTCCTCTGGATCCATTAACGTGGTGGCTCGCTGCACTGTCGTCCGGGAGCACCAACTCCAAACAGTCAAACTATAGGCCAGGACATCCAGGCACCGGGCTTGGTGAGACGGACTGCTGTGCAAATAGTTTCCACCCCACCGACGCTCAGAGCCCCTCGGCGTTGCAATGAGACCTCGGACGCGCAGCAGAGGCTGTACCCTGAGCGGAATATGCGTTAGCCCACCGGTGTGCTCTTAATTACAAGCGTACCGGTGGATTCCACACTTCACCGACGATGAGGCCAATGGGTACAGAAGCGACAGTCGTGGATCAGCTAGTTTCGCCCTCTACACAATCAATCTCACGCCAAGCATCTGAGCCGAGTGCCAGAAGATCCTGTAGTCCAGGCCGACCATGAACCAGGCGAGAAAACTGAGCAAGCTCCTAGTCACGCAAGGATCGAACAACATAATAGTACCAGGTGCATTGTCCTGACCGTTCCCTATAGCCAAAATTGACTGGATTTCAGTCAACGTGATTGCATTCAGAAATTGTGTACATTCTGATCCTAGCTTAAATGTCGATGGAGTTAAAACAAAACGTTTGATTGCAGTGAAAAGTTAATAAATGAATTTATGACAGTTATTGATTCTGAATCAATACAAATTATTTGAAATTACTCGCCTCTATTTATTACCTAAGCATTTCTTACAAATGAGGTTGCGTATTAATTTACAATATTGGATGGTTATACCCTTAAATTAAGGTTATAGACTGTATTACTTTGAATTATGGATACATGTTACTTTAAATTTAAAGGGCACATATATTACTTTACATTAAGAAAAGACATTTAGGATTTAGCCTGTATTACTTTAAATTAAGGATACATTTCACTTTACATTAAGGATATAAATAACTTTAAATGGGGTCTACATATTACTAGTTATCAAAATAGATATTACTTTAAGTAAATTAAGGTTACATATTATTATAAATAAAGGATATACATTACTTAAGAATATTAAGTTTAATTTTAAGTTTTAAGCAATAAATTCTTTTTTATTTTTTTAAATTTGATAACGAAAACCATTTTTTTTTGTTTTAGTTACATTTGATGCGTATTAGGCCAAAATAGTATTGGTATTGGTAAATAGTATATAACTATAACTATTATAACTATAACAATAATACAACTTAGTTTTATAATTTTATAATTAGCTCCCTTTGACAACTAAGAAAACCACTGAGCTATAATATATGGAGTGCTCAAAAAAAGTAAATTGAAGGAGAAAATGCAGAGTTTTAAATATAGATAAGTGCACTGTATGGCATAGAGCTATATATACATGTCTAAATAATAAAAATTCATTAAAATTACTTACTAAGATTATATATATATGTGGTATTCAAAGCATTATCCAGAAAAATCATCAACCATTTCATCTTTTGACTTTGCCATTTAACTAATAAATCTGGTACTCATTAAAATTACACAATTTACTCGTATTATCGTATAAGAATAAGAGAGTATAAGAATACATATATATATATATGTATGTTCAGTATAAAAGAGTTCATTTTTATCAAATTTCAATGACGCAATTACGAAAAGTTTATTTTTGGTACTTCCAACCAATGCACTTATCTATATTTAAAAGTCCGCATTTTCTCCTTTTGTTTCCTTCTTTATTTCAATTGCTTGAGCACTCTATGTATATATAGCACTTTGAAGAAAGCAATGAGGACATGGAAGTTGGTAACCTATTCAGATTAAGAATAATGCTGTGTAGATCCGTGCAGCATGGATTTGACCTGTTGTTATTTTATTGAAAGAAATTGCTCCATTCATAATTTATGCATCTTTTTATTTTTTTCTTGCAAGTAAATCAACACTTTAAAAACAAATCCTAAATGCCCTCATTTAAACCAACAGCAGAAACACAAAACACAATCATCCTAGGCAACTTAACTTACACATGAATAACTCCACAACCAGAAAGAGTCTTTAACAGGAAGACAATGAAAAGTAAAACTTCATTGGAAGGAGAACAAAACATATGTACATTAAAAACAAAACAATGTACTGAAATGAATAAAAACTTTTGCCTTCAACTTGTTTCATTGATACATAGGAAGGCTGTACAAGCGTATATATATTTTTACAATGTCAATAGAATATTAACCCATCTTGCCCCGACCTACTTTCTTGCTATGCATACCTTCATTACCAGCTATTATTTTACTAAATACTTTAATTTAGAATGGCTGAAATATACATAAGGTTCCAAAATTGAATTTTTACTTCTTTGTTTGTAAAAAGTGCTAATTACATGTAGAGAGTAAATTGTTTTTTAAAGTAAATATATTATGTTATTAGAATTGTTTATTATTGGATTTATTAGTAATTATTTCAGAAGAAAAGGTTTCATCCACACCATAATAACGGAAGGTAAATAGGTATGCCCCATTAAAACTGCACTTTCAACTTCTCAAAAAATACAACTCAGTAATTGGTCAATTTTCATAATTAAAAAAGCAAAAAAAATTATAATATTCAACTTTCAAATAAAAATTCTGTCCGAGACTATGGTGAAAGGTCAGATCCTTGTTTTTGTTCTTTAAATAGACACCCTTCATTGGTGGAAATATACGTGCATGGGCCACTGGGAATTGCATCGTATGATGGAAATATATGCCCTTGGGACGGAGGGGAAAAAGTAGGTTGATGGAAATATTCGGGCCTAGGGCTGTAAGGGTTAATACTTTCATGTAAAAATCCTGTAATGTCAAAAACAATAAATAAACGTGTACAAATCCTGTAATTTCAAAAACAATAAATAAACTTACAACTGTATGAACATAACATAGTTAACAACAGTGTTTCACTCAAAATGAAATAATTTCATGTACAGAGTTAATTTACATAATGACTATAAACACATACAAATGTACATAAATAGATTAGAATCTCCACAATTAACATATTGGAATTATAAAATCGTATTGTCAAAAAGACAACAAGTTCCATAACTCATCACAATGTAAGTTTTCTGGGGATTGTCTCCTCATCAAATTAATTTCTTTTAACATTTTCTTCCAGCAAATATTTATAATTATTGCATGCATACATTCATTTCACCATGGCAGACACACTGACCTATGTCTGACACAAGTATCTGTGTATGGGAGAAGAAAGACAATACAGAATTTTAAAACTATTAAAAGAATTAAAATTTAACCCAAAATGCCTATAATTTTAAAAACTTTATATACACTTTTGTAAATCACAAAGTTGTAAAAACACTTTTTTGTTTTATTTTATTAGATTAACATTTAATGGTACATCAGCTCAAGTCTATCATGTAGGGTAACAAGCTGGTTCATTTAATTATGGTTTGATTACTCTAGGGAACTCAAAACAAGCAGCCAGCAGGCTGTGTTCAAAATTTTCAGAAAATCAACTATTCTTTTTTTTAAACTGTTAGGCCTACCTAAAACGACCATTTTGAAAACTTCATAAAGTGAATAATTATTTTTTTAAAAAGGATTGTGTTGCCAGAAAAATCTCCAACATGTAACAAATAGCTTACATTTAATGCCTCTAATTAAATTTTTTACATAGAAGATGAAATACGCCATTTTTGTAGCTTTGGTTAATATATATGCCTTATATATATATATTATAGATGATGCTTAGAACCCAATGCAGACAATAAAAATATTGAGAAATGGAATAATTCAATTCAAATTCCTAATATAGATCTCCATAAATAAATGTTTAAATTATATACAACTTCCCATTGTGCCTAGTATTGAATTATTTTGTTTAAACTACATATATTTCCTATCTGAGGACGGACATGCAACACCAAGGTATTTTGAACACAGAAGCGCAAATTGAAGAGATTTGGTTCAAACATTTTCTTTTGGTCTTCTTTTACTACCGTTCAAGATGTCAGCGACACATTTTTAAAATAAAAAACAACTCTACTGAATGATGTGTGTGCCAGTGAGGGAAGCCTGGGCCAGCATGTGAATGGCGTTGATGTCAGCCTCCGTGAGCGTGTCCCCGGGCAGGCACTCCACCTGGTACTGTACCGTGTCCATGCCCACACCCCCATCAAGCCCCTGCAGCTGGCCCCCACTGTGCAGGGTGAATGTGTGGGTGCCAGTGGGCAGGGCCAGCTCTATGCTCTGGTGGTGGAGCTGCTGATGCTGGCCGTCCATGGCCATCTGGTCCTGCTTGTGGTGGTGGTGGTCCCTGGGCAAAATGATGTGCCGGACCTCCATGGCCCCGTGGACATCGGACTGGTCATCCATCATGACCAAAGTGGTGGCCTCGTTGCCGTCTGGGTCAACTTCCTCCACTCTCTGGGTACCTTCCAGACCGTACACAATGGCACGATCTCCATGGAGCTATAAACAAACAAACCACTGATACATTTCATTGCAACTTTAATAATATCTTTAAATGTTTTTCACACATTTTAAAATATCTGTATAAACGAAACTTAATATAAGATAACCTTTTAATTGTGTATAAAAAAAAGAATGAGTTAAGAAATAAACAAATATAATGTTATAGTGAACAATACTTTATTGTAGACCTGATTAAAACAAGAAGAGTAAGATGGATATGTCATGTACTAAGGATGCCAGAAAGCAGGCACCCAAAAGCAGCCTTCAGTTGGAATCTAAAGAATAGGAATGGGAGACGAGAACATCCCATGATCACCCGAATAGCACAGCCTGCAAGAGAGATTTGCAGTCCATTAGTGTAGACTGAGTTGAAGCAGAGAGGTTTGCATCAGACAGAGAGTTCTGGACAATGTTGGGGCCGCCCAATGCACCATTTGACACAAAGCGTAATAAATGAACTGAACAATATAATCATCAAATGTTATATTTTAAAATGTACCTCTGACCAATCTTGTTGATTGACATCTTCTACCATCTGGCTGTAGACCTCCTGATCTTGGGCTACCTCAATGGTGGATGGGTCCAAACATACAATGGATAACTTGGATGAAAAGTCTCTTTTCTTTTGTGTTGACATGGCTCTTTTAAATTTCCCCTTTGAAAACAGAGTTGAATAAAATAAAGATTAGCATAAAGTAGATATTAGAACAGAGTAAAGATTGTAATAAAGTAAAGATTACAATAAAGTAAACATTATAATAGAGTAAAGAATAGAATAAAGTAAAAATTAGAACAAAGTAAAGATTAGAATAAAGTAAAGATTAGAATAAAGTAAAGATTAGAATAAAGTACAGATTAGAATAAAGTAAAGATTAGAATAAAGTAAAGGTTAGTATAAAGTACAGATTAGAATAAAGTAAAGGTTAGTATAAAGTACTTCTTCTTCTTCTTCTTCTTTATGTGCCAGGTCTGGAACAGACATCGGCGGTCATGACTCTCCATTCTTTCCTGTTGTTAGCTTTTTGCAGAAAATTATTATTACTTATGTTGTTGTTCGTGGCCCATTCGTTCAGGCTTTTTACATATGTTAGCCTTTGTCTTCCTCTGTCTCTCTTACCAGATATTTTCCCACACAAAGCCAGTCTTTCTATACCATTTTTCCTATAGATGTGTCCTAGAAATTTCATCTGTCTTTTCCTAATGGTGTTAATGAGTTCTCTTGAGGTACATGCTGTTTTCAACACCTCTGCATTAGATTTCTTTTCAGTCCATGATATTCTCATCATCCTTCTTAGAAACCACATTTCTACTGCCTCCAATCTTTTCCTTGTTTCATTATCAATAGTCCAACATTCACATCCATATAGAAGAACAGACCAAACATACCCCTTCAGTATGCGCATTTTGGTTCATATTCTGATATTCCTGTTTTTCATGATACTGCTTAAGCTCATGAAGCTGTTTTTAGCTATTGCGATTCTTCTCTTTATTTCTTTGTTGCATTTGCCTTCCTGTGTTATTGTATAGCCTAGATACTGGAAAGAATTGATTTGCTTGATGTTTTCACCTTCACTGGATAAAGAGCATCTTGGAGGTTGTCTTTTCTTAGAGATTACCATTACTTCGGTCTTACTGAGATTGAGTGTTAATCCTTTAAGTCGGCTCTCTTCTACCACCTTATTTAGAATAGTTTGCAGGGCACTTTCTGATTCTGCTATTAGTACTGTGTCATCTGCATATCTCAGATTATTTATAATTTTTCCTCCAACTTTAATACCATCTAGGTGTTCGATATTCCGGAGTATTATTTCACTGTAGATGTTGAAGACGTCTGGTGATAAAACACATCCCTGTCTTACTCCTCTCTTTATTGGTTTGAATGCACTTAACTCCCCTTCATATCTAATGGCAGCTTCTTGCTCCCAGTATAGATTTCTTATTATTCTGAGGTCTTTACCATCTATGTCCAGATCTTGTAATAAATTAAATAGATCTTGATGTTTGACTTTGTCAAATGCCTTAGAATAATCTATAAAGCATAGATACAGGTCCTTTTGCATCTGGATGCATCTTTCAATTAACATAGATAAGGTGAAAATAGCATTTCTTGTGCTTTTATCTGCAACGAATCCAAACTGGGTTTCTTAAATTTCCGGACGGATTTTACTTCTTCTTCTTTCCATGATTATTCTGAGGAGTATTTTTGTGACATGATTCATTAAGCTAATTGTTCTGTGTGATTCACACTCTGTTGCTCCAGGTTTCTTGGGTAATGTGATGAAAATTGATCTGCTTAAGCTTGAGGGGAGCTTACCAGTATCATATATTTTGTTAACAAGTTGAGTTATTTTATTTATGCCTATTTCTCCCAATGCGTCATATATTTCCACTGGAATGTTGTCCGGCCCTGGGGCCCTACCATGTTTCATTTTCTTGATAGCATTCTCAACCTTGTCTTTTAATATTGGTGGGCCTTCAATATTTTTGGTTAAGCTTGGTTTTTCTTTCCTGTCATCATCAAATAGTTCCTCAATATATTCTGCCCATCTGCATAGTATGTCTTCTTTGTCTAACAGAATATTTCCTTCTTTTGATTTAATGCAGCTTGATTGTGTACCTTTTCTTTTCCCAGATATTTCTCGTATTTTCTCATGTACTAACTTATTATTTTCAATCTTGCTGTTTTCCAGTTCTGCGCATTGTTCATTAAGCCAGTTTTCTTTAGCTTCGTTGCACTTCTTCTTTATTTCTTTATTTAGTACTTGATATTTCTTATCGTCCTTTTTTGCCAGTCTTCCAGTATAAAGTACAGATTAGAATAAAGTAAAGATTAGAATAAAGTAAGGGTTCGTATAAAGTAAAGATTAGAATAAAGTAAAGATTAGAAAAAATGAAGATTAGAATAAAGTAAAGATTAGAATAAAGTAAAGATTAGAATAAAGTAAAGATTAGAATTAAGTAAAGATGAGAATAAAGTAAGGGTTCGTATAAAGTAAAGATTAGAATAAAGTAAAGATTAGAAAAAATGAAGATTAGAATAAAGTAAAGATTAGAATAAAGTAAAGATTAGAATAAAGTAAAGATTAGAATTAAGTAAAGATGAGAATAAAGTAAAGATTAGAATAAAGTAAAGATTAGAATAAAGTAAAGATTAGAATAAAGTAAAGATTAGAATAAAGTAAAGATTAGAATAAAGTAAAGGTTAGTATAAAGAAAGGGTTCGTATAAAGTAAAGAATTCGACAAACATACAGACAACACTCTTTTCTCACCTTATTTTTATAGTTTGCTAAAGATGGGTCTTCATTTGAATGTGAAACCAGATGATAGTTTAAATACTCTTTGCGGAAGAAACTTCGTTTGCAATATTGACACTCAAATTTTCTGATACCCTGATGTGCTTCTTCATGACGTTTTAAGCTTCCTGCAAGGAAACCAACAGTATTAATAATAAATGGAGAAAGGACAATAGTATCTTAAAATAATGTGTTCATTTTAATGAGTTAAAACTACTAACATTAAAAAAACAAAACAAAACAAAAAAAATTTTTATTGTTCCCTACTAAATGCAAAAAAAAATTTACACAAAACTAATAATTTTGCAAGTCCATTTGAAGAATAACAGTGGATCAGTTACTAGGTAAAAAAAATAATATTTATAGACAACAGCAGGACAGTCCGCACTACAGGACATACGAAATGTCAAAATGTCTACCTCCCCAAAACTCTCTAACACTCTATATTCAAACTACAAAAAGCTACAATTAAGTCTGCAATTTCTTCACCATGGCCTCAGGCCGAAGGGCAATTGCCCAGATGGCTGCTGGATCAGGATGATGATAGACAACAGCTCAATTATGGAAACATGATACATAGGTTTATTAATTTGGTTTCTGGTGTCTTACTCTTAGCAGTAAAGACTTTTCCACACTGTTCACACATAAACACTGGGGCCTGGGCAGGGTGTTTGAATCTTTTGTGCTTCTGCATTCTGTTCTCCGTGGAGAAAGTTCTGTTGCAGACATCACAGGCGACAGGGACGCCTCCCCCTTTATCATGGGTCTTGATGTGGTACCTCAAGGAGGCAGAGCGCGGGAAACCTCTGCCACATATATTACACCTATGTACAGGAAAGATCAATTTGCATTCCTCTTTAACATATTTTATTTTAAAACAATACATTAATAAACTTGTTTCTAGTTTGTTTTTTTAAAAAGTATACAAAAAAATCAAATTCTATCAGACAATTAATGAAAACAACAACAGCAGCTATTTAACTTGAGTTAATGGCAGTGCTGTGGAGTCGGAGTCGAGGAGTTGGAGGATAATTTTGGGTACCTGGAGTCGGCAAACAATAAACCCAGTGGCGTAGCTAGGGGAGGGGGGTCCAAATTTGAAAGTCCCCCCGGGCCCCTACTCCAGGGGGGCCCTCAAAGATTGTTTTTTTTCTCATGTCATAATGTCGAATGTCAAAATGCAGGGGCCCTTAAAGAGGCCACGCCCTCCGGGCCCCAAAAATCCCTAGCAACAGCACTGAATGCACCGACTCCGACTCGTACTAAATTTAGATTGGAATTTTTTTTTTAGTTTAAATGTCCCAATTCACAAAATGTTATAATTAATGACTTTCCTTCAAGGAATGTACAAAATACATTTGCATTTTAATACAGAGGAGTTGGAAAGTCGGAAGTACAAAAAACAGAGGAGTCGGAACATTTATCTACCGACTCCACAGCACTGGTTAATGGAAGGACTATACAATTGTTTTTCTAACATGAGGAGGTGTGAATCAACTTACAGATAGGGTCTATGGCCTGAATGTCTCCTGGCATGCATGTTCAGACCTTTAATGCTGGTTAACTTTTTGTGGCACAAGTGACAACTGAAAGGCTTGATTCGAGTATGTTTGTACATGTGTTCTGGTGACAGAAACATACAGCAGGCCTTTAAATATGTCAAAAACAATGATCAAACATTTTGGCACAAGTGACAACTGAAAGGCTTGACTAAAGTATGTTTGTACTTGTGCTTTTAAATATATTACAAAATACAATCATCAAACATTGTCTATTAATTCTATTACATCACACTGCCACACTACTTAAAGTTGTATCAATACTGCTGTTTAGTTATTAAAAATATATGCAGAGTATACTTGCGTATAGGTCGCATTCCTAGTTTAGGATTTTTTTTTTCTGATATGTTGTTAGTGACCTGCATATAGGTCGCACCATTATTTTTAGGGAGTTACACTACTATTTTTAATATAAAATTTCTAAAAAAATGCATACCTTTTAAATATCCACCTTAATTTGGAAAGTTTCCTTTAAAAATAATTTCAATCATGTATAACGCAAACATAATAAAATAAAGGCAGCATTTCATTTATTTTTAATGACTGATCAGCAAAGCCATTAACCATTACCGGTAAGGGGAAGTTTTTTGAAGGGATCTGTTTCTTCATTTAAGTCCCCGTCCCTACTCAAGTTCATATCCCTAAAGTGGGTTGATAAAAAAAAGAAGTCTTTTGAAGTGAGCTCAATTTCAGTTCTATAGACTATATAAAGATATTATATTTACACTCACGAAAGTTTTTTTAATGTAAAATATAGGCCTAAGCAATAGCCTAGTAATTCTACATCATAACAACCACCGATACGGGCGATAGTTGTAACTTAATGACAGTGATGTTTTTTTTTTAATTTTCCTAAACTATGTCGAGTGTATCGGTCGCACCCCTAATTTTTATCAAAATTTCAAGTAAACAAAGTGTGACCTGTATTTACGGTACTAAATTAATTCTGTAAGACATCTATACATTTTTTATTAACTCATCAAATATTTTACTAACAAGATTTGTAGATACATTACGAATTAAATTATATGTAGAGACCTTTATAATTGTTTTCGCCTCTGATGACTTCCTTGCAAACTTCACATCGTTTCCTCACATGTGTCTTTCTGAAGGTTCCAGGCTTGGTCTGTAAACAACAAATACATTCATCAAATGAGCACAGATATTTCCCCATCATGCTTCCTTGTAATACATAAGTACACAGTAAAAAATATAATCAGCCAAAACAAATGTTGAGTTTACCATAAGTCTAATCTGTTGTCTTTGCTTCATCCTTTCTTCTTTATTCTCAGAATCTCCCAGGAGCTCACCATCACCTCTGCCATTTCCTTCTTCATTCTCAATTTTCATTTCTTGGGTTGGGAAAATGAAAAGATGTCAAATTTATATATGTATATTTATTTCACAGTTACAGACAGAGTAGTAGTCTGATAAGTGCAGAAAAGCTTTCAACTAAACAACTATTAGTCAAAAAATATTAATTTCAGACACGCAAAAAAAGACTTCACAGCCTCATAACTCCAACAAAATATTATTAAAATAAAATGGTTTGAAAATCTAAGAAAAGAAATTGAAATTTTCATTACAGCATTACTTTTGTCATAAATATTTATTTTACATTGAAACGAAATACCTACCCATGTCAGCTTTCCCTGCATTGTCAGTGCTGACAGTGAAGTTGGAAACTGATTCTTCAGCCTGATCATTTATTGACGTTGTTGTTGTTGAGGCCACATGGGGGTTGTTGTCATTCATGGCAGCAACATCACAGGACAGCTCCCAGGATTCCTCTGCAGCTATGGCTTGACTAGTCAACTCGGCACTCTCCATCGCAGCTGCTACAAGGTCTTGCTTTGGTAGACAAGCAGCTGCAACTTTTTGTTTGTCAAATATTTTAAATTAAAACAAAAAATATATTATTTTAACAAACAGACAGAATTTGTTCTCATTCATTAAAGATAAGCAATTGATAATTGAATTACCTTTAGCAGGTAACAACGCTTCAAATGACTCGTGTTTAAGACAAACATTCTGTGGAAGGAAACAAACAAATATTACAGGAAACTCGCATTAATCAAATATACATTTTATACTTTTTAATGTCATCATCTTATAAATTCTAGCAAGTTCATTTTATTCATTCTGCTCCTGTGACAGCTACAATTATTTACTTAACATAAAGATAAAGACTAAAATCAATAAACTAGTATTGAGATCAATAAAGAATGTATTATTAAGACCAAAAAATCCTACAATATCCTATACCTGATGATACAAGTGTATATATAGTTTTATAACAATAGATGTACAAATAATGTACATCAGTGGTAGTAAGTTGTTTTTTATTATGATACTATAATGAGATTATTTGAAGTTATCCTCTACACATATTTAAAATAAATAAAGTTCTAAGATCTACCTTTCCAGAAAAATAATCCTGAAATAATTTGAGCCTGGAATCAACAGCAGGGTCACAGTCGACGTCTTCATCTTGGTCCAGGTTGGATTCTGTCTGGCAACACTCAGATAAGAAATGGTCAACATCTTTACTCATGGTATGCCAGAAATACTGTTTCTTTAAACTTTCACACATGGAATTTTTATCTACATGACTGTCTGGGAAAACCAAGAATATTAAACAATAAACAATAGAATGTAAAAACAACAACAACATTGCAGCTTAGAAAATGAACAACTAAACCTGGATATTGATCTTCTTTATAGAAAGAGCGTTTGTAATGTATAAGATAAGTTAAAAGTTCATTCCAACAATAGTACTGTAAATATATTTTACCATAACAAAACTTTCTTTAACGCCATAGGATAAGTGCATTGTATGGGATCAGAGAATATACTCATTTACATACTCATACACAAGTACAGTACTCATATTTGTCTGCTTCTTTGAGTTCAACATGCATTTCAAAGTAAGTGTTCGCTGTAGACATTTATACAACAAGAACATTGGGGATTTATTATCTTTCTATGATCAAAAGGAAACAGGATACATTCCTCCACAGTATAAAATATCAATTTCTGTGAGTAGATTCATCCTTCCTCTACTATGCTGTCATTTGAAGAAATCAATCGCTATTTAAATACTATTATACAACATAACACATGCCATCAAGCTTTCATTCAACTTTCATGCCACACCAATTAAGGCAGATATGTTTTACACAAATTAATTCATGTAGTTTTATGATTAGGATTGTATAGTTAGACAATACAATCTCTGGCTAACCTCCATGGGCTTTCTTGAGAAGTTCCAATTTCTCTTTGTCAGACTTTATTACTTTCCTTGGCTTCCCGTCTGATCGCCTGGGCCAAAAGTATAGTGTCCCCTTTTCAAGCTTGAAGTTTTTGGCTTTCTTCCTGAAGATGAGCAGTTCTGACCTTGAAAGACAGGAAGGTGTGACATCTTGCTTCAGATAATCCACTAATTCATCACAGGACACTTTACCAATATCACCAGCTGTTATTGACTAAATGAAAGAACAGCAACAAATATTTCATCAGTTCATGACATTCATCCAGTTACAATGATAACACTAAAACTAATGTAAACAGATTATCTGATAAAAATAAATAGTTTCTAAGCAAGTTATCTGATAATAAAACTGTACTAAGCAAATTATCTGATAACAATGAAAATGTTCTATGCAAGTTTTCTGATAACAATGAGAATGTTCTATGCAAGTTATCTGATAACAATAAGAATGTTCTATGCAAGTTAACTGATAACAATGAGAATGTTCTATGCAAGTTATTTGATAACAATGAGAATGCTCTATGCAAGTTATCTGATAACAATGAGAATGTTCTATGCAAGTTATCTGATAACAATGAGAATGTTCTATGCAAGTTATCTGATAACAATAAAAATGTTCTATGCAAGTTATCTGATAACAATGAGAATGTTCTATGCAAGTTATCTGATAACAATGATAATGTTCTATGCAAGTTATCTGATAACAATGAGAATGTTCTATGCAAGTTATCTGATAACAATGAGAATGTTCTATGCAAGTTATTTGATAACAATGAAAATGTTCTATGCAAGTTATCTGATAACAATAAAAATGTTCTATGCAAGTTATCTGATTACAAAAAAAAATTTTAGCAAGTTATCTCATAATAAAACTATTCTATATATGTATATATTCTAAACTCATCTTAACCTAAACGATTTTGACAAAGTCACCTCACCTCAGTTTCTGAATCCTCTTCTTCCTCAGCACCTCTATACCACCTGACAAACTTTTTGGATGCCTTCCTTTTCCTGCGTATCTCCCCATGTCTGCACCCAGGGCAAGCACTCACATAGGCTCTTATGTCCAGGGTAAGATCCCTCCAGAAAATATTTTTACCTTCAATTACTTCCTGAACTTTTGCTTTCGAAAAGTGTTCACCTTAAAAATGTGGCAAAAAGGGAACAGAATTAAAAAAAAGTGTACAAGACATTTATCTAGTCAACTGACAAAACACTTAAATTGGGTATAGCTTTTTGCAAAAACAGATTTTACTACATATATTTGTCTTATTTAAACACTTCACAATATCTACAGATAAACTATGGTCAATTTGTAGGAAATGTGTAATTCTTCTTGTGAGAACATTATAACAGAAGAGGGGCAGTCATGGACAATAGGCATGCCCTCCATTTACAGACGACTGATATCTGTCTGATATGCATGTGTCTCCCTCATAAGGGAACAGACCTACTTCTCAGTTCATTCTCTACCCCTTGCTAGAATTTGAGAGGCAAGATACTAACTAGCTTACAATTGTAATTTTGAAGATGCAAGATTACTTAATATGTGTAGTAAAAGTACCACTTTGAGAACATGTTGCTGTACAGGGCTAGTGAAACACTCTCTGCAGCTATGACACACAATGACACGTACCCACCAAACCTCAGACCTGGGACAAGATCCCAGCGTTTTTATTGAACCTGAACCAAAGATCTTTGTACTGACAAGCCAACATGCTACAATCCGACCACTGTATCCATGTGTACTCTATATATCCTATATAACATACATAAGCGATACAATAACAAGAAAATGGGGAATATTCTTCAAAAAAATATATGATATTTAGTGGTAATAAGCCTGGGAATTCTATACCATTATTTAAATGTGAGTCTTTCAGCACTGCCAGCCTTTCAGACCAAGTTGTGGGGATTTTCTTCAACTTTCCTTTTTGCTTCAGCATCAATTCTTCATTTTCATAAACATAATTAGCACAGAGATCCTTGATAGCCTTCTCAACACCTGCCGAGCAATTGTCTGGGAGAGTTCCATTCTTTAAGTAATGCAGTATCAGCTTGTAGTAGGTATCTAAATCCATCTATAAGAAAACATGTTATAATATTACAGTGCACATGACTACAATTTTTTAAGCATGCTCAACAGGCAACTTTCAATTTTGATTATTACTTTGCTCATTGAAACATGAAGCACAATGAATTGGGTGAATCTTGAATATCTAGTTCCAGAGGATTAGGACAGAGTTGAAAAATTCAATAATCCATTCATAGCAAAGATTCAGAAATGAGAAATAAAGGAATCACTATGTATTTAGACATCCATTTTTGGGATATAGTTTCACTGACTTATACAAGTGGATGTGCAATAAATAGTGGCTAGACAGTGTAGAACTCAACTCATAATGAGGTGAAGATTATGGGTCAGTCACTTTTTAGGGACATGTTATGACAGTTGAGTAGAAATTTAAAAATAAACACTTCTAATCAAATAAGATGGTTTCCTTTAAATACTCATTATCCTAAATTTGGATTACAGAAAAAGAAACACTTGTGCAGCTAAAAAAATTTTTTTTAATTGTTTCATTTTAAAAACATACAAATCCAAAATAGGCATGAAAAAAAAAAAAAGAGAGAAAGTTGAACTCTAACCTTTTCTAATGTTTCATCCGACTGTCCTGCTCCATTTAAACCATTGTCTAGTTCCTGATTGGATAGCTTCACAAGGGTTTTATTAGAATCGAGATTCTGCTCATTCTTTTTCTTGGCTATTGCTCGCTTTGATGATTTTTTAGAAGAATACTCTACAGATATGAAATAATAAAAGAATAAGAATAATTCATCATTTACTAATAGACTTTCATTTTTTTAAAGAAAACAAAATAAAATATATTAAGTACAATGTAAAAAGTGTATCATTCTTGTTTACCTTTAGATAAATGAAAATCTTGGTCTGAACTTTCAGAATTATCAACTATTTCATTATCATCAAGTCTGGTGGAATGAAGTTTTTTGGGTCTTCTCCCAGACTTCCTCAGCGGCTTTCTTTCCGATGGCTCCTCCTCGTGCACCTCGCTGACTGGCTGGGCAATGTGCTTTATGTCCGACACTGTGCAGTGTAGGTAGTGCTCCATCACTGTGTCCACCGACTGCTCTATCTGCTCTGGGTTCAACTCCACCTCCAGGTCGCTGGACCTTTTGCCAACAATAACAGACTCTGGAAACAAGGGCTCACTGTTGCAAGAAGTAAAGAGGGTATGGTTAAAGTTAGATGACCTTGTGAGACATGTGGACAAGAGATTAAGAAAAAAAACACACAACTTCTGGTGGTGTAAGAGAAAATAAGTTACAAATGCAAGTTATATTATTGAGTGTATGGGCTACAATGGGTAATTGAACTTGTGCATGGCAACAGCATAGAAGTAAAAAATGATCTTTCATATTGCATAAAATGTCATAAGTATGAGAACATGAAATAATCAAATATATTCAGTGTACTAAAGAGGTGGGAAGTAGTTTGGGAGGCCACAATGCCATGTAAGATATGATAATAAAGCAGTTTAAAGCAGAACATTTATGTTATATCTTTATTGGTGTGATAAATTCACTAGAGGCGCAACCGCTCAGTCTAGTGCCATGGCACTTACTCACAATGGCTCCAACCTATAAACTACAATTAATCCTGGCTCATTGCTGTGCTCACAAATGAATGAAGGATGTATGATTGTATTTGTACCTTGCAGTAATGTTTATATATGAATGTATTTACTTTCTCTTTAATAACCGTTTCTACATGTATAGATATATACATTATACATTATTACACAAAACATATTTATCTGTCTTGTATAATTCAAAATGCTTCCATTTACCCCTCCCCCATGTCTGTACTTCCCGGCCCTTCTCCTGGTCAAAGAGTAAACCCTCCTTTGATCCCCCCCCCCAACTCCACCGGCCAGGTCTTGTAGATAACATTTACCTGTTAGACTACATATATTATGTATTCTTCCTCTTCCTCGTCGACCGGAGGGTATCTAGACCCCACTTCTCTTTACACCCCCATTCCTCCTACAAGTGTCTCATCATTAAAGACATGCGGTTAATCGCACCCTCACCCTCCTCTCATACAGAGGGCAGTTTAGCTAAGATAGCATGGAAAACGGCATTGGGGCCTTAGGCACAGCACATGCCAGTTGTGTCTGTCAGCCGGTCCAATTATATACTGTTAAACTGTAAATTTGTACTGTGGATTACTTTTATCGCTTATGCCTAAATAAACAGTATTTGAAATTCAACCCAGCTTTGAATCAATCATTGTTCTTGTGTCTGCTCATGTATTAGCACTCGTGTCTAGTAGTAGAAGAATTTACTCTAACCAATAGACTTACAGCACCTGCGCCACCCATTCGGGATAACGGACTAAAATATAAATAATTCTAAGGCCCAAACTTCACTGTGACATCGCAATAATCAGCCTCTACACGAGGCAAATAACCACGTAGAGTGCCCGCCACGCTACAATTGGCAAATGGGACATGTAACACTCACTGTAAGCAAAAGGGATTTTACACCTGACTGAATGTTAACATAAACTAAAACAAACGTATAAAACATGGTCTTTTATTAATACAATTAAATCTCTAGCACAAATACAACGAAATGTATAACAAACAGACACTCACCGATTCATTAGTAAAAAGGAAGGTGTAAAATCTGTATTTCTGACCAATGAGTTTCTGAGAGGAATGAGGCACAAATCTAAACAATCATTCCAGCTATCAGGATAAATGCCAACAAATCTATGCAAATTACCAATAAGCCGATTCCAGCTTTCATCTGAAAAAAAAAAGAATAAAATACAGCTTTTACTGAACTGGTTATGCTTCTTTATGAAAAATGTTTTAATAATGCACTAAAATAAAGTAATACTTGCCATTCTCAAGATTTCTTTATAATTTCTTTTAAATTATTGTGAACATAAACCAATCTGATGCATTTTAATTTGATAAACATTTCTGGGGATCATTTTGATACACTAAAAGTAAAAATTGATCCATAGAGCCTGTGAATGATCTCTCTGAATCTGGTTTTGAGGCAGACATTGACAAATAACTGTTACAGTAATCGCCTTGACTGTATAAGAGAGACAAGGGCATTGGCCATTCTCTTTTGTTAAGTTGAAGATGTAGCTGACCCAGAGAGAGCATGTAGTTGTAAGGAACAAGTTCTACAGACATAGCTGTCCCGAGGAGGCAATGTGAGCCAACTTTCAAGTGTCGGACAAGGGGATCATAGAGGCATCTACTTTGATTCAAATGGAACCTTTCGCAGGCTGGCATTAGAACATCACAGAATTGCCTGTCTAAATAAAAGCATTGTAAGTTTGTTAGCTGCAATCCATGATTTCACAAGACGCACTCCTTAACAGTGGCTGCACAAGCAGAATGATTGGGTTGTGTACAAAGAGAACAGGAAGTAGCATTTATTGATACACATCCCAACAGACCAAACAAATATATTCAGGGGACCCTCTGGAATGATCCTGAGGAAAAACCCAGCAATCTTCGGAACTCAAATTCTGATAAGCTGATTAGGACTAGGAACAGTGACATCCATATTATTGTCTGGACTTAAATTATTGGCTTACCTATGGGGTTAACAATATCTTTGGTGATTGATACATTATAAGCATGTAGATTTAGACAGACACCACTTAGGTCAAGGCTATTTGACTTGAAGATATCATTTTCTAAAATAATAAGTTGCTCCATAACACCAAACCTATGAAGACAAAGTCAACAAATGGTATATTTATAAATGAAATTTATGTTAATTATATGTTAAACTAAACAATATAAGAAACAAAAAGGTATTGGCTGCGGCACAATATGATCAAGCCAAATAAATCAGCGGAGAAGCAACATTAACATACTTAAGTAGACTTACCTGGCAATTAACTTTAAACAAAACTGAGAGACAGTTTTTTCATTTATTTTATCAATTTTACTTGTTTCTGGCCACTTGGAAAAAGAGTCTAAAGCTATGATTATGTAAGAAGACTTCTTTTTGTATGGAAAAGGACCAATAATTTGAATCTCCACCTAAACAAAACATATAAATAACAAAATTTACTCACTCTCTATTTTTAAGCATAAAATAAATTTAAAAATATTTTTAATATACTGTCTAAATAATTTAAACATGATGCAAAATTGTCACCTTTTGCCAAAATCTGTGAGCAACATCAAATTCAGATTTGGGATTGAATAAGGCATCACTGATCACCGTGTCTGGGTCAAAGTCAAGGTCAGAATCTACTTGCTCAGGCTCAGGCAACTCTGCTGTTACAATGTACTTCATGTCTGCAGGGTTATCTTCCAGCTTATTATTATCGGATTCTGAAAGTGAAAAGCTGTCTCCTTTATCTGCAAGCATCTCATCCTGCTCTGAAATATCCATGTCGGTGACTTGAGCGAAACAGTTTGTCTGTGGGGTGGGAGGTGGAAGCTTCGCAACCGCTGGTCGATTGGCCAGGCATATTACACAATTTTTTAGAACTTTCCTAACTGTGTTAGCCATGCCAACCCAGTAGTATTTGGCTGACAGAGCGCTGAATGTTCTTTCTGTACCCATATGAGTGCCTGGAATAAACAATAACATCTGTTGTAATCATTAATTAAAAATCAGTTATTGTGTAAAAAAAAAATGACAATCAGTTTATGTACTTTATAACAATCAAAGGAAACATTCCTCCCTCATTTATATCACAGGCCAGAAAGCCAAAATGGTATTCTTTATACCATATATTTAAAGTGATTGACAGGGTCTGAGACCAAACAAAAAAAAAAGTCTAAGACATTTAGTGATTATATATATTTTTGTGTGCCAATCCAATGTTGAACCTGGTTATTTAAAAATCTTCCTTCAGAACAACTAAAATCACAGGCCACCACATCCTAACAGTCATTTCACAATCGCATAAGCCATTTTTTTATGTATTGAGAAAACTAAAATAAAAAAAACTGAATAACATCTGTATTAGGCCTACTTCTGTTTTGTTACTTTTGCGAAAAAACAACAACTGTTTTCTGATTGGTTAAAAATATAGGCTATATAGGCTATATGCCATACAATAGATGACTGGGTAAACTATACATTTCAACTCTGACCCCTTAAGTGATTGTGAAATGATTGAGACCACATGTAAAGATTACCCTAAGACTAAACTGATTATATAATTGCTTTGGAAGAATATAATATATACATTAAAAGAATACACGTCGTTGGAATGTGTAACATTTATTTTAACTACAAGCTACATTGCCCGCCGTTGCCCGGGTGAAAAAAAAACAGAACTGTAGGCCTATAAGGTGCAGATAACAAATGTATAAACTACACTTAAAAGAAAGCTATAAATCTTATATTTAAATTATTATTTTTGTACTGAATACTTTTAGGAAAGTAAATAAATATTGTAATCGGGTAAAAAAATAGGCAAGTATTTTTATTTAACAAAATCTAAATTGCCAGTAGATTTACAATGTCTTTTGTTTTAAAAACGTAGAAAAAAAAATTGTCAAAATAAAAAAACGTATAGTCTAACTCTAACTGGAGAATCGAACCCGGGTCGCCCGTATATCAGTCCGCTACGTTTACCACCGAGCTATCGAAGACACATGTCCAATGTGAAAAATTATTAGACAGTATATAGGGCTAGGCCTAAATAGGTCAGTGACACAAACTCACGTGCTTTCCGTATGGATCCGTATGGGGACAAACAGTCTCATTTTATATATATATAGATGTAATTTGTAGGCCCACAATGCTACATGAAAAAAACTCATGTGATGACTTTCTGTTTTTAAAACAGCTACACTAAATGACACACATCAGCATGATAGTAGGTAAGTTAAGTTTAAGCTAGTATCTGGATCTGGACTCTAGGTGGACACTGCCTGACTGCAAGTGTGGCTGGTGTGTGAATTTTTATTATTATAATCAACTTGCATATATAAATATATATAGGCCTAGTCAATATATGACAACAGAGTTATTTTATGCAAAGTCTGTGTATTAAGCTCAGCATTATGCACAGATAATTCGTGGTTGGTCATGTGATGTCCTAACCAGTTCATTGGTTGATTGATATTATTGTTTTATTGACACTATGGTCAATGAAATATATCCTCTGAAAGGTTATTAAAGTACTTTTTTTTTAATTGCGTAGCAGTGGTTTTTCAATGTAGGCCTATTTGTGCCATGCATATAAAATATCAATTATACACCTGTCAACTAGGAGCAAAGATCATTATTATTTCCAGGACACTCTTATTATTACTCTCGGGCATATCGGTTTTGTGCAGAATTGTATGTCTATAAAGACCATTAGATTTAAGCTATTATTCAAAATAAATAAATAATTTTTTTTTAATTACGTGTGTGTGCGTAACAGGAAAGGGAAGACTCAAAGACTCTGTCCAAAACAATTAAAAGGATTCATTATACAAGGTGCAAAAGAATTAGCGCTTAATGCTCTGCATTATACAAGATAAAAGAATACTGTGCCTAACTAAAAACACCCTCTGCGTTATATGGATTAGTGGAGTAGGAATAATTCTGCACATTATAATGCTCCCCAGCGGGTACCAAAAGCTCGTATCGAAAGAGGAAACTTGGAAACCACGGAAACACATGTAAAAACAAGGTTTTTCCCTGTCAATACAACATGGTGTGTCCGCTGGGTCTGCATTATATGAAGTGGGAATAATTCTGCGCCTAACGCTTTGTGTCATGCAAAAGTTATTTGCGCATTATAACGTCTCCCATATGATAATATATCAATATCAGTATAATACCTAGGCCTATAAAATATAACTAGGGTATATAATATTGGTATTGAGAGTAGGCTATATACTATAGCCTATATTTTATATTGAATATTGATGGTAATACTTTGGTTTAGCTGCCTCACAAAAAGTAGGGTTCTAAAAAATTCCAACTGAAAATGTTTTCGCATGGAGCTATTGATAAGTGTCTTAGGAAGAGCAGCAGACTATTTAAAATGAAAAAAAAATATTTTTTTCCAAAATAAAAATCATTTATATTGTGTTTAGCATAGACTTGTGGCGTCACACAGCCAAGCAACACGATACATGAATCAAGTCTGCAGCGATTCCTAAGACACTCATCAATAGCTCCTGGTACGAAAATGTTCAGTCGGTATTTCTTAGAACCGATACTGAAAAGAGAAAAGGGGCCAAATAGCACGAAATAAATAAAAAAATAAAATTATTCTTACCGTATTTCATATGAAATAACACAAAAAGACACAAAATCCTATTGTTCTTTCTTCCTACTTGTTGAGAACATCTTGTCTCTTCAACATGCGCTATTCTAGACTACTTCCTGTCCCAAGATATGGCCAGTTTGGCTATCTATAGCCAAATAAAAAGACTACAAAGCTCTCCCTATCCTATTAAATTAAAACCTAACCGATACTAACCATTATAAAATGCTAAGAAGCCATCCCTAGCATTGAAACTAACTGACACTGGCTAAAAAATCTGGTCCGAGAAGCGTGCAGTAGGCCTACATGCAGTGTGTGTGTGTTCGTTTGAAATTATGTCATTATGCGATAAAAGAAAAAAATAAATAAACAAACAAAAGGGATGTAGCCTAACATAATTTCCAAAGGAGGTAACTCATGTTAAATTTACAACACACAATTTCAAAGGGAGGTAATATTTTTTAATTTAAAAAAATCTCAATTTTCAACATTTCAATTTATTTTTTTTACATTACAGAAATGGAGCCGCTTAATAAAACCTCGATTTTTGTATTCAGGATAAAAAGATCTTTAACGTAATGGCTATACTTTGGTATAACTGGTTCTATTTTTTTTAATACGAATCCGTTGGTTTTATTGTGAGATTCCTTTTCTGTGATTTTTTATTTAATGTTGAATATTTGTTAATTTTGCATGTTTTATGAAATAATTTTACTTCCCTTGAGCACTTTGTGTTTTATTGTGTTACGTCCCTTTGGTTTGTTTATTTTTTTCACACATGTACTGCACGCTTCTCGGACCAGATTTTTTAGCCATTATCGGTTAGTTTCTAAGCTTTCTAAGTAGGCCTATTTGTTAATCATTATTATCGGTTAGTTTCTAAGCTTTCTAAGTATTTGTTAATCATTATTATCTGTTAGTTTCTAAGCTTTCTAAGTATTTGTTAATCATTAGTATCGGTTAGGTTACAGCATAGGGATAGCTATACATAGCCAGCCTGGCCATATCTTGGGACAGGAAGTAGTATTCTAGAAAAGCACATGGCACACACAGGTGGTCTCAACAGTAGGAAGAGACAACAATAGGATTTTGTGACAATTTTGTGTCTTTTTGTGTTATTTCATATGAAATACGGTAAGAATAATTTTATTTTTTTATTGCTTCTAAGGAATTCTGATTGAAAATTTTGGTACGTGGAGCTATTGATAGTGTCTTAATTAAGAAGATCGGCAGACAATAAAGTAGGCTATTGTGTTTGATCAGCCTGTGACGTCACAAGGCTTTTGTAAAGACAATACAAATTATTATTATTTTTGGAAAAAAAAAATTTTTTTTTCATTTTTAATAGTTTGCCGCTCTTCTTAAGACACTTATCAATAGCCCCACGCGAAAAAATTTTCAGTTGGAATTTTTTAGAAGCCTACTTTTCTAGAACCAGCTTGCCAGCTACACTAAAGTAAAGTATTACCAAAGTTCCAATGGAACTTTAAAAATTCCGTGACGCAGTTAAACCGAAGTTTAAACAAATTAATAATACTAATAATGGGCAGAGAAATATATAATAATAAAAATAAACATATATAATATATAAAATATATAGATTAAAATTAAAGTCAAAGTGAGTAAGTGTGTCAAGTCCCAAGGTCCCAAGTGTCTCAGTCTCAGAGTGTCTGTTACTCAGTTAGGCCTACTGTTTGACTGTTTGGGATTGATACAGTTAAATGGGGGATAGGCCTACATTCGAATAAGTTCCTTCTTTATTATGTGAAAAGGTGTATGATTAATGATTGAGCTTTGTTTTTAACATGACATTATTCATTATTGTTTTGGTTGTAGTGATGACTGTATGGTGATGTATTTACTTGTCTTTACAGGGCCTCAAACTGTAAGTGAGCCCACAAAATGGTGACCATAACAAATTTGGCCTACCTCCACCTTGAACATGAACTAAGGCGGCGATGGATAGCTGATTTTTCGGCGTAATAATCGCTTTACGTAAATTGACTTTGCTAGCTCCAGGATTCTGGTCAAGAGGCTCCCCTTCGATTCGTTTTGGACGAACGATATAATACAATTCACCATCTTCGATTTTGAAGCTTTCTGCTCTCTTCCTCACCGACCGCTTATCAGACGGTGTCGACCCAGAAGGGTACGTGCCATAGAGAAGATACTGTTTAATAGCCGCAAGACTAATATGCTTATTGCCCTGCTTTCGTCTTTTCCTGCGTCTTTCCATTTTTATTGAATAACATATTATGTTTTCACGACAACATTATAGTGAATACCAAACACATGAAAATAGGTGACAACACAATCTAGTTCTCCATTATGCGAAAACCCGGATAAAATTTGCGCTTACCAAAGAATAATTCAAAATATGAATTGGAATAAGCTGGATTTTGAGGCTCTGCTAAGAAAACTTATAAATCTATTTAAAATATAGACCTAACTATTTAATTCCGTTAATTATTATACTTAAAAATTAAGAATTTTAAAAATTAAATATTCATTATGAAACCCAAAATAGTAGCAATAAGCATACATGTGCCATGAGTGATCAAAACTATTATTTACATTATTGAAATCGAAAGTAGCGAAACGTGTTACTATTTTTAGAACTATTTTTACTCGATCACGTTATTTCAGTGACCATCATATCATAATAGACTTGCATGATATATCTAATCTATGGTACCTACAAGTAAATTACTTCTATAGATATACAGATATATATCACTTGCTATAGTCTATTACATGTCGTCCTGTTATTGTACAACATAATGTCAAGAAAACGTCATTCAGAGGAAACTGATATTGTTCCGATTTCAGAGTGGCCTGTAGTCGATCTAGAAACAGAAAACAACCAAAGTAAAAGAGATCAGACTCAAACTCAAAACATTTGCCGTGCTCAAAAAAAGTATGTCACTGACGCCGATTGTCTTGGTCTTGGATACTCTAATTCTGACCCAAATTACAAGCATACATATAAAAGGCATCAAATTACTGATTCAAATGAACTGGAACCGCTTGTTTCTGTTCGTGTTGCAAAGTGGTTACGTAGAAATAAATGCACGCATTTGTTAGCGGATAGTGGCGCAGCTACAAGCCCAAATACAAAACTATTTCATATCTCAAGGTAAACAGTAGACCTAATAGGCCTACAGTAAATATTAACGTTTATAAAAACATTAATAACATTTCAGTCAATAGGAATAATACTAATAGGAGGCTTTATAATACTTTATTATATTATTATAATAGTAGGGCCTAATAGAAAATTTCTTTTAATATTAAAATAATGAATAGCAGTTTCTCATTGAGACATTGACAGTTCATTGACTCCATTCATACTGTCAAATCTTGAATCCACACTTTCATATATTGATCACTGATTGACATGACATTTTGACATTATCATGTCATTATGGTTAGGCCTATATAAAAAATAACTAAATGGGCTAGGCCTTATAATATCCTATAGCCTATCATTGATCATCATCATCACCTATTTCTCCACCTGGGCATATTACTAATATTAGGGTCTCATTGGGTAAAATTAAAAGATCTCTAGGCATCACAGACCTGGTCTATAATAAATAGGCCGCTATATCTCCATAATACAAAAGAGCTGTCTCCAGTTTTGTCCCATAATGCCTGCCTGTGTCCAGTGTGTGTTTCAAGTTCATATGTCATGATATGTCTCTAGACTCTTTTTCTTCTTGCTTTGCAGTTTCCAGCAAACGATACAGGCGACGGCCTTGTGATGCTGGTTGTGGGCTTTCTTAGTGTGTGATCTGTCCATCTCCTTTGGCTGATTAAAATACTTTTTTTGACTTGTTCCTGTACACGTAGTAGCAATATATGTATTGCCAGAGCTCTTCCTTGCTGATGTCCTTGGGCCAGTGTATCTTTTGAATCCTTTGAATTGATGAATGCCTGCATGCATACATCTTGACCATTTAGGCGTTGGTAATTAATCCTCCCTGTTTCAGCTCCATATAGCTAAACAGGTTTCATATTGATGTTGAAGACCCTAACTTTCATTTTTATTGATAAGCACCACAGTCCCAACATTTTTCAGTTGACTGAAGGCTGCACATGATCTTGTCTTGCTGATCCTCATCTGTCCTGCACTGCTTATTTACAATGCTACAGTGGAGAGTTTCACTCTAACCATTGTTCCAAGATAATAAATAATTTGTAAAGTTGCAATATGATCTGTGTATTGGTATATGATGGGCTGTAACTTATTTTTAAATCAGAGGTGTAAAGTCTTATCGATAATGCATCTATTATCTATCGACTCCAACCACCATTGGTTATAGAGTATAAAAACCAAGGGAACATGGCTGCCAATCGCTCTTCGTGGGCACAGCATAATACATGTTGGAGCAGAAGCTTTCAAACAAAATTGACTTAGTGACACAGTTGAAAATTGTCAACTCTGCCAAGTCCAGGGCAAACTCCACTGTTCAACGTCCTGAACATCCATGCCCCCTGTGTGACAGATTGACTCATAAGCCATCTGCAAACCACCTCCAGAAACCTTTTAAAGAGTTTGAGGATCCTTATATTTACCCTGAAAGATTATCAGCAGCAGCAGCATAGTATATAAGATTAATAAGCAAAGAAAAAAGTAAATAAGTAGTGTCCCTGTTTACAGGTCTATATTTCATAAAATAGAGCTGATAAAACAGAGTTCACTAGTTAATAGTTTCCTCTTTGTATATATATATACAAGCCGATATGTGCCCGATTCTTCGAACGGGCTTTTTTTAGAATATGCTTGACACATTATAGTTTTTTAGTTTTGTTTTTGCAACATACATAAAGTAGTATGTTTTTTTTTTTGGTCAGTATTTTTTAAATTTATTTTTGTTTTGCACACTTTATTATACACCAATTCAATATACAACTAAAAAGGAAAAACAAATAATTTTTTTTTATGTCTTGCTCAAAGTATGACCACTATGATCGAATGTTGTGAGATAATTGGGTAATTAAACTCTTTCTGTAAAACAGAACTCACATGTCTTTTAAAAAGTAATGTTAATTCGAAAATGATTGTTTGATATATTTTTTTGCTACAACATTAGTCGTAGATCAATATTTATTTATTTTTGCTTTTTTTTTTGTTTTTGTTGGTGTTATTTGCTATTTATTTATTGTTGCTTTGGAAGCAAACTTAGAATTAAATTTTAAATTCAACAGGAAAAACAATAACAACTGAAACCGATATGAATCATAGTTTATACAAAGTATACGACATGAATTAAAACTTTTAAAAGTTGGTCCGGCAAATTTAAACATTGCCCGGCAATATAAAAATTTCCCGCTACATAGTTTATAAGACGTATACGATACAAATTAAAACTTTAAAACGTTGAGCTCGGCAATTTAAACATTGCCTGGCAATTGAAAAATTTCCCGCTACAAAGTTTATAAGACGTATACACAGAATAGGTATAGAACAGAATGCACAATCCCTATATACGCAGTCACTAAAAGTTACCATTTTCCGCAATGCAGCGGTCGCTAGAGACGCTACTATAGTAAAATGTGAAAGGATATCTACGTCTGCCATAAATATATACAATATATATAGGGCCTACATTATCTTTCATTATAGGCTTACTTTTATATAAATTTGACTTAATTACCGATTTTGTTTTGAACATTATATGATTAGGCCAATATGATGTAAAAATATTTATTACCCGGTACTGATTTGAAAAAAAATGGCTTAGACGTAGCTCGGTACCGGTAACTAAATTGCTACGGCTACCGGTACATAAATATATATACTTTTTAAACCAAAATAAACTTTTAAAATTATGAAGGGAAATAGGCATATAATTCATAATGAGTTAATATGAGGTTGTTTATGCTGTTGTTTATCCTTTATGGAGTCAGGAAAGCCATGCAGTTTGACATGCTCTTTTTTACGATAATCAGTCGTTTTCGCATCATTGTTGTAGTTTATTACACAACCGTTTATGCACATTTTGCCTGAAATATTAGCTTTGGGTGTTCGAACTTGTAGATTTGAAGAAAAGGACGTTGTAGGCTAAATAAGCATAAATATAGAGTGTAACCAGGACCGCTGCGTTTAAATAGGCTTAGTATGGCGTCGGTATTACTGCCCAAAACAGAAATAAAATGCGATTGCGCATTCTGTTTTATACCTATTCTGTGGACATATACAACACGAATAAAAACGTGAAGGAATTTTGTATTTGCCAGATACAACGTAAGATACCCATTAAAACCATTAATCATTACCCATTATAACAATTTAAAAATATCCCGCTATAAATTACGACGCAAATTAAAACGTGAATATATTTTGTTCTATTCATTCATAAAGTACATTAGCAAAGGTTGAAGCGAAGTTAATTAAAATGAATACGCAAAATTTGATGACGCCATAACGAAAAGCCGGCTAGCTATCTCTGCGCAAACTTTGATGACGTCATCCTGAAAAAAATCTCAACGCCATCCTTTTTTAAATTTTTTTAGCGCGATCGATAG
Source organism: Anisus vortex (assembly GCA_949126835.1). Classification (NCBI taxonomy): domain Eukaryota; kingdom Metazoa; phylum Mollusca; class Gastropoda; family Planorbidae; genus Anisus; species Anisus vortex. The sequence goes on from OX421494.1 coordinate 19,279,072, forward strand.
AAAAACTATAAAAAGTTGGAACGGCAATTTTAACATGAACCCAAAATATGTCGTTTTATTCGCGTTTTTTGACCAAACTGACCACTGCGGTCATTTAAACTTTTTTAAAACCTTGACAGTGTTCACCGCCGTAACGCAAAGAATATTTGTAGCAAATTTCACGTTTTTATGTCCAGTATTTAAAAAGATTATGCGGTATGTACATACCCAGCCAGCCACATATTCCTTTTGAGATTTATATATATACAAGCCGTTATGTGCCCGGTCCTCCGAACCGGCTAAAAGTTATGTTTACATACACTCTAACTACTCAGGCAGTTATAATGAGATTGCCCGCATGACCTACGACACGAATTTAAACGTGAGGTAATTTTTTATTTGCCCGCTACAACATGAATTACCCTTTAAAATCATTACTCATCACCCATTATAACAATTACAAAATTGCCCGCTATAAATTACGACGCAAATTAAAACATGAATATATTTTGTTCTATTCATTGATTAAGAACATTCGACAGTACTTTTTTTTTTAATGATTGTTTGATATATTGTTTTTACGACAAACATTAAGTCGCAGACCTATGTTGTGTTGTTTTTGTTTATTTGCTATTTATTTATTTATTGTTGCTTTGGAAGCAAACTTAGAATTAAATTTTCTATTCAACATGTAAAACAATAACAAATGAAACCCTTATGAAATAATGTTTATAAAACGTATACGACACGAATTAAAACTTTAAAAATTTAGTTCCGGCAATTTGAACATTGCCCGGCAAATTAAACATTGCCCGGTAATTTAAACATTGCCCGGTAATTTAAACATTGCCCGGTATTATAAACATTGCCCGGTATTATAAACATTGCCCGGTAATTTAAACATTGCCCGGTAATTTAAACATGTCCCGGTAATTTAAACATTGCCCGGTATTATAAACATTGCCCGGTATTATAAACATTGCCCGGTAATTTAAACATTGCCCGGTAATTTAAACATTGCCCGGTATTATAAACATTGCCCGGTATTATAAACATTACCCGGTAATTTAAACATTGCCCGGTAATTTAAACAATGGCAGTTACCTAGGCGATAAGCCTAAAGGTGCCCAGTTCTCGGAACTGGATAAAATAAACCCATGGAGTTATAAACAATAGTCTTAAGCGGGGATAAAGTATTTTCCGGTAACTTATACCATTTAAATATTGCATTCCACAAATAACGACGCAAATTAAAACAAAATTTTGTTCCCTTCTTAAACGCATAAATACGAAAAATTTGATGACGCCATATAATTATAAGCTTAAATATAGAGTGTAACCAGGACCACTGCGTTTAAAAAAGCTTAGTAAGGCGTCGGTATTACTTCCCGAAACAGAAAAAAAAATGCTAAAAATGCTTTGTCCTATGTTTGTAAAGTTTTAAATTATTAATTAGCTTTAAGTCATGTATTCACAGTGTAAAGTATTAAAGTAGTGATAGATTAGGAAAATCAACTACAGTATTGGTAGTGTAAAGAATTTATGTTGTTTACGGCACGTAGACAATTTAAACATGAAGAAAATTTGTTCCCGTCATTGAGTTGAGATAATAAAATCCATGCACATAGTTTGATGACGTCAATTTAAACATGAATGAAAAATGTCCCTTCATTGCTATAAAATCCATGCGCAAAGATTGATGACGTCATAAAAATAATCTCAGCGCATCCTTTTTTTTCTAACTTTGTGACGAAAAACTATAAAAAGTTGTACTGGCAAAGACAATGTGAATCAAAAGTTGTGTTTTTTTCGCGTTTTTTGACCAAACTGACCACTGCGGTCATTTAAATTTTTTTAAAACCTTGACAGTGTTCACCGCCGTAACGCAAAGAATATTTGTAGCAAATTTCACGTTTTTATGTCCAGTATTTAAAAAGATTATGCGGTATGTACATACCCAGCCAGCCAGCCAGCCAGCCAGCCACATACATATTCCTTTTGAGATTTATATATATATATGATATGTCATGCTGAGTAGGTATAATTTTGAGAGTCTAGCTCAATGTTACTTTCTTCAAGAGATGTCATGTAAGCTACATACAGCCATTAGAGCTGGACAGACTTTGATTTATCTCTTGATTGCTGGGAAAACAGCTTTGTATTTTCAACTAATTTGCACCAAAAAACTTTGGGAATGGATAGGGCCTGTCTGAAATTAAGACTCTGATTAATGGCAACATTTACGTAGTCTTGAATGTAATTTGGCCTACAAGCACTTAGAAAATTGTCTCTTTTGTTCTAATGTTAAATATGCAATGTACAATAGACATGTTTAATGCTTTGCAGGACTAAAGAATGTATTCAGTTTTTAAATGATGAAAGGAATGAATTACTTAAGAAATCTGCCAACATCCAGTTTCAGAATGGAGGTGATATATATGCTGCATTAGCCAGTATTGAGGATTGGCTGCAGAACTATAGTGAAGCACTTGAACATATAAATTTGGCAGTTGAATTATGTCCTAACTGTAAGATGTTTATTATGTCCAATATATATATATACATTGTAATTATGTCCCTTTGGGAAACCTTTTGATTTGTTGGGCTGGAAAAATATCACCAGTTTCAAGGCATACAATGAAATGGTTTGACAGCATAGTTGGGTTAACAATTAATGGGATGCTCGATGTGGGAAAAAGATCCTAGGACTTACAAGATCTTAACTAGAGAATCATTTCATTTGATAGAATTTGAACAACTGGTAACTTGGACCCTTCACTGTGGCCTAGCAGTTCTCTACTGCTGGGACATCATGCCTCTAATAAGCATGCAGTCTTGTAAAAACAAAATGTAATCATAAAATGTTCTAGTATTTGATTTAGTGACTCTTCCAATGTCAGAGCTATAACTTTGATACAATGACTAAGATAGCAGAGATTGGAATCTACATCTGTACATTTGAGTTAGAAATCACAGGCAAGAAATTCACTTATGAGGGAGAATATACCCAATATAAAACTTGAACTACAAAAAAAAAAAAAAATCTATTCACAGGCTATACTTATCATATACCAAATAAATGCCTTTTATAACTATTATAACAAAAAAGTAACAATATGATATTTGTGCTTGGATTAATAACATTACTTGAACATGGTGCTGCTACAACATGATAATTGGAATCTTCAACATTCATCATATATTTCAATTGAGCTAGACTTGCAATTATTCAACTATTATTTCAATTGAACTTATTTCATGTTCAATATAAAAAAATTAAAAATTAAATCATCATACAATATCATGATTCATGATCTTTGAGAATATTCTCCGATCTATTTTGACTTGTAAAACATCGGGCTAATATTATCATAGCCTCTTTTTTTTTCAGTGTTAAATAATAAAAAATATACAAGTCAATAGTAATCGAGTAATTCACCAATGTCTTTCTTTGGTGATGCATATTATAGCAATTGACTGATTCACTTAAAACTTATTTAAGAAATTATAAAAATGAGGTTTGAATACATTAAGTATTTTTCCTTAGTATTTTTAAAATGTATCTTCTTTAAATATTTTTTGTTCTTTTAGGCAGTGATTATGTCTGGCTAAAAAAGAAACTCAAGAAACAATGCAAGGTCCAGAATTATCAAATTCAGAAACTAAACATTTTCAAAAATAGTGTTCATGTATTCCCTGATTTTATCCAGGTCTGTCTTTGTTACTATATTATTTGATCTTAATTTATAAAAGGACAGAAATCTTTTGTTCACACTGGTTGAGCGGCAGCACGTTCGGTTGGCGTACTAAAGGCCCTGGGTTTGAATCCTGGTGAACGCTAGGATTTGTTTCCGAGTTTGGGGGGTTTCCTTGAGTCTACCCAGCTCTGATGGGTACCTGACCTTAGTTGGAGTAAAGTAAAGGTGGCTGTGCATTGTGCTGGCCACACATTCCCTAGTTTGCTGTGGCCACAGAAACTGGTGTACGCTGTTTCATTAGCCCTATGGCTCAATTTGGTCAGACGGGATAGGCCTACTAATTTCTTTTTATTTATAAGAATACAAAAGTCTTAAGAAGATGTAGAGCTTATTTCTGAAAAGATTTTAAAACAATCTTTTATTCTAACTTCTACTCAAATCTTTGTATTGTGCACATTTGTTTTATTGTAAAGGTACTTATTGTTTAGCAAAGCTGTCACTTTATAATATCACATTTTTCATTTGCTTTTATATTCTGTATTTACAGTGCATACTTTACATAGATAGATTATTTTGGTAGAAGGGGCCAGTATAAAAGAGTTTACTTTTTTTTAAAGGTCACACTATAGACTGGGATTATGTGGCTAGTACAATGTCTAACTAATGGGATGTAGTGGTCCAGGTGATTAAATCGCCATATTGATTTGAAAGTCCTGCTTCAAATCCATTTTACCATCACATTTTTTCCCTGATCTGAAAGGTGTTCCAGAGTTTACCCACCTTTAATGGATGTCTGGCAGTAGTTGGATAAAATTAAAGGTGGCTGGGCATTGTATGGGCCACACAATTCCCTTGTTTGTCACAACCCCTGAAACTTTTAAATGCTGCTTCACTTGCTTATGGACCAAGAGGGTCTGAAATAGATATTTTACAACGAACAGCAGATTTTACTTTCCCGAAAGAAAGCCCACAGAATATATTGCTGAATCTACCTAACCAATCAGAGTCATTCAGTAATGTATTCTAGAGGCTAATACTTGTGTATGTATAAGTCTGAGAGAATTAATTATATTGTAAATATTTGAAGCTTTGCTTTATCTGTTTAACTTACGGTTCAAAAACATGCTTATATAGGTTGAAAGAATATCCTCCAGTAGTTTAACAGTAGATGATTTTGTCAGAAATTATGTTGACAAGAGACAGCCAGTTATTCTTGTGGACATTATCTCTGAGCTAACAAAAACTACATGGGATTTTGAATATGTCAAAAATAAAGCAGGTAACTATCTATATTTAAGAATGTTAAATCTTTAGTAGGTAACTTACAGTAGGCATTTGAAATGTCAAATCAATTTGCATCTAATTGCTCATAATAATTATAATAATAAAAAGTTCTAGTGAATATTTACACAGATAAGAGAAAGTGGCCATTGTATTGTTATATAAGTGCACTTTTATTATGAAATATTTTTTTAACAAATCATAATTATTTGCTGTACTTTAAAATTGTAAAAATGATAATTGACAATTTGATTTCAACTGTAGGTGGGTTTTCAACTTTTAAATTCAAGCTTCACCTTTAATCTGTGCTTGTACCTTCCAAAAGGCTCACAGACAGTAACAGTCAAGCAAGCTGTGCCTCATTCTGTGGAGTGGGCCAGACTTGAAGATAGCCGCACCCTCAGGATCACTGAGTTCATTGAAGCTGTTCAGAAAGATGAGACAACAGAGTATCTCTTTGATTGGAGTTTACCTCTCCATTGTCCCGATTTGGCCAAAGATTTTATTACACCAAGATATTTTGAAAGTAATGCAATAAGTTCATGCATGTGTGAAATCTTGTTTATCTTTTCTGCATTTTGGGTCTAGTCTAGCATTAGCATTAGATGTTTAAAATTATGTTAAGTTGTTGGCTTCCCTGGTTAGTTATGGCAACCCATTCCATGCCCGGATGCAACTCTGGAAGAAATGTTGATGTGTTGCAATATAAAAATAAGAATCTTGGCGTTCAAGAGTTAATACATTATTTCATATGTTGTCTGTATTATTATATAGATAATAAGATTAACTTTATAAGTATATATAAGACATATCATATTTTTTACATTCCTTTTTTTTTGTTACAAGTCAAATATAATGGCAAATTTTAATTTTAAAATATTAATTGACTTTTCAATATTCTTAATATTAAATATTAACTATTCAATACTCCAAATATTCAATATTAATTGACTATTCAACTTTCTTTACCAGTGAGGTAAATAGTGAAATGTGAATATTATCTATAGACTAGTAGGTTTGTTTGTTTGTTATTTTAAATGTATTTCTATGCACTTCAGACAATTTCTTGGTGAGAACGTCCCCGGAATCATTGTATCATGACAGCTGGCCAAGTCTCTTTATTGCACCCAAAGGTGTCAACAGTAATCTTCATGTGGATGCTTTTGCTTCTAATTTTTGGATGGTCTTGTTTCAGGGACAGAAAAGGTAAAGTGTAAATAATTTAAAAGATTTTTTAATGCCAGAAAAGATATATTTGGGGATGGCACAGTACTATTTCTTAGTTAGAAATACATTTTTATACTTTACGATAATTAGTTTGGAGGACTGCATGCTATCTAAGTTAATATTCCATCATCTAGGTTTAAGAGAATCTTAGATTCATTGCAGATTTAAAGTAAGAGTTATCCCAATGCTTACTAATTAAAATATTCTCTGATAAGTGTTAAAGAAAAAGACACGAATGGATTTTGTAACAATGGCATTAATTTTTTTTCGTCCTTTTTCAAGATGGACATTCTTTGATGCTGAAGATGTCCCTCTGTTGTATCCTGTATATTTCCACTCCATGGATCCTGTATTCAGTGTGAATTTAGAACAGCTAAACTTAGAGGAGTTTCCTTTGTTATCTCTCACTAAGCCTAGACAATGTATTCTCAATCCAGGTAATCTCTGCTATTTTCAATCATAACTTTTTTTTTATAGTAAATTATAACACTCCTTCTATACACCAGGTTATTGTATCATAATCATACCCTTCCAGCCCTTCCACTTTGATACAAGTTTTAAATGCTCTTCTTCTTCTTTTATTAATAAGTCTGCAGAGGCATGTTTGCTCTCTTGTAGTCAATGCCAGATAAACGCTTTTAGTTACTCAGAATCTATAATATTTTGGCTTTCTTCACTTGTTCAGGCAATCCATTCCATGCCTGTATGCCACTGGGAAGAAAGAGAGCATATATGTAATTGTTCTTGTAAATTGAATATAAAATTTGTTTTCAGCTTAATGTTTTTAACTGAATATTTTTTCATAATTGTTTAGACCTGCATTTGGGCCATTTCTAGGAACTTTAAAAAAACTACAAAGTAAACTTTATAAAACTACAAAGTAAACGCAATAAAGAATGTTTTCCTTTTGCTTCTAATTGTCAAATAGGTGAGCTGCTGTTTGTGCCTTCTGGTAGCCCACATTTTGTAGAAAATTTGACAGCAACATTAGCCGTCTCTTCTAACCATGTCAGCTTCTCCAATTACAAACAGGTGTGATTTTATTTATCCTCTATTTATAGACTGTAATGATTCTTATTGACTAGAATAAATTCAATCTTGTTTTATAGACCAGGGATCAACAGCCTATCGCACGCATGCCAAACTTGGCACGCCGAGCTATTTTCAAGGACATTTGCAATACTCCGAAATAGACAGAGTCTCTTCTACAAGAAAAGAGTGGATTGACTTTTAGTCTGTTGGTACGCTGAATGAATTAGAAATCCTACTCTGGAACTCTGTTATCAAAAGGTTGCTGACCCCTGTTATAGACTATACCTGGTAGTCAATCTGGTAGTCTTTAATTCTAATTTTGTGCCCAGACTTTGTATTTAATAGTTTCCATTATTATTGCTTTTTATTCCTCTCTAGGTTTGCAAAGAATTAAAAATTAACAGTTTGATTGACCCTAGGTCTAAAGACCTCTTACAGCAATTTGAAGATCCACAATTTCTGGATAGGATTAACAGAACATGAAATAAAGAATACATATTTTTTTCAGACCAAAGTAAGAATAAATAGTCTCCATATAGAGAGGTGTATTAGTTTTTAGAGAAATAGATGTTAAGTTACAGCACATGTACATTTTATCCAAATTATGTTGTGTACATATTAGAACTGGCTAGACTAGTATGTTGTGTACATGTTAGAGCTGACTAGACTAGTATGTTGTGTACATAGTACATGTTAGAGCTGACTAGACTTGACGAGACCCATGAATGCCACACATCCAAATATATTCAGGATATAAATTTCGGTGCTTTTAGATTAGTGGTAACTAATTTAACTAATTAAAAATAAGTGGTAATTATTGTAGCTTGAATTTGTGTTGAATTGTTAACTTGGAAATACAAAAGTTAAATCATTTCATAAGAGTATGTTTATTTCATCAACAAATCTGAGCAAACAGGAAATGAATCAACAATGGAGAGTCCTTCACATTAAAGGTTGGGATAAAAAACAAATTCAACAAACAAATATTCAGTAAAGCCTTCAATTGCTTGTTAATAAAATTCTATCTTTCAAAAATAAATACATTGGTAAGTTAATTTTTTAATATTTATGGAAATAATATATAATAATAAACAAATGTATACGATTATAATTAATTATGTTATTATTTCAACTCACAGGACTGGGTTCATGACAAAATACTATTGTACAAATAAAATATTTATGATCACCTATATCATTCTTTATCACAAGTCTTAGTGCTTACCCCCTAAACCGTAAGACGCAATAATCTTCTTTATAGAAGCAGCGTCTGTAATGTATAAGATAAGATAAATCTGTGGGAGCTCAACAGATTTATGAAATTTTAACAAAAAAAACATTTGGAAATTCTTAAAGACAAGTAGTTTATGTTTAAATTCATATTAAGTCCTACATCGACGGTGGAATCTGAATATTCATCATTAATCTGCTCCCGAGTGACATGAATATTAAGACAGAAGAATATTAATTTTTTTTTTACAGTCAATTAAAATCAAGGAATGAGGAAAATATCTAGGTAGGGAAGCGGTTAACACAAAATGTTTTTTAATAAATAACACTGGAGTTTAAAAGTTAGTATCCGGTAGGCCTACTTATAAAAAAAATTATTAGTTCACCATCACCATTTTTCTAGGTAAAGCTACACTACGTATCATTTTATTTTATAATTATAATAGTTTAAGTCCTGCTTCTGTACTATAAATTAAGGTTTTACAAAAAAACTTTTCATCAGATACAGTACAGTTCATACAAAAATCATTGAAAGTAATGAATATTATTACACAATTATTAATTGTTCTTATTGCTTGTAAGTTAAGTTAATCTCTAACACTTTAAAGCTATTGGTTTTAAAAACACAAAACAAAGTGCTATTACTGCTTGGGATTTGTAATAATTGATAAACAATAATTTATAGTCATTTAGAAATAATTTCAATAAATTTCAACAAAGCGTTCAGAGATCAACATATAATTTAATACGGTAGTTTTAGTTTTCCTGTGGTTTTCCATCATCTTGAATTCCTAGTGACTATTTCATCCCCATGACTTGAAAAATGAAGGCTGCTACTTTTTCATAGATGGCAAACATCAAAGCTGCAGTCAACACAGTCTGCAATAACTTGGCCTCTAAGCCTTTGTATAAGGCACCAACCCCTCTTGTCCTTTACACAAAAAGTAATAGAAAATGTTACATCATCATAGATAGTAAGCATTGTTTTATTCAAAATTTTATTTTAGAAAGTTAACATGATTTTTATACCGGTACTGGTAACAATTTTTCTTTTTTGCAAAGGGGGGAAAAATTACCTGATAAGATGCAAGATGTTTTGCTTTAAAGTTTGAGTTGTCTCCTCTTTAGCAAAGCCAGCCTTTATAAAACAAATATATATATAATTATATACCAGTATATTTAATGATAGTTTGATAATGCAAGGCTCAAACTAATTATTAAGCTTTCAGTCACAGCTGTGCAGTGAAAAAACTAAATTTTAATGTAAAATGTTAGTGGAAAAAATTTTTTTTAGCATTTAAATATAATATTTATATATAGTTTTTAATTAAAAGACCTTTTCTAAATAATACAAACATATTAGATAAAGAAAATAATGTCACATTTTTTATCCAGAAGTTTATTTGATTTTTTTTAAATAAGTTTATCAAAAGCTAAAACATGTTTAAAAACACATTTGACATCTAGCCTAATTAAGAAAGACAACTGTAAGCTGTTTAAAGGACATACCCTCAGCCTGCTCTGTATCACCTGAAGAGGGTAAGTAATCACAGTGGCTGCAGTTTTAGCCAAGGCACCGAGGAAAAAATACATCAGCCCGCTCAGCTCCTGTATTTCACACAAGTGAAAAAAAAAAATGTTGACAGAATTATTTCACTAAGCATGCTGTGACCTTTACATGGAATGTACAGGACTGATGGGACAGTTATTTGAATATTTACAAAGATCTTCATGAACATACAAGACAGAATGGTATAGACGTAGTAGTATAAAAACTAACTGAATGACAACATTGAGGTGACTCAACATCTGTTAGGGAAAGTAAAGGCATTCTGGCCATTGAACTTAGACACACAATCCTGACCACAGAAATGTTATAATGCAAGGGAAATGACTCGTGTAAATCAATTGTAATATTAAGACAAGCAAGAGTTATCCAAAATTGTACACACCACTTGTACACAATTTTGTACACAAGACTAGTATAATTCTAAAACGCAATAGATTTAAAAGGACATGAGTTGCACGAGAATCTTGCTTGGTTGGGCGGAAATGGTCAGGTGACCAGACACGAGGATAGTTTAGTCTCCTGCAGAATCTTGAAGTGAATGGACGTATGTAAAATTATTAGTATGGACTTATCATATTCTTGGATTTGTAATATTATTTCATTGAAGTTATGTTAAATGTGAGTAATGTAATTAAATATAATGTGCTGCAAAGGAGTGTTCCTTCATTTATTCATAATTAAAAGTGTTGCTGAATCTGTCGAAGTTAGACAGTGGAAGAAAGAGGTAAAGATTATTCACATGAAAAATAAAGCAGACATACGATCATAACAAACTGATTATTGTTTAATGGGCAAGACCAAAGAACCCCATTAACAAGAAACACCAACCCTAACAGCATACTATATTGTCCCAATATTGACCCAATATACTGCCAAGATTTAAATATTGGCTCAATAGAGTGTACTGTTAGGGAACAAGGTAGGTTTCTCCTGGTCATTGAGCTTAGACTTAGACACACAATCCTGACCCAGACATGCCTACCCCTAAGGACTAAAAAGAGGAACAATCTTGATGAAAAAGAGGATTTTTCAACAAAAAAGCGGAACACTCTTTATCTAACAATCTTTTATAACAAAAAAACAAAACAAAAAAAATTAGCTATTTAAAATGTAGGTAGCCTTACGTTTTACAGACAATTCGCAATGGATCTAGATCTAGTAGGCCTACAAAGAACATTAAATTCACATTTGCTGAATAAACTCCTCTGAAATTTCTTCCAATAACACTGAATTACCGTATATACTCGCGTATAAGTCGCACCGGTGTATAAGTCGCACCCCTAGTTCAAGACTTTTTTTTCTTATATGTTGTCATTGACCCGCCTATAAGTCGCACCCCGACTTCCCGGATTACACTGCCTTTTAATATCTAAAAAATGCATACCTTTTAAACATAAAAGTTACTAAATATTCACCCTAATTTGGAAACTTTCCTTAAAAAATGGTTTTAATCTTGCATAAGACAAACAATTCAAACATAATCAAATAAAGGCAGGGCTTCATTTATTTTAAACAACCGATCTATAGGCCTACAGACATTAGCGAGATGAGAAAGTAAGGTATCTGTTTCTTCCCCTACTCAAGTTTCTATCCCTATAGTACCGGTAACACTAGACACAAAAAAGTCTTTGAAGTACGTCATTAGACTCAATGTCGCCTAGACTGGAGACTGGGAGGCGCCGGCATTTATGACGCACTATACATGTGTCCTAATTACCATTAACATTGTTTGTAATGAATTCAAGTTCGTCTGCGCGACCTACACATAATAAGATGCGTTTTTTTTTCAACTCTTACATGCAACTAATGGAAAATAAAACACTATTGACATTTCACGCGTCCATCTGCCGATCGTAGTTTTAGAAATATTGCCTAGATATTGCGCGGTTTTATCGGAATGCTCAACACTGCCTAGACCTTAAGTACTAAATAAAAGGCATCTTAAGCTTATACGCCTACCTACATTATAGGCCTCAACAGGCTTTCACACATTTAGATTCATACCATACTGTAATTTGTGCTCAATAAGCCTACCAAAAATGCCGCCTTTAAACTTACGATAAGTTTCAGAAATACAAAATCGGTCCAAAAGTTCAAAAGAAAAGCGGGGTGGTGAGGGTCTGAAAACCTAAAATATTTGTCGATTTCAATCTCAGTTATATAAAGATAGTAATATTTACACCTACGAAAATTTTCCAAATGTAAAATGTATGCCTACGCATATCCTAGTAATTCTACACAACTTCAATCAACTATACGGGTTATGTTGGAAACTTTATGACAGAGTAGTGATGTTTTTCAAACTTTTCAAAAACAGTGTTGGGTGTATAAGTCGCACCCCTACTTTTTGTCGAAATTTTCGGTAAAAAAAGTGCGACTTATACGCGAGTATATACGGTAGTTTTTTTACAGTTTGAACAAGTCATATTTAAACTTTCTGAGCCAGGACGTTTAGACATTTTCACAATCTAAGCAAAGTAAAAAAAAGATTAATTGCCAAACACGCGTAATACCGCAAAAAATCTTTTAATAAACCCAGAAAACCCAAGTAATGATAATTATAGCATTGCGACTTTATTTGTGCCTTTGTTTTATCAACCTAGACACGGACTATATTTCAACCCATGAAAAACCCAAACTTTCCAATTTGGCGTATCAAAACTAGTAGAAAGCGGAATGGCGGAACAAAGTGTTTTTTTTATAAAAAAGCGGAACAAATACGCCAAAAGTGGAACGGTAGGCATGTCTGCTGACCACTGAAACAGTAACCCTAACAGCACACTATATTGGCCCAATATTAGGCCAAGATTTAAATATTGTAAAATATTAGCCCAATATGCTGTTAGGGAACTAGGTTTCTCCCGCAAAAGCAGACCAAAGAAAACATTTTAAAATATACCTTATATGAAAGTAAAATTAAAAGAAAAATGGCAGGAATGATTTCACTTTCAAAAATTAGATGAGACTTACTGTAGCATTCAAGGAACGTTTAAAATAGCGTTTCAGGGCTTCATAAATCATAAACTGTATTGCAGGATTGGTGGCTAACAAAATGGAGGGGATGGTGCCGCCCCACAGTTTACTGATACCTTCGCCTTGGATTATCTTCAACATACAATCTGAAATGTTATAAATTATAATGCAACCATAGTATAATAAATGATTTCTGGTTAGGTCCTAAAAATAACTCAACATACAATACATATGGTAAATATATACCCATTAACTCATTCGGTGCCGGGGGGTTTACCGCGTTTGTGCTAGACCATTTTTAAGCCGCTAGAATCTTTTTAGGGTGCCGTTATTTATTCATAAATTTCTAAAGGTATTTGTTTAGCAAGATACTTGTATTTCATATCGAATTAAAGGAAATTAAAGAGGAAATAATAATAAGTAGAAGTTAAAACAATATTAGAATAATAGTTACATCTTTATTAGTAATTTTTAGAGATCAAATTTTTGTTTAAAAAAAAGGAGCAAAAAAAAACGAGGAGCAAAAAAAATCAATCTTAACAGATTTTTCTATGGAATGCGTAGCAGATATCCTATTCAGCTTAAAACCACTAAAAGTATTGTAAGTGATGCATGACTTGGTGTGAAGTTATAAGGAATAAGTTTGTGCAATAGGTGCGATTAAGGAGTAACTAGGAAATGTGTGTTTGACGTCATGTAATGTTTACTTGGGAGAGAGAGATGGTAAACAAGGACAGTGTATGTTAGGCCGTGGAAGAGTGATGTACTTGGTCTTGATGTGGTAGTAGTAACGAAGGACAGAAGTGATGTTGATATAGGATATATTGATTAAAGTTATTATCTTCAAGTGAAGTCTTTACCAAGTATTATTCAAGTTGAAGTTGTGTTACTACTGTTATGAAGATCTCTTTGTTACAAATGGTGGAGCAGCAGAAATCAAGACCAGAATTATAGAGAGACACATCACAGAGCCTACTTTATATACAGTTGTTGGAACTGTTAGAAGTTGACCTGCCTGCCTGTCTTGGAGGAGGTAACTTGAGGGAATCGACGTTTGATTGCCCTGCGAGTCATTGTGTATGACTGGTGGATTTATTGATTTGTGGAGCTGCACTGTGAGTCATGGTATATGACTGGGATGTTTACTGATCAGTGGAGTTTTTTGTGAGTTGTGGAGCAACCCTGTGGAATAGTTACAGAATTGTACTGAAGCTGATGAGCTGCGAAATCCGAAGCTGTCCTGTGGGTGTACTGAAGTTGTACTGTCGTCTGTGAGCTGTACTGACGAGCTGGTGTCTATCTCAGTATCTGGTGTCGAAGTCTGTCAAGGTCGACGTTGTACTATCCAGTTTGCCGTGCTACACACTAGTGCCTATTGCCAGCCGTAACTGCTTACGAAAGCTTTCTGGCATAGTAAGCGGGCGTCATTGCATCGTTGCAACCGCTGATAAAGGCATACATCGTCTGCGTCCTTGTGCAGAGGGCATATTATTGCGGGCGTCATTGCATCGTTGCAACCGCTAATAAAGGTATACATCGTCTGCGTCCTTGTGCAGAGGGCATATCATCTCTTGGCGCCGGATGCGTAACTTTGCTGTTGATCTCGTCTGCTGATTGCATTCAACACGTCGGTGGAAGTTAGGCAAGTTCATACGCAAGGTCGACACAACGGTTACCGGAAGATTGCAAGTTGGAGCAACGGTTACCGGAAGATTTCAAGGTTGGAGCAACGGTTACCGGAAGACTTCAAGGTTGGGAAAGGACACTCAAGGTTGATCCGTTGGATACTGTGGAACATTTGACGTTGATTTGGTTGGACAGAGCTATCAAGGTCAAGGAATTTGGACGTTGGACAAGGGACGTGCGTGGATTTGGATTGGAGACAGCACTACTGAAAGCTAAGTTAAATTTTTTTTTTAACTTGTATGATAATATCTAGGGTATAATTTATTATCATTGCTATATGTATATTCGTATATGTAAATTCTATTAGGGCTACATGAGTGTATTTTTATTCAGTGGGGAGATTTGTCTTTTAAAAAAAAGATTTTACGGATTCAGACTGTGGGTTTGAGTGGGCTTCCCATTGAATCAAAGTGAACTTAGTATTTGTTTAGTTTGTTAGCGTGCTGGTATCTTGTTTTGGGCTGTTTTGTTTAGCGATTTGTGTCAAAACATTAAGTATAGTTTACTTGTTTGTATTCTTCTGTCTTTCTGCTAAACTATCTGTGTATCTATATATATATTTATTTGCTTTATGATTTACTTCTAATTGTAATTTTAATTGCAACTATAAATGTTATATGCATCACATATGATTCATGCTGGTGTGTTGGTTGAGGTAGTGTGCTATATGGTCAACGTTTACACGCTTTTATGTTAATCAAAACTTAAAGATTTTCAATTAAAAACATTGCACATATTAGGACGGTATTTGTGCTGATTTGGAGGTTGTGCATACATTTATTTTGGTACACATATTGCATTGTATTAGAATATCGCGTGTAGTAGTATGAGAACGATACTTGTGCTATATTAGAGTACTGTACTGTGCGCCATATTTTTTCTTGTATACACTTGTTGGTATAGCGGTTAATAATAAACATGAACCCTGAATTATGGAAAGCGTGGACGGAAGTAGCTTTAGAGATAGGGTTACAAGGGGATGCTATTGTGAAATACGTAGAGAAGAAAGTGCAACAAAGGATAGAATGGGAAAATGAAAATGAAGAGTGGGAAAGAAGGAGAAAGATACATGAACAAAATATGGAATTACTGGACTTAGACATTATGAGAATTAGAGTACGAACAAATTTGTGTAGACTGATAAATGACAAGAAAAATCTATGGTTAAGTGAGTCGCATACTCATAATGAAGATTTAACGGTCTTAGAATTTCAAATAAGAGATATGGAGAAAGAGATAGAAGAAAGGGAAATGATTTTTCAATGCAAGAAAATAATTATTGAAATGAGAATTAAAGAGTTAAGAAATGAAGTTGATTCATATGATCATGTTGATGAGATAGATAAGAATGAGAATATAGTGAAGGAAGATAATGGGATTATGTTAGCAGAATCTGAGATGCCAAATGAACAATCTAATGTTATGATGAATGAGTCAGAAGTTATAATGAAAGTGTTAGATGTGATAATTGTAGAACCAGAGGTTATGGTTGAGGACTTGAAAACTATAAATATAGAATCAGAGGTCGTGGTTGAAGAGTTAGAGGTTATAAATGAAGGTGAAATCTTGGGTAAAGATTCAATGATTAAGATAAAAGAACAAGTGGAGGTGATAGATGAGAAAACACCTAATGTAATAACTGAAGCATTTCTAGTTGAGGAGATCAGTTTAAGAATGTCGGGAGATGAGGGGATACAAGGTAGTATACTAGGTGACCCTCACTCAGGTCATTATGACAAGGGATTAGATGCTATGTTAAGTGAAAAGGAGGAGAAGAAAGGTTTTAGGTTGTTGACTAGAGATTATCAGAAGGACAATGTAGGGATAGTTGAGGTACAGTTGACTGTAGATTGTCGAGAGAACGATGTTGTGAGAGTAGAAGCGTTGGGGACTGAAAATTGTCGGGTAGACAATGTAGAATATGAGATGTTGGGAATTGAAAAAGGTTGGAAATACAAAGAAGTGGTGAGGAGTGTTAGCATTAGTCTTGGTAAGTTGAAAGAAGAGATAAGTGATGCGAAAGAAGACTGGTTGATATTAGACATAAGAAAAAATGTACTCGATGATATGAAGATAGTTGGGTGTTTGTTCGAATGGGGAGATGGTTTTAGAGATGAAGTGGTTCTAGAAGGAAATGATTATGGGTGAAATAAATATGAGGAGAACTGGGATTGTTGTAGATAATATTGTAAATAGTGTATTTTTATTATTATATTGAGATATTAACAAATGTTACATTTTTCACAGATTTTGATTTGTGTATTATGATGATGATATTTGATGATGATGATGATGATGATGATATTTGATGATGATGATGATGATGTTGATGTTAACTTGCCACATATTGTACCCAAGTCAAGTTATATGTTCTATATTTGAATGGTGTTGTGGTCAAGTGGAAATAAAATGGGTGAACATGAGTAAATGAGTGAATGAATTAGATGTAATCATTTTTTTATTTAAGTAATGACAGTTATATTGATAAGTATGGGATGATGACTGGTTGGGATACAGTATAGATATCATTTTTCAGTGTTATTATTATTATATTATTCATGTTAGTTATTTTTATATAATAATAGTTGTTGTCTTGAGGAGAACATATGTTGGTGTGCAATTTACATTTTACAATACTTTATTTACTAGGTGCGTAATGGATGTAATGAAAGGAAGTGGATATTTGTTATGATTTGTTGAAAATTTTAATTAAATAGAGTTGGAGCATTTGTATAATAGCAGATGTATATTTATAAGTTTTTTTTTTTAAAAAATACTAAAGGTATTTTTAAATGTGAGAAGGAGGGTGTAAGTGATGCATGACTTGGTGTGAAGTTATAAGGAATAAGTTTGTGCAATAGGTGCGATTAAGGAGTAACTAGGAAATGTGTGTTTGATGTCATGTAATGTTTACTTGGGAGAGAGAGATGGTAAACAAGGACAGTGTATGTTAGGCCGTGGAAGAGTGATGTACTTGGTCTTGATGTGGTAGTAGTAACGAAGGACAGAAGTGATGTTGATATAGGATATATTGATTAAAGTTATTATCTTCAAGTGAAGTCTTTACCAAGTATTATTCAAGTTGAAGTTGTGTTACTACTGTTATGAAGATCTCTTTGTTACAAGTATATCTATTCCAGATAAGAATGCATTTTGAATTTTGAAAATATCCCATATAGTTACTGAGCTATAATTGCTATATGCATTTTTGTAATGTTAGAATCAGCCGGCAAACGCTGATCCTATACATTTCTATATAGTTTACATAGGCCTAGGCCTAACCACGAATGTCGGAATCTTTATTTAGTAAATCAACCGACAGTCCTCAAAACCATTTTTAAATGATTTACAGTTATTATCTGATGAATAGAAATTAATAATTAGCAATAAAAGTTATTTTAATATCAAATTTGACAAGTTCCAAGGTCTAGAAACATTTTGTGTAAGCTTGGCTATGCTTTGGTTACAAAAGTTTAAACAGAAATCGATTAAAAATCGTCATTATTATTTAAAAACCGAAAGTAAACCAAGCAGAAAGGAAGTTAGAAGAGTTATCTTTCCCTTTAGACAATAAAAAGTTGGATTAGATGCACTGGGAACCGAAATAAATATCAAAAATGAGACCCACGATATATAGTGGGTTGGCACTGAAGCGATGAGTCTAACCCACGATATATCATGTGTTGGCACAGAATGAGTAATTAAGGCTGTAAGACTGTAAGTAAGAAAAATCCATCAAGCCCTTATACAAATAGAATTACACCAATGCAGGCTGATACATTTCTAATACATTCCTTGGATTGTATTAGAAGACCTGATCATGCAGTCTAGTGGTTGAAGTTAAAACTATAGATGTGAAGTAATTTTACACATGATGGCAAATAAATTCAGCTTTAAGGGTTAAAGGGTATTATAAAGATATGATATATATGTAAAGAAAAATCACTGATTGTATACCACTTTACCCAGAATCCCTTGGTAGTTTCTACTTGGATTCTTGAATGTTCCATGTTTCTTGTTAAAGTCAGTTGTGTGTAGTTTGGCACCTTGTAACTTCAGCCTTGTGTTTGCCACCCACAGTGGTGTTGTTATTAAAACATTCACTACCCCTGAAATGAGACACAATAAACTCATACAGTGAAGGACTGTTTGCCACCTACAGTGGTTTTGTTATTAAAACATTCACTACCCCTGAAACAAGACACAATAAACTCATACAGTGAAGGACTGTTTGCCACCTACAGTGGTGTTGTTATTAAAACATTCACTATCCCTGAAACGAGACACAATAAACTCATACAGTGAAGGACTGTTTGCCACCTACAGTGGTGTTGTTATTAAAACATTCACTATCCCTGAAACGAGACACAATAAACTCATACAGTGAGGGACTGTTTACCACCTACAGTGGTTTTGTTATTAAAACCTTCACTACCCCTGAAACGAGACACAATAAACTCATACAGTGAGAGATTGTTTGCCTCCTAAAACTTCAAATTCTATTCATGTTGTGATATTTATATTTGCCCTGAGCCTTGTAAGATTGGGTGGAGCAAAAAGAAAACCTGGTATTGAGCTGAATACACAATCTCTGTTTATGCCATAGCCATAGTCACCTGGCAAAATACTTACAACTTTACTTTTCTTTCTAAAGGTAGGCATTAAGATATTACAATTTTAAAAAAAATTTAAAAAAATCTTTATTACTAAGTAACTGAGATTTGTTACTAAGATATGAAATAATTCAATACCTCACACCCAAAACAAATCATTTCATGCAAGTAATTGAGGTTGTGTCAGAGCCTACACCTACATAGAAGAATATATTATAAGAATAGTTGGAGAACTATAAAAGATAATTGTGGCATTACAAATACCTAGTGAAATGTATGATTTTTTACAATTACAATACAGTAGTTTATTTCCAAATATATACTATATGTAGAACTATTAAAATAATTATTTGATATTGAAATGATGGTGTCAGATAATGTGAGATAACTGTGGAGGAATTAACACAAAGGGTGGATAACTGGGATCTAGTTTTCTTTAAATTTTGATTGAAATGTAACTCAATTGATATTGTTTAGTGACTAACAAACTGGGTTAAATCTAGGTCTAGATAGTTTTCTAAAAGTCTCATAATCATAATGAACTAAGATGTAACAAAAAGTATTGATCCAAACAATCAAACAAATTGAAATATCGCATTCATTACAAAGTGTGTATTTCAGCATTATTTATGAATATGATAAAAAGTGATGCAGATACAAAATAAATTTAGTAGTCCACTTGCAAAAGGTATTATGTCAAGAAAAACCAAATTTTTACAGAAATTGACTTTTTACGTTGCAATTTATGATTTTTTGATAGTAGTTTAATATATTCTATCACAAATATGAGAGTACTTGGAACATTTTTGAGGTTGACCTAAACATCATAAATAAACATAAGTACTTGAAGACAGTGAGGATAAATAATAAAGTGACATCGCACATTTTGAAAGTGGATAACTATAAATGATGGGAATGAAGTGTTGTTGGACTAACAAACTGGTTTAAATGTTTAATAAATTTACACATGTGCATAAAGAGTACATCAAGCTGTTAAAACAAAACAAAGTTAAGCCAACTGCATTGAATTTAAAAAAATATAATGGAATGCAAGCTGAAAAATTTAAAAGAAGATAGAGAGAATGCAAACCTGATACATGGCGACTTTAGAGGAATGATGATGCTTTATGTTTTAGTCTAAACTCAATTTCTTCTAATAAAAATGAATATTAGTAGACTAGGCTTATTCAATAGCTATCTTAAATCTAGGATTTATTTCCATTTAAGACTAAATTGGAAATGCAATTATAAGAACAAGCATTAGTAAAATATGTCTTACATGCAGTTTTTTTTTTCTTAATTGCTGCAAAGTTGTTAAATAAACTAACAGTAATTAATTTTTAAAAAATAAGGAAAATAATAAAAAGCAGGCTATATTATGGCAAAGCGTCAGGAGTGTAATGTTCACAGGTCACAAGTTAAGTACCTGCCATAAAAGCAATGAGAAGATCAATTAACATTGACGGGGATTGCTGGTGCTCCGTGTGATGACCTAAGAGGGAATGGTGACAATACTGAAAGCTGGCATAGGTGTAGAAATAGACATAGCTTGACATGAACATAGTGGATGCCATGGATAGCCATCCTCTATACACCCCACGGCTGGAGGAAGCAGAGAAAAAAAATTGTATTGGCTTTTGAGGCCTTGAGGGGGGAGGGGGGGTGGAGTTTAAAGAAAAACAATCCGAGCTTGATGAATGAATAAATACAAAAGTAAAGACGAATCGTCAACAAAATTTTCAAAAGCTCATAATAAATATACACAGCTTTAGAATATTACAAGCTAACTTCTACTTTATGATTTTGCAGAATGAAAGTCAGAACTGAAGAAATATTCTGGTGGCCATCGTTTACAAAGGGATTGTCAAAACAGATGTCCTATATTTCCTGCAATTCTTACAGAATAAAATAATTGAAAGGGTTTTATTTCTAAAAGGCCAATACCAACAACTAGGTGGGGGAAAAAAAAGGATGCTAAATAAAGCTGAAACAATACAATTTCCTGAAACCAGTATAGAAATTCAATGCTTAAAATATAATTTATTTATAACTTCTAAATAGATACCGTATATATTTAGTACTTTATTAGGTCATTTTCGTTATTTCAAAGTTAAGCTATGATATTCAATTATAAACACATATTAAGTAAGTAAGAAGTAAGTATCCTGTCTGACCCAATTGATCCACGGGGCAGGTGAGTCAGTGTTCTCCAGTTTCTGTGGCCAAGGCGTAAGAGGAGATAGTGTAGCCAGCACAATGCCCAGCCACCTTTATTTTACCCCACTAACAAAATGAAGGGGAAGGTGCCACCCCACAGGTTACTGCTTGTCCGCTCGGTCACCATGCCCTCTTAAACAGATATTACTTTAATAAAATTATGTATGTTGAACCATGTTTATTAGTCATTTTATGACCAATCTACCATCAGCAAAACTTAATTATTTTAATAAACGTCTTTAATAAATAAACCTTAATAATCAATTCGTTTTAGTTATCATTTAACAAAAGAGCAATTGGCACAGTATAGTGGCTTCCTCCTTAAAACTAACTGCCGATCAATTTCTAATTGTTGTGAACGTATTTTTAGGACTCTATTTAAACATTTTGCCTGTTTGCGAAAAATGTTTACATTGTAAATGCAAAACAGAGGAAAATTATATCACCAGAAAGTTATTGAGCTTTGTTATCATTACAATGACAGAGAAGCCTGAAGCATGATAAATCAGCGTTTTTACACTGAGTGATTTAATAGTTAGCGACCAAATTACAGCATGTAGATACATCTGACTTTGAAGATCTTGGTTTGATTCAATCATGGACAAACTTAGAGGCAAAACCTTTGAAAAAAGGATATTAAAATTGGGAAAATTAAGTTACCTTACAATAAAAAGATGGGACACTCTGGCCTAGCTGCACCATACTGGCCTAGCTGGACCGCACTGGGCTAGCATACCAAAAGGTACTGGGTTCATATCCTGGTAAAGGCTAAGATTTCTTCCAAGGCCTGAAAGGTGTCCTTGAAGGGTTCGTACGGAAAAAAATGCCTCAAAATTCCAGGAGTTTTCCAGGAGTGTTGCAGGAGTGTCCCAGAAGTTTTTCAGGAGTAATTTTTTGGAAAAGCCAAGCTGAGCTCTTTAAAAAAAACTCGCTATTTTTCAGTTTTACGACATTACGGGGACTTATATAGCCTACATCCCAAGTTTGGATCGAAAAAAAAACAAGATCTAGTAAAAAAAAGAACCATGGAGTGGCATCACCGGTGTCATCAAAGTTTGTGCGTGGAAATAGAAAGTGGCAAAGAGGGCTTTCTGGAAAAGTGAATGTACAATCTAAGAGCAGTGATTATGATTTTTTAATTAATAATTAATCTCCTCGAAAAATAAGAAGTTTTTAGTATTTTCCAAGGACTAAATGCAGTTTTTCCAGGAGTTTTAAGGTCCTGGTACACAACTTTTTGTTTTCCAGGAGTTTCAAGGAGTTTCCAGGAGCTGTACGAACACTGCTTGAGCTCTGATGGGTACCTGACAATAGTTGGGGCAAAGTAAGAGCTGTTGGGCAATGTGCTGGCCACAGAAACATGTGAATGCTGCTTCACCGTCCTTTACATCAATACTTTTTTTACAATATAAAGGAAATGCAAAGTCAAATTTATTTTAATTAAGCCTGGGACTTTAAGATTACAATTTTATTATTGCAGCTTAAAAAAAGAAAAACGGTGATGTAAAAAAATCTAATTTGTCTTTGATTGTTTTTTTCTTAGACACAAAGATAAACACATCAGAAAAAAACCTAATTAAAAAAAATGTGACAAAATATACATGTATACAAAAAGCAGTGAAAATACTTGACTCCAAAATAATGCTCTAGATATCCTAAGAACTCTAGTTACAGATAAAAGAGAAACAATGTAAAAACAACAAAAGAAACTCTAGTTTGTACCTGAAACAAAAGCCAAAGCTAAATCTACTAAAGGTGAGGCCTTTTTACGCCCACCCGAAATAGCCGACTTGAGACCATTATAGGTGTAAAAATAAACAAAGTTTGAGCAGCACAATGCCGTCACAACAGGCATCCACCCTAGATACACGCCTTGCCTGTAGACATAATAAGGGTAAATGAAAATATCACATGGACAGGAGGATCTATTTTAAGTTAAAGCTTCAACTACAACAAAAAACTTTTGGCTTTTATATTTGAGACTAGAAATAAGAAACCTTTAATCCAGTAGAAGGAATGCTGAGAATTTTACAGCTCCATTATGATGATGAGGCTTACAGCCAAGAAAAAAAAAAAAAATTTTGGTATTTAGGGGGGAATACATGTAATGTTGTGGTTTGTTGCGTTCAACAAAAATACAGTAGGGGGAAAATTAAAACGTGCCTTTGTTGTGTTAACATTGCTATGAACAAAAAGGACATTTACTAGAATACACTTTTTCTTTTCTCCTAATGACATTATAACATATTAAAAGAAGGTATCACATTTTGAGCTGGTGATTGAAAACAAAACTAAATATATTTATGTAATATAACAAACTTACAGGCCTTCTTCTTTCAAAATATCTTGTAGTACTAGAAATGTGTTCTTAGCATGTCTGTGGTCATCAACTGTACAAAATGTAAAGTAATAAAGAACTTGAAATCAAAAGGTATCAGTAGACTATTCCATATCATATAACATAGAAACAGGAATATTTGTTTTTAATGAATGGTTTCAGTTTAATTAAAATTGTAATAGTATTTACTGTTTGGTTCATTAGGTGAACCTAACTGTGAAGTCATAATATTTCTGCTGAAATATTTTATAAAGGGCATTATTAAACTATACCCTGCAATCTCATCCTGACTGTACATTAAGTCCTGGTAAGTATTTTTTATGAAGAACTTTATTAAAACAATACTTATACATTATCATACATAGTGTATATTAAAGGAGTCCTGGTAAGTATATTTTATAATGAACATTAAAACAATACCTTGTAATCTTGTCCTGACTGTATCCAAAGGATAAAAAACTGAAATTGCTATCACACTGCCCTGAATAAAAAAAGTTTATTTTAAAATGAATCGATATCTAAGTTTCTGTTTTTAAATAAAGTATTCTTTCTTTTTCTTTTTCATTTTATATTTCGCAAGACACACTAAGTAGCATTTATCTTGTCTGATAAACTAATTGAAAATTCATTTTTAATCCTTCTAGTCAAGTTTATTTTGAATTTCAATTTTTTTATTAATTGTTAGCTAACTTTAAACATGACAAGGGTTGTTCTTTTTTAATACATATTAGTTTTCCTAAGCCTAAGATTATACAAAATAGTTGTATAATTTGGGTAAGGCAATATCATTTTCAGGCATTTTATTTCTAAGTTGAAAAAAAGAAATACTATGAACTTACTGTTGCTCCAGACACAGCATGGACCAGGTTGGAATATGAAAAGAGATTTGAAAGACTACTGGTTTTCTCGCTGTCAGACTGCATGGTTGTTTAAATAGGTTCTTTAAATATGTACAAACATTATAGTTATATAACTTGAGGTCAATGTATCTTGTAATGTCCCAGTTAATTCAGACCTGAAATGAGAATTTTTAAAAATGAGACTATATTTTACATTTGCTGATATAACGGTAGGCCTGTATATTATTTAGTATTGTGATTAAAATATGTTCACCAAAAATACCATAAAATAAAAAGACAATGGCATAAAAAGGAAATTTGGAATTTTTTGATTGTTTCCAGGAAATGCTTTTTTTTTTCTGACAATACACATTGATTGGCAAATTTAAGCCTAGGTACTCTCTGCTATGCATCAAAAGGAATGTAAATGTTCTGTGAGATGCAATGAAATCATAGAGCAAATGTAACTAAGAGGACAGTGATGTTCAAACTAAGATAAGATTAATATATTGAGGATAATTGCAAAGACAGTGTTGGGCTCTTAACAGTTACTGTGAATCTTCAAAAATTCAGTTGGTCAAGAAAATGTACAAGTAAATCTTCCCTTATTAACTTATAATAACCTTTTTTATTACTTACAGTACTTAAAGAACTGGTTCTCCAATGGATCACTGGGCATATACAAATGAAGGGAATGACACAGCCGACATGTTAGCTAAAACTGGAGGCAGACAAAACCAGACTCACCCATCTTTACAGCCCGCAGAAATTAAGGCAATACTCAAAAGGAATTAATCCAAAAGATGGTCTGAGCTGCAACAAAACAACCCAAAGATTGATGCTTACTTCAAACTCTCCCGCCAATTTCAACACATCATCTTCAGACTAAGGACTGGTCATAACAGGCTGAAGCAAAACATGTTCCGCAAACTATGAATGGGAGCAAGAAAAATGTGTCCCTCCAGAACACTGACAACAGCTCCCAAAAATGCGGAACATGTCCTTCAGACCTACTTGCTGTACCACTCTACCCTGTCAGCCATTTGGCCCCAGGAAGCTACCTTCAATGACAAACTGTACGGTGGACCAGAGCAACTGACAGCCACGGCGCAGTTCATTACAATTATCAGACTTGTTGTCTGAATCCTCCCAATCATAACTTTTGAGGACAAAGAAGAAAAAGACTTACAGTATTTAATAAAAGAAGAATTGCTAAATAGAAGAGTTTATGCCATTTGATGATGATATATTTGTTTAAAGCCATGACCAAGTCCAGATGTAGGCCTACATTTATCATTTAGAATTTAAACCTAGGCCTACCACTTTTTTATTTGATTTATAAAGCATGTTATAGATTTTATGTTATTCCCTGCTATCTAAACTAAGTAAACTGTAGAACAAGACTGATATATGTATGACTAATGTCCTAGTCACTGGTTTAAGCTCATTTGGAATATTTTTATCCTGAAGTCCATACATAGGCCTTCTCTATGATATAGCCTACAGATTATCCTGGGCTAAGTCTTAGTGTTTATTAATCTAAAGTTTTCTAAAGTCTGTAGGCCCTAGCCCTAAACTGTAAAGTATCTAAGACTAAAATAAGTCATAAAAATTCATCAAATATTGCATCATAATTGTAATTAAAGTTCAAAATAATGATAATAAATGGTAGGCCCTACTAGCATTTAATAATTTTAAGTTGGCCTAGGCCTTTAAAATATACTTTATAGCCTAATACTAAGTAAATAGGCCTATATCATAACCTATATCTATATCCTATATAAAATGATACCACTGATTTTTCAAATTTTATTTTGTTGTTCAGTTTACTTTTAGATTATAATATTTAATTATTAATATTGAACAAGGACAAGAGTTAGTGCGCTGAGGCTAGTCACTAGTCAACTTGTCAAGTCAAGTCAGTAGTACTAAACTTAATACTTAATAAGTAGTAGTACTAGGAGTCAGTAGACTGAGTAGTATTAGTACTAGTCTAGTTAGTAGGCCTATTAAAAGTGAAAGTAGGGCCCATAAAAAATTGCCAAATAAATCTTTTATTATTTATTAAATTAAATGGCCCATAATCCCATAATAAATTTAATAATCATAATTATCATAATATTAAATTATTAGGTGTACATGTTTTGAGTATGACTTACTAACAGTAGCCTATAACTCATAATTACCTAAATTCTTTGAGAAATGTATATATCTATATTGTTACTGTCGACCTTCAGTGAGTTAATTTAAACCAAATTATATTATATACAGTCCACATATATCATATATCTTAGCATACATCTAAAGCACGAATCGAAATACATAAATCTAGCTTTAGTGACGAAGAATAGTCTCCCTTGTTTTACTTATGACCCTGGCATATATATCATTGATAAACTTTGATCGATTTTAACCACTGAAATGATAAGTGTAGTGGACGTCCATTAATTACGTCGACAAAATAGGGGGGAGGGGGGTCTGAAAAAGTTTGACAATTGCTGAAATGGGGGAGGGGGAAGGTCAAGAAAAGTTGACGTCAACAATGTTACTTTTCATTAAATAAATAACAATAAAAATGTATTACAAAATTCTACATAATATGTCCAGTACCACATACATAGTAAACATGTAAAAACGTTAATACAAATATATCAATTATGGAAACTACATATGATACGTCCTTTTTTGTCTTCATCTTGTTAATTTGTAGATCAATGTATGGGTGGAAACTAATGAAATTGTTAGCTAGGCTAAATGACCCCCCACCCCCGAACTTTCTTTTATCGCCCAGATGGGCTTTTTCAGAAGTACATCGAAGCACTCCAAGTGGAGTTTTCTAATCAAAGGCAAGTCTTTCAAATTGATGAACACATTTTTTCATACCACATCAAACCTAACTGGTTTGATCTCATTACAACCTTCTTATATGTAGATCTTTTTTTTTAAGTGGAGGAATATTGGCGATTTTAAAATGGAGCAAGTTGAATTTTAAACATTTAAAAAAGGCATCCAAATGTGCCCATTTGCGGAAAAAATCTGAAAGGAAGCTGCTTAGGAAGGTCTTCTGCTATTCTCAACTGCTTGGCATTTGCTCATTTACTTTCAGCTTTTGGTTCAAATTACACATGTGGACAGATTTTATCGCACATCAAAGCTGTTTTATGCATACAAAGAGGTCACTTACACTTGACTGACTTGACCAATCATTAATTGATATACAGACTAATTACATACGTGTTTTTATGCTCATCTTCTTTAATTAAACATAAATAAAAACAATTCTAAAACAAATTTATTTGTATAATTAATTTAGAAATATAATAGACTTATTTAATAGCACTATATTAAGTAATTTTTGTAATTATTAATGTTTAAAATATAAACTCTTTAAATCGACAAACAATTAAAGCAGTTAATGTTTTTTTACATCTGTTTATTTAATTTTTTTTATTTATTCTAATAATTAAATCTTGTTATGAATACCATAATGTTAAATGTATATAAAGAAATAATAATAATCAGTAATATTTGTTACATTACAAAACAAAACTTGTTCGGCATCACTATTGAATCAAATGTGGAAACATTTTTTAAAATTAAAGGGAAATAATTAGCCCGTTTCATTTGAACTAATATTTCTAATGTTTTTTCTTTTATAAAAAATTTAATCGCTTACAATTTATAACTTTGAAAAAATCAAACTGTAAAAAATATTTGAAAATAATATAAATATTATAGGACTAAAGAATTTATATGTATATTTTAAGCATTACAATAACTACCCAGTTTGTATAATTACTATGTTGGCCTATCTTTACTGATTAACGATGGCATAGTCATTTTATTATTTTTTAGGTTTCAAACATATTAAGGACATCTCGGAAAAACTGATATCAAAATATTATTAACATTAGTAGATGTTAGGGCGACAGTGATCGGTCAGCAAGTTTGACAGTCCAGTGAACCAACCACAGGACCAGCCGGTTGCACACCTCAAGCTTATTTACCAAATACTGACCTACTTCATCGAAAAGTCATTTGCGATTCCTATCAAATTTTTCATTGGAAAATGGATTACAAGGATGGGAAAATGCATTGGAAGGATGAGGAAATTGATCGAAAAACCATTATATACGAACTATTCCCCTTCTATTTATGTCTATAGACAGATGGATTATAGCATGGACATAAAATAGAAGATACCCAGGGCCGTATTTAGGATTGTGGGGGCCCTGTTCCCAAATTTATGTGGGGCCCCTCCTGGCCTAATCTCTGCCTTCCACATACCTCAGGAGAAAAGTGCCGTTAATTCATGTTAGATTGTGTCAAATCATAAATAAATTGTATGTCTCGCTCAGCTTTGTTGGACTGGAGGGCTTAAATTTGTAGGGGAATAAATGCATTTTATTTGAAATTTTCAACGAAAGAATAGGGATGTCACTAAAAAAATATTTTTGGGATGTGTGGGGGCCCTTTTGTGCGGGGGCCCCTGTTCCAATGGAACATGTGAAACATGCCTAAATACGTCACTGAAGATACCGATAAAATGCCGTCAAGATAACGTGTTTTACAAAAACCGGAGTTATGTATTGACAGTTTTTAGTAAACTTTTTACCAGTTTTTACATGCGTGTTGACATACGTAATTTTGAAATCCTTAATATGTGTGGAATACATGCAACATGGTCACTAACTTATATAACATAACGTGAATAGCAAGATTACATGGCAGCGGCGTAATATTTAATGTACAAAAAAAAATCGGACACTCCTTTGGGGGCCCCCCTCAAGTGGGGCCCGGGGGGATTTTCAAATTTGGACCCCTCTCCCCCCACCCTAGCTACGCCACTGCTGCAGAGTACGTTCAGAAACTCATTTTTCTGCCGTTCAGTACATCTAAATTAGGCTCCAGAGACAGGTGTTCGTTATGTAAGCCATCTAGGCCTTAGCGATAGCTGGGATTGGCAATATAACTAAAAACAACAATAGGCCCTCTCTGAGACTATTTAATTAATGTTTGCAAAGCATTGAATGAAGTGTATTGTATGAATCCAACATGTTTTTTTTTTAAATATTTCCTTCAGAAAAATAAAATAATTCGTGACCCAACGCATGGAGTCCGAAATACTTAGCATATAGCCTATATAGGCTACACCTCCTTTTAACATCCCTAATTCTGATAAATAGACAAATATATTGTTGCTGTCTTCGTTATAATAGGTGAAACATTTAAATTAGATCTATTAGGCTACATAGATCTACTTATTTAGTAATTTTTTAGTTTTCATTTCTAATTTTCTGGAAAAATTGTATGAGATAAAAATGTATTAGTATCAGTGGCGTCGCCAAGATTGCAAGGTGTGGGTGGCAAATAGTGCAAGGTGGGAGAGGCAGGAGACAGGGATAGGGTTGCCAGACACATGGGTGTCAAAAGGAGGACATTGAGAGACAAAAAGGAGGACATTGTGTTGCAATTGAATAGTTTCGCAATAAACCCGTATATTAGTACAATTTTATTACAAGAGCTGCCAATAAGTGCGTATAGGTAAACTAAACAAGAAACAATTTTGTTTAATAACATATAAGTTCACTGTAGGCTGAAAGGCAGCTTGCTTAATTTTGGGCAACTTTGAAAAATAAACTTTACAGCTCATACAGGAGTCTTTAAGAAAACGGATCATTTTTTTCTTGTACAAATGATCATGCACTTGTTTATGAGTTACATTCTTAAGAGGTTAATACTACTCCTATGTTTAATACTGTAGGCCTACGCTTACAAAAATAAAATAATACAAAAACCGGACATTTTAAAAGTTTTTAGCTTTGCCTGCCGGACGGAGGACAATAATCTAAAAATTAGGCATAGTACTCCTTATACCGGACGTCTGGCAACCATAGACAAGGAAAGCAACTATACTGTAATGTGTGTGTGCAAGAAGGAATAGTGAACATATGGTTAAAATAGAGGGCTAATTTACAACTGGTGCACAATCTCCCCTTAAACTAGTAAGAAATTAACAATGTACCAAAAGCTCATTTGTGAAACGTAAAATTAGAAAAGATTAGATCTAAATATTTCTATAAAAAGAACAAAAGGAAAAGAAATATTGTTAAAATCCACGGATTGGAAAATCAATGTGGCAGGGGCGAGTGGGGAAGGCTAGGAACCATGTTTTACCCCCCTCGTGGCTACGCCTATGAGAGTTATAGTCAATTTAAAATCTTTTAAACAAGTCTTAAAATGTATTACAATTAACTATAGTATAGACCTTTCCGTTTCAAATATATTATTATATACATATAAAAGCCAGCGTCTAAAATATTGTTACTTGTTAAAAGGGAGGGGTAACAAATTGTTGACGTAATTATATAGGGAGGGGTCTCTGAAAGTTTGACAGTTTTTGACAAGGGGTAGGGGGGAGGTAAAAATGGCCAAAAAATTGTTGACGTAATTAATGGACGTCCCCCGGATAAGAACATGAAAAACATTTTATTTTCACTCACCTGTTACAAGTAGCCTTTCCATTTCAGACCATGAATCATCAGTATCAGAGCTGGACAGACTCAGGGGCACACTCCTGACCCTAAATCTTCGGTACGGCCAGTGCCTACAAGAGACCGGTACGCCATAAGAGTTTAGGGGGCCCATGAATATTAAAATTCAAAAATGAAAAATGAAATGGGCATGCATTTTTGAGTGTTACTTTTAAGCTGAGAGGAAATGCCCCTTACCTTCTACAATCTCAAGTGGAGCCGGGAGCCCTTAAATTTGGTTTTCTCTGAATATGTTCTTGACATTTTGCGAAGTATGCAAAGTAGCTCATAGTTGTAATATAATATAAGATACCTAACTGATTTATATTATATAGGCTATGCAGTTTATTTATTACAGAGTTCCAACTGTCATAGATATATGTAGCACACGATTAAACTCTGTAGCTGTGAAAACTAGATCTATCAGTATAAGCCTACCTGAACTTGTGTATAAAATTTTCAATTTAGGCCTACTCTCTCAATTTTTTTCATTCAAATTATTCATTATTAAAATGAATTGTGACAAGTTAATTGACAATTGAACTATCCAACTTTATAGGCCTAACCTCCAATAGGGTCAATATAGGGCCTACTGAAGCGTAGGAAAAGTTACATTAATTTAAATTAAAAACTGTACTTTATAAAATTGTTAAAAGGCCTGTTAGGCTGTGAATATATTATCTTATATATTACAGACGCTCCTTCTATAAAGAAGATTATTGCGTGCTACGCTCATCCGTGGTCCAAGTCTAGTCTTGCAGTCTGGCATCTTTATTAATGTTTTAAATGACGTTAAGTTACTGGTTTTCCTGGTTTGTTCAGGCAACCCATTCCATGGTAATTCTAACGGTAGGCTAACTCTTATGACAGTTTGATAAAATGGTCCACAGACCTTTTAAAAATATTCAAGATTTCTCAAAACGCAAGTAATCATGTAATGGAAATAAATAATCTAGATCCGGGATGGAAACTTTTTGCTAACAGTATGCCAAACTAGGATTTCTAAATCCTTCAGCGTGCCAAGAGCCTAAAAGTCATCTTGCTCTATTATACTTTATTTTTTATAGGACAATTAATTTAACTCCGTAGCAAGACCAAGGCCAAAAGCAAAGGAGATATTATATATTATAGAGATTATAAAGAATATCGTTAAAGCGTTTGAATTTTAATACAAAATTAAAGTTTTTGTGATTATCAACCCTTTCATATGCATTTATATCAAATACAATATTTTATGACTAAACTTACACATTTATGGTAGGCCTAACTATTGTCTAAACATTATCGTTTGTTAGTCAAGTTGAGGATCTAACATCTGCCAATGTTAATAAAATTTTGAACTCAGTTTATCTATATCTTAGACATATAAATATTTGCAATATTCTCCAACACTGTTTGCAATATTCTTCTCCATATTGCCCCGATACGCCTTCAACGATAGAAGTGATGGAATCTGGTTACACACCAGAGCTGATGGAGGTTTTAACAATGCCCGCCTCCGAGCCAAAACCAAAACGAAAGAGGTCCTAATTCGCGAGCTACTTTTTGCTGACTATGCGGCCCTGATACCACACACAAAGACAGGCCTACAACAGCTTGTGTCAAGCTTCGCCAACGCCTGCAAAGAGTTTGGCCTGCAGGTGAGCATAAAGAATCAAATATCATGGCCCAAGACACATGCTCCGTTCCTACCATTACTATAGAAAACGAAAACTTGGAGGTTGTGGACTGCTTCACCTACTTGGGGTCCAAGATTTCCAGTTCATTGTCCATAGAGGATGAATTAAATAGCAGAATCGGCAAGGCAGCTGCCACAATGGCTAAACTTAGTAAACAGGTTTGGGAAAACACCAAGCTGACAGATAGGACCAAACTGTGCGTCTACCAGGCCTGCGTCATCAGCACGCTGCTTTATGGAAGTGAATCATGGATAACCTATGCGTCCCATGAGTGAAAGCTAAATAGCTCCCACCTGAGGTGCCTGCGTCGCATCCTTGTCATTAAATGGCAGGACAAAGTTCCTAATAGTGAGGTACTGACGCGCGCCAACGCCCCAAACATGTTCGCAGTCCTTAGTGAAAGACTCCTAAGATGGCTAGGACATGTAAGTAGAATGAGTCCAGGCAGAATCCCTAAGGACCTCCTATATGGAGAACTGGCATCTGGAAAGAGAAAAACAGGTCGCCCACGCCTCCGTTACAAAGATGTCTGCCAGAGGGACATGAGATCAGCCAGAATTAGCACAAATGACTGGGAGGGGAAGGCAGAAGATCGGTCCACCTGGCGCACAGGGAAGGGGTAAAAATAGCAGAGGAAAGTAGAATGGAGGAGAACATAGATAAAAGGCTAGAAGAAAGGCGAAGAAAATAGAAATCACGGAACACGTGTGCAAATGCTGCGATAAAGACTGTCACTCAAGGACAGGCCTGCTCAGCCACACGAGGAAGTGCAACCTCGTGTCACGGTGATGCACCATCGTCTCGCGAGACGGATATGATGCCACATAGACATTTAAATCGTCTTATAATTAAATCTTGTAATGAATATCATTATGTTTGATTTATATAAAGAAATAATAGTTAGTCAGTAATTTGTGTTATATTACAAAACATAACATGTTTGTCATCAAATGTGGCGTTTTTTTAATTAAAGGGAGATAATTAACCCGTTTTATTGGGGTTAATATTTCTAATATGTTTCTTTTTTTTTAACTTTTATAAAAGAATAAATGGCTTACAATTTATAGCTTTAAAATGATCAAACTGTAAAAAGAATTTGAAAATTATATAAATATTATAGGACTAAAGAATTAATATGTATATTTTTAAACATTACATTAACTACTCAGTTCGTACGATTACTAAGCATCTATTCTTCTTAACTATGGTAAATGACGTATTGTAATTAACAAATTAAATAATCTTCGCTAAACGGTTGTAAAAAAACGTAAACATATCCTGCATTAATTGTTTGTTCATTTAAGGAGTTTATTTGTTTTAAAATTACTTATATTTATGTATAATTAAAGAAGATAAGCATTCAAACTCTTTTAAATGTAATATTAGTCTGTATCAACTAATGAGCGGTCAAGTTTAGGTGACCTCTTTGCATGCTTAAAATAGCTTTCATGTGCGATAAAATCTGTTCACAAGTGTAAGTTGAACCAAAAGCTGAAAGTAAAAGAGCGAATGCTTAGTAGTTGAGAATAGCAGAAGACTTTCCTAAGCAGCTTCCTTCCAGATTTTTTCCGCAAATGGGCACATTTGGATGCCCATTTTTAAATGTTGAGAAAATTAAACTTTCTGCATTTTAAAATCGACAATATCCCTTTACTTAAAAAAAGATCTATCAAAAAAGTTAGGCTTGATGTGATATGAAAATATGAGTCCATCAATTAGAATGGCTTGCCTTTGATTAGAAAACTCCACTTTGAGTGCGTCGGTGTAGCCTATTTCTGAAAAAGCCCAATTATCTAATATGCCATAACATAGGGATGTACGTGTTTTGAAATTGATTTCACGGCAAGATATTCCAGTTTCAATGCAAATCTATTCCAGTGGTCCTTGTCAATGCAAGCTCAACTCACTAAAATGTGTCGCTGTATCATTCAGAAAAATCACCTTCAAAATCAATTTTCCTCATTCAGAACCAGAAAATGTTTTTTTATCAATAAAAACTACATCTTGAAGGTCTCTCGCGTGCCATTGAAAATCGCTTGCGTGCCAAGTTTGGCCTTAGGCGGGGGTTTTCTTCCATCATAAGAAGGCATCATGAATCCCAACGGACCTCCGAACGGTGATCCAAATAGATAATGTATACATTGGGAAGAAATTCAGGCGACCTCTCCAATAAACGAGTTTAGAGGGGAGCTGACGTTGTCTGAGACCACCATCTCCTTGTGGCCCGGTTGAAACTAAAGCTGAAAGGGCATTACACAGTGTAAATAACATATAAATTGCGCTACAACATCTCCCTCTTGAAAGACAAGTTCAAACAGAAAGAGTTCAAGATCACCCTATGCAACAAGTTCCAGACTTGAACCTCACTTCTCAAGAGTGAGAAAACTAATTGAGATTACTCTATAGGGTCTCAAATGCAATAATAACGGCCCTTTTCCTTCTTGTATTCAGGTGCGACACATTCGTCGTGATTTCCACTGTTGCTTTTGGGGCGGTTTTGTACACTGTCCAACGCCTTCAATGCAGTATCGAAAGAGCAGATTTGTACTTGGAGGATAGTCAATTTGGGATCTTATTGCTCCTGGGTAGGTGTTTCTCAGCACACCCGCCTTTGCGAGTTCGAGTTCGCTGTGTTCTGTTCGGGTTCCATTCCCATCTCGACTATAGACTGATAGACAATCACACAGATAGACAGACAAATAGACATGTAGATAGCTGAGGCGTATCCAGTATTGCAAGATGTGTGTGGGTTGGGACACGATAGGATTGTACTAGTGATAGATAGATAGATAGATAAGTCCGTATGCACGGAAGTCTTTTCAATTAAAAGAAATTATTTAATTATAATAGGCTACCTTCACACTTGAAAGCTATTTCTGTCGATTCTATGCCTTATTCTAATGTTTAGCTTTTTTTGACCATGTAGAAACAGATAGACTGATAAATAAATGAATCCATTTTTCGTTAGCTTGTTTTTTTTATTATAATAACTAAAATAAATAGGCCCACATTTTTGTTGTTCTAACAACGACAACAAGAATAAAACAAGTGGTCAAAAGTATAACCACATATAATATATCACATAAAATAAAACAAGTTTTACAAGTTGGCATTTGATATTTTACAATGTTGATACTGTATTGATGTACAGATATATTAGATCAATCTTTATCTGTACATGAAATAGATTAGTGGTAAATTCAGTGCTTTATTTCTCCTTTTATGGAGTTATAAGTTGTTGGTAACAACATTCTGTCTGTCTCTCACAGTTCTCACTGGCGCACTCACACAAACATTCTGTCTGTCTCTCACAGTTCTCACTGGCGCACTCACACAAACATTCTGTCTGTCTCTCACAGTTTCTCAGTTGCACACTCACACAAACGAACAAAAGAAAAGAGGTGGCTGTGAAAATACATGTAAATAACACAGCACTTGGCATCTTGCTAGTTATGCGCCATTTAAAGTTTGTGCACAATTTGTCTGCCTTTAACTCATCACAAACAAAATTTAAAAAAAAATACCGGAATGACAAGTAATAAATGTTCTTTATGAAGTTACTGGCATGGACGGAATGGCCAAAAACATGATTATTTGCTGTTGCCCACTCGACGGGTGTAAATCTACACTGGCTCTATGTGAGTGATACGATGGAAATAATAGATATAAATTTAAAAAAATTCCTTTAAACGTTTTACGGTCATGATAAGCCATACTACTTTTTTTTTTAAATAAAAGATACCACGATCTTTTTTTTTTCACCAAACATAGATTCAAACATTTAAAGTGCACATGTTTATGTTTTTAAATGAGCCATTGTTAAGTAAATAAAAAATACTGCATACAAATCTTTAGCAATCTAAGGCTTTGTTTACAGTTTACA
This sequence comes from Anisus vortex, assembly GCA_949126835.1. Lineage (NCBI taxonomy): Eukaryota > Metazoa > Mollusca > Gastropoda > Planorbidae > Anisus > Anisus vortex. The sequence goes on from OX421494.1 coordinate 19,315,850, forward strand.
CCATATCTTATCATTACGCCACCTGCTGGTGAGCTACAACAAAGAAAGATCCTTTGTGGTTTGATGCAATGGAGCGCAGAGAGATCAATATAATATATAATACATGTACTAATATGAATATGTGTAAAGTAATCAAATGCAGTGCTTTTAAACTGTCATTGCTAGTAGGACTTTCATGGCATTTTATATAAATTTCACAATAATCAAATCATGCTCAAATTACAACACGACATTTGATCATAGACTGATCACACTGAAATTACAACATGACATTTCATAATTAGATCTAACTGATTATATTGAAACCATTTTGTGACATTTTATCAACACTCTCAGGTCAATTTTCAAACATTAATATTCAAATACCCATAAGATCAGTCATACAAAATAGCACCAAGATCACGTAATGCAGTACGGCCATAACACTAACACATTTATTTTAAATGTTTTAAAATTTTCAACTTTACAAAGAAACCAATACAAAAAAAAATGGGAAAAACTAAAAAAAGACAAATCTTCAATATATACATTTCTGATAACTTGTAAGTCTTTTTTATGTTTATGTTACACGTTTATTTAAATACGAAATATTTTAAAGTTTGTTAAGAAATTGAAATGTTTTTTTTTTTAAAGAAACAATTACGTTGAGCTTGACCGGTGTTTGTTGTGAAATTTATAAAATATACATTAAAAACATTGTGAGGACTAAAGGGATGTCATTTATTGCTTAATAAAGAAATGAACATACAAATATCACATTATCATGAAGCTGTGGTTTGTTTTTACATCTTTATAGGCTAGTGCAGGCATTCGTTTTAGTTTAAATTTATAGGCTATCAGGATATATTATGAATAATTTAAATTACAGCCTCGCCCAAGTGCTCATCACTCCCCGCCTTTGTTGTGTCCCCCTTTACAAACTTTGATAGAGGTGAGGGACTGGGGGAATGTAGTGAATGTGTAGGTGTTAAGCTCTGCATACACTCGGTGACATCTGCGTTGGGAATTGCGACAGACAGGTTACAATAACCTGGACAGATAAAAAACAACAACACTAAAGAAAAAAAAGCCCTGTTTGTAATATTTATTTTTAGCCATAGTCACAATGCCTTTGTTTTACTATCTATAGTTTTCTTTTTAAATAAAACGTTTCTGACGTTGAAATTTATTTTAAAAAAACATTCGATGTCATCCTTGTGGTCCAATGCTAGTACTGTCGGGGATGGAGGTGGGAAATATGCACCCACTCCTCTCGAAATATCCTCATGGCATGCGTCTCAAAAAGCCTCTGCTAACCAAAGTCCAACTCCTTTCAACTAACAGGAGAAGGGGTGTAGGCGGGCCGCTGGTGCCTTAAAAAAACAGCAGCTTTGGGCAGATGGGCCTTTTAAACCTGTGATAGGTAGCTCATCTAGGAGAATGAAAATCCGATCTCAAACCTCGGCTGTCTCGCACGGCTACACCTGTACATGGAGAGGCTAAGGGAGTAAACCCTATCATTCAATAGAACATTCAAATTATAGTCAATTTTCTTGAGCACTTCATAAAATAATTGATAAAACATAACAATATACAGAAACTAAATTCTACTAATTTCACGAAATGCAAAATATAAAGCAATCAGATAAGGATATGTTTTAGCATCGATTGTAGTCATGTATGAATGTTTGATTGAAATCAATTGATAACTACTTCCAATTAATTCAATATACATGGTTTGCATTGATTTGTTGCAAATTAAATACTAAGACGTGTGAATATATGGTCTCGTTTTCAATGCGCTTTATCTAATCTGAGACAAGCGAGTCTCTTAACCCTTACATTCCCGGGCGCGTATATAGCGGAACTGAAGGCAGCATAGATAGAAGTAGGTCGGTACTGAAAGGGTTAAAAAGAGCTCAAAGACATTTCTTTTCGGCTAGTGGCTGTGTGCCTTGCATAACAATACAGCTGTCACAGAAAGTTATTCAAAGAGCGCAGTAGGCCTAAGCATGCTAAATGTAATAGCATGGGTACACGCGCTATACAAATAAACATTATTATTATTATTATTAATACAAAAAGTAAAATCTGATCAATAACAAACCAAACAATGCATGATACAACATCTAAGCCTACTTAGACGCATTCTTGGCATAGCCTAACTGAAAAATAGTCTGATACCGCTTCGTTTTTGGCTTTTTCGGAAAGCTGTTGTCCCTAGTGCGTTGTCATAAGATAGATTTATAACTAACTCTCAACAATAATGCATAAATGAACATTTGTTATCGCAACTCATCACAGAAAACTGCGTGTTCACACATGTCATGGATTTATCCTAATCCTGTAACACCAACCGATAATCCAATGCTGAAAGAGTGTAAATGCCTTGTTTGGCAACTGTAATGTTTGATGCAGCTTCAATGTTTTCAGTTTTTTTGGCTAGAATTTTCGGAATTCAGTTTGGAACAGTTGATTTGAGTTTTTACAGCTTTATTGGCCAAAAAATCCATAAACGTATGGAAAAGCTAATTATATCACAAACTAATTATAACTATAAAACTAGTTAAATCAACCTGTGACACAAAGACTTTGTTCTATATCCGACAGATGTGTCCATCACAACATGTTCTATATGCGACAGATGTGTCCATCACAACATGTTCTATATCCGACAGATGTGTCCATCACAACATGTTCTATATCCGACAGATGTGTCCATCACTAAATGTTCTATATCCGACAGATGCGTCCATCAAAACATGTTCTATATCCGACAGATGTGTCCATCACAACATGTTCTATATCCGACAGATGTGTCCATCACTAAATGTTCTATATCCGACAGATGTGTCCATCACTAAATGTTCTATATCCGACAGATCGACGGATGTCTACACAATGTGTTATGAAGTAAACAAAGTCATATTACAAATAAATTCAAACAACTTGTTTACTGAAGGCTGCTGACACTGACTGGCCAAACGCCACCGTTTCTGTAAATAAATAGCTGCCCGTAGCCAGGCTGTAGTATATGTCTGAATTGTGCTGCCTTCATGCTGAATCCACTGTAGCTGACCACTAGAACAGAACATGATGTGGCCAGTAGCAACTGCTCTGCTAAAGTTAACCTGTAAATGAAATAATGTATTAATAAACTGAAGAAATGAATAACTATGCTATCTCTTTAAATATACACTACGTATAGATCGCTCTCTACCTCCAGCCCACACTAATCTGTCTCTCTCTCTCTCTCTCTCCCTCTCTCTCTCTCTCTCTCTCCTCTCTCTCCTCCTCTCTCGCTCTATCTCTCTTTTTTTTTCTTGGTAGAGGCTTACGCAAAAACATGAATTATTGACAATAACAATAATTTTCACGAAAATGAAAACTTTATATACTATCTTTGAAGTTTATAAATATAAAAAACCTTCAACATTTCATACATGTGTACAACGTATGAGCAATAATCATATTTATAGTAGGAGATTCTGTAACATATAAGATAAGATTTGTGTAATGTGTGTGTAATGTATAGCTCGTGTAATGTGAAGTGTAAAGTGTAATTTCAAATATTATTATTATACAGTTGGTGTAATGTAGATTATATAAACAGTCAGTGTAGTGTTTGATTTTCATGTTCCAATATAACGATCTATTTTTAAAAAGTGACTTTGTTTGAATAGCTCTACCGGCCTATTTGCAGCCATTAATTTCACTTTATATGTTTACAGATAAATATTATATATAGTTCATAGTCATTTAAAAGAATTGTCACCTAAATCCCATAATTTTGTCTTGGCCTTTTTGGACAGAAGCAATATGAACTATAGGTACTGTACTAATGTGAAGTCTATAGCCGAATAGCCTTTTGGCTTCTTGACGAACCTGTTATAGTAAAAAAACAAAAAACAGTTTATGTATATTGGACAACCTAACAATTCTCACACATACATAATACACAGACCGTTCTCTCCCTCCTTCGGTTTTCGGATCCGCTTCACCCCGTGAGGAAAATTCACCGTCACATTATAAGTAAAAAAAAAATTAACCTAGACCACAAGCCCCGATGATCTGCACCCCCTTCCCCCGCCTTCCTCACACAAAGGCCTTGTTTCCTTGTGAGGGGGAATCTTTCAAACATGAGAAGAGTTGTTTTTTGTTTCTTTTGCCTTGCTCCAATTTTTAATGGTCTATAGGGCTAAGAATGCTTATTTCATGCGAAGAGATTGTGTGGCCAGCACAGAGTCTAGCCCGCTATTGCTGCACACAGCAGCAAATCTGAGTCAACTCTGCTTAGGCCTTGAAGTGTGGGCCTAAATGAATTAAGACCCTAAATCCTTGGAATGTTAAACCATTTCTCTGACCCCCCCCCCTCCTCCCCACACCTCCGAGTGATCGCTAAGTTTTTGTACTGTAGTACATTTTTCCGAACAATTTTACTACAGTAATGCATTTTCAAAATGCACTACCCTCCCTCCTAAACCCTCAATCTCTGCAACGTTGACTCAAAACCCTCCTTCTCACATTGTTACACATGGCGGCCCAGATGTAAACCCCAGCCTATCTTTAAAGTTTGATGTCATATGTGGACAACTCCTTGGTCGAGGTATAAATAGTGTGTGTGGTTAAAAAAAATGAGGGTTACAAAAAAAAAGGAGATGTTTATGTTGTCGGCTGACCAAAAGAGCTAGAGACTGTAAACTTGTGAAACTTGGATCTACACACGTGATTCCCAATGTGTGCACCACGACCACTTGGGGGGGGGGGGGGGGAGCCAAGGAGTCTTTACATGGGGCGTTGCGGATAATTGCAAAGGCTTTCATAATAAATTTGTGTTTGCATAGTGATAAAATAAGACATGTAAGGATGGCTTTGCCTTTAAGGTTCAAAGTGGAAGTGGTTATAAAACCCTTACTTTAAAATTAGTTACATGATGGAAAATACTTTTTTTTAAAAAAAAAGCTAATGTAAAATGGTTATATAAAAGACTAATATTGAGATAAAATGAACACTAGTCGTTTAGCTTTTTATAGACTCGTCTTAGCGCTTTGAAGAATACAAGGAGGGAAGTCAACGGAAACTAAGGTTTGATTGTTATCAGCTCAGAGTTTTTTTCTGAATCGTCCATCACATGAAAGAGTTCTATGTGTGTCTTCCTGATATCAAAACTCTTTTGTATTTCAACTGCATTTTTTGTTTGAAACATAGATCAAATCTAAACTTCTGAAATTTCGTTTTCAATAAATGTCCGTGTTGTTGCTTTTCAAACTTTACCTTGGCACCGTAAAACTAGCATCAAAATTATCATATCATGCATATTTTTTTTACCAGTCTTTTGATAGTATTCATTCTTAGAACGGCATTGAACAAATCGTCAAGCGATTACCCACCCCTCCCCCCACCTACTTTCAATTATCTTTATAATAAGGAACGCGTGTTATTGGGATTTTAACATTTATAGCTCTATGCTGAGCCTGTGCAGTAAAACGGGGTCATACTGACCTCTTCTGAATCTGTGGCCAGATAAACGTGGTGACCTTTATCCACGTACGGAGTTAGAAATGTCCAAACGGCTTTTTCTTCTCCCTCTTTGTTTCTGACGTTGTTCTCAAAAGGCATGGTCTTACTGTGGCCCAGCCGGATGTGCGCGCACACCATGTTCATATCGACAGGATCATACTGCTTAGACTGTTGAATGAATGTCCGCGCCACATTAGGTGGCTTCCCCAGAGGCGGTGAAATGCAAAGTTTGTTGGCCATGGAAATCGTCCTATCGACTTCTGTGGAATTTTTAATCACCATTCCAAGTTTACCTATACACCGGATTTGGTTAAACCTGTTTATACATTCACCATCAGTGCAGTTGGGAGGCAAACATGAACTATTTGAACATTTAATTGGCACAGCGCTGGCAATGTTCAGACCAGGTGAACCACAACATTCTGGGTTACTCTGGTTCTTGCAAGAAATATTTCTGCAGTCCGTTAATATTCTTTCAACCTTCACGCAGCAGCCCGTGCTTTTCAGAACTTTCCAGACTTTCAGCTCTTCGACCATGACATCGAAAATCTGGACCAACATTTCGTTTAAATTTGCGCGCAGCGACTCGGAGGGTTTCATGAGACGCATCCAGCCATTTTGATACAGGCGCCAATATGGCGGGAGAGCCCACTCTGGAAACTTATCTTTGTAAAGTGGATTCTTCACCAGGTAGAAATGAAATTTCTGATTGGTTCGTATGTAGACTACATCCTGTGTGTAGTTTGCATTGAAGTCGACTACATCAAGTTTAAAATCTGTCTTTGGTCCCAGAGCCTGGAGAAAAACAAAGATATACAAAACAATGATGTAAAAAAACAAAAATATACATAACACACATTGTTTTAATTGCCAAGCCACAAGCCTATAAAAGTATCAAAAGTAATTCATAGATAACAAATAGATTAGAAATATAAAATTATCAAAGAGTTTTGTAGGAAAATGTTTGTTTGTTTTTAAATTTTTATTGGTGTTGCATTAACCTGGCCCAGCACCACCACCCCCCTCGTACATTGATATAGAGAGAAAGAGAAAGGGGGAGAGAAGAGGATGGGGAAAAGATATATGAGAAAGTGAGAGGTAGATATGAAAGAAAAGAGAAAGGTGGGGGGGGGACCGGGTAGAGGAAGGGAGAAGGTTGAGAAAGAGAAAATGGATAGAGATTGAGAAATTAAGAGGAAGTAAGAGAGGCAATAACCGGATGTCAAGACTAATAGTTCGACTAAATTGATTCATTAAACAAACCTTAGAACAACATTTTTTTTTTTTACATACAAATACATCATATGTATTTTTTAGCCTTTAGAAGATTTTGGCTTTTGCCACCCACATAGTATAAAAAAAAGACAAAAGCTTAGTTAAAGGCTAAGTCTATACTTTGGCTTAAAAAAGAAAATATGACTGAAACCAGAACAAACAAAGTAATCTTCAGTATAGAAGGGACAACTGTAACAGATACGATGAACGTATTAATTACTTACATACTTTTATAACGAGAGAAACGCACGATTAAATCGAAGTTAAAATAATTATGGTGTTTATATTCATTAAATGTTGGTGTGTGTTCGCTTCCATTAGTCGAGACCACAGAATTGAGTGTGCCCTTGGGAAGTGTGAGCTCCTGGCCTACTCGAATTACACTTTTCCGACTATTTTTGTTTGTGTGTGACCAACGGCAAACTTTTCGGAAGGCTAATACATATAAAGGATTTATAATATATGCGAAAAACTTACATACAAAAAAAAAAGAAGTTAATGTAAAGGATTTTAAACAATAATTTTGTTGAACTAATAAGGGAGCTAGATTTGCACTTGTATATCTCTGTAGATCTATTATGGTTGTGAAAACAAATGTAACTAAATATTTTAAAAACAAATAACTGTTATACGACATACAAATTTGTAAACCAATCCCAGGCCAATAAGATCAGGTTACAACGTGTGTGCGGAATATGTACTTTACTTTTACAGGAGCGAACTTCTGACTCGATACTATATCTTTGTTTTGTAGGCCAACTGTTGCATTTGTTGACTGAGCGTGAAGGGGGAATGTGGCTCTAAATGACAATCTTGCGTAGGCCTTCTATTTTTTTAATAAACGAAATTTCGCTTTCCTTGAAAGGCTGAAGACATTGATTAGTTCAAAGGAACACATGCCATATTATAAATCAGAAAACTTGTAAAAGAAAATGTAGGCTACAGTGTATCTCACTTGACTCTTGACATACGTTTTTGGAACAGAAAAGACATCTAGGCATTGTGCTGGCCACGCTATACCATTGTGTGTAGCGTATAAAGTAAACGATGAACTCTGCTACATAGCTAACATTAGACTTTTTTTCTTAATCAAATTCTGGAATAGTATATTAGAACTGTTTTAGCGTTAAAGCAAAAAGGGTAGAGTTTGTATTTGACCAGTTGATATTAAAGACCAGTTTGTGTGCAAAGAAAACCACACCTCGATTACACATTACTAATACGTTTAAACACAATACTGTAAATAAACATTTTTTCAAAAGGAGAGTTGATATGTTTAGAAGGTGTGCATAGGCACCGCAGATTTTAAATGATAAAAAATCGATTCAAAGACTATATTGTCTTCTGGTCAAGTGGTAAGACGCCGTGGTCTAGCGGCAGGAAATTTTCAAGTTTTCCCAACGGTCTCGGGTTCAAATTACGTTAAGACCTGCCGGAACATGTCGATAAAACTTGAGCTCACCCAGTGTGATGAGGGTATTGTGAGGCCCGTGTAGATGAGACGGCTCCCCGAGATGCGTAGAGGACGTTGATGATGTGCCTTATGGTGAACGGACGTGTTTTTGTTTCACATCCATCCCATCCCTATGGCGCTACAGCCCATGTAGGGCTTTGGCCTGCTCCACCACCTCCTTCCATTCGGGCCTATCTCGGGCCTTCCTTCGCCAAGGAAGACTTTGTAGATCTGACTCTACAGCCTCGAGCCATCTTTGTCTTGGTCTGCCCCTAAGCCTCTTTCCTCTTGGCCTCTGATGATGTGCTGTTCTGGCTGCTCTGCCATCTGTCATTCTTTCCACGTGGCCTGCCCACCTCAGTCTGCCCTTCTTTATCTCGGCTACCACCGTTGGATCCTCATTCCTCATACAGGGTGTACAGTTCTTCGTTTGTTCTTGACCTCCAGCCATCTGTGTCTTGTACAGCTCCATATTATATCCTCCGCAGCACTTTTCTTTCCCAGGTATTAAGCAAGGTCTCAATGGATTTTGCATTGTCCATGTTTCACTGCTATACATCACCAGTGGTCTTATTATGGTTTTGTACATCACCTTCTTTGTTCTTTTTGAGATATTTTTGTTGCGGAATACATTTTGGAGTCTGAAATAGGCACGATTTCCTGCAGCTATTCTTTCTTTTAATTCAGGTAGTATATCATTCCTTTCATTAAGGCTTGACCCTAAGTATTTGAAAGTATCTACTCTTTCAAATGTGCGATTCTTGGTTTTGAAGTCTTCCTTATCTTCTTCCTTTGTATCACCTCTCATCAGTACCATGTACTTTGTTTTGTGGTCATTGATCTCAAGTCCTGCCAGCTTGGAGGCATCTTCCAGCTCTGTAAGAGCTTGTTGAATGGCATTTTTATTCTTTCCAAGTAAGGCTATATCATCAGCATACGCTAGGTACTGTAGAGGTTGGCTATAAAGGGTTCCACTGGGGTGTATGTTGGGGATTCTCTATTGAAATATTCTGTTTATCGTCCCTCTAGTGTCTACATTAATGTTTCTAATGACTCTCTCTAATACTAGGTTAAATAGCATGCACGATAGTGAGTCTCCTTGTCGTAGTCCTTGTTGAATTGGGAATTCACGCGAGTATTCTCCCTGCGCCTTGGCTTTACTCCTAGATTTACATAGTGTCATGTATATTAGTCTAGTTAGCTTATTAGGTATCCCAAAGAATTCCAGTGTTTCATATAGATATTTTCTATTTTGTTTCACAGTGTGTGTATATTTCAGTGTTCTCTAATTTTGTAATGTTATTCTCAAGGTTTTCATTTCGAATTTAATATCAGAAGTTTCGCTATCATCTCAGCTATGCACTGGTACGGATTTTATTTTTTACATTTTTTTAGTTAGTTGTAAAATTGAACTTAATAAAACTTAATAGTTTATTTTTATCACTATCACTACCAATCCAAGATCGTGAATTTTCTATTTTCGCACGAGATGTGATACGAGTGAGATACCTGTTTTTCCTGTTTACATTTGTTTACGCTTGAAGACCGTCACGCTAGTGAATACGACGATCAACACAGTATATATTTGTGTGTGTTGTGGTTGACAAAGGTCATAACAGAGTGGTGAAATGACTTGTTCACAGTCACAGTTGTCTCAGGCAGCTATAAATAGTAACAATAGTATCAATAGTGACAATAAACAGGATATACAGGGTTCCCTACCTCTACTTCTGCCTGCTACTAGTGAAAGGAAAAGACTGCGCCATGCCTCTTCAGAAGATGGTTGTTCCTCTGTTTAGCAATTTATTAATAGTAAAAATCAAATTTTGGCCTGCAGAAACGTCTCTTAGACAAAAAACCAAAGGCAACATTTCTGAACTGTGATAATCACTCTTTCAACCTGGCAGCTCTTCATTCTGCTGAGATAGATCCAGCAATTGTAACTTTTTTGGAACTGTACATGAATTGTTCAATATGTTTTCCAATTCACCCCAGAGATGGGCCAAACTAAAAGAAGCTGGAGCCGGGAGTCTAAAAAAGGAGAGTAGTACAAGGTGGTCATCAAGAGAAGAAGCTACGTCGTCAGTTTCCTTGCATCTTGACAAAATCATCAAGCTGTTGGAGAGACTTTCTGAATCAACAACTGAAAGAATGGACACTAGAAGTAGTGCACATAATCTTCTTCATGCAGTGGGAAATTATGAATTTTTTGCATATCTGGAATTCTGGTCAAATCTCCTGCGCCCAATCAATATAGGTCAGAAGAAACTACAAAAGTCTGGACTGCACACACGGGAAGCTTCCGAAGAGATTAAGAACCTTTCTTGCTTTCTGCAAAATGATGAGAAACGGACGAAACTGATCACCCAATCCATCGAAAGAGCAAACTAAGGTAGTGAATGCTATGGATTTCCTGTAAGCAAAACAACCATAAGAAAGAAAAGACTTGATGGGGAGTTGAGTTCTGATGTAGGACTGTCAATAGAACTGCAATCAGGGCCGTATTTTGGATTGTGGGGGCCCTGTTCCCAAGGGCCAAATTTATGTGGGGGCCCCCTCGTGGACTCGACCCTGCCAGTGTCAGTTAACAATCAAATGTAATTTCCCATTCACAGTATTTGTTCATTGTGCGCTTCTACAACAGCACTGTTCTAATTGCCGAAAGAAAAGACTAACATTTTGATTTTGGAATGTGTGGGGGCCCCTTTTGTTTGGGGGCCCCTGTTCCATATGAACATGTGGAACATGCCTAAATACGCCTCTGACTGCAATTCAACTGTATTGCGACAGAAGTGCTGGACAGACTTCATATGGAGATGAAGGACAGATTCCAAAGGCTGGAAAACCATGTGGACATCTTTGGGTTTCTTCTTGAACCAAGACACCTGTTGGAGTCTATGGATGATGACACGCTGATGAAAAGCTGTGTTACCTTTTCATGTTTGTATGATAAAATACAAGCAAATCGCTTGTTCAATGATGTCATTGATGCACGAGCATTTTTCATCAACAAACCAGTACCACAATCACCAATTGACATATTGAGGAAGCTGGCTTCATATGGTAATGATGTGTGCTCAAACGTTGCAGCCTCCATCCGAATACCGTACTGCTAACTCAGGCCACTTCCATTGCATCATGTGAGATATCATTCTCAAAACTCAAGTTAATCAAAAACTATCTCAGGAGCACAATGACGCAAGAAAGACTTAGAAGCATGGCTTTAATGTCAGTGGAGTCAAAAATACTAGATAGCATTGACCTAGATGATGTTATAGATGCCTTTGCTGCTCAGAAAGCACGATGTGAGGCGATATGAATTGAGAATTGTCACTTGCGCATTATCTCGCCAATAAACAACAGTATTTTTCATTAAAAGAGTCAATGATTATTTTTTGTTAATTTTACTGATATACTGTACCGATTTGAATTTAGACTTATATATATTTATTAAGTACATTATCACATGTCATAATGTCGAATGTCAAAATGCAGGGGCCCCGTAAAGAGGTCAAGCCCCTTCCCGGGCCCCAAAATCCCTAGCTACGCCACTGTCCTAAAGAATAAAAACAGGTAAACTATATAGCACTCTCAAATATAAATGTGACTGGGAAAATATTCCACCCTTTTTAAATAAATTAAATCTTAAAGAAGCTAACTATATACTAAAAATACGAACAAGTAATAATAATTTCCCTGTTGAACTGGGTCGCCACTCCAAAATAGATTATAATTTAAGAATATGTCCCCTTTGCCTAAAAGATATAGGAGATGGATTTCACTATTTACTCCAAAGTGAGCATTTCAATGCCCAACGGAGAATATATATATATATATATAATATAACTATAACAGACCTAATGTAGATAAAATGTCCGAACTGCTCAATTCTAGCTCTCTGAAAGAACTTAAAAAACTAAGCATATTTTCAAAAATATTATTATCTGCGTTTAAAACATGAAAAAAGGTTGGCAAACGGTTAAGTATATTAAAATGTTTGTGTTTGTGTTTGTCACTATGCTAATGCGAGATAGTCATGGAAGTAATGTACCGGTAATATAAAAAGCCGAAAAATAGATGTGAATGATTTCGTTGTCACTGTGTTAATGCGAAGCAGGTCTAATGAAAGTGATGTAACTGTATTTCTATGTTAGCACCCCCTTATAAATTGTACTATAAAGTTAATTATCCCCCCCTTGAACTTTTAGGACACCTTTAATTAAATTATTATTGTTTTCATTATTAATATGTATTATATGTATAATATGTATTACTATGTAACTATGCCTTTATTGTACCTAGGTACTATGTGGCAATTAAACATTGTTCATTGTTCGGTTGTTGAATGGACAAGACCCCAACTCTGCGTGTCTTTCTTCACTGGCTTGTTTGTCGGTAAATGACGGCTCTAAGCTAAACTGGGCTGTATTATAGGTTGGGTCAGTTAATGCTACATTTATTTGATTTTTCAATATTTGTTTTATATCATCAGTTAGCTTTGTCTCCTAGCCTAGAGTAATGTCCGTGTTCTTAGTTGTATGTTAAAAGCGCTCTGAGCTTACATTATGTTTGTTGGCAGCGCGATACAAATATTATTATTATTATTATTATTTATTATTAGGTTGGCAACGCTCGATATTTTATTTAAAGTGCTAGTTCTCAAGCAGATCACCCTCTTCTGTCTCGCACATAAACACACGAATGAATTGGACGAATCAGTTCCGCAAGTCCGTCTATTGTGATTATGATGTAGGAAGGTCCTAAATAAATCTCACGGACATCAATCTGACAGAAAGTTGTTTCCACAAGCAATTATTCAAACGCACAAACGTCCACGTGTTGAATATGAAACGTGAAATTAGATATCTACAAATTGCATTGGCCCAGCATAGTGACATAATAATCCGAACGTTACACTTTCGGTCAACAGTCATGGAAGAAGAGAGAGAGAGTGTCATAATAACCAAACATAGTTTTTATAGTTTCCGAGTCGGACCAAAACGGCTGAAAGAAGGCGGTTTGCAATGATATTTGTTCGTGTCTGAGGAGTGACCCTATTCTGCTCAGCTGTAACGGATATCTAAATTCAGTTGGGGAAAGAAGACGCGACTGGGCATTGTGTTGGCCACACAACATCCTTGTATGCTGCGCCTAAAGAAACTAAGAGCCCTTGCTTCATTATTCATTAGGTCGCAATTGTCTGAATGGGGTGCTCTACATTAGCAATAATTTCAGATGGTATTCTCATTATCTATAACCTAAAACAGATGATTTACAACCTTTAACTAAATTATTTGCATTGTTAATAATATGATTTTTAAGTGTATTGTTGTTTTTACACTAGTCAATACGAAACATAAATACAACTTAACAATAAAGAATATACATTAATATAATTTTGACAATTTAATTTCTCCCTTTACGATCATTTAGTTGAAAAAGTCTGCTATGTCTTCAAGGGTTTAGGGTTCCGTATAATATATCGTTAGATATACATGATAAGTCTGTGTAGGCCTAAATGTTTGATGTTGAAGTTTGTGCGTGTGGGCTTTAAATCCCTAAATCAACATGAAACATAACTACTAGGACTTAGGACTACTGACCTCCAAAACTATAGAAGATTTCCCTCTCAGCTCAGTCTCCGGTATGTCCCAGTTGACCAGAGAGGGTTGGTAGAAGTCTGTAAAGTTGGAGGGCGACGTCATGACCAGCCCGAAGGTTCTGTTGGTGACCTCAGCTAGCAGAAAGACACTGGCGATCCCTCGCTGTCGATCCCCGAGGCCGAAGCAGTATCTTTTGTCATCACACAAATAGATCAAATACTTCTTTCTGGGGGCACCTGGCTTCGCCTCCACAGCGCTGGTGGTGAGCGCTCTTGTTGTCGAGATTGTAGGGTTTGTGATCTTCAGCAGGTCTGTTTTTTTATTGGTCGACAAGTCAGGTTTTTTATTTTTCGACAAGTCTGGTTTTTCATTGGTTGACAAGTCTGGTTTTACATTGGTCGACAAGTCTGGTTTTTCATTGGTCAACAAGTCTGGTTTTTTATTGGTCGACAAGTCTGGTTTTTCATTGTTCGACAAGTCTGGTTTTTCATTGTTCGACAAGTCTGGTTTTTCATTCGCTGACAAGTCTGGCTTTTCATTGGTCGACAAGTCTGGTTTCTCATTGGTTAGCGATGGTGAATACGCATCATTTTGAGGCGGTAGTAATATCAGGGAGATCTCTGAATAATGTGAAGTTGTGCTGCCAAAAAAAAAAATTGGTGAATAAAGTTGAATACAGTACAACTAAATTTAATTGGGTTTGTATAACACACGAAGTTTAATTGTTTCGTGAGTATTAAAGACACAAGCCTGTATCACATATTTACACATGCTTTGTAAATATTGTATTGGTATATAGATATACTGTATAGAATCCAAGCGTAGGCCTACTAAGGTATATCTAAAACATAGTGTGTAAAGTTGTCTATAAACAAATGATCATTTTTAAAAAAATGACACTGAGACCGGGCAAAGAAATATTTTCTTTTTATTTTATTTTGTTCTTATATGAATGGCTGTTTATATAATGTAATTTTGTTAATAACGTATTGTTTTCTTTACTTGTGAAATACAACGTTATATATATATTTACTTGTAAATTGAAGTCAATGGTTTGTGTGTCTCCTTAAATCGTACTTTATATGTGAGAAACTGGGAGAGTACAGCATAGCCTACAGACATCAACGCCAGCAAGAGCATCAAGCAAGCTGTTAGTCGACGTTTCCACGATCTAAACATGTAATAAAAAGTGAATAACATCAACATAAAATGTATCAGTATTATGATTTAGCTCATTCGATTCAAAGTATATGCATCCACAGTATTTTCACCTACTTAATTAAATGCAGTAAAATTAAAACATAGTATCAGTATAATTACTTCATTTGCTAATAGGATACTTCATGAATTTAATGCTGATCAGGTCTATAGCCACCCCCTTCCAACCCCGCCCCCATCCAGATCGTATTTTTCTGTGTTTTATGAGTATTAAAAAATCTTAATACAAGTTTAAAACCCTCTCCAAAGTCATCTCTAATGCCCTTTCAATAATTATAATTCACCTGGAGACAGAATTCTAATCCTCATAAGCATAACTCTAATATATCTTCCTTCAACAATTGTAATACACCTGGAGACAGAATTCTAATCTTTATAACTATAATATATCTCCCTTCAATAGTTGTAATTCACCTGGAGACAGAATTCTAATCTTTATAACTCTAATATATCTCCTTTCAATAATTGTAATACATCTGGAGACAGAATTCTAATCCTTATAACTCCAATCTCCTTTGCAAAAAGTGTTCTTATACTTATTAACCACTCTCTCAAGGTGCTTGACTTGAACGACTTAAAAGTTTTAAAAAATCATTCTAGACACATTTTTTTGTGGAGCTAAACCTTTTCTACAGTTCCTTACAAATGGTTGAAACAGTGTAACACAGACACACTTTTTTATAGGGAAAAAACTTGTTAACTTTCTTTGTTAACATTTTTGTTTGGTTGTTCGATTGTCCGTTGATTACATGAGTTTGAGTGATCCATAAAATAGATTTGAAGTTTTACAATAAAAATAAACTAATTGTCTGACTAAATACTTGTACCAACAATACAAATAAGTGTATACCTTAATTATTATAAGCTTTTATTAAAATATTACAAGCGCATGTGCCAATAAAAATAGGGGATTCACAGATCAACTTTCCACAATTTTTTACATACAAAAATAGATTGTTCTTTGTATTACTGAATTTTCTTAGAGTATAGTTCACGCATTTTCTGCTTTAGAAGTATCCAGATCAATAATTGGCAGGAGTTGAGGTGGATTTAAGGCTGATTTGGTAGTGCCTTTTAGGGATAAATGACCCAGTTGTCAATTTCTTTACATTTTACTTTAAAATAAGTTCAGCCCTTTCTGTACACTAAAATGTAATACTTATCATGCAAAATGCAATAGGTTTTTTAAATACATTTTTAATGTGTATGTATGCGTGTTGTTTAGCCAAGCCTTGGGCGAAAATGTAAATTATTGCACATGTAGGCCTACTAGTATAAACATGAAGCGGAAAAAACGAAAGGCCTTATGTTATATATAACTCCAAACTCGTTATTTTCTGCTACGCAAAAAATCACCTGACTAGCCCAGCAACCAAAACAAGTGATTTTTAAAAAATCTACAAACGAAACAAACATTTTGTCATGCTTTTCTGACTTGGTATGGTTTTCTTGACATATATTTGTGATAAATTCACTAGAGACGCAACCGCTCAGTCTAGTGCCATGGCACTTACTCACAATGGCTCCAACCTATAAACTACAATTAATCCTGGCTCATTGCGGTGCTCACAAATGAATGAAGGATGTATGATTGTATTTGTACCTTACAGTAATGTTTGTATATGAATGTATTTACTTTCTCTTTAATAACTGTTTCTACATGTATAGATGAAAGGTGCTCGGTAAATTTGGCAATGGTAAATTCGGAACCGGTATTTTAGGCAAGCTGATTTTGGCAAAGGTAATTTCGGAATAGGTAAATTCGGCAAATAACGCAAAGCGGTTAAATTGGCAACGGTAAAATTGGCAATCATATAATATCCACTGTTTTTATTAAATGTATTGGTTAGACTACACTCTAGTCCATGGATAGGCAACCTATGCAATGCGTGCCATACTTGGCACACAGAGTGTTTTTAAATGGCACATGAAAGACCACCAAAATGGTGAAAAGAGCATGATAACATTAACGAGCACTTTGGCACGTTATTTAATTTAACGTCATCTAATGACCTCAGGGACGAGAAGGCAGAAGAAGAAGAAGAATGATCAAAGACAAACATTTTCTTAAAACATTTAATCTACAGTTCTTTACGAATACTCTATAAAACTGTGCCATTTTAACTGCTTACATATTACTACAACTTGGCTCTGCCGAACTTGAGTACTTGTCTTACTATGCTATTATTTGTTTAGTTATAGATTAAAGGACAATTGCTGAGTTGTATTGTTTCCTTTTTTATTTAGCTATACACACGTCTTTTTCATATAAAAATAATAATTTATGAACTAATAACAAGGAATTTCGCTTTCAATTGAGCGATTGCAATAGGCGTGGCTTAGGTTTTTTAGAGACGTATTTGTGTAAATAGCGGCCATCTTGGTGATAATGACATTAATGTGGAATAAATATTGTGTATTTTAAACCCAAAATATAAGGAATTAGTTTACATAAATCTTGATATTTATTTGTGATACTAGTCCTTAGTAGTCCGTCCACTAAAGAACAAGATCTTAGGCTTTTTTAGTTTTTCAATAGCTCTTTTGAAAAATTGTACATTTTGCTTTATGCTTTACTTTTACTAACTTTTAGATAGTAAGTAATAGGCTAACTTTCGACAATCGACATCTTCAATGAAATATTTGTCACTTACGGAACCTTTTCCATTGATTTTTAATGGTTTAAATTTGAGCTTTGCATGTTACTTTACATCGCTTGACAGTTAAAAATAAAACCTTCTTAAGGCTATAGTTATACGGCTGCCATTTATCACCACTAGACAAAGTAAACAAACAGCACGCGCTTTTTGTCACGTGATTGCAATCGCTCTATATTCTTTATACTATTACTAATAAATTGTATGATGTATTATATTATAAGTACATAATTAATTCCATATGTGTAAATATTTTCTAACTTTTTTGGGGGGTTTATAAATAATATTTGTGTACCTGATTTTAAAAAAAATATAAAACCTTTACATTTCTATACAGCTCCTTTTGAGAATTAGCCATTGTTATCTAGGTACTTATGACTACAACTTACTCCAGCCACATTTTAGTAATATAAGTCAGATTTT
Organism: Anisus vortex; assembly: GCA_949126835.1. Taxonomy (NCBI): domain Eukaryota; kingdom Metazoa; phylum Mollusca; class Gastropoda; family Planorbidae; genus Anisus; species Anisus vortex. The sequence goes on from OX421494.1 coordinate 19,333,978, forward strand.
ATAAATGCTGAGTTGTTTTGGTAGGTAAATAAATAATACAAATTTTATTGTTTTGTTTGTTTTAATTCATTACAAATAAGGTAAAATAGAATTGAAAAACAAATGACGGGAACAAAATGTTGTGCATTCATTTTTATACAAAAATGTAACTAATTATTGTGTATTTGAATCTATAAAGTTTGTAACAACCTCAGGGCCGGATTTACCTATAAGCTAGACAAGCTATAGCTTAGGGCCCCCACTGATTTGGGGCCCCCGCCAAAAAAAAATTGTCCGAGTGAGCAATTGTGATTATATACTTAAATATACTGCAGCATTATTTTTCCCAATGCCGCACGTCCGGAACATCCCATACTCTTCACCCAATTGTTTTCAAAAAGATTTAAAATAAGATAAAATTGTGTAGTTTTAAAAATAATGTGTTTTAGTTTTTTCTATTTAGCGTTTGTTTTCGATAGTGGATACCGATATATCTATTATCGATAGCACTTGACATCTCTAAGTTTCTACCAGTGGCGTATTTAGGCATGTTCCACATGTTCCATTGGAACAGGGGCCCCCACACATCACAAAAATAAATTTTTTAGTAACATCCCCATTCTTTCGTTGAAAATTTAATATAAAATTCATTTATTCCCTTACAATTTTAAGCGCTCCAGTCCAACAAAGGCCCCCACAATCCTGGTTTCTACTATTTAGCTTGTTTAACCTGAATGGCCCCCTTTTTAAAAAGAAGAACAAAGATGTTAAGGCCTACAAAACTAAAAAAATTACTTTTAAATGCTGCCATTGACCTAAATAATTGACTATGTTTAGTTTTAGGCCTATGACTTTGATTAGTTAAAAAAGCAGCATTTTTCGTAAATATTTTCAACAAGACTAAACTTTTTCATTGCCAAAAAGACAACGATTATAATTGGTATTGATTTCTTCATAGTATTTTCGCGAATGCAACTGAATTAACGTTGTGACTGTATATTCGATTACATTAAGGCAAAATCACATTTAACGGCTTAAGTATAAAGATGATTTAAGAACTACAGTGTACTTCAGTCTCTCTGTAGATTCCACTCCAGACCGGCTCCATATTGATCAGCCCACTGTTATTCAAATTATTGTGAGGTATGTTTCACCAGATGATGGGGTCCCTAACGAACGTTTTCTAACTTTCCCTGAGATAGATTGCCACACAGGGGAAAGTATGTCTAAGATGGTGCACAACTACCTTACAAAGTGAATGCAAAAAAGATTTTAGTAAGTGTCGAGGCCAGTCATATGATAATGATGCCAATATGTCTGGCAAATACAAGGGAATGCAAGAAATAATATTGAAGATTAACAAGTATGCTATGTATATTCAATGTTTTGGTCAATCCCTGAATCTTGTTGGTAGAACAACAATAAACTTTTGGGGAATTAATCAAGAAATATATTTATTTTTTCATCATCTACACATAGATGGGCAGTACTGTTGTCATTCTTCAAAGATGATTCAAAATTTCCAAAGTCTTTGTCAAAGACTACATGGGAAGCACATTCAATGGCCACAAGTGCAATAAGCTTACTTGATAGTTATGATGAAATAATTGCTGCATTACAGAGAAAGGCGAAACAAGAAATCAAGACATAAACATTTTGAATAAAATGGAGGAGTTTGAATGTATGGTAATGTTATATTTGTGGAGTTACTTGCTGGATGAATTTCACAAGACTAGTCAATCAGTGCAAGACCCCCAAATTAGTCTAGAAATATGTAGGAAATTATACGCTTCACTTGCGGATTTTGTTAAAGGTTCCAGGGATATGTTTGATCATTTTGAAAAGAAAAGCAAAGGAAAAATAGTCTGATGTTGATTACAAGAAAAGCAGATATAGAAGAAGGCGTATCAACGATGATGAAGATGATGCTTTAGAGAACCTTGAGCCAAGAGACAAGTTCGGAATCAAAACATTTATACCAGTGATGGATGCATTAGAGTCAAGTCGGGCACAAAGGGCCTTAGTATACAATGATGCTGCGAAAATTGTTTCATTCTTAACCAAATTAGAAGCTACGGAAGAAGAGATTCGTGAAGGAATTAGTGATTTATGTCAAACATACCCCGAAGATGTGGAAATGAATCTTGTTGGAGAAGTCAAGAATTTTCATCAATATGTTAGACATAGTCAAGCCTATGGTTCAGGGTAATATTTATTGATCGTGTCCAATCAGCATTCCCTAATGTAGAAGCGATTTTAAGTGTTTCTTAGTATGATGGTTGCAAATTGCTCTGGAGAAAGATCTTTTTCTCACTTAAAGAGGATAAAAATTGAATTTAGAACAACAATGACTCAAGATATAAATTATGTTCCCTCAGTCTCATGTGCATAGAAAGTGACAAACTACGCAGTTTATCATTTGATGATGTCATCAGTGACTTTGCTCTGGCAAAAGCAAGAAAGAAAATATTTTAGATAATAAGTCTTTGTAAATTATTCCTTTTAAAAGAATTTTTGTTTCTTTTTACCAGAGTTTGCATTTTAAGTTTGTTATGAATAAAAATGTAAAAAAAATTATTATTTCACTAACTATAGGCAATACTTCTTAATTGTATTTTATTTTAACCCTCTATGTATCCGAAAATCATATTTTGCACTAACATATAATTCTGGACTTATAAAGGGCCCCATATCTCAAATAGCTTAGGGCCCCATCAAGTCTAAATCCGGCCCTGAACAACCTGTATAAAAGCCAATATGGGAGTCATTACCACTGTAGCCGAAAAATTTCCAAAATTTGAAAAATGTATTTTCCTGAATGTTATTCCAAACTGGTTATGTGATTTTAAAAAAATGTAGACGTTTATGAAATAACTTGTTAGTAAACATTTTGTTTGGTTGTTTCATTGTCAGTTCATTAATTGAGTTTGTGTGATCCATAAAGTATATTTTAATTTTCACAATAAACAGATAAATTATATTTTAACTGAATATATATATACCAACAATACAAATGAATTTAAGACTTTAATTATATTGGTTTTGAAAATATTACAATTTCATGTAATAAAAACATGTAGGCGATTTGGTGAGGATCAAGGCATGTGTTCACTTCTTTCAGTATACGTCTGAGAATAATTTTTTCAAAACATTTCATAATAATAGATGTTGAAGCGACAGGTCATAGGTCATTGTTACAATGGACTTTTCCTTTCGTTGGTTCGAGCACAATCTCTGAAGTTTTTCAGATAATAGGTATGGTGTGATTTTTCCCAAGATCGATTAAAAATGAAGCAAAAAATAAAGGACAGCTGTTCCGCACAAAGCCCACTTATTCTGTCTGGTCCTGACGCTTTGGCTATGTTATCTTGTTTAAATAGCGACGTCACAACATCTTCCCTGAAACCTTCTTGACATTCATCTATTCTAGAGTTAAATTTAAATTTGTATAAGATGACATTATGTCTTGGTGAATAGATATAAAATCGTGACAGTCAAAACGTCAGTAAAAGAATTTTTGTTTGTTGATAAAGATATTAATATTTTCATTCACACACAGTGTGTTACGCTTGGGTACATAGCCCGTGATTTTCTTTAGGCCATCCAAACAAGCTTTTGAATTGTTCATACAAAAGAAACCTTCAATTTTTTGTTTATATTATTTTTTGCCTTCATGAATTTTCTTTTTAAGTTTTTTTTTTGGCGGAAATAAATTATAATGTACCATTTTTAAAAGCATATCTGCTTTGTATGTCTGTCTGCCGTGTATGTCTGTCTGCTGTGTATGTCTGTCTGTTGTGTATGTCTGTCTGCTGTGTATGTTTGTCTGCTGTGTATGTCTGTCTGCTGTGTATGTCTGCTCTGTATGTCTGATGTTTTCTGTATGTCTGCTGTGTATGTCTGCTGTGTATGTCTCCTGTGTATGTCTGCTGTGTATGTCTGCTGTGTATGTCTGCTGTGTATGTCTGCTGTGTATGTCTGCTGTGTATGTCTGCTGTGTATGTCTGCTGTGTATGTCTGCTGTGTATGTCTGCTCTGTATGTCTGCTCTGTATGTCTGCTCTGTATGTCTGCTCTGTATGTCTGCTCTGTATGTCTGCTCTGTATGTCTGCTCTGTATGTCTGTTCTTTATGTCTAATGTAGTGTATGTATCTCCATGTACTTGTATACATTTGAATTAAATATTGCTTCAAAGGTATATCCTCTACGTATCTGCTGGCATATACAGACCCGGCGAGACACGATGACTTTACATGGGCAACGAAAGATATTGCCAAGTCTTTCATAAACCTTTTTTTTTTTTTTTTTTTTTTTTTTTTTTTTTTCAGTTCAACCTGTTTCAAAACCTAGGGCTGTAACTTGGGAAAGGGCTCCGCGGTCATTAAAAAAAAAAACCTTTTTAATCAAAAAGACGCTGCGAGTTTTTTTCTTAAGTTTTCGAGAATCATTTTGTTAGAAGATTAGATCTATCTCTCATTAAAAACTGTTGTTTTTTTTTCGAAAATTTAACGGTTTGTTTTGGTTTTACGTTGAAAATGCCGGTCCAACATTTTATGGTTTTTCGTCACAAAGCTAGAAAAAAAAAGGATGCGCTGAGATTATTTTTATGACGTCATTAAACTTTGCTATCTAGGTTTGTAAATGAAGAGAAAAAAATAATTAATGTTTTCATTCGCGTCGTATTATAAAATTTGCGGCAATGTTTTATACGGAGTAGGCCCTAAGGAGATATTTTTGAGATTTGTGACACAGATATTTTTCTGTGCATGTTTCATTTCCAGTAGTCAATCAATTATTTAATTACATGATGATAAACTTATACAAAGAAAGGGAGTATAATAAAAACGTGGTTTTTATGGGTTAGTTTTTTTTTTAACATTATCTCCGCCACGCCACTAACAGTGGCTTGTGGATTTTATTTTCTCTTCGGCGAGCCACTGTCACTGGCTTTGTATATTTTGTGTCTTTTTTCTTTAATCCCACTTTTAATATTAGTTGTCCTGATAGATAGATGTTTCTTTATGTTGATTTAAAGCAATTTTTTTTTTCTAAATATTAGCACATTTTGGGTACGATTTTTTTAAACAAATGTTGCACGTGGAGCCTCCAAGCATGTAAATCAAAAACCGTTCTCTCAATTTATTTGAAACTTTTTACATTTATTTATAAATGGATAACTTAGAACATGATTGATTAAACCAGTTACTACGACTAGGCTTACTAAGTCCCATTATAATTTATTAAAGAAGAAAACTTTTTACCGACCTAATTAAATATAACTAAATAAAAAAAAAATTAATTAATATAATTGAAGAGATTTTATTCCTGATCATTTTCCTATATAACGTGCAACATTTTAAATCCTTACAACATTACAATTTGAGAATTTCCAACACCGCAAAGACTAATTTTTTCATCCGAAAATCTAACCGCCAAAAAATGCCACGAAGAGAATGAATTAACTACTGCATTGTGATTATTTTTCCAATTCAAATGTCACCGTCCTGCATTGTAGTGTTGGGTTTCTATTCTTGTATTAACTACTCCTTTCTATTTGACATCTAGTGTCTATTGGCGTTGTTATCCACTATAAATCTTCTCATTAAAAGCTGTATACACTTTACATTCAGCTATCGCTCTGAAATTTTGGAATATAGGCGTAAGCCGGGCCGGATTTTCCTATAGGCTATCAAGGCTTCAGCCTAGGGCCTCAAGATCAAGAGGGGACTCAAGACTAAGAGGGGCCTACATTGAAATTGTTAGCAAAATTAAAATTACAAAAATTAAAAATAGTGAACTCTAAAACACTGGACGGAAAATAAGGAGAAAAAAAGTGCAATAAATTTCAGAAATCATATTTGAATCCTCATTCTAAAGTGCCTAAATATTTATCAGACACTAGGTGGGAGGCACTACACTCAAAAGCTACAAAAGCTATTTTAGAAAATTTCAATGATATCAGACATGCACTCAATTATTTACATTCAGATAATAATACAAAGGGTAATTCTAGATTGAGGGCCAACACTCTTTGAGATAAGATGGAATAATTGGAATTCGTGTTTATGCTCCATTTCAGGAATCGAATACTGAGACATTTTTCAAGAAGAGGCCTAAATAAAATTCTTCAAAGCCTTACTATATTACTTAGTAGTTATGCAGATTGATACAGGTCACTTTTGGATATTTTACTTGAAATTAGGGAAGATTTTGATGCACTTTGTAACAAGCAAAAAACACAATGTCAAATACTGAATATAGAACTGTCAGAAGGATAATAAGAAGTAAAAGGCAAGGGAATTACGAAAATTCATCTGACCCAGGTGATGCCTTACGAACTCTCTTCAAAGGGTAAATTTAGGATTAAATCATTTATTCCTATATTAGATGCACTGGAATAAAATTTAGGAAGAAGAGCTTCTGTTTATGATGATGTAGTGAAAATATTTTCCTTTCTTGCCGATCTTACATTATCAAAGGTAGAAGTTCAAAGAGATGTTGAGCTGTTAATGCAAGAATACACAGAAGATGTCAACCAAAACCTTACCGAAGAACTATTTCATTTCCACAAATATGTGAGACAAACGCAAAAGCCTTCAAAACATTCCACATTGTCGCATACAGACTTGTATGAAATAATATTCAAAGAAAATATTCAAGTGGCCTTCTCCAATGTGGTATCAATCTTACGGCTGTTTCTCAGTTTAATAGTCACTAATTGTTCTGGAGAAAGGTCATTTTCAAGACCTAAATATTAAAAATCAATTAAGAAGCACAATGACCCAGACGAGGTTGTCTGCATTTAGTATTTTGTGCATCGAAAATGAGACCTTCAGAAAAATAGATTTTGATTAACTTATAGAAGAATTTTGTGTGAAAAAGTTTAGAAAGCAATTCTTCCAATCTACTATTTCGTTTTAAATGTATACTTGGATTGAATCAGTTCTTAAATAAAATAACTATTAACATAAAATTTAATATGATATACAATTTGATATTTTCTTTTTTGTGATCTGGATTTTGTTTGAATAAAGTTCCATTTTTGGTTTAGACTTAAAATTCATACAAATTCATACTTAAACTTTAAATGCTAATTATTATGAAATAAATTTATCTGAATTGAATTTGGTTTAATCTTCAATGTATTGAATATCTTTAATTTAATTTGATAGAAAATATGATAATTTGTATTGCCTATTTGATTTTCGTGGTCAAAGATTTTCATTATTTGAATTTTGTTTCTTTGTAAATGTTCTGTGTTTTGTTTGATTAGTTATTGTTACAGGTGCTATATATGGTGCTGATAATAAATGTCCAAATAAGTGTTCTCTACTTTTTTTTATTATCCGTGTCACATTTTTTCTAAGGTTAGTACCAATTACAACATGATTTATTTAACATAGTGATACAGTTATGATGTATTTTATCATCTCTCATGTAATTTACAAACTAAAAACTCGGAGGTGAAAGGGCCTCATAAGTGGAATAGCCTAGGGCCTCTTTTCATCTTAATCCAGCTCTGGGCGTAAGCTAGTTCACAAAACTTGCACACTATTTATAGGATTATTTCTATTAGGATGTGTTTTTTTTTATTTAATTGTGTTGTTGTTATTTTTTTAATGCTATTCAAGTTTTTTTTTAATTTTACTCCCATTGGAAATCAATGCTCAATGAAAAATTGTACCCTACAGATGTGACACTTGGGGAGAGGGGCTTTTTTTGTCATTTAGCGTTTCTTCTTTTTTTTTCTTTTTTTTTTTTATTAAACTAGGTCTTGGTTGGACACTGACTAGAATATTTACCCAACGTCCACTACAATAAGTCAGTAAGCAGAGATTCGTGACAGTGGGGAATGGGTGGCGGGCCGTAAATAGTTTAGCATTGTTATATAATGTTTACACATACTTTTTTTTTCGCAAACTGCCTCCTTATATCTGTTTGCTAAAGAGTCTACTATTTTAGATTCATGCGTAATATATGAAGTTTTAAACATAGGTATTATGCGCTATAAATATTATGTGTGGTCTGTTTTATCACTAGTTTATCTAAATTCTGTGTGATCTACTTTCTCTATGATCTATATTTCATATTATCAATATTCTCCTTGAGCTACACTATGTGTAATCCTCTTTCTTTATGGTCTAAATTCTAAATTCTATACGTTCACTATTCTGTATGGTCTATATTCTGTATGATCTATATTCTGTATGATCTACATTCTGTATGATCTATATTCTGTATGATCTACATTATGTAAGATCTATATTCTGTTTGATCTATATTCTGTACGTTCACTATTCTGTATGGGTATATTATGTATGTTCAATGGTCTGTATGGTCTATATTATGAATGTATGATCTTTATTCTTTATGATCTATATTTTGTATGATCTATATTCTGTACGTTCACTATTCTGTATGGTCTATATTCTGTATGATCTATATTATGTATGATCTATATTCAGTATGGCCTACTTTTAAATTATTTTTTTCTGTATGATAAATATTCAGTATGGTCTACTTTTTTAATTATCTATATTCTGAATGATCTATATTCTATATGGTCTATATTCTCTGTGATCTATATTATGTGTGGGCAATATTCTACTTTAGCTACACTATGTGTGATCCCCTTTCTGTGTGATCTATATTCTGTGCGATCTAAATTATGTATGTTCTATATTATGTTTGATCTAAATTTCGTATGGTTTATATAATGTATGGTCTATATTCTGGAATGTACATTCTAGATTTCATCGCGTGTTATAATTATTATTTTAATGTTTACCTTTTTTAGAATAGCACAGTAGTGTATGGGAGCTACTGAAGTAGTAATTAATTTACGAGGACAATGACAAGGAAGAATAAGAAAACACGAGAAATTATCTTTATAGGCAGCTTTGAAGTTAAGTTTAGGTGAAAGTGAGTTGTCATTTATTTGCTATGGATTTTAAAGGTTTAGTTGTGCATTTGATATGTTTTCAAGGAAGTTAATGGTTAAATTTCTTAACTAGACCAGGCAACTTTATGTATTATTACAAATTTAAATTGCATTTAATCGTTATCTGTTAGCGTGTTTGTGAATTTAGGGATTTCAATAATGAAGGTTTTATATTGTTGTGTGAAAATAAATAAACACACACACATATTATATATATATATATATATACAGAGAGAGAGGGGGGATAGAGAGAGATAAATGATAAAAAGACCAATAAGATAATACTACTACTAATAATAATAGTGCTTGTATAGCGCATATCCCGTTGATGATAGCTCTAGCGTGTCGTATAGATATAGTTAGATAACAGTCAGACATAGAAATAGATAGATATGTATGTAGTATGTAGACCTATATGCTATATATACACACAGATATGTATGTAGTATGTAGACCTATATGCTATATATACACACAGATATGTATGTAGTATGTAGACCTATATGCTATATATACACATAGATATGTATGTAGTATGTAGACCTATATGCTATATATACACACGAATATGTATGTAGTATGTAGACCTATATGCTATATATACACACAGATATGTATGTATGTATTAACCTTACGGCTCTAACTTTCATAACAGAAAGTAAACTTATGAACTATTATTAAAACGTATTTCAGCAAGTTTTTTTTTTCTTTGAAAATGGATTAATGAAATTAATAAAACATTGACTTACCCTCTAAAAATAGTAAGCATTTTTCCTTACAGAATTGATTTTTAAAACCATAGAAAATTGAGTTGAGACATGTTCATCTCAACTTCCCGTTATAAGATAAGGGCTTTTTATGGCATTCGAGAAAAAGATATAGCTATGGGAAACATATAAAAGAATACCATAGGTGACAGCTTCGTACTGCTAGAGCCTAGGCAGTCACAGGTAGACTATGTGTGGCAAGTTACAGCATTACAGTGTTGCCAACTTCGTAAATTTTATTTTAGATTTAATCTTCTTTTTTTTCAAGCATGTTTTGCTCATAATCTGACACCGTGCATTCAACATACGTTTAAATTTCTCCACAAATAATGTATCTACTCCTTGATTGTACAGTAAGCACTTTTGGTGACCATATTATGGAGTACCCTTTCTTACTCTCCCTTGTACTTCCATTTTATTTTTCGCTATCATCATTCTTTCTTTTCTTGTCTGTTTTATAGTTCAGACCGAAAGTTATGCTAGTAAACAAAAATCATTTAAACTTATGGCATGGTAGATAACCTCATTATTGTTTCATAGGTTTTTAATTGATTGAATACATTAATTGATTGAACACACTAATTGATTGAACACACTAATTGAATGAACACACTAATTGATTGAACACATTACAGCATTTTTGTAAAAAAGCGAATCAAAATGTATCTATAATAGAAGCAAATTTCTAAATTCTCAATTCGACAAATCTTTAAGGGTAGGGACGGCAGTGAAATTGATCTAAATGCCAGAAAATTCAATTTTTAAGTTTTTGCCTAAGTTGTATACTTTAACTATTCCTGGATCTAAAACATATAGTTCGGAAATTTTAGTAACATTATTTAAATGTAAAAATTGCCTTTGTAATAGGTATACATCAGCATTTTATTTTATTTTTTCTAAACAAATTTACACGAAGCTTACAGTAATATAAAAAATGAGTTTAATTATATATTAATATACATCAAATTAAGTATTAACATATTGTCTTTGTGGGGAAAAAATCTTACAAAAAACATTAAGAAATAGATGAGAAAATTGCATTTTTTAATTTTACTCCCAAATTATTTTGTTCCCTAAAATTGTCAGTTTTTCCAGTTTTTCTCAAAATTCTACTTTTTTTTTCTTCTATTTGTATTAACTTCCTTATTTATGAACCAATCTTTATGAGATTTTTTACATACATTTATTACATGTTAATAAGCATAGTTACAGGATGAATTTTTGATACAAGTTATAGTTTTCCTTAAATTAAATTTTAATTTTTAAAAATTGCAATTAAATATTTTTTTTCATGTCCTACAAAATAATTAATATAAATTTTATTTATCAATTTAACAAAATTTCATCCACAAATTTTATAAAGATATAGCTTATAAATATTTCCGCCAAATTGCAATACATTAGCTTGATAAATAATCAAGTTGATACATTTTTTGTTGCGTGGTAAATCGTTAACTAAAAAATTCTAAATGGACACCATTTCCATCACAACCATCAGAAATGATTTTTTTTAAGGTATGCTTACTGGGACCTCTTCGTGCTATCTATATACCAAAAATGATCATGATGCAAGCACAAATAAAAAAAGAGCTCTCTACTGGCTCCTTACCCTTAAGTGTTCAGGGAATCTAATGTTATAGCCGCAAACGTCAATTTGTTCAATTGATCATATAATGAAGGAATTTCAGTGTGGAATTGATTTATCACTTTAAATTCCTTTACTGACATGAGTTTATCGAATATTTCATAGAATAAAAGTTGCTAGGGGTATGGTAATATTTAAGAGAATGCGTCGAGGTGATGATCGTAATATTGCCAGTGTATGCGTAAATGAAACTTGGTTTCAAAACAAACGATAAACAATTGTACTTTACCTTGGCTGCCCAGGGCTGGTATCCATGTGTAAGCCACTAGTCGACAACAACAACTCTGTACAGAGGTGGAGTACCTATGAGCTCATGTATTTATTCAGGGGACATTTTATTGTAACAATTTACCTGTGCGTGGAATGTTATTATAGCCTGACATATTGTTAGCCTGTGATTAGCTTTAATCTACCTTCCCTACGCTCCCCCTCACCCTTTTTTTTTGTTTTAAATAATGTTTTAAGTTGACATCAGTCTCCTACTCCCACTCCTTCACCTTCACCAACTGTGGAATATTCTTTATTTTTCTGTTAGCCATGAGACTGTCTTCACCGAAAGGCTGGACTAAATACCTCAAGTGAAACGCTGTCATCTGTTTGTAGTTCTTGTTTGTGATGTTTTAAAATTGTACATGTAGTTAGAGTGTGGACTTTTTCCTCGGTCCTAACGGGTTCTCCACAATAATATGAAGAAGAAGAATACCCTGACCTAGACAATCATGATTGTTGTGTAATCTCTACTAAATCTACCCCATTCCATTACTTAGATTACTCTGCAAACGTCATACAGTGTAGAGTATTATCCATTGATCTATAAAAAGAATGGATAGCGATTCTATATTAAATGTGTATGCGCCAATTGAAGCCAAAATGAATTCCCCTCTCCCACTATTCACTTATCTACATAAGCGAATTACAGGAATAAACCACTTATGATTAGAACAAATCTATACGATAAAAAGGAAGTCAAAGTCACTTGAAATTTATATACAGCTCATTGTTTAGGAAATGTAATTTCATAGATAAGTGAAAGTCACGTGAAAGCTGTTTTTTTTGTGTCTTCAAGAATGTTACTTCCGTGCCTAATCCTTTGTTTTTAAAGATCAGTGGTATTATCTCATGTACATATATTATCATTACTGAAGACTTTCCAAAACATATCTTGGCTATAATCTGAAAGCTTCTTTAAATTGTTCACTTGGCCAGGGGTCGGCAACCTACGGCACGCGTGCCGGACTTGGCACGCAGAAGGATTTTCAATGGCACGGGAAAGAGGCCTATTCAAGTCTCTTCTACAAGAAATTTAGTATTACAGCAGGGTGATTTTAAGGCTGTTGGCATGCTGCATGAATTAGAAATCATACTTTGGCACACTTATAAAAAAATTTGCCGACATCTGCACTAGACCATTGCTAATCCTCCTTTTGCTGTTTTACCTTTTTAATTTCTTTACTATCTTCTTTAACGTTTTGAACACATCAATCGCCAGCTGTGACAATGTCCGTATTAATCAACTGTGTAAGGATTTCAAGATACTTGCGAGTTCTTTATTTTATTTTATTTTTTTATTTTTTTTGTAACAATTCTTTGTTGCTTTTTATTTTACTACGACTTATTCCCAACATTTACAGTGGCATTGGCTCCAATAAAAAAAAAATCTTTTGGCCATGTAAAGGTAGGTGGCGCTATATTGAAATGGGTGGAACTGGCGATATATTGTACTTCCGCTTTTTTCCTTTATTCAAGAAACCGTACACAGTGATTCATATCTTATCTGTTTTTATTTTATCCTAGTCAAGTCTGCAATCTGGAAGTTACACATGTGGTATCTTCTTAACCACATTCCTATCGAGTGTGGTCGGTAGTCTCGCAATTCAGACGGTCTCGGTCTCCTGGTTTAAAAATAAAACCCCGAAATTGTACGCAATATGTCTTATGTAGTAATAATATCACTGATGTAATGCAATCGTTTTAAATGGTAGAAATATGCACCCCTTCTATATTTGCTCGATGCTTCTCGGCATCGCTGTCTTCGCCCTTGTAACGCTGTTCAAATACCCAGATCTGTTGGGCAATACGAACGTAAATTGAAATCCTTCCAAGTGCATGAGCGTTGTGTAGCGTAGCAAAAGAAATTTTATGACCGCAACTTCAGTAGCCCCATAGAGCATAACATAAACTTCAAATAGAGTTTCTGTGTTCTTTATGCGGGGATCTTTCTACACGTTACGCTTGGTTAGTCTCTGTTTCTGCTATAGAATGTTAAATGACTTATTGAATTGGTATTTGAAAGTTAAGTTTAGCCCATTCGGAGAACCGGGCACATAATGCTAGTATATTACATTTCTATATACTGTGATTGCAGCTTACGACCCCATGTCCTGGCGTGACTATATTTTGTAATCCTAACATATTAGAGCTCTCGACTCTTTTGCGCCTCGTAAGACCGGACAGGTTATCTCCGTCTGCCCAGTCTGGAAACTTGTTTTTCCCTCTTTTCTTCTGTCTTCCAGTGTCTTCAGCTCATTCTTCCTCTGAGTATAATGTCCTGTAGGGTTGACTGACAAAATTCCAAATGTTATAATTATGCTTTTTTTTTAATCGTCACATTTTGGTTTGTGTTTAAAGGTAATGTCTTATTTTCTCTGTTTTCGCTACTTATTGCCAACTTGAACCAGTGTTGACGATTGTCTCCCCTGGTATGATTATCGTTCTTGACACAAAATATTAAAATCCACAACGTTGACTTGGTTTATCATGCCAATTTTCTCTACCAACTTATATATATAGTCTATATATGTTTGTCCTCTATAGGCGCCTAGGCCCTTTAACGAATCGGGACAAAAGTTGAATGTATAAATTTGAAACGGTCTCCAAAAGAGATTTTTATTTTATCAACAATATTGCTTAATTTGTTAATTTATTGTTTAAAAAAAAACTTAAACCTATTGATAACCCCCTTATTTTAATATTCTAAACTGAGCACCATTTCAAATTGATTTATTTTGAACGTTCATTTACTATGTTGAACGCAGGGCCTTAGCGGGTTTCCCCTTGAATTCAGTTGTTTATAGAGCGATTGCAATCACGTGACAAAAAGCGCGTGCTGTTTGTTTACTTTGTCTAGTGGTGATAAATGGCAGCCGTACTACTATAGCCGTAAGAATTTTTTATTTTAAATGTGATCCTTTCAACAATTATAATTATAACGTAAAACATATATAAACTCTGTCAAGCGATGTAAATTAACATTTAAAGCTAAAATTTAAACCATTAAAAATCAATGGAAAAGGTTCCGTAAGTGCCGAATATTTAATTGAAGATGTCGATTGTCGAAAGTTAGCCTATCTTAACTTACTAGGCCTATTTAAAAGTAAAGCAAAATGTAGGCTACAATGTTTCAAAAGAGCTATTGAACAACTATAAAAAGCCTAAAATCTGGTTTATTTCGTGGACGGACTACTAAGGACTAGAATCACAGTTAAATATCAAGATTTATGGTAACTAATTCCTTATGTTTTTGGTTTAAAATACACATGGTAAGGAACAATGTTTATTTCTCATTAATGCCATTATCGCCAAGATGGCTGCTATTTACACAAGTACGTCACTAAAAAACCTAAGCCACGCCTACTGCAATCGCTCTATTAACGCTACGTAATCTCCCTTATAATAGGTACGCACCAGCGATCTGGCTTGGAGAGTTTTAGTGTTGTGCTTTAAAAAAAAACACTAGCGCATGACGTAATGTCTTTCAATTCATTTTTGTTTCATTAATGGTAGATGTTTGCTTTATCTTATTAATTTTAAGTAATAGTACCCAAATGTTTTAATTATTTAATGGATTCACGTTGCTATTGAGAACATCCTTTAATGAACGACTTTATACAATCTATCATTTAAATGATACGAATTATAAAGAACAATCTATAAATATAGTAGGCCTATATAAATGATTACTTTTTAACTACATAAACTTGACGGCAACAATTTGTATGCACGTACCAGGGGTCAGGGTGACTGATGAAAAAGAACAGAAACTAAATACCGAAAGTAACGTTCTCACTACTGTTTTATATTGATAAAATAAGCAAGATCACAAATTAAATACCGAAAAACTTTCCTTACTACACTTTTTATTGTATTGAAATATTATTATGTACTTTTTTACTATTTACTTTTTTTAAATTGTTTTGTATTTGTGTTGTTATCTTTTTGATAGTATTATTGTTAATTTAATATTAGGCATATTAATAACAAGTCAAGTCAACACAACTGTTCGTACATTTTCATACCAAAAGCCTGACATCAACAATTCCTATGCATGTGCAGGACCAGGACAATAAAAAAAAAAAAACTAAATACCGAAAGAAACTTTCTCACTGCAGTTTTTATTGTAATTTTATTTTCTTCTCTCTTAACAAAACTCAATGTAGTCATGCGTTTCTGTGTCATTTTGACGGGCATAACCACTAGTATAAAAAAAAATTGTCAAAATAATATATTCAGTTGATTAAAATAGACAACCTGCGTAGGCCATACTCTCTCTCTCTCTCTCTCTCTCTCTCTCTCTCTCCCTCTCTCTATTTTGTATTTTAAAAAAAAATGTTAGAATATTTATTTAATAAAAATATTTTACTCTAGCAAATTATACTCTGGACTCCCCCTGAATAGAACGTGTGTGAGTGGGGGGTGATGAGGGGTGGGGAATGGGGTTGTAAAGGGGTGCGGGGGGAGGGGCCTAGAAGGAAGACTACTTTGCATGTTATAATATTAAATTTCAGAGGCTTAAACCAAAAAACATTTGGCCCAAAGTATGGTTTGTGTAGATTACATTTCTATGGTTTAGCTTTGACTCTAACTGACAAGTGCGGTCATGAATTTTTTTTTTTATTGTGACAAAACGAGAATCAGGGTTTATATTTTACACATTGTGTACAAAGAATCTCTCAGGTTTGCTACAGATTTATTCAAACGAAAAGGTAAAGAAACACAGAGACTAAGAAGGTTTTTTATTACACGTACTGTTGGAGCATTCTCAAACTATAACTTATTTCCAATAAAAACAAGAAAATTGTTTTTATATTTTATGTAATAAAGAAAACAAGGAAAACATATTGAGCAGAGTATTTAAATATTGACTCTCAGGTATAGCAACGTAGTTCTTTTGAAGTACTTTTAAAGTTGATAACAAGATATAGATATATATATATACATTTATATATATATATATAGAGAGAGAGAGAGAGGGGGGGGAGACAGAAAGAGAGAGAGAGGAAAGCAATAGAGAGAGAAGTGGATTGATTGATAGATAGATATGTAGATAGATAGTAAAATAGATTTATAGATAGACCGATAGATGGGTAATTGGATAGATAGATACATGTAGATGTCAATAGATTAATAGATTTAAAAAAAAAAAGAAAAATAGATAGATTAGAGATTGACATGTAAATAGATAACTAGACAGACAGATAGATAGATAGATAGATAGATAGATAGATAGAGAGAGAGAGATAGATAGAGAGATAGATAGATAGATAAACAGATTGACAGATTGATATATAGACAGAAGATAGAAAGGTAGATAAACAGTCAGATAAAATAGATAGATGCTCAAATAGATTTGGTTATATTTTATACAACCACATTTGGATTTAAAACTATTTAGCAATGGGCTGCAGTAAAAAAAAAAATTATCATATGAAAGTTACTGCCTTGTTTGTCATACAGAAGTTAATTTGAAATTCCATTCAAACTGTTCACCGGCTTTCTACTTTCCTCTGGTTTGTACACTAAGGTAAAAAAAAAAAAAAAAAACTTTTCTATTCACTTGCCTTATTCACTGCGGTGTTTGAATTTAATTTGAATAATAGTAACAGCGCACTGGACACAATATGATCAGACGACAGGTGTGTGTGTGGGGGGGGGGGTTAAACTGGATTTGTAATCCATGGGGGGTGGAGGTGGGGGGAGTGGGGAGAGGTGGGGGAGAGGGAGAAGGAAAAAAAAAACCTTTTGAATATTCTTTCTTTTTATTCTATTTAAATACACACAGTAACATTGTAAAGGCGGGAACAAACATGAAATGGTTCAAAAATTAATTAAAAATCTCAAAAGTGAAAGGAAAGTAAAGGTTGACTACGAATCCAAAATTTTAAGTTTAACTTGAAATACTTCAAAATCGTTGAGTTCATAAAACCATAATATTAGAGAGATGGTAATAAATATACGAAATAGTAACTTCACATCATTTAAAACATTAATAAAAATGCAAGACTAGACTCGGACCATGGATGAGCGTAGGACGCAATAATCTTCTTTATAGAAGGAACGTCTGTAATGTATAAGATAATATAGGAGAGAGCGGGGAGAAGTGGGACGCGGGAGAAGTGGGTCACCGCCAAATTACAGAAAAGGAGTGTCACCCAATTACCATTATCTAATGTAAACAAACACATTTCCCATGTTCTTTTTAGCAGACTACCTTTTGTTTCTTTTCGTGTCTAGAAACCCCATTTTTGAAAAGTACCCCAAAAACGTATTTTTTTATCACAGCTTGTAACTCATGTAAGTATAAACATTTGACTTTTTAGCAAACTTTATATTGCATAAAGAAATAGACTTATTAATTAATATTCTTGTACTTAAACGAGTTTTGTAGCTTTAATTGTTTGGCTGTAATTTTAGTTTTACTTAGGAAACCGTACTTAGGGGTGAAGTGGGACAGAAAAAATATCAATGACCCACTTCTCCCTATCATTTCTGCATTCTCTTTACCTTAATCATTTTTAAGCTAAAAGGACTTCAAATCTAAAATGACATGCTTACAAGTGTAATGATTAAATGATTAAATACAATATTATTATTTCGTTAAGAATTATTTCTAGATCTTTTTCTGATTCATAAGTTATTAATATTTTTTTTTAAATATTTTTTTTAACAAATTCAATTTCCTTTATATTTTAGCTCATGTTTAGAGATTGCAAAGTACAAAGTATGAAAATGTCTCAGGGAATGAACACATTCAACTGGCAAATCAAAATCTGCACTTCATATAATTTGAAAAAAGATACCGTAGATCAATATCAAGATACAAAGCTTTAACCAAATTATTCACAGAATCACAACCTATATATATTCTCTGTTGCACGACAAAAATCACTATGCCATTACCTAAAGACCTGTGTCAAGATGTTCTATTGTCTTACAACAATTGAAGAAAGCTTTAGCCTATGAAATGGCTCAAGGTAACTAAATAAATTGCCCCTTGACTTGGGTAGAACGAAAGATGGCTGGTCGAGATTGGTTGACAAGTTTTGTTTTAAAGAAACATGGCACTAACTGCGAGGAAGCCAGATGGAATCACTTACCAGAGCGTCTGCATTTAATCGTTATAACATTAATAATCTTTCAACATGTAAACAGAAGCTATTGCCCAGACCAAAGAGAAAAAGTTGATCAACATTGTCTTACAGATAGAAATGAGCCTCAAGATATTCAAGGATTAGCAATGACATAAAAGCAGTTCCGTTTCAACCAATTGTTAGAGGAACAACATCTAGAATAAAAGCTGAAATCCTTTTTCAAATTGACTTTGGCACTTTGAATGTCAAATATCTTCATGTAAGAGTTTCTAAAATGTGTATACCAACTAAGAAAGTTTAAGTTATCATTGATACTAAGAGGGCCCTATGTAATTTTGAATTCAACAATGCAATATCTAATTTTGTTTGGTTGAATTTGTCGATCACACTGAAAAATAAACATAATTAAAATATAATAAGTTTGCTTGGATCAATTTTTGACTTGTTTAAGAGTTATTTTTATATTGTCCCACTTCTCCTCAAAATGTCCCACTTCTCCCACTCTCTTGTCCCACTTCACCCACACTTGTCCCACTTCACCCCCAATGGCATGGTTTCACTAAACTCACAAAATTAATACTTATTATACTTAGATATTAAAACAAGGTAAGTGAATCCCCCCCCCCCCCCTCACACCACCACCAAATCCTAAACATTTATTTTCACTATAAAGGCAAAGATTTAGTAAAATGTGTCCACGTTCAGTAGCTCCATACTATACATCACTGCATAAACAAAATTGTATCATTAAGTAAAATATTGACAAGCCCACCTTTTCGACTTAGGACGTTTTCTGCAGACGACCAAACTTTGTTCACACTGCTACTTTTTCCTGCTTTCATTTTACACGGTGTAAGATTTCATAGCTTACTTGGGTTTATTAAATGGTTTTGTTAATGTAGACCATAGGTTCTCAACGCGGGCGATATCGCCCCCGGGGGCGGTGAGAAGCTTTAGGGGGGCACTGACATTCCTGGGGGCGAATGGGGTCGATGAAGGGCAAGTGGGCGGTACAAACGTACCTGATATATTTGAACACCTCAGCTTTTTGAATCGATTAGTATTTGGAGGATGAAATGTGATGTAAACGCAAGTGCTGCTAAATATCTGATATCCCCCAAAAGTATGTCTACATATTATATATAATTATTATATTAATAATAAGAAATAAGAATCGCAGTGACTTTTCGATGAAGTAGGGGTCAGTATTTGGCAAATATGGTGTGCGGCCGGCTGGTCCTGTGGTTGGTTTACCGAACTGTCAACCCTGCTGACCGATCACTGTCGCCCTAACATATGCTAATATTGATGATATTTTGATCTCAGTTTAAGTATAACCGAGATGTCCTTAATGCGTTTTAAATTTTATTGTTCCGGTCATTACGAAAGTATTGTTATGCGGTATAGATAAATTGTAATCATACAAACTGGGTAGTTATTGTAATGATTGAAAATATACATATAAATTCTTTAGTCATATACTGTTTATATAATTTTCAAATATTTTTTACAGTTTGATCATTTCAAAGTTATAAATTGTAAGCCCTTTATTATTTTATAAAAGAAAGAAAAAACAGAAAAATTAGCTGAAATAAAACGGGCTAATTATCTCCCTTTAACAAAAAAAATTTTCCACATTTGATTCAATAGTGATGACGAAAAAGTTCTGTTTTGTAATATAACAAATATTACTGATTATTAGACCTTAGGCTTTTGCAACCAAATTTGAAACAAAAATAGACAAATTGCTAGCAACACACAAGGCAAACGATTTATTTAAACCTTTTGTTAAGGCAATTTTTTTATCTATTAATTCTTACAATATGTTTCCTTTTCAGTTTTTTTTAAAGATAATTGATCACACAAAAAGTCTATTCCGCCCAAAAAAAATTGTGAAAACTATAGTCCAGATGGGCGGAAGTGGGGGCGCTAAAAGAAAGTTTGGGGGGGGGGAGCGGTGAGCGGAATAAAATTGTAAAAGAGGGCGGTGAGCCGAAAAAGGTTGAGAACCTATGATGTAGACTGTAGATAGACATTTTATCATGTAAAGACTTGTAAAATGTAGCCGACTTACGGTAATATCTCACAACGAGGCTGCTCATTCTGGTTAAAGCTAAATATTTAGGATAGAAGTTGTGGATGCCAATAAAGCCAGAAGTGTTTGATGATAACTAGACAATGAAGATGTGGATACTAATTAGGCAATGAAGCTGTGGAAACTAATTTGGCAATGAAGCTGTGAATACTATTTAGGCAATGAAACTGTGGATACTAATTAGGCAATAAAGATGTGAAAACTAATTAGGCAATTAAGCTGTGAATACTAATCAGGCAATGAAGCTGTGGATACTAATTAGGCAATGAAACTGTGAATACTATTTAGGCAATGAAACTGTGGATACTAATTAGGCAATAAAGATGTGAAAACTAATTAGACAATGAAGCTGTGAATACTAATCAGGCAATGAAGTTGTGGTTACTAATTAGGCAATGAAGCTGTGGAAACTAATTAGACATTGGAACTGTATAAATTAAATAGGCAATGAAAGTGTTGATACTAATTAGGCAATGTAACTGTGAAAACTAATTAGGCAATGAAACTGTAGAAACTAATTAGACATTGGAACTATACAAACTAAATAGGCAATTGAACTGTAGATACTAATAAGGCAATGTAACTGTGAAAACTAATTAGGCAATGGAACTGTAGAAACTAATAAGGCAATGAAACTGTAGAAACTAATTAGGCAATGGAACTGTAGAAACTAATTAGGCAATTAAACTGTAGAAACTAATAAGGCAATGAAACTGTGAAAACTAATTAGGCAATGGAACTGTGGAAACTAATAAGGCAATGAAACTGTGGAAACTAATTAGGCAATAGAACTGTAGAAACTAATAAGGCAATGAAATTGTGGAAACTAATTAGGCAATGAAACTGTAGAAACGAATTAGGCAATGAAACTGTGGATACTAATTAGGCAATGGAACTGTAGAAACTAATTAGACAATGGAACTGTAGAAACTAATTAGGCAATGGAACTGTAGAAACTAATTAGGCAATGGAACTGTAGAAACTAATTAGGCAATGGAACTGTAGAAACTAATTAGGCAATGACACTGTGAAAACTAATTAGGCAATGAAACTGTAGAAACTAATTAGGCAATGGAACTGTAGAAACTAATTAGGCAATGAAACTGTAGAAACTAATAAGGCAATGAAACTGTGAAAACTAATTAGGCAATGGAACTGTGGAAACTAATAAGGCAATGAAACTGTGGAAACTAATTAGGCAATAGAACTGTAGAAACTAATAAGGCAATGAAATTGTGGAAACTAATTAGGCAATGAAACTGTAGAAACGAATTAGGCAATGAAACTGTGGATACTAATTAGGCAATGGAACTGTAGAAACTAATTAGACAATGGAACTGTAGAAACTAATTAGGCAATGGAACTGTAGAAACTAATTAGGCAATGGAACTGTAGAAACTAATTAGGCAATGGAACTGTAGAAACTAATTAGGCAATGACACTGTGAAAACTAATTAGGCAATGAAACTGTAGAAACTAATTAGGCAATGGAACTGTAGAAACTAATTAGGCAATGGAACTGTAGAAACTAATTAGGCAATGGAACTGTACAAACTAATTAGGCAATGACACTGTGAAAACTAATTAGGCAATGAAACTGTAGAAACTAATAAGGCAATGAAATTGTGGAAACTAATAAGGCAATGAAACTGTAGAAACTAATTAGGCAATGGAACTGTAGAAACCAATTAGGCAATGGAACTGTAGAAACTAATTAGGCAATGGAACTGTAGAAACTAATTAGGCAATGACACTGTGAAAACTAATTAGGCAATGAAACTGTAGAAACTAATAAGGCAATGAAACTGTAGAAACTAGTTAGGCAATGGAACTGAAGAAACTAATTAGGCAATGACACTGTGAAAACTAATTAGGCAATCTAACTGTAGAACTAATAAGGCAATGAAACTGTAGAAACTAATAAGGCAATGGAACTGTAGAAACTAATTAGGCAATGGAACTGTAGAAACTAATTAGGCAATGGAACTGTAGAAACTAATTAGGCAATGAAACTGTGGATAATAATTAGAGCAAGAAGTTTCTGACGCTAATTATTATTAATTATGGAAGAGGTTTCTGATGCTTATTGGAAATAAATTAAGATTTCAAGGGACCACCACGCAAGAAATTCTTTTACAGTGTGAGAATCACTGAATTAAATCAATCAATAATTCAAGAAAATATTTGAAAGAAAGTCTTAGTGTAAACATTTTAAAAAAAAATAGGCCACACTGGATATGTATTTTTGATTAATGTAAAAAGATTTATTATTTTTTTTTACGAAAATGTTTGTTATGAGATATATATTTAAATTTTACCTAATAAGGGCCAAAGAAACTGGTGAAAACTGCTTTACCGGCCCTATTGATCAATTTAGTCCGACGGTATTCTTTACTTTTTTTTTACTTACTTTTCCGAGTAAGGGAGAGAACAATGAAAACGTTATACGTTATAATAACTATTATTCGGTTGTCTCCCATAAGTTTTTTAAGTTATCAGCTTCGCCCATAAATTTTATTTTATATTAGATCTATATGTTACATATTATAGAGTTATAGAGGATAAGAATATAACTTCTCTACTTGCCTTATAATCTACAGATGCGCCTTTGAATAAATATATAACACTTATTAAGTGTGACTTATGCGTGTTTTGTTTTTTGTCAGTGCACAATAACAACCTGTTGTAAAGCTCAGATAAACATAAAGACAAAAACCCTTTCCTTGTCCCTTATGCGAGAACAAATGCATATAAGTAGCCTACTCTTTCTTCCCGAGTGGCATTCGGGCATGGAATGGGTTGCCTGAACAAACCAGGAAAACCAATAACTTAACATCATTTAAAACATTAATAAAAATGCAAAACTAGACTCGGACCACGGATGAGCGTAGGACGCAATAATCTTCTTTATAGAAGGAGCGTCTGTAATGTATACGATAAGATAAGATACAGTCTATACAGACAAAAACTACGCCTCTCTCACTCTCTTTCATTCTTCATTCATATTAATTATCGCCTTTTCTTGGAATGAGAAAACTCTTTCTATTTCTATGTCTTTCTGAGTATTATATTAAACTAATGTGTTTGTATTTCTATGTCTTTCTGAGTATTATATTAAACTAATGTGTTTGTATTTCTATGTCTTTCTGAGTATTATATTAAACTAATGTGTTTCTATTTCTATGTCTTTCTGAGTATTATATTAAACTACTGTGTTTGTATTTCTATGTCTTTCTGAGTATTATATTAAACTAATGTGTTTGTATTTCTATGTCTTTCTGAGTATTATATTAAACTAATGTGTTTCTATTTCTATGTCTTTCTGAGTATTATATTAAACTACTGTGTTTGTATTTCTATGTCTTTCTGAGTATTATATTAAACTAATGTGATTCTATTTCTATGTCTTTCTGAGTATTAGGCCTATATTAAACTACTGTGTTTGTATTTCTATGTCTTTCTGAGTATTATATTAAACTAATGTGTTTCTATTTCTATGTCTTTCTGAGTATTATATTAAACTAATGTGTTTCTATTTCTATGTCTTTCTGAGTATTATATTAAACTACTGTGTTTGTATTTCTATGTCTTTCTGAGTATTATATTAAACTAATGTGTTTCTATTTCTATGTCTTTCTGAGTATTATATTAAACTACTGTGTTTGTATTTCTATGTCTTTCTGAGTATTATATTAAACTAATGTGATTCTATTTCTATGTCTTTCTGAGTATTAGGCCTATATTAAACTACTGTGTTTGTATTTCTATGTCTTTCTGAGTATTATATTAAACTAATGTGTTTCTATTTCTATGTCTTTCTGAGTATTATATTAAACTAATGTGTTTCTATTTCTATGTCTTTCTGAGTATTATATTAAACTACTGTGTTTGTATTTCTATGTCTTTCTGAGTATTATATTAAACTAATGTGTTTCTATTTCTATGTCTTTCTGAGTATTATATTAAACTACTGTGTTTGTATTTCTATGTCTTTCTGAGTATTATATTAAACTACTGTGTTTGTATTTCTATGTCTTTCTGAGTATTATATTAAACTAATGTGTTTGTATTTCTATGTCTTTCTGAGTATTATATTAAACTAATGTGTTTCTATTTCTATGTCTTTCTGAGTATTATATTAAACTAATGTGTTTCTATTTCTATGTCTTTCTGAGTATTATATTAAACTACTGTGTTTCTATTTCTATGTTAGAGTTTAATTATTTATGTATTATTACAACTATGCTTTTTTATTCTTCAATCATGAATTGTTTATTTTAAAAAAGTGATTTTACTCCTTACACTTAGTAGGTGTGAATATAAAAACAATAATACCTAGTCATTTTCTTATGGTTTGAACAAGTGAATATTGAATAGGGTTTTTAATAATTTTAAATTTTTGCTTATGCTGGTTTGTTTAGGCAACCCATTCCAAGCCCGGTTACCACTTGGGAAAAAAATGAGATTTTATATGCGTTTGTTCTTGCATATATGCACATGTGTTTTATCCCTATGTCTATCTGAGTATTGAAATCGATTCTAACTGTTTGTGGGAATCACAAGTTTGAATAGCTTCTTGTGAATGTGTTCTACAGTAGACAATCATTTCTTGGTGATAATTATAATGGGGCTTGTGTTAATTCAATCGTGTATATGCTGAGTTTGCATTTAATAACGTGAACCATAATTATTTTAATTACATTTCACGCCTCAATTACAGCAGCTGATTGTCACGCCAATGACGTCCTATGCTATAGATTTGTACCAGCGATCAATGAATGCCAAGATTCGACCGAGGGGGCTTCGTGTTCAGAGTGTGCGCACAATGTGGTTGCAGCCTTTGTTTTATGGACGTTCTATTAATCTGTGTGTGTGTGTTTGCGTTCTTATTCTTCTAAAAACAAAGGTGCTAGCAGTAAAACGTAGTTGTAGACAGTCTAGCTAGTGCCAGTTGAAGACGTAAAAAAAGGTAGCGATACTCGAAACTGCATTTGAAAAAATCGTACAACATATAGAATTTATGAAGTCTGGCATATTGAAAGATAGATTGCCTGGAAGACGAACCAAAAAAAACAGAGAGATAGATAGATAGTTAGATAGATAGATAATTAGATAGATAGACAGTTAGATAGATAGATAGATAGATAGATAGATAGATAGATAGATAGTTAGATAGATAGATAAATAAATAAATAGATAGATAGATAGATAGATAGATAGATAGATAGATAGATAGATAGACAGACAGACAGAAAGACAGATAGATAGACAGACAGACAGAAAGACAGATAGATAGACAGATAGATACATAGATAGTTTCATAGATTCATAGATAGATACATAGATAGTTTCATAGATAGATTCATAGATGCATAGATATATACATAGATAGATATTCGATATTGAGATTGATTGATAGATTTATTGATTAATTGATTGATAGATTTATTGATTAATTGATTGATAAAATGATAGAACACGCCATGTGTTGTAATATAAGACCTGACTAACTCAAAAGATGAATATACCAATAGAGTCTAAGAACTGAAGCCTCCAGATATAGTATAATTTAATACATGCATGTAATGATAATATACCAGAGAAAACAGTTTATTTGTCACGGTCAATTTAAACCCTAATATCTATTTTTAAAATAAAATCATCATTATAGTCCCCTAAGCTTCTTTTGAACTGTTCGCTGTACTTTTTATTATGACTATAGATAGGCCTACACAGGCCCCACGAGAGGGGGGTACAGCCGGTATGCCGTACCGGGGCCCATAAGAGTTTAGGGGGGCCCATGAATATTAAAATTTAAAATTAAATTGGCAATTACACAAGTAACTGACAAGAGTAACACCAATAGTTCAATCAGTAAACCTAGAAACACTAGAGCAGGGGTCGGCAACCTTTTGCTTATAGTGTGCCAAACAAGGATTTTTGAATCATTCAGCATGCCAACAGCGTGAAAGTCAAACGGCTCAACTATCTTATTTTTATAATAATACAATTTATTTAGTGTTGTAGCAAGACCAAGACCAAAAGAAAAGTAGTGTAATAGAGAAACTCATTAAAGCGTTTTATAAATTAAATAACAAATTAACCTGTTTGTTATTATCATCTTTTAAAAAAATCCATTCTTAGCTAATACACAATTTCTTTACTAAGCTTATATCTACAAATTAATAGTTATCAACATTTGAATTTAGTTGTCAGTTGTCAAGATATTATTCTAGTAATAGCTATAAAGTCATTATAGTTTGATCTCAGCATAACTGAGATTTACGCTAACAAACTATTTAAACCTAAATGTTGCATAAATGGAATGCACTACAGTTAAGCGATAGAGATACGCAGTAATCATACAAACTGGGTAGTTATTGTAATGTTTAAAAATGTACATATACATTCTTTAGTCATAAAATATTTATAGAATCTTCAACTATCTTTTGTAATTTGAATGTAAAGAAACTGGTGAACGCCCTATGATCAGTTTGGTCCGAAGGGTAGTTAACTTATTAATGTAAAGAAAACGGGTTAATTATCTCCCTTCAATTAAATTCTACAAATTTGATGCTAAGGATAACAAACTAGTTCATTGTTTTAATATAACTTGTGTACTTCTGAAAATGCTCATCTATCTTAAATTGCCTTAAATTAGAGAAAGAGTTAAATGTTTTTAAAATGATTTCACGGAAAATATGTCCAGTTTTAATGTAAATCCATTCCAGTGGCCCAACACTTACTTCAAGTGCTTTTCGACCCAGTCTTGTAAATGGAAGTTTAACTCACTGAAACGTGTCGCCATGTCATTTAGAAACATCGTCTTCAACAGTCAGTTCGTCTAAGTCTAATTCAATACCGGAAATATATTTTCTAAATAAGATACACCCTAATTGCTTCCAGGCAAGAAAGGAATCTATCCAAGACCTTACCTATACTCCGTATCACCTAGAAGAGACTCAAAAATCTATAACATTGACAAAAGTTTAAATCACAGATTGCAAGTCCAATGATGAGAGCTTTGCATACAAACATTCCTGAACTAAAACAGTCGACATCCAGTGTGATTCCCATGTAGTTCGCCATGCAGCACCCACTAATTATGCTGACATACGTTGTTTTCACTTGCATTAAATTATAATATTCTTGGAGGTCGCTCGCGTGTCACTGAAAATCGTTCTGCGTGCCAAGCTTGGCACGCGTTCCTTAGGTTGCCGACCCCTGCACTAGAGGACAGAAAGACAACGAGTAAAGTAGGCCTAGTAATAATACAGAAGACATAAAACTCTTATTTAAAAATGCAACACAAAAGCAATCTGTTACAATGCTCAGATAATAATAAGGACAAAATCACTTTCCTTATCCCTTATGCGAAATTATACGATAACAAATGCACACAAGTACTTTTTCATCCCGAGTGGCATTCGGGCTTGGAATGGGTTGCCTGAACAAGCCAGGAAAACCAGTAACTTTCATAATAAACACTAATAGAAATTCAGGACTAGAGTCAAACCATGGACGTGCGTAGGACGCAATAATATTCTTTATAGAAGGAGCTTATGTAATGAATAAGATAATAGGTACATTGATCACACATGGTAAAGCCCTATGGCCCCCATCCATTTTATTATAACGATACATTATCGGCAGATTGTGGGTGTATGCCATCTATCAAAGCATATATACAACTTATCCCCTGTTGACCACTAATGAACCGTTTCTTAGCTTCACAGTGTTTTTTAAAGCTTCGATCGTGTGTAGACCTGTACTATTAAGATGTACATATCTGGGGTAACGGTGTGCTCTCTATCAAGGAGTTCTTTTGAACCAAATTAATCATCAATCATCAGTGAGAGTTACATTTCCCATTTTACACATCTTTGTAATATTATTTGCAGACCAATACTGAAGCAGAGGAACAATTACAACAATTTAAACTAAGAACTATGTACTTGATTAAAGTATTTTTGTAATAGACCTCTAAAGCTGTGATTGAAATGATTGCACTCTAGACTAATGGTATATGGTAACACTTATTGATATGACAGTTTCACAAAATTGTCCACAGACTTTTTTTAAAAGATTCATGATTTTTCATAAATCATCTAGATATGACTAGTGTTAGTAAACAGAAGTGGTGGTGGAAGGGGGGGAGGGGGGGCCAGGAAAGATCTCGTACCGGCATCTTTTTTTTCCCTCGAGGGCCCTGGGCCTACATCTGTATTTAACGTATAAAATACATTTTTATAGAGTAGTGCATAAACCAACAATTTTACTTTGCTTTTTATTACTATTTATTCAACAGGTAGTATATAGGCCTACTGGTTAACTAATATCTTGTTACATAGGTCCAGAGTCCAGGTGTCGTCAACTTTTTGGTAATAGTGTGACATAGTGTCTAGTTGTCTAGTTGAGTCACTGTGTCAACAATCTCAAAGTTAACGAGCTCTATCGTACGTTTATTTATCATTACTATTACGTATTCGTATTTAATATTCGTATATTTGCACTCAGTACTTACTAAATGATTTTTGAAAATCTAAATATTATCTATGCATAATTAAAGAAGTTGATAATAAATATAAACAATTTTTTTAATTAATGTTAATAATTAATAAAAATGCAAGACTAGACTCGGACCACGGATGAGCGTAGGACGCAATAATCTTCTTTATAGAAGGCGCGTCTGGAATGTATAAGATAAAATAAGAATAATTCATTTCAATGTAAGTAGTGTGTATCAATGAATGTGATCCTTGTCCTCTTCTTTGCTTATTATACTATATCAGGTAGCCTACATATTTGGTCACTTCATACAGTCTTCTGAGTGTTCAAGTCCCAGGAGAATTCTTTGTGGGCTGAAAACAGCTTTCATATAATAGCAAATTTATGTACAAGTGTAAGTAATTGTAAGTGACCCAAAATCGAAAAGTAGAGCAAACTATCTGAAATCATAAAAATGCTTTCACAGCAGCTGAGAATAGCTGATGACTTTTTTATGCAGCTTCCTTCCGGGTGTTTTTGCCAATTGATAAATTTTGGTGAACATAATTAATTCGGATTTGCATTTTTTTATATTTTTGGGGCGGTTCTTCCACGTTCCAATAGAAAATCTCTCTGCGTGCCAGGTCTGGCACGTGTGCCGTAAGTTGCCGACCACTGACTGGCCTAGGCCTACCCTTATAATCGCATAGTTTTACGTGTATGATATTTTGTCACGTTTTTGTGTGGAATGTGTTGCATTATCAATACGTTTGCCAATCGGGTGTTAGGGTCACAACATTACCGCCAACGAATCGCCTTATCAGCAGAGAGAGAGAAACATTGTTAAGCAGCATTAACCTTCTTTCCCGCCAAGCAAATAATGACTTAACTATTTGGTGTGAAAAAAGTAGGTCAGTGTTTCCAGAGGTCTTACCTGGCAGGGTTGTTACAGTAAAAGTCATATAAAAAAAATCTCTTTACTTCAGTGACGTCATGAAGCCACGTCTGAGATCAGGTACAATTGTGTAGGCTATGATACTATTGCCAAAAGGAAATATTTTAAATTGCCCTAATTGCCTATTGTAAAAATTGTCTTTTTCATTCTTTTATTGTTTACGTACGAAGATCTAGGTTTGCGTTGTCCTTAGTTATTTTAATATTTTATTTTTAGGCTGGGATTAGATAAAGTTTTTCAATTTTATGTAGACAGGTGGTCTACAAGTTGTTTTTGTACTGTTCTCATTATATTTTCTTTTAATTTCATAACAAAGCACAGTTAAGTTTTTAACTAATTATACTGGAGCGCTTTTTCAGGTTGTTTGAATCCGATTGGCTGCGGGTCAATAAATTTTATTGGTCAGTGATAGTGTTTGGGTCGCCCTATTTAATCTCCCTCCGGTCAGTTGTTTGGCCTTCTATTGGTGGTGGTCGTTGAAAGTGGCATACTAGTCTCGTAAGTTTAATTATAACATTTTTCTATTGCTTTTTTTATGTAAAATAAGTATTCTAAACTGTAGATTAATATCTCAACATTGGTGATGGATTAAGATGAGTTAATATTATGTCCGATTGTTTAGATAGCATATAGATTTTAGTATGATTTACGATCACTGAATTAAACCAGAGCGGCGACCATGTTTAATGATATCGGTCAGCCCAACGTGTTTATCGCATTGAATTTATGTAAAGATTCAAATATAAGCCCTAACCAACAATATCAACAACAACTAAATAAATCCATCGTCTACCAACGCCCTTTCTAACTAAATAAATTATCATCTCTACCAACTCTTAATTCACATACTACAAAATCATAATTCAAATCTTCTCATCACTTAACACACTATCTAATATCTAATCAAGAAAATATCACAACAGATCTAGCAATTTCTAACATCTAACTTAAAAATAATATATAACAAGAGACTAAATATATACAAGAGACCTAGCAATTTCTAACATCTAACTTGAAAAAAATATGTACATAAAGACCAACATATAACAAGAGAATAAATATATACAAGAGACCTAGCAATTTCTAACATCTAACTTAAAAATAATATATAACCAGAGACCAACAAGGTAGGTTTTATCCGACCTAAGGTATATAAATATAAGAATAAAAAATAGAAAAACATTAAGTAAAAAATAATAATCTTTACATAAATTCAATGCGATAAACACGTTGGGCTGACCGATATCATTAAACATGGTCGCCGCTCTGGTTTAATTCAGTGATCGTAAATCATACTAAAATCTATATGCTATCTAAACAATCGGACATAATATTAACTCATCTTAATCCATCACCAATGTTGAGATATTAATCTACAGTTTAGAATACTTATTTTACATTAAAAAAAAGCAATAGAAAAATGTTATAATTAAACTTACGAGACTAGTATGCCACTTTCAACGACCACCACCAATAGAAGGCCAAACAACTGACCGGAGGGAGATTAAATAGGGCGACCCAAACACTATCACTGACCAATAAAATTTATTGACCCGCAGCCAATCGGATTCAAACAACCTGAAAAAGCGCTCCAGTATAGGCCTAATTAGTTAAAAACTTAACTGTGCTTTGTTATGAAATTAAAAGAAAATATAATGAGAACAGTACAACAACAACTTGTAGACCACCTGTCTACATTCATAAAAATAATCATTTTTTTTAGATACAAAAAGATGCGACTAATGTAATTATTATATACACATGTATACATTATGTTTGTGTTTGTGTGTAGGCTAGTGCTGAGTGTTTGTGTGTATGCTAGTGCTGATTGTTTGTGTGTAGGCTAGTGCTGAGTGTTTGTGTATAGGCTAGTGCTGAATGTTTGTTTGTAGGCTAGTGCTGAGTGTTTGTGTGTAGGCTAGTGCTGAGTGTTTGTGTGTAAGCTAGTACTGAATGTTTGTGTATAGGCTAGTGCTGAATGTTTGTGTGTAGGCTAGTGCTAAATGTTTGTGTGTAGGCTAGTGCTGAATGTTTGTGTGTAGGCTAGTGCTGAATGTTTGTGTGTAGGCTAGTGCTGAATGTTTGTGTGTAGGCTAGTGCTGAGTGTTTGTGTGTAGGCTAGTGCTGAGTGTTTGTGTGTAGGCTAGTGCTGAGTGTTTGTGTGTAGGCTAGTGCTGAATGTTTGTGTCTTGTTGTTTTTCGAGCTGAGAAATGACGAAGAGAAGGAAACAAAGCCTACAACTAGAGAGAGCGGGGAGGGAGGGATAGATAAATATGGAGGAAAAAGTGAAAGAGGAAATAATAAAGATTTATTGTCGAACATTGAAATAGAAATATAGAGAAATAGAAATAATAGGGATAGCCCAAGTGTAGAGCTTAAAATATAGAGAGTTATTTTTATATATAAATATATAGCCTATGTGTAGGGGTATATTAGATTACATCATTTAAATAATATATATATATATTAGTGATTGGCCGGATATGATTTTTCACTATTTGCCGGATCCGGATAGTAGGTTCCTAATATTCGCCGGATACGATCCCGGATATGTCCGGATGTCATTTCCACTAGTATGGGGGTGTACTTCAACAGTTTCTGATTAGAATTCAAAAGTATTTATTAAAGTATTTATTATTCAAGAGATAGAGAGTATCTGCAGTCTAAAATGAAAGTCACAGATACTGTGTCAACTTCACCGATGGACATGTTACAACTTACAATGATCGAACTTTAACGAAGTTCAACAAAAACTGTGTAGTCGCTGTAGTGTAGTGTGTAGCAAGTGATTATATTGTTTATATATTTTATATTTCTTTATCTTCTTTATACATTTTACTACAGTATTACTTTATTTGTATTTGAACTTTGAAGTAATTCTTTACTACCGTGATATTCGGATCCGGCAAAAATCCGGCGGTGGTATTCGGCAAATCCGGATAGTGCCGGAAATCCCGATATCCGGCCCGGATATTCGGCCAAACCCTAATATATATATATATATATATATATATTATATATATATATATATATATATATATGTAGGTAGGTAGATAGATAAATATGCCTAGACAGACAGATAGATAGACAAACAGATAGAAAGATAGATAAATAGATAGATAGATAGATAGATAGATAGATAGATAGATAGATAGATAGATAGATAGATAGATAGATAGATAGAAAGATAGATAGATAGATATAATTTTATAGAGAAATTTACATATAGCATACTTGTAGGCCTTTAAACTCTACATGTATTGAAGTCCTTATTGTATATTGTTGTCTATAAAGATTGAACTATTAAAAGATCACGATTCGTTTGTCTTTGTTTGAACTCTTTAGCTTTTATTATTATCCAACCAGCCAATAATTTTTTTTCAAATTTAGTATTGGAATGCATTCAAAATTCACTTACAAAAGGGGATGCAATTCTGTCCTGGTTCTGTTATTTCCCTTAGTTACACACCATTCATAGCCCTGCAGCTCTTCATTCACTTGTCTGTGATAAGACAGAGAGGATTTGTACATAATGACGTCAAAATTTAAACCCAAACGTAAGGTGGAAAGGATGCACTCTAGTGTCACGAGAACTGAGAACGTAAAAGGAGGGGGGGGGGGGGGAGAGGGTTAAAATTAAATGAAGATCAAAGGGTTACATCGTTCTTCTTCCATTGCTGCTAATAAGTCCAAGCAAACCATTGTGGATAAAGGAAGTCTTTACTTTCTTGACTTAAAGTAAACACTTATTGGAGTCTCGGGAGTTTGTATTTGCAAATATAGATGCAATCAATGCATTTTTTTTTTGTTATGGATTACCCTGAATGATATTCCATACTTGTTAGACTTGTTAGGAGGTTAAGACGTTTATGTCGGTAAATTAGAAAAAAAAAAGTGTGTAAATAGTATCCCCTACCCTTATACGAAAACAAGGACATTTTGAAATATCTGTTGAGCCGTCATCAAGGTTGTAACAAGTGCAAGCCTTAAAGCTGTTGATTTTCTATAGATCAATATTTAAACTAAAATGATCAATATTTTGTTCTTTGAGCAGTCTAGCTGGTATTTTTATCTGGTTCAGAAGCTTGGTTTGTTTTTTAAGTTTGTTAGTTGTTTGTTTTATGACTTTTTCTTTTACTTTTATATTTACTAAATCTTTTTTTTTTTTTTTTTTTTAAATGTCCTTTGTCACCTGATGATGAAAAATATGTGTTGAGGATGTTAACTTAAGTTTCATTGTCATTATAGGGTTGGTTGTTTTGAGCTTTTGTTTCCATTCTTTCTTGATTTAACTCTTTCTATACGTAAAATCAAGCTGACCCCTAATGTTCCGGCATACAGTATGGCAAAACGTATAGGAAGGGTTAATGTATAAATATACGTTGTTGTTGTTGTTGTTTTTTTTATTGTTGCCGCTAGAAATTACACTGTTTACATATTCATTTTGGAGATTTATACAAAGTTTCTGGGTAAAATGATCATTGTCTAAGTGTGCACGTGTGGAAGAGAATGATGTGAAGTGATGTAGGGATGGTGATGGTGGGGAAAGAGAGAGCTTGAGTGAACTCCAGTAAGATGTTTAGACAAGGGCTAGAAAGTATTTTGACTCATTATGAAATATCGTAAGTATAGAGATCTAAACAAAAAGGTTAGTAAAACAAGAGAAATGAAGTCCAAACATTTGATGGTTGATTGTGAGTGCCACTAGAGCCTACTGAATGGGGATATAAGTTTGGTTTCAAATTCCAAATTAAACACATAAAAAACACTTTACATATAAACATGACAATACTAATAAAAAAGATTAACCTTTTAAAGAATGTATTAAAAACATTTAATAAAGAAAACAAATATGACAATAATATGTTATAATACTGGTTAATTCGGAAGTTCCTTTGGGACTTAAAGAAAGGGATTAGATTATGGTTTTGCATAAACAAACGGGACGTTTTAGGAACACACAATATCACATCTATAAATAGCTCGGGGAATCTCCGTTTTTCATCTTTGATTTCCCTTCTCTATATATATTTACACAAAGGTCTAGTCTCGAAAGTGTAGCCCCTCCCCGTTACTTGCTGCTATATCGTTGAGAACGCAATCGTAGCTGTAGTCGATACAACGTGACAATGAAACACTGGCCCTGACTGTCACGTCACCAAACACCATCCCTGCTTGTTTGGACAGCCTCTCTTTCAGACAGTTCTGGTAGTCTTCTGCCTCCTCCTGGAGAAGCGGGTACGAGATAAAGGTCGGGCTGGAGTTGCTGCCGTCCACCAGCCGCCAGTTGATGCCCTTAATCTGGTCGCTGGACAGAAATCCGGCGCCGAGCGGGATTCTGTTGACCAGCCTCGGGAGTTTCCGCAGAGAGGCTCCTGGGATCGCCTCGTCGCTGTACATCGCCTGCAGCTTGATGTGAATCAAGTAGCAGTGGCGGGACTTGTCTTCTTTCTGCGAGTCTTTCACCATGGCTGCTGCTTCTTGTGGACTGACGCTGAAGAGGGAACCAGACTGCAAGTTATAAGACGACATGACTGATTGCAGAGATTGGGAATCACGGTGAAAACTCTGGTCCATGCTAGGAGATTCAGAAGCTCTCACTCCTTGGCGGAGTTCTGGTGAACTTTCATCTTTGGGTGTGTTGAATGAACGAGCATGGGCGGGGTGTTCCGAATGTCGCGTTTGATTTGCTCCGCGAAGCTCGCTGGCGTAAGAAGACAAATCGGGGCGGCCCAGTGCAGCTCCACGGCCTGTGAATGGGATGAATCCGTTGACTACTTCCACCAGACCAAAACAAGGTGAGGGGTTGTCACAGAATTCTCTCCAACCCGCCACTGTGAACTGTTTCAAAAAAAATAAAATACTAAGAAAATAAAATTTAAAAAAGAAAGAAACTATACTATATAGGTAAGTGTTAAAAAGAAATATTAACCCTTCCCGTACCGACCTACTTCTATCTATGCTGCCTTCAGTTCCGCTATATACGCGCCCGGGACTGTAAGGGTTAACAATACGGACGCATTGAGCGCGTGATTATCCCGTAAGTTGTATTCTAATTCTAGTTTGAAGTATATTTGAAGTGTTAAAAGATGACTAGCTAATCAGTTTTTGCCACTCTACTAAATGCAGCTCTTTCATACGGATAATTTGGCAACAAAAATGGGAAATCGTTGTTTTTAAATAGGGCTTTCCACTAAGCAGTATGAATGGTTGTCTTTGCTAACTTCAAGTACTCAACTGGTGCCCCCCTTCCACCAATTCTGCCCAAACTCATTATCTGATTCCATGCAAAATTCAGATTACAGTACAAAAGTATTGTCCACTAAAAGTAATGTAAAGCGAGGCTCTGTGAGATATTGCTCAAACTCTATTTCGGATGATCGTATCTGTTTGGAGCTTTGGATATTGTAGACATAGACTCACACCACACACGAATAGAAGACTATGTATAATATATGGCCAGGTAACAGGAAGTAGAAAAGAAGCTACGTTAGCCTGGGCGATGTCTTAGAGGAGTGAGCTGTTGCTTAGGTTGCATGCCCTTTTCTCTCTCTCTCTCTCTCTCTCTCTCCGCGTTGATAGTGATTCCAAGGGAAACAGCTAAGGTTGATACATCATGGATTCATCTGCGTCGCAGGAGTTGCCAGGTGGAAAGCGCGGTCTCTATTAGACTGCCTTAGGAACTCCATATCCTAATTTTCTGTTAGCGTTAGCTCCTTTAGTCTCTATATTGACAGGTGTAGCCTCTTCTAGATGAACTAACCCCTAAGGTTTACGACCCCCATCTTCTCAAGCTACTTATTTAAATCTCTGGCTATACCCCTTCTCCGGTTAGTTGAAACATGATCTGCCAGACTTAGGTACCAAGTCGTTCGAGAAGGCCAGGAGTTAGACTTTGGTTAGCAGAGGGCTTTTTAAGACGCAAGCCATAAGGATATTTCTAGGGGGGTGGTTGCTTATTTCCCACTACCATCATCGGCTGTGCAAGTCTTACAACACAGAAGATTAGCTATAAGTGTTTTAATAAGAGGGTAACGGTTAGCTGACTATGTTGTCCTCACGTTTAACCACACTGGCGGATCTTGATAGGCTTAACACTCTGTTGCACACGCTTGCGAAAAATGCCAAATATTTACTATGATTGGGTCCCCCAAAGTTTAGAGACGATCGTCGAGCACCAGAAGACGTCCTGTGTAAGGAACTTGGCCTTGAAACCAGCTCCACGTCACGTGCATTAAAGATGTCTGGCCGGGCTGGTCCTGCGATTAGTGTACCGGATTGTCAACAAAACGGCACGAGCTCTAGCCCTGCCGCCAACCAATCCCTACCGCCCTGCAGGAGTTTTGGGCTTAGTGTACGTAATAATATTCTATCTATAAGATAATATATACAGAGTGTGAATATTATATACAATGCAGTGGGGCTGAGGACTGATGTCATTCTAAGCAGGAATTTATTGTAGCCTATATTGGTGTCAACAAAGTAAGAAGTTTTGGAATGCAATTAGATAAAAGAAAAATTACAGAAAAGAAACTAACAGTAACATAAGAATCCTCGGCCTTCAGTGTACAGTGGTTGTACAAACTACAAATTAATCTAGGACCACGCTCCACAGTCTCGGTATTCGATGCCGCAGTTTTGGTTTCTATTGATAGAAGGAGCCAAACAATTAATTTATTGACCAGCTATACTATTGATTACACATCAATTAGTGTTGCTTACAATTTCTTAAAGACACAATTATTTATGAATTCAAATAGTGTAGCCTACACGTAGTCTTACAACTTTCTACTTCATTCACGTATAACTCACAGAACGTTGAGTGTGTTTAATGAATAAAACATTCAATTTCTATTAGTGCTATGATGTAGAGTTCAAACAAATTAATTTATTACACACTGAAACATTAATGGCACTGGTTGAATGCAAACCGGCAATATAAACTAGCTAGCCGTGTTAATTAAAACAGTCAAATTTAATGTAGTTATGCATTCAAGTACGTGTACTTAAACTATAGGCCTACTTATAGTATGAACTTACCAATATACTGTGTTCTTGTACTTATATATTTAAAGCCTAGTTGTACGACTTATTCGAACTTATACTAAATACTCATACTTATATAGGCTATATATAGGCCTATATATATATTCGCACTTAAACTACGGTGTACTTACATTTGTTATTGTACATATTGTTGTGGTTTGTCCACATGGCCGAGGATGACCACGTCTCCCTAAACTTTTGTGGATTTTCTGTTAGCCTATTAGTCCTATAATTCCCCAAAGGTCCTTTTGCAAACATCACATTCAAAATGTGTACTTATAATATGTGCTCTTACTTATGCAGGCCTGGTTGGCCTATTATATCCGTGTAGGCCTTATCTATAGCCTACTAGATCTATATACTTAAATAATAATTATACTTTATAATTAAAGATGTACCTATACTATTTTATAATATACCCTACATTATATACTTGTGCCTATACTACTATAACCGTGTACTTAAAACGGGTAGGCCTACTCGTAGCCTACTTACGATATGTAAGAATGGAAGAAATATGTCACTAAACACTTACCACCTGAGCAGACTAGAATCACAAAGTTTGAATAAGTAGCGATCCCTGGCACGGTGTCCCCGATCCCTGGCACTATGTCTAATGACAAGTCTCGCGACTCGACCGCCGACACGCCTCCAGGCACATGTGCAAGAATTAAGAAAAAAAAAAAAAAAAAACACAAGCCCGGCGTGAAGTAACTGGAATCACAATAAGTCGTTAAGCCAACGTACGTGCACCGCTAGTTTCCTTACGCCGGCATTCATTGCTAATATTTAAAAAAAAAAAACAAGACAGGTTTAGACAAAAATGAAAGGTAAATCAATGACGCAATCGACCTCAACAGCTGATTAAAATATGAAGGATTCAAGAACGAATATTCTTAAAAAATGAAAGAAAAAAGGAAGTTTTTTTTTTAATAGGCCTATCCTAGACCTAGACGTCTACTTGTTATTTAAAAACACAATCCACAACATTGGTTGAATCTACAAAGAGTTTATTTGTGATTTACTTATGAAAAGATCAAGTTATGGTGAGAAACTAAGTCAGCACAAAAAGTAGACCAAAGAAAAGGTAATGCACGGATGGGGAGAGGGTGGAGGGGTGGGGGGAGATAACTTGGCACCGATCTACCCTGCAGAATGGGAAGGTTTCATTTTTTTGGGGTACTGTAAAACCTTTACAAAATGGGCCAGTTCTCATTGCGTGAGTGCATCTTTTTTTTTGTATCTCACCTTGACATTTCAGTAAATGGGACAGTTGCAAATATCAAATAGCTTTGGTTAATAGGATTCTTTTTTTTATTACAATACAAGACTCGCTAAGTTGGAATAATATAGCACTAACTGTTGTTATAGTGAATGGGAAGTACAGTACAGATGTAAAATACATAGACTATAGATCTAGCATATTATATATTAAAATGAAAATATGTTTTTAGTTTTATTTGGTTTATGCATTTGTGTGATGGCTTAATTCTTAAATGAAAGTCTATATTATAGAGCTAACAATTAACAATGTTATATATAAACTTTACTGCTTTTATTATAGCTCTGCAGTAGGCTTTAATATGTGGGGGGCAAATAGTGTTCATCATTCAACGATATTTGCTGAGGCACAAATACTGACGTAATATTAGCGAGTTCAGTGTGGGTGAGCATTACTGGGCATTGTGAGTTATTATTAATTGTCTCAAACAAAATGTACGAACAGACCTTTTTTTTTCCTGTTTATTTACACCTTTTTAAAACATAGATTTGGTGAATAGCGTTTATAGACATTGTATCAATGTAGGCCAAAAATTAGCTAGGCGTAACAAGAACTACACCCTTACACAAGTGACTACATTAAGGCCACTGAATAGAGATATATATTATGTACACTATAGAGTACGGATAGGCGTTGGTCGTGCACTAGTTAAGGAAACTGGGTGTTGGTCAGACACATCGTTGGCGGACACTTGAGAAACTATATCCACAACTTGACAGAAAATGTTTTGCAACTCATAGCACAATGTTAATGTGTAGAAATTATTTTTTTATACTAATTCTAATTTAAAGTAACTTTACATCGCTACGGGAAAAACATACACTTTTTCATTTGTACCGTTTTCATGATTTTAAAGGCTGTCTTGTTAGTTAACTGAAACTTTGTCTTATTCTTTTTGATGTTATATTGAGACTTACATTTCATTATTATTTTATTATTATTATTTTTTATTTTGGCACTAGCCGAAAACTTGTTCGATTTTTGATGTTTATGAACAGTACAATTAAAGCCTCCGCGTGTTCATAATATCGATAAATAGGTCTACCTAAGCTTACATCTTCTTTTTTTTTTGTCTCGGGTCATAGTTCACGTCAGTGAAAATTACAACATCGGTGTTCTAGTACAGGCTATGTATATAAGTACACTACCACACAGCGGACCCACCCCCCTCCTCCACCCCTTCTGCAACTACAAACAACTCCGAATGCAAAACTATACTACTACCACTAGGCCCTACCAGGGCCCTATTATTGGGCATACTACTAAGCCCAGCCCTACGATTATTAAAACATAAAAATCCGAAACGGCGAGAGGGAAGTAAAGATTATGTTTATGTGGGTAATGAATTATAAATTTACAAACAAAGAAAATTGTTCTATCATAATATCTCAAATGTAAAAAATGTAATGAAAATGAAACACTAAGCGCATTGTTGACACCCTCCCCCCACACACCCCCCCTCTCACACACAACATTTTAATATTCTGTGTTTACAGAATCTATAGCCCTTTTAAATTGAGAGCTCTTCCACATGAAAAATATGTTTCTATTGTACAGCATACACGCGCTCATGTACAATAAATAAATGTCTACGGAGTTTCCAAGGAAATAATTAGCTTATGTCTAATTATTTTTTTTTTAAAGGAAGACCAAATAATAGTAAGTGAAGAACTGACAGCTGCTCGAGCGTTTGGCACACTCCCCCCCTCCCCCCACCTCTACATTGTGTCCCGTTACGCCACACCCTGTATGTGGCATGGGTTCCGGTTGACGACCAGAAGACTTAAAATTAAATGCTATTCAAATCTAAGTAGATCTAAGCGGAAGCATTAATTTTCTTTTATTATGACATATCAAACTCTCCATCACAGAAGGGGGGGGGGGGGAATGGGGAGGGGATGAGTCACAGTCAGCTTCAGTGTGGAAACATGTAGCCGAGCATAGACAGTCAATAGAGACTCAATTAAGAAGATCATTTCAAATCATTTCAGATCAATGACGGTGCCACGTTTACCCCGCCCCCCCCCCCCCATTGACCATCCCACACCACCCCCAGTGGTCGCAAAAGATCAACATTCTCCTGTGG
This sequence comes from Anisus vortex, assembly GCA_949126835.1. Lineage (NCBI taxonomy): Eukaryota > Metazoa > Mollusca > Gastropoda > Planorbidae > Anisus > Anisus vortex. The sequence continues at coordinate 19,375,629 of OX421494.1, forward strand.
CCATTGACTGAGCCCAAAAGATCATGGGGAGTAGGCAGGAAGTCAATGACCGGTGTGTGCCAGCCGACAGTGACTGGAACATTATAAAGGAGAATTTCACCGAAACTTCCTTATAGTGCAAATATCCAGTGCATTTAATCTGTTTCTACATCTGAGACGCTCAATGTCATGGAAAGTTTTTATATCGCCGTACAAGTGATTTAATGGTGGCCGAGCGGCAGCGGGTTCGGCTGGCGTGCCGAAGGTCCCGGGTTCGAATCCTGGTGAAGACTAGTATACCTGACCTTAGTTGCGGTAAAGTAAAGACGGTTGTGCATTGTGCTGGCCACACAGTCACCTAGTGTGCCGTGGCCACAGAAACTGGTGACCGCTGCTTCACCGGCCCTATGATCAATTTGGTCCGAAGGGTACATTACTTAAGTGATTTAGAATTGTTTATGTGAATTTAAAATGTGTACACGCACACTTAAATAACAATATAGACTAAATGTGTAAAGAATTACTAAATACGTATAGTAAAACTTTAGTTTTTGGTGTTTGAAAATTATATCATCATTAACACAAGTAAGTAATAATCACACTAGACACTAGATAATAAATGTTACCCAGCCACCACAGTTCCATATTATATATCAACTAAATGGTAATAATTATAATGATGAATGGTCTTATGTGTAGCGCGACTCCCCATTCCATGACACTCAGCATGCTCGGTGCGATCTTGTTCACTGCGTTTGGTTTGAGATTTGATTGAAAGTTAAAATTCATGCACCATAACTTTTCCAAGTAAGTGTCGTTTTACTCAGCTCCATCTAGCTTTCTGGAGATATACTAACCAATTGGACAAAGAAAAAAATGAAAGAGAGGGAGAGAGGCGTAGTTTTTGTCTGTATAGACTGTGTACACTTTTAACTAAATGACAGATTAAGAAACAGAAGAGAGAGAGAAAAAGAGAGAGAGTGAGAGAGGGAGAAAGAGACTTGTGGGGGGTACAGGGAGAGGTAGGCCTATAGTTTTTTTCCTTATTTTGTTAAGATAGTTTTTAAACGTGACATTGACGGAGAAAACAGAATGACAAATGTTTGAGTTTGTAAAAATTGTGTTTGGTTTGTATCACTGATCTATAGATCAGTGGCTTGTATGCTTAAAGGCTATTATCTGTACTTTTATTTTATATATATGTATGCGCGCGCATGTGCGCGCTTGTGTCAGAGAGAGAGACAGACAGACAGATAGATAGAAAGGGAGCATGTGATGCGCTTAGTGTAACATAATCATAATATAATATTCAGTGATTGTTAAAAGTGACCGATAATATTTTCAAGAAAACGTTAGATATCTTTTGTCATTATCCTAAACGCGTAGTCGTAAAGCTACGTTTCTTTAATGGAAGAATATTACATTTCTGGAAGTGACTAGTCTAACTAACAAAACAAAAACCTATAAATTATGCCTAAACCTAAACCTTAAGCCTAGTCATAAAAAACTAACCCTATTTTTGTGATAACATTAAAACCCAAAATCACTATTCACCTTTCATGCCTCCCACCTGAATGAAAAATGTAATATTCCATATTCACGATGATTGCATTTAACCCCCAGTTATCAAAGATATTGTGATATTTCGAAACTAATTGATTTGTACAGACATCATTGATTTCTGTTCAACATTGAGACCAATGACGACCGACTGATTCGCGATCAGGGCACCATGACCTAGAATTCCCTTGGTTGTATCGAATGGTTGAGCTACGCCTTACTGTTACACTGGTGGGTCTTCTAAATTACAACACGCACACATTATAGAAACTGACCATCCAGTTATCAACATAAATTATTGAAGTAATAACGCGTGAATTACCTCATGGATTCACCATCATGACAAGTCAAACAACTCATAACTGATTATAATTATTTCAAGATAATCTACTATCGCTTCAGTAAAAAAAAAGTACCATTCGGACCAAATGGATCATAGGGCCATTGAGGCAGCGTTTCTGTGGCCACGGCTTACTAGTGAATGTGTGGCCAGCACAATGCCCATCCGCCTTTACTTCACCCCTACTAATGTCATGTGCCTAACAGAGCTGGGTAGACTCAGGGACACCCTCCAGTCCCGGGAAAAAATTCTAGCCGTCACCAAGGATTCGAACCCAGAACCTTCGGTAAGCCAGACAAACACGCTGCCCACCATGCCCACAATCGTTTCAGCAGACGACATAATATCTTCAGCAGACGACATAATATCTTCAGCAGACGAAATAATATCTTTAGCAGACGACATAATATCTAAAGAAGTTCCCAATCCTGGACATTTAAACAAAGTATAGCTCATTCAGCAGACGACATAATATCTAAAGAAGTTCCCAATTCTGGACATTTTAACAAAGTATAGCTCATTCAGCAGACGACATAATATCTAAAGAAGTTCCCAATCCTGGACATTTTAACAAAGTATAGCTCATTCAGGAGACGACATAATATCTAAAGAACTTCCCAATCCTGTACATTTAAACAAAGTATAGCTCATTTTTGAGGAGTACAAAATATCGTTTTCTGTTGATGTTAAAACATATGAGTTAACGAAATGGCGAAAAGTAAACATTAAAAGACACCCTCTACCTCTAATACAGGGACAGGGGTCGGCAACCTACAGAACACGTGCCAGACTTGTGTCAAAATTAATGAAAATTACGTTTGACATCAAGTGTTTAATTTCAGGAAACTTTGTATGCAAAAACTCATCAATGGACTTGCGATCTGTAATGGAAACTATTTGTAAAGATATTCAATTTTATAGTTTCTCACCCTTACTTGTGTTACAAGCAATTCATGCCTCTTCTACACACAATTTATACTGAATATGGAGTTTCGCTGTTTCAAACATTGTTGGCTGACTCAAAGGCAAAGTACTTTCCTAATTGAAAGTATATTCAGATCAATATTCACTATAGATAGATGAGCTTTTTTCGGTGTTACATTGAAGCACTCAAAGCGGAGTTTTCTACTTTCATATTCATGAACCCTTTCATTCATGTTTTCCCAACTCATCAAGCTTGACTTGCCTGGTCTTACGATGACTTACTTAGATCAAGATCATTTTAGTGGATCAATATTGACGATTTTAAAATGCCGCAAGTTGAATTCAAACCATCCGAAAAATGTGTAGGCCTACATTTGCCACTCATTTGCGGAACAATCTGGAAGGAATCTGCTAGACATTCGCTTTACTTTCAGCTTTTGGTGCAACTTATACATTTGTGAACGGTAATTATCTCATAATATGAAATCTGTTTTAAGCCTACAAAGTGGTCGCTTGCACTTGACCACTTAGAAGTAGAAGTGACACATTAACTGATTAAGACTAATTACCTTCAAAAGAGATTTTATGCTCAATACTTACAAATATAATTAATTCTAGAAATATATAAAAATATAATAATTATAAGATACTTATGTAGTAGCCTTATCTTATGTAAATGTTGTAATTATTAAAGTTTAAAAAACACTACTTAAATATAGTTAAACAATCTTTATTTAAAACTGAAATTCAAATGGATACTATAATACTGGATTTGTATAAAGAAATAATAATTCGTCAATGCTATTAAGTCTAGTTATAAACTATTATAAGACATATCGTGTTTGGTAGTAGAATCAAATAAGGAAACTGTAATTAATGAAAGGGAGATAATTGACCCATTTCATTTTGTTTTTTATATATTGATATTTCTTTTTATTTCCTTTAAAAAATAAAAAATAGCGTACAATTTATAACTTTAAAAATGAACAAATAATTAAAAGATAGATCTAGTTGAACATTATAAACATATTAAATGAATAAACATTGTATATGTATTATTTTAAACATTAGATTATTTACCCAGTTTGTATGATTACTACGCATCTATTCCTAAAAGTCAGTAGTATTATTGTCTCTGTTGTTGTATAATTTAATAAATGGTTATCAAAACTATCCCTAAAAATAATGACACGACACGAATTATAATTAAAAATAACTAAGCTCGTTTGTAAATAACTGGTGTAACATTTCATTATTTTAAGTATCCTGATTTCTGTACCCCAGGAAAGGGAACAGAATTGTGCAAATTAATTAATATTACTAATACACAATCTTGTTTGTCTTCTATCACTTTGACTTTGTATAATTTTTATATGTTTTTATAACACTTAAAAAAATACACAAAGACTACTTGATATTGTTTGATATTGGATTATTGTTTTCTTAACTGCGGTCCAAAAGTCACTTTTAAATAGGCCTACTGATTACCAGTATTTATACTCAAGACTAAAACCCTAATGCTACTTTTCTTGCTTTCTGCTTAGCGAATTCTTGTAAGAGGGCTTTTGAGTCTAACTGTCTTGCTATCTCACTTTCAATATGAATTGTCACCAGACCCGCAAGTCTCTCCTGACACATTGTTACATCATTGTACTACGCAGATGTTTTAATTAACTTAAGATTTGAAAAACTTCGTTGAGCATTAGCTACGGAAAGTGGCAACTTAAGCAAAATACGAAGGGCTACACAAATGCTTGGAAATCCATTTTCAAGATTCTGTTGGTAAGTGTAGTTTAGGACTTCTTTGGGGTTTGATATTGAGTCATGGAGATGATGAGAAATTAGAACTCTGTCGTACAGCTGCAATTTCAGATTCATTCAAACTTTCATCTATTTCAATTGTTAATCCTTTTTCCAAGTTTTTAAACATCGACTTAACCTCTGGTGCATTCTTGTTTTTAAGGTCAGGAATGTTGTACACTAATCCAAAACCAACAGATACTTTCTTTAACTAAGAAAATCTTTCTTTTACCGCATAAGCAGCTGTGTCTAAAGCAGCAACATAAAAGTGGATCTTGAAACTTTCTGAGGGGTCACCTGCAGTATTTACAGACTCATCTGTTGATTCGTAATCAACCATCTCCTTTTTTTTTTTCGGACCTTCTCTTTCTCAAATACTGGCTCTATTCCATGCAACTTATTCTGCTACTTCATTAGCATTAACCAGAACTCTCTTGAACTCTCACTTCTAGGTGTAACAAAACACTCTTCGTTGTTTTGTTTTTTTCCGGTGATTAACTGCTCTCTGGATACTCAAGTTCTTTTCTTGCAGTATCTTATTAGTTATATTTACTTGAAGCAAACTGTTGTGCTATGTGACAAGTGCAACAATAAACTTGAAGTCTGATATATTTTTAAGTAACCCAAGTGGTTCTACCTTCGCGATACTGCCACTAGATCTTTTTAGAGAAGTGTCTTCAGAAATCTCTTCCAAAGCATCACAAACATGAGATAACGACTGTACCATCTTGTGCCACTCAGGGTCACTTAGGGCAGGGGTCGGCAACCTAAGGAACGCGTGCCAAACTTGGCACGCAGAGCGATTTTCATTGGCACGCGCGAAACCTCCAAGAGGTGTCTTTTATTGATTAAAAAAAAAGCAACCACATTTATGAGGAAAACTGTCTGTTGAAGTCGATGTTTCTGAATGATATAGCGACACATTTCAATGAGTTGAACTTGCATTTACAAGGACCAATCGAATGGATTTGCATTGAAACTGGACAAATCTTGCCGTGAAATCAACTTCAAAACATGTACTTCCCTAAATTAAGGCATATATTAAAGATTTATAACTGCGCTCTTTCAGAAGTTCATCGCAACACTCAAAGCGGAGTTTTCTAATCATAGGCAAGACTTTCAAATTGAATACCTAATTTTTTCATACCACAACAAGCCTAAATGGTTTGATAATATTACAACTTTCTTATATGTAAAGGAGGGATACTAAATTTTTAAAATTTAAAAACATCCAAATGTGCAAATTTGTGGAAAAAATATTGAAGAAGAAAGCTGCTTAGGAAAGCCATCTGCTCTTCTCAACTGCTAGGCATTCGCTTTTTTACTTTCAGAGCTTTTGGTTCACTTTACACTTGTGAATAGATTTTATCGCATATGAAAGCTGTTTTAATCATAGAAAGAGTTCATTTGACTGCACATGACCGCTTTTAAATTATACAGACTAATTGCATTTAATAGAGTTTTTATGCTCATCTTCTTTAATTAAACATAAATATAAGTAATTCTAACAAAAATTATTTGTATTATTAATTTAATAAATATTAGGGCTTTATTTAATAGGACTATATTATCAAATTTCTGTAATTATTAATGTTATAAATATAAACTCCTTAAATGGACAAACAATATTGCAGGAAATGTTTATTTACTGTTTAACGTAAAATATTTTAATCCTTTGGTAATTGAATCTTGTAATGAATACCATAATTTATAATAAAGAAATAATAATCAGTATTATTTGTTATATTAAAATACATAACTTGTTTGGCATCACTATAACATCAACTTTGGAAACAGTTTTTTAATTAAAGGGATATAATTAACCCGTTTTATTTGAGCTAATATTTCTAATGTTTTTTTTAATAATAGTACTGTACACCATAACTCTCTGCTCTGAAACAGAAACAAAAGACTATGTTTACGAGGCTATGGATTCGGTAGTGTCAAATATCCCCAACATGATAGTCTATACCTCCTTGGTGACTTCAATGCCAGACTAGGCGCGGATCACAAAGTCTGGTCTACTACTATTGGTACACACGGCATTGGCAAAATAAATGACAATGGCCAGCGACTGTTCGTGCAATGCAGCGCTCATAACCTGTGTATAACTAATACCTTTTTCAAATGCAAAGACATCCACAAAGTGTCATGGAGACACCCTCGCTTTAAGCACTGGCACCAGCTTGATCTCATTATCACCAGGCGCTCAGAACTGGCCAGTGTACTCCAAACACGTAGCTACCACAGTGCTGACTGCGACACAGACCACTCACTGGTCGCAAGCAAAATAAAAATAACCCCAAGGAAGCTTCACCACTCTAAGAGAAAAGGGAAAACACGCATTAACACATGCCGTATTAATAGCCCAGAGATCAGTGAGCAACTCAATAACAAGCTTAGTTCAGCACTCACAGATCTTACCTCGCAGAAAGACGTCTCCAAGCCCAATGATGCAGGAAAGAATGTGCCAGAACATATCGATGCCACATGGCTTCACCTTCGCGAAACCATGTACAACACCTCCATCGCCGTCCTTGGGAAGAAGAAAAGAAAAAGTGCAGACTGGTTAGAAGCCAACTGGGAGATACTGGAGCTTGTGACGGAGGCAAAGAGAAAAGCCCTAATGGCCTACAAAGCTGCCCCAGGACCTGCTACGTTGCAAAACCTCAGAAATACCCGGAACATAACCCGGAAGACCGCACGCTTCTGCGCTAACAAATACTTGGTTGATCTGTGCATAGGTATCCAATCTGCTGCCGATCAGGGAGATGCCAAAAAATGTATGAAGGCATAAAAAAGGCCACTGGACCCCTAATCTCAAAGTCAGCTCCACTCACGTCGAAGACAGGAGAGGTGATCGCTGAACAGGACAAGCTGATGCAGCGCTGGACCGAGCACTGCCTGAAACTCTACGCAATACAGAACGTTGTCTCTGACTCTGTCCTAATATTATAGAGTTCCAGCCTTACCAGTGCTGGATCAACTCGATGCCCTGCCCTCGATAGAGGAGCTCAGCAAGGCCATTGATCACCTTAGTAGTGGAAAGGCTCCATGAAACGATGGCACCCCTGCAGAAGTCCTCAAATGCGGTAAGCCAGCATTACTAAAGCCTCTGCACAACCTCATCTGCGATTGTTGGGAACGTTGTCACATCCCACAAGACATGCGGGATGCCAAGATAGTTACCCTCTACAAAAATAAGGGTGACCGTAACGATTGTAATAACTATCGAGGCATATCTCTACTCAGTATTGTGGGAAAGGCCTTTGCAAGAGTGGTACTAGCACGCCTGGAAACTCTGGCACAAAACGTCTACCCAGAAGCTCAATGCGGCTTTCGGGCTGGCCGGTCAACTATGTGTAACAGGGTGGGGGGAGGGGATGGCGGTTATATTTTACATAATTGGTTACTACTAATTAAAGAGGGTTGTGGGTAAAGGACAGCAATCATAACTAAATACATCTAAACTAGGGCACGAGGGGACTTTGGGCTTCCGTGACACTTCCGTTGGGACAGAAGGATTATTACAATCTAAACAGACCAACAACACTGAACACTAAACATAAAACACTAAAATCATATTTAAATTACAAATTACTTTTTATTCAAGAAAATTCACTCGTCCCATTAAAGGGAACATAAAAATCATAAAGAACAAATTGAACCCCAACAATAAACCTATACTATCTAAACTCTAAACATACTGTGAACCCAAACAAAATAACCAACTTAAACTCCCCACTAAAAACTAACTTCAACTCCCCACTAAAAACTAACTTCAACTCCCCACTAAAAACAAACTTTAACTCCCCACTAAAAAACTAACTTCAACTCCCCACTAAAAAACTAACTTCAACTCCCCACTAAAAACCAACATAGGCCGACATTACGACCTACAATATAATAGAATAGAAATAGAGAAATAAAAATAAACATTAGAACATGGTCATCTATATACATAAGCATAATATATATATACTATATACAGTAAATAAAAACTACATAGCATAGTCCCAACTATAACCAGTTCAAACATGAACCTATACTCCTTATACATCTTATAACATAATATGAATTATGACATAAGAATCAACCCAGCTCTAGTCAATGAAGACTAGAACAAGACAACACCGGTCTATACTCTGTACCACAGAGTTAGGCCACTCACTGGTTAATACATACCAGTTAAAACCAAGCATGAAATAAAAACATCTACCATAACTTATTCCCATGCCGGCCATTAAAGGCAACATTACATTAACATAATAATATACATGAAATAAAAAGAAATATACATTTAAAAAGAAGAAGCCAACATGGCGGATAATGTTCCTTCCCAAACCTCCAACTTAATCCATTCCCATCAATGCACTTGTCATAGACAAGTGGACAATATGCATAAAATAACCAAATAAAACATAGCATAAAATAACATACAAATTCTAAAAAGTAATTAAATCTCAACTCACGTCATATCCGAACAAGCCACACACAACTACGCCATATACCGACCACTGGTCTTCCACAAAATGGGCCATTTCAGACGGAAGTGATTGATTAATTGTTCTATTTATAGACGCTGACCGAACGTCTCTGACCGCTAACCAGAAATTCCTTTTTTTAACTACCCTAACATTGCCTTATTTCCGGTCAATCTGTGCTAAATATTATTCTAAATCTCCTATTGCTAAATATATACAAATCTACCTTATGTACAACCCTATATTAAATTAAACTACAATAAAAATTCTACCTATTACTTTAATTAAACTACACTAACGAAATCCCCATTTAAAATAATCAGAAAAAGAATTCCGAAAAATGACGCAAGACCTAGCCGCTTAACCTCGTTTCAGGGCTTTCACAAAATACAAAACAATATTTACATACATCATTTTTATACCAAACAGTCCCCCAAGTCTATATCTATATTACAAATAATAAAATACACCTACATTAAAAGTCAATTACTTACATTCTCACAAATCATAGCACCCACAGAGCACAGAAACTTAAACACATTCAAATGGACCACTCGTACAGCACAAAGCAAATAATCACACTTTTAATTTAAGTCACCGACCTACATTCATCTCCTAACTTTCTTTTTGCGACCCTGCAAAAACAAACTATCATACAAAAAATACCCCTCTGGCCCTAGATCAATACAAAAATTTACCCATTGGGACATACATAAAAAGCATGCAGCCTAAAGATAGGTGGAAAATGTGAAAGTCTCACTGGGACAAAAAATGCTGTACCTATTCTTAAAACATCTGACATCAAAGTCACAATGAGATATACGTAGCGTCCAAGTACGCCAAACAGGAAAAATCTATGCACACTACACAAAAGAGTCAACATGTCATAAAATGGGTAATAAAGGCATACAAAAAGTAAATATATCATTTTCATAAAAACATAAAAAAAGGAAAGAAAATGGTTACAAATAAAAAGTAAACAGAAGTGTAATGAAAAAAGAGCAGAGTCCTCTCCTGGTACAGCTTGACGTCTTGTTTGGCACACCGATTTCACATTAACTATCATAGGGTCCAACGAAACCGTTTCTTTAACCACTTTCAAGCAATGTAACAGTGCCGCCTGAACCATTCCTTTATTTACTACCGGTCCGGTTGGCACAACTACTTTAAACATGACTGACTGGGGTCTAACAGTTTGGGTATCCCCAACTTCTGGTAGAACACTGGCAGTTTGGTTGGTGAATAGGCTCTCCGTCACTGTGCTGACCAGGGGGCCGGTGTCAATCGTGGCCTCACAACATAGCCCATTAAGGCTGACATTTGCGGCAGGGCGGGTGCCTATTATCTGGCTCAACAGAGTGGAATCCCCATCTTTGCGATGAATGGCGCCATTCGCTCCGACAGTTGACTGCCTCCCTTTCATGCACTCTCCAGCAAGGTGGTCGGGGCTGCCACAGTTATCACAGTATCCAGCATGATAACCGTAGTGGTCTGGTTCACCTGAACGCTGTGGGTATGGATGAGCATCAGGGCTTTGTTGTGAAAGCTGTAGATACTCTATTGTTGTTGATAACTCACCCACCTGTTTGGCCAGTGCCAACACCAATTTTTCCAACTCTGGGCCCGGCTGTTTTGGCTCAACAGTCGTAGCTACAGAGTGCATCGAGTGGTCGTAACATTCCTCCTCGGACCAGCGGATAGCCGTATCCCGCAGGTCTAGGAAGGAGGTCCTAGGGTATTTATGGATCTCCTCTCGCAGGTACTTCCTCAAGAGGGGGTCTAGCAAGTTTTCTGCAAAGTGGTCCCTCAAGATTACGGCATCTGTGAGGGCCACTGTAAGACAGGTTTGTCGCGCTAACAGGGCATCAAATGCAGCATGCAAGCGGTGAGAGTAGGATCTCACAGTCTCTGAGACATGTTGATGGACTGTGAGAAACAGGCCCATTAATTTGGAGATACTACGTTTCTCTCCGTAGACGGACTGTAGCACCCTGATCAGCTCTTCGGGGTTGGACCTCACCTCCGGTGGGTGGCACCTACACTCTGCCCTCACTGACTCGCCGAGGTGAGCCCATAGCACGTCTCTCTTCTCTTCGTTCTCGGTGACTCGTCTCGCCCTCCAGGCACCTCTAATGTCCTCGATGAAGCTCTCCACGTCGCCTGGGTGGTTACTGCCGTGGAATAGCTTGATCGGCTCCTCACGGTGCAGGAAGACATACAATGTCTGTGTGGCTTGTTCTTCACCAGCCATGCCTATGTTGGTTTTTTTCTACCTATATCCTAACCTCCAACCCATTAAACCTAACCTTCCTAAGCTAAAAACAGTAATCATTGGTCTGTTTAAGCACGGATTCCCACTTCTAGACACCATTTGTAACAGGGTGGGGGGAGGGGATGGCGGTTATATTTTACATAATTGGTTACTACTAATTAAAGAGGGTTGTGGGTAAAGGACAGCAATCATAACTAAATACATCTAAACTAGGGCACGAGGGGACTTTGGGCTTCCGTGACACTTCCGTTGGGACAGAAGGATTATTACAATCTAAACAGACCAACAACACTGAACACTAAACATAAAACACTAAAATCATATTTAAATTACAAATTACTTTTTATTCAAGAAAATTCACTCGTCCCATTAAAGGGAACATAAAAATCATAAAGAACAAATTGAACCCCAACAATAAACCTATACTATCTAAACTCTAAACATACTGTGAACCCAAACAAAATAACCAACTTAAACTCCCCACTAAAAACTAACTTCAACTCCCCACTAAAAACTAACTTCAACTCCCCACTAAAAACAAACTTTAACTCCCCACTAAAAAACTAACTTCAACTCCCCACTAAAAAACTAACTTCAACTCCCCACTAAAAACCAACATAGGCCGACATTACGACCTACAATATAATAGAATAGAAATAGAGAAATAAAAATAAACATTAGAACATGGTCATCTATATACATAAGCATAATATATATATACTATATACAGTAAATAAAAACTACATAGCATAGTCCCAACTATAACCAGTTCAAACATGAACCTATACTCCTTATACATCTTATAACATAATATGAATTATGACATAAGAATCAACCCAGCTCTAGTCAATGAAGACTAGAACAAGACAACACCGGTCTATACTCTGTACCACAGAGTTAGGCCACTCACTGGTTAATACATACCAGTTAAAACCAAGCATGAAATAAAAACATCTACCATAACTTATTCCCATGCCGGCCATTAAAGGCAACATTACATTAACATAATAATATACATGAAATAAAAAGAAATATACATTTAAAAAGAAGAAGCCAACATGGCGGATAATGTTCCTTCCCAAACCTCCAACTTAATCCATTCCCATCAATGCACTTGTCATAGACAAGTGGACAATATGCATAAAATAACCAAATAAAACATAGCATAAAATAACATACAAATTCTAAAAAGTAATTAAATCTCAACTCACGTCATATCCGAACAAGCCACACACAACTACGCCATATACCGACCACTGGTCTTCCACAAAACGGGCCATTTCAGACGGAAGTGATTGATTAATTGTTCTATTTATAGACGCTGACCGAACGTCTCTGACCGCTAACCAGAAATTCCTTTTTTTAACTACCCTAACATTGCCTTATTTCCGGTCAATCTGTGCTAAATATTATTCTAAATCTCCTATTGCTAAATATATACAAATCTACCTTATGTACAACCCTATATTAAATTAAACTACAATAAAAATTCTACCTATTACTTTAATTAAACTACACTAACGAAATCCCCATTTAAAATAATCAGAAAAAGAATTCCGAAAAATGACGCAAGACCTAGCCGCTTAACCTCGTTTCAGGGCTTTCACAAAATACAAAACAATATTTACATACATCATTTTTATACCAAACAGTCCCCCAAGTCTATATCTATATTACAAATAATAAAATACACCTACATTAAAAGTCAATTACTTACATTCTCACAAATCATAGCACCCACAGAGCACAGAAACTTAAACACATTCAAATGGACCACTCGTACAGCACAAAGCAAATAATCACACTTTTAATTTAAGTCACCGACCTACATATGGATATGGTTTTCTCACTGCGCCAGCTACAAGAAAAATACCGGGAACAGCAGAAGGCCCTCTTCGTTGCATACATTGACTTGACTAAGGCATTTGACTTAGTTAGCCGCACTGGACTCTTTAGCATACTGAAAAAAAATGGATGTCCGCCCCGGCTACTAAGTATTATTGAGGCTTTTTATAACAACATGCACAGTACAGTACTCTTCGGTGGCGCCACATCAAAACCATTCCCAGTGTGTAGCGGGGTAAAACAGGGCTGCGTCATGGCACCAACACTCTTTGGTATCTTCTTCTCAGTACTCCTCCGATATGCTTTTGAGAACTGCTACGAGGGCGTGATCATCCATACTACGGCGACTAGGGCCGATGGAAATCTCTATAACAGAGCCCGGCTCCATGCAAAGTGGAAACCGTATTAATCAGAGAATTGCTATTTACAGATGATGCAGCTCTTGTTTCACATACAGATGAAGGGCTCCAGTAACTGGCCAGTAGATTCTCGGAGGCGTGCAAAGAATTTGGCCTAATAATAAGCCTAAAAAAGACCAATATTATGAGGCAAGGTACAGAATGTCTCCCAGCAATCTCCATTGAGGGTAACACTTTGGATGTTGTCGAGGACTACACTTACCTTGGGAGCAACATCTCAAGCTCACTGTCCCTGGAAAAAGAATACAAAGCAGAATCGGCAAGGCAGTATCCTTAATGGCAAGGCTCAACCAAAGAGTATGGCATAATGCCAAACTCACTGATAGGACAAAAATCTCTGTCTACCAGGCCTGCGTGCTAAGCACACTCCTCTATGGAAGCGAGACTTGGGCTACATACGATAGGCAAATAAATCAGCTCAATAGCTTTCACCTGCGCTGCCTGCGCAGGATACTCCACATCAAATGGCAGGAAAGAGTAAAAAATGTGGAGGTGCTCATGAGAAGCCATATGCTGAGTATGAACTCAATCCTGTCTGAGAGGCGCCTGCGATGGATAGGCCATGTCCACAGGATGGGTGCGGAACGCATCCCAAAAGCCCTGCTGTATGGAGAGCTAGCAGCCGGAACAAGAAAGAGAGGTCGCCCTTGCCTGCGTTTCAAAGACGTCTGCGAAAAAGACTTGTTACTGCCACGCATTGATCCCAAAACGCGGGAGGGCCTTGCTGAGGAACACACCTCCTGGCGGTCCAAAAAGACTTCTCAGTTAAACTGAGTTAAACTCAGTTAAACTGAGATCAAAATGTAATTAACATTTGCTGGTGTTAGATCCTAGTCTTGACTAACAAATATTAATGTTTAGACAATAATTACCATAAATGTGAAAGTTGAGCAATAAAATATTATATTTGATAGAAATGAAAATAAAAAGGATGATAATGACAAACACGTTAATTTTGTATTACATGTTAAACGCTTTAGCGATTTTCTCTCTATATATATAATCTCCTTTGCTTTTAGCCTTGGTCTTGCTACGGACTTAAATAGGTTGTCCTATAAAAATAATTTTACAAAAGTATAACAGAGCAGGTTTCTTTTTAGGCTGTTGGCACGCTGAATGATTTAGAAAACCTAGTTTGGCACACTGTTAGCAAAAGGTTGCCGACCCATGACTTAGGGGATTTAATGTAGGCCTACTCGTTTTCGTAATTAACAGTCTAAAAATGCACAAAAACAACAACTGCACTGCCAATGCAATCAACTCAGCGCCCTCACGACTTACGATTCACGAACTGACTTGAAGGTCACGGTCACGTCACTTCATTATCATTCATTATAATATTCCGCCGCCGCATCGCATCCAGGGTGTGATAAGTTGCCTTTTTTGCATCCCGCTAGGCACAGCGAGGTTGCCATATTAAGTACTGTTAGGGCATACTTTCCTATTTTCTAAGACAACTTCAATAAAATACCCTTCGCCTCTCATTACCTAGTGATTCATCTGCTTATGCTAGTAGCGCGCAGAAGCACTAAACTTTAATATTGTTCATATTTTTTAAATTCCCAAATTTAAAAAAAATCCTCAATTTTGCACCCCCCAAAATTTTGCGCCCTAGGCGGCCGCCTAGTTCGCCTATACGGATAAGCCGGCCCTGGTAATATCTAATGGTTTTGGTGTGACTTGCGTAGTTTCTCTGTAAAACACCTTTGCTCTTGGTCAAGCTACAGCGCTATAGACTCTAGGCCTACATGTTGTCATTTAAAAAAAATATTTAAAAAAAAAATATGTTGACTTTAAGGCTGTTGACACTCTGACACACTATTATCTGAAGGTTGCCGAGCCCTGCTTTCCTGCTCTAATAGAAAGCACAATTTTAAATTGGTTTTAGTTGTATAACTTTGAGGTGGAACAAATCGTAAAAATCTAAATTCTAGTGGAACTAGGAAGAAGTATCTGAGGGGGGATTTCCAAACATGCCAATTTGTAATAGGGCCTACTAAGAACCCCCTAGCTTGTATCTATAATATCTATGCCGAAACCGAAAAGATGCAGTTATTCTCTGCAGGCTGCTTACATGACATAGGCCTGCAAAACAAACACATTCACTTCTCTTGAAATGGGAAATTTTCCTCAATAAGCTTATAGTGATTTCTCCCTTAAACATTACACACGCTTCATTAGAATGTCGGAAATTTACTGAAACTAAATGTAGACTATGTCTACTAGCCTACTCATTTTCTTTGCCAGTGACATTAGAGGCGTGGAATGGTTGCCTGAACAAATAAAAAAAAACAACTGTACATCATTTAAAACAAAATATAAATGCAAGACTTAACTCAAGCCACGGATAAGCGTAGGACGCAATAATCTTCCGTATGGCAGGATTGCCTGTAACATATAAGATAAAGTAACCGATAAATAAAGTTATATTCCATATATCTTAAAGAAATAAAATATGATGTGACATTTAGAAAATGTCAATAGCCCTGAACCAAGTTTGACTGTTAGCCTACAGATTAAGGACATATACAGTAGGCCTATAACTTAATGGGGAAAAATTGTAGGCCCTATTATCAGAAAAGCCACGGCTCATAGTTTAACATTCTCATTTGACAGGCTGCTAATCTAACATAAATCACATATTGACTTAATACATCGTTAGAAATACACCAGCCCTTTTTTTTTTGTAGATAACAAAACTACGCTCACCGGCTCATCCCCCCCCCCCTTTTCTTTATTTTTCTAGTTGGGTTAGTTAAATCATTAAATCAAGAAAAATGGACACTACAGGCATAGCTCCACTAAAAGGCCAAAACAACAAAACTTATAATGATAATGAAACTAAAGCTAATATCCTAAACACACACTTTGCATCATCTTTTTCAAATCCAGGTGACAAAGAAATATTCATAAATTTAAACAAACTAGAAGAGATAGGAAATATAAATGTAGATGAAAAAGGCATTAAACAACTCCTAACCAACTTAAAAGTAAACAAAGCTTCTGGTCCAGATGAAATACCAGCAAGACTGCTTAAAGAACTAACTAATGAAATATCTCCAATCTTTAAAATACTTTTTCAGGCCTCTCTAAACCAGGGCCAAGTGCCCAAAGATTGGAAATTAGCCAATGTAACCCCCCTTTTCAAAAAAGGAGATAAATCTGACCCCGGAAATTATAGACCTGTTTCTCTAACAAGCATAACATGTAAATTACTAGAACATATAATATATAGTAGTATAGTAAATCATCTAGACAAACTAAATGCACTGTGCCCACACCAACATGGCTTCAGGAAAAATAGATCATGTGAGACTCAATTGATAGGCTTAATAGATGACTTGTCTAAGGGATTAGATAATAACAACCAAATTGATGCTATATTACTAGATTTTTCAAAAGCATTTGATAAAGTTCATCATTCTAGTCTTCTTAAAAAACTTAAATACTTTGGCATCTCTGGTCCCTTACATCAGTGGATTCAGGACTTTCTTATAGGCAGAGAACAAACAGTGATAATAAATGGCTCTAAGTCATCACCAATAACAGTAAACTCAGGAGTTCCACAAGGAACTGTTCTAGGGCCCCTACTATTTCTAATTTACATTAATGATCTGCCAAATTGCATCAACACAGGCACAAAAGTAAGATTATTTGCTGATGATTGCATAATTTATAGAATAATAAAGACAGGAAAAGATAGTGAACTTTTACAAAAAGACCTAGATGAACTACAAAAATGGGAATCAAACTGGAGTATGTCTTTTCACCCAGAAAAATGCCAACTAATAAGGGTATCCAAGAAAAAGAAACAAATAATAACAAACTACTTCATTCATGGTAAAGAATTAACTCAAACTAGCAATGCTAAGTATCTAGGAGTAATAATAAATGATAAGTTATCTTGGAACCCTCACATTGATGAAGTAATTAAAAAATCAAACAAAACATTAGGATTCATAAAAAGGAACTTTTACAAATGTAATAAGAATATAAAACTAAAATGCTATCTCACATTAGTTAGGCCTATACTAGAATATGCAGGATCTGTATGGGACCCATCAACTAAAGAAAACATTAAAAAATTAGAACAAATTCAAAAAAGAGCTGCAAGGTTTATAACTAGTGAATATTCCCAATTGACAAGAGTAACACCATTAGTCAAATCACTAAACCTAGAAACACTAGAGGACAGAAGGGCAAAGAGTAAAGTAGTAATAATACATAAGGCATTAAACTCTAATTTAGAAATACAACCCAATAACAATCTGTTGCAAAGCTCAGATAAACATAAAGACAAAAACACCTTCCTTGTCCCTTATGCGAGAACAAATGCATATAAGTACTCTTTCTTCCCGAGTGGCATTCGGGCATGGAATGGGTTGCCTGAACAAACCAGGAAAACCAATAACCTAACATCATTTAAAACATTAATAAAAATGCAAGACTAGACTCGGACCACGGATGAGCGTAGGACGCAATA
Organism: Anisus vortex; assembly: GCA_949126835.1. Classification (NCBI taxonomy): domain Eukaryota; kingdom Metazoa; phylum Mollusca; class Gastropoda; family Planorbidae; genus Anisus; species Anisus vortex. Next base: position 19,393,735 of record OX421494.1, read on the forward strand.
ATCTTCTTTATAGAAGGAGCGTCTGTAATGTATAAGATAAGATAAGTTCTACACATAAAGAGAAATATTGTAAACACAAAAATTTTACCTCTGCTCTAATAATTAGGTACAATCAAAGGCCTTCTCATTTTTAGAGAAATGCTAAAAGTTATCATAGCATGGTTTCCCTGCCTTAATTAGACCTACCGGTAGGCCTACTTTACTGTTAAGTTAACCTATGCCATGTCTAGCTGTAGCCTAAACTGCAACCAATGTCCAACAGGGTTCAAATAGGATCAGTCATAAGAATGTAGTAGGCCTAGAATGGCGTAGATTAATTCTAATCAAGTAGAGTTAATTAAAAGAAATAGTAACCGGTTGGCTTACAGCCTACCTAATTAGAATGGGCGAGTTACTTTTAAAGTTTTAAATGTAACGATTTGCAAAGTTGATAAAAACTCATTATTATTAATATTATAGTATATAATATATTATACACAAGAAATATGACTAATTTAATTCGGATTTATTTGAATTAAATTATTTTTTATTTCATTATTTAAAACTTTCTAATATTTTTTTTACATGTATTCTAACAATCTTAAAGTTAGATAGTAGGTCTACATTACTGTTAATTTAAAGAACTGCTTGGAAAAAATTATTGATTATAAAATAAATCACATTTTTTTAAAATCAGGTTTTCAAAAATTTAATCCAGATTTGTAAAATATAAATTGATTTCAATGACATTTTGAAAATGTTTTCTTAGAATTTAAGCTTAATTAATATTTGTTTCCAGTAAAAATGTTTTTTTTTAAAATAATAAATATCCATTTTATCTAGATCTATATTATGTAACAAGCTTAGTAAAATTATTTTCTCATTATATTCTAATACAAGTTTTAACTGACATATTCTGAAATTATCTTTTTTTAAAGTTTTAAACAAGATTTTGAAGATTATAATCAATGGTAGATAAAAAAAATTATTCTAGAACTCCTGCTTAATTACATTTTATTATTAGCAATTTTCTCAAGCCTCAATCAAGTTACCAAACCCTCAAACTGTGTCCAAATTACATCTTTTTTCTACCGACTCCAGTATCTATTTAAATAATTTAAGACTTTTCAGGTGATCATTTATAAATTAACTTTTTTTATATGTATTTCAATTTAAACCATACAAATAAATGTTTGTAATAAAATATATTCATCAGCAGGGCACTAGTATGTTTACAAATCGTCTCAATTGACAGCTAGCCAGGAAAATAAAGTTTTTTTTAGTGCTTTTTTTTTTATCTATGGAAGCTTGTAAAATAGTTATATTAGAAACATTATAGTAAAATTCAACATTACATAATTAATGATTGACATAAAACCTTCTTATTATATTTAAATCGTAATTTGTATTGATCCCATTTAAATTGTGTTTTTAAATCAATGCTTTAAATCAGGGGTCGGCAACCTACGACAGCGTGTCAAACTTTGCACGCAGAGCAATTTTCAGTGGCACACTCCTCCCAAAAACGGCAATTCCTGTCACTTTTACAAGAAATTAAGTGCTAAAGCAAGATGACTTGGCGCGCTGAATGAATTAGAAATCCTACTTTGGCACACTGTTATCAATAGGTTGCCGACTCCTGCTTTAAATCATCTTAACCTTGATGACGGAGTTCAAAAACTAATTGACGAAGTTTTTAAAACACAAAATTCTTGTATATTTCAGTTGATTGATCAGTAGTCCGGCATAATGCTTTGATAATTATCTTCTTATGTGTGTACCCTGTACACTAAATTCCATACAAGAGTTGTATGGCTTGTGTTTTAAGCCGTAGTGTGGACATTAAACTGCATGAGGAAAAATAGTGTTTTTGAATAAAGCAATTAAAAATATGCATTGTTTTTTTTTTTTTAAGGCGTTATGATGAACTGTACTGAACAAGAAGTCATTGAACTAGATGAAATGTCAAGACATTAATTCAACAAGTCTCTACTCTAAGTCTAATTAATTTAAAATCGGTACCATAATGAAGTACAATTAACTTGTGTAGAATTTTAACTCTAAAACAAAGTAATGGTGGGGATTCTAAATGCCAAATGTAAACTTTTGATTATATCACAGTTACAGCACATTTATATTTTATACATTTCTTTGAAGTTTTAGTTTAGTGAGAGCAAACAAATAAAAACAAAACAACAGATTATGAAACTATTTTCACCTTTGATATCCCCAATCCTATACAATAAATAACAATGCAACAGACTGCAATGTAAACATTTTGTTTATTGATCAAACTGTAGTCATGATGATGTGTTAACAATAAAACCACCAACATTTAGTTGTGAAGTCAGCATCCAATACAAACTTTTGGGTGTCCAACAGTAAGAAATGTAATGTTTGTATAGGGGTGTCAAACAGTCTAACAGTAAGAAATGTAATGTTTGTATTGGGGCGTCTTGCAGTCTAACAGTAAGAAATGTAATGATCAACCAAACTCAAGCAGTATTAAATCATTTTGCATTCAGTGGTAGACAAACACAACAACAACAAAAAATGAAGTGGATTTATCAACAAATTTCAAAACATGTCTCAGGAAACTTCAGATTAATTATTTTCAGTAACAAACAAACCAAAGTATTATATTCATTAAAACAATCGGCTCTAAAAATTTGAAATAAAAAACAAAGCAATTAATGCTCACTATAAGGACACAAGTATATTTGTAGTGTAAGACAAATGTTAGTGTTTCAAAGTTTAAAAATTTGGTTATAGAAAAAAATGTAAATATGAGGACTAAGAAATAATAAAATGATATCAAATTTGTTGAAATGTACAGAGAAAAAGTATAATAATACAAACAATAACAATGCACTTGTCTTTGTGGGTTTTTTGTTTAAATGAAGAGATAACAAGAAATATTGAAATTCATCAAGTGTAGATTTTTTTTTTACAAATCAGATCATTTGTATATTGTTTGGATGAAAATATATTTAAACAAAAAAAAATTACTTTGAACCGAACAACAGCAACAAGTTGTATTGATAAAACAACAGGTGGTATAATAGTTTAGGGTTTCAGATTACAACATGGACATGGCTATACAGAATTATTTGAAAACTTTTCACAACAGATTTTAGTGAAGACAATTTATGATGATGATGACGACTATGTGCCAATTAAAAGAATCATTTGTTTTGAATTAACAAAATATTTTTTTTTAATGCTAAGGTTATAAAAGATGCTATTTTGGATGGGAGAAATCTAGGAACATTTGATTTTTTCTTGTAAAAAAACCTGTCCAAAATGTTGATTTACTGTACAATAAGAACAAAATTTCATTGAGGTGTTGTTTATATGTATAACAATGGCATTTTACAAAAGTATGTTTACAATAGTGTTAAGATTTAAAAGACTATACATCACAAATGTTTCATTGCAGGAATTCCAGGTGTCAGAAGTACAAGTCATGTTGACCTGCCAGAAATGTAGCTCCCATTATGCTTCAACTACTACACTGCAGTCAAACCAGAAACTAACAAGTAGACCTATTGAGATTTTATGGATATTAGAGTAGAATTTCCTGACACAGCACATAATTCAGTGCTATTTCAAATACATAGAAATGGTTCAGAGAAAAACAAACTACACATTTTTTTTTGTAACTGTTAAAGTATTGGAGATATTGTAAGCTATGAAGGAAATAAAATAACAGATAGAATACAACTAGCCCAAATGGTGACAATATAAAGAAATGAAGACTTCACTGCTGATTGCTTTACTTAACAAGACATTATAAAAAAATATTTTAAAAACATGTTATTGAAAGTAATCAAATATTTTATTGCTAACCAGCGTGCACCTGTATAATAACATAATCTTCTAGCGATGAATTGTTGGAGTGAGTCAAAATTTAATTCAAAGATTTGTTGTGGAGAACAACACCAACAACAGGCATGTTTTGTCAATGAAATGCTTGTAAAGAAAAAAATGCGAAATGAAACTAAGGACTTCCTGTCGCATCTGCTGTACCAAAAATGTTGGGAGAAGGAAGGCAAGAGAAAGTTTTGAAAGTAGATTTTGTAAAAAATAAAAAAATTCTTACATATATATTTTTATTTTTTTCATAAACCAACATGTCATTCTCAAAGCAAATAAAAAAAAATGAGAAATAGAAATTGTGAATCATGATAGGATGGTGAATTCAGTTATGCATACATTGTCAGTTTTATTCAGTAGTCTTCACAAACACACCATTATTTACAAATCCAATCTGAACAAATTTTTGTTAAAGGCCTGGAGAAGTTTCAATGATAACAAGACCATCTGATATAATACACACAACTTCCTGTTATCACAAATTGTTTTCCATTTATTTTTGTTTTAATGTAATAAAAAAAATATATCACACAACAACTGAAGGAATAAAAAAATTAAAAAAATTTCATCCAATAAAATAGAGTGATATGAATCTATACATCTTCAACATATGTACATTACAAGAGATTCTATTGGTCTTTGTTTCACAGTCCTTTTTTTCTTTAAAGAAAATATACATCTTCAAGTAAACTCATATGAACTAAAGTAGTTTTTTTTCCCTTACCTAACACATAAATAATAATTTGAAAGAATTTTAACGAAAAAAACAAACAAAAAAAAACATGTATACCAACAACTTAAAACATTCAACCAATCAAAGTATTGTTTTCTATAAAGATCACGACCTTGACCCAGCTTTTGTTATGAACACATTTTTTTGTAAACCAATATTTAAATATGACTGTCTGCTGCACATTGACATTTAAGCTCATGAGAAAAAAATGTCTTTAATAAAGAACAGTAGATATTTTTTGAGAGGGGAGTGGTTATTAAAACAGTTGTAATCTTATGAATTTTGTGACAAAGTATTCCTAGTTTTTGAATATCAATAGAAAGCTATCAAAACCAAAAGTATAAAACAAAACCAAAAAAAATGAAAATAGACAAACTTTAAAATTCACTATGAAATGAAATGGAATTATTGTAAAACAATTTTTATCTGTGTATTTTCAATGGGTACATCAAATCAAATGGCAAGCCAAAAGAAAATCAAAGAAAACAACATGTCAACAAGTGTATTTTTAAAAAAACAAAAAAGCACTCTATACTGGCAGGAAAGACAAATGTATATACAACAATGCTCAACAATAGAGTCAAGGGGAGATTACAGCCGTCTGCTCATATTTACATCATAGCCTCGGATACATAGAAACTAAGACCTTTTACATCAGTTGAATTTTTTCACCCAAATCTTTTCCTTAAAACAGCTGTCTCGTGCTCTTTAAATGATAGGCCCTTGATGTATTTGTGTGGATGTACTATTAGCCTTGTTTTTTTGTTAGGGGGGTGTTACAATAAGTGTTGGGTTTGCAGCGTGCTTGAATGATAAGCCTTTATTTAATATGTGCTGGAATTAATATTATAATATAAACTAGAGATGCAATAATGTTATTCACAAAAATAACACTGAAACAGACATTTTATTAACTACATAATCGCATTTCTCAAATCAGGTAATATTGAATCTATTCTAAAGTTTGGCAATAATTTTGGTGCCCAAACAACTGCCTTCAGTATAAGTATGAGAAAGCTTAAAACATATTTCAGCTATTTCACTTTGTTCCATCTTACGCAGAATGTCAGGAGTGGCTCAATGCCACCGCATTGTAACCGCAGTTTATAAACAATCAACCCTGTATTGTATCAGTTTAAAAAGCATGTTATTTATTTGACACGCTTTAAAACTACTTAGCGGCATGTTATTTTGTTCAAACCAGATCTTGTCATTTAAAAAACTTAAACACTAGAAGAATGAAGGCTATAATTGTTGTAGAGACTTTTTAGAACAACCTGCAAAGTAAAAGTTGTACTTTTAGATAAACTAAAGTACAAATATAATGTGCAATGCACACTTTTTTCAAAGACAATATTTTCTCTATTTTCATAACACATGTCAGTAATGACTAATGTTTACACCCGAATGTAGATCTTATTCCTTGAACTGGGTGAAAGGTCAAACATTTTTCAGTGTACACCTTGGATTTCTTTTAGTATCTTTGTACTTTAGAAAAACAAAAAAGAAAAGAGCAGGCCTACAGATTTTAAAAATATAAAATGGCACGATATATTGCAAAGATTAAAGACTACAGTCTTTCAATATGCTGGAGGGTACTTAATAATAAGCTTAGACTTGTTCCCTTTATTTCAAATCATTATTCACATTTGTGGTGTTTTTTTCAATTTTTTACACCCAGAATAATTTGTACATTTTCTTTTTAACAAAAAAAAAACAATAGTAGCAAAATATTTACAACAAACTTGATTCTGGCGGGTTTGAAAATAAATACATTAAGAAATGTGTCTCCTAAATAAAAAGTTATTATTCAAAGCAAAGACTCTATTAAAAAAAAAGTCTTTTTAAAGGCAGCTAAAAATGTTACAATGTAAAAATTACTATATGTATATAGTAAATGTGTATACTATATGTATAAAGGGTATATGCTGAAAATAAAAATCTCTATGTGAAGTAGAATGAAGTATTTTTTTGTATGTACACTTTAGGATGTAAATACAGTAGTTTTTCAAACTCTATATATATTTACAGAGAACATGAATAATCTCAAACTGATTAGTAAACATGTAACAATTGATGTTGGTTTGGGGGAAAATGACACCATCTGGTGACAGTCAATTTTTGGTGATCACACAGAGATGACATTTCATTTTAAATCTAGACATAGGAGATGACATTTCCTTTAAGTTCTAGACACAGGAAATGACATTTCATTATAGTCCTAGACACGGGAAATGACATTTCATTTTGTTATAGACACAGAAGATGACATTTCATTTTGTTATAGACACAGAAGATGACATTTCATTTTAGTTCTAGATATGGGAAATGACATTTCATTTTAGCTCTAGACACAGGAGATGAGATTTGCTTTTAGTTCTCGACACAGGCGATGACATTTCATTTTAGTTCTCAACATTTCATTTGGTTTTTCCATCCATCAACTCAGTATCTCACTGTGTGTGACTGACCTAGACCTGTTTTTTTACTTTACGTTTTGAAATCAACTTTGGTTTGACTACAACCAATGGTACTCAGTCAGCATTAGGACACACCCGAGTAAAAAGATAGTTCTTTAAAGGATGGGTCGTAGAAACCAGCAACATAGAACACATTGGCGCCAAGGGTTCTTCCCTTCTTGGAGGCTTTGGAGAGCCTCTTTTTGAACTGGGAGTAGCTCAGAACCTGGCATCTATGGGATATTGTCTGAACATCATTTTCATCTTCATGGTGAGACTCAAACAAAGCATTCTGTAAACATGGAAAAAACAAAAATAATTGTATGTTGACTATTTTAAAGATATTTAAACTACAATGGCAAAAAAACAGACATTTAAAATCTTTGTTCAAAATTGTTTGGTTGAGCTGTAATAAGTATTCACAATTTATACCTCATTATTTAGACACCATTTACTGTCATATTTCATTAAAATGAATTGACCTATTCAGGAATGTTTGAAGAAAAAAAATGACAGAGCCTTATTGCATACATTGGATAAGTTTTGTCCAATGGGGTGTTGGCATAGTCAAATGAGAAGCTTATTGACCAATCAAGAGATGTTTTTTTTTTTAATTTTGAACTCAGTGCAACCCTGATATATTAAATTAATCTCCCCCTTCCCTCACACACACTGTACACAGTGAGGAAAATTCAGAAATATACAATTTGCTATTATAATTGTAAGGTTTTTTTTTTCAATTTCCATGTTCAATTGAAGGTAGCCGCCTTTACCAGACCATCTACTTTGTGTAGCCTTTCCAACACCCAGCTGCCTTTAAACTTTCTCCCCTAAAAAGTCACTTGCCCATCAATTATGTTTAAGGTGTTCAACTTCTATACCTTTGGATCGGTCAGCTTTTTGCTGGACTGAGTCTCCTCAGGGTGGTAGTACCATTGAACTTTCACCATCATCTGACCATTCCACCCTTGCCACAGGCTCTCAATGCGACCAATGTACGGGCAGTGGACTCTGCCAGTAGACACAAACACTGCAGAGTCGCCGACCGTGATGACCTCTTTGCCCCGGGAAATAGACCTGTAGAACACTTTCTTGGCTTTTCCTTTCAGGCCTGGTCTCTTGGTGCTATTGCCTGACCACTTCCAGAACTTTTTACTTGATGCTGACGTACAGAAAGAAAGTGTAAGAAAATAAATTCACTACAGCTTGATATACCAGTAGTTTAGATTTTTTTTTACATTTTCGTATGTATGAATATTTTATTTCAAATTAGAAATATTTTAAACATGTACATTTTTATGCAAATTTCCAAAGAAACACTGTCATGTTGATTTTGTTAGCCAATAGTTTAACTATTACTAGTGTAAATAGGTTTCAAAATAAGTGGCTTAGTAAAACATTCTCTCCATTACAGAAAAACTTCACAGTTTTTTTTAATGGGCATTTTTAAGTTAAATTTTACTAATGCAACTTAGAAATATGTTAGTGAACTACCTCATTTAGAAATATTTTGCCTATATACTTTAGAGTTTCAAACTGACTAAAAAGTATATAACTATATTTGATTACCTTTTTGCTTACCTGCACTTTCATCTGAATCAGATTTATCTTCATCTTTATTCTCTTCTTCTTCTTCCTTATCTTTTTGTTTTTTCTCCTGCCTATTAGATTTGGCAGCCTCCGTAGGCTTTCTTGCCTCTGAGCCTTCGGATGTTGTCTGGCGTCTTCTCTTGGGTAGGTTTTCTAAAGGATCTGGCTCATATTCTAAGAATATATACATTGTATACGTTTAAGGAATATGCCTATATTGCTTTAAAAAGAATTAGGCATTGAAAAAAAAGTGTGTCAGTAATAGAATAGAAGTTACAATTTACAGGAATATTCGGCTCATCCTTTGATGTGCGCAATGGAGATGCAAAACTAGTTTTACCCTGTGACCCTGAGCAATTCGGGTAGACACAGAGTCTGTGCTTTAGGCCTTTTTTTAATGATAATATTAAATACATATTCTTTATGTCCGCTGTGTGTTGTTAATGCAGTATGTCATTCATATTAGAATGAAATTTATTCAAATAGTTTAGTAGTTTATAATAAAAAAATATACACAATTTAAAGTTGGCACGCTTGTGCTTCTTAATATTATGGAAAATATTATCGGAAATTTGATTATCACTATTGAAAGCTATTATCGGCTTTGTTGCAAGGTAATCAAGTAGGCCACGATTTTTAGTTCTAAAGAATTTTTGGTAAAGTGTAAAAAAATCATATTGTATTCCCACAAATCAACCCCTTGAAAGCCCTGCAAATACTAACTTTTTTTACTATTTTCAAATAGATCTATAAAACTATGCACATTTGACATATACGTCCTGTGACATTGCGCCCGGGGGGTGGGGTGTTTAAAAACAGATTAATAGATCTAAAAATCGGTTTTGAAAAAAAACCAGTATAAGAACCAGTATTAACATCCCTAGTTAAAATTAAGTCTTGATGTCATACAAAATCACAAAATATGTATTAACTAGTAAACTAGATCAGGGGGTCGACAACCTTTTGCTAACATTGTGCCAAACTAGGATTTCTAAATCATTCAGCGTGTTAACAGCCTAAAATGAACGTGTTAACAGCCTAAAATGAACGTGTTAACAGCCTAAAATGAAGGTGTTAACAGTCTAAAATGAATTGTTACAAAGTTCTATATTTAATACAAAATTAACGTGCATGTGATTATCATCCTCTTTATTTGCATTTATATCAAATACAATGTTTTATTACTAAACACTCACATTAAAAATGTGTGGTAATTATTGTCATACCATTATCATTTGTTAGTCATGATGAAGATTCAATTACCTGCTAATATTAACTTTAATTTGATCTCAGTGTTACTGAGATATCTCTAAATGTTTAATATATATGTTATGTTTTGTACACACTGTCATTTAGCAGAATAGTTAGGTAGTAATCATACAAACTGGGTAGTTAATGTAATGTTTGAAAATATACATATAAATTCTTTGGTCATATAATATTTATACAATTTTCAAATACATTTTACAAGTTGATCATTTCAAAGTTATAAATGGTAAGCCATTTATTCTTTAATTAAAGAAAAACAAAAAGAATCGTTAGAAATATTAGCGGCACATAAAACGGGTTAATTATCTCCCTTTAATTAAAAATCTTTTGCACATTTGATTCAATAGTAATGGCAAAAATGTTTTGTAATTTTAAAAATATTACTGACTAATTATTATCTCTTTTTATAATCCAACATTATGGTATTCATTAAAAATTTTAATTATTAGAGGATTAAAATAATTGACGTTATACAGTTGTAAATAAACATTTCTGTTTGTCCATTCCTTCCAGATTTTTCCCGCAAATTGGCACAGTTGGATGCCCATTTTTTAAATGTTCAAAATTCAATCTGCTGCATTTTAAAATAGCCAATATGCCTCCACTTGAAAAAGATCTACATCTAAGAAGGTTGTAATAATATCCAACCAGTCAGGCTTGATGTGGTATGATAAAAATGAGTCCATCAATTTGAAAGTCTTGGCTTTGATTAGAAAATTCTGCTTTGAGTGCTTCGATGTATTTCTGAAAAAGCCCAACCTTCTATCTTAATATATGCCTTACTATGGGATGTGCATCAGTTAAATGTTTTAAAATTGATTTCACTGCAAGATATGTCCAGTTTCAATGCAAATCCATTCGAGTAGTGCTTGGAAATGCTACTCACTGAAATGTGTCGCTATGTCATTCAGAAAAATCGGGTTCAACAGTCAGTTTTCCTAATTTAGAACTGGAAAATTACTTTTTTGTATCAATAAAAACCACTCCTAGAGGTCTTTTGCGTGTCATTGAAAAAATCACTTTGCACGCCAGTTGCAGACCTGACAAGTATATTATGCACAAAAGGAAGCTACATACCAACTATGGGGAAATCACTAGGCAGGAGACGAATGTGCCCAATAGGAATTCTTCCAGAGTCTCCATCATCAAAATCAACACTGACAGATGCAGGTGCATTGTTGGAACTGGGACTTGCTGGAAACAAAGAAATGCTCAGTTAGCAATGCCTCAGAAAAAACGTCATTTGTACTTGTCATTTATACTAATTTACTTTGTACTATACAGTAATCCCACTAATGCTTTGGCAATGTCAAAAAGATTACATTTGTAGTTTACAAACAATTTTGGTAAAGTTTGCAATAGTGAGGTCAAGGTCATTTATTAAAAAAAAAAAAAAAAAAAACAACTTACATTTGGCAACAGTGCCAGGATAAAGACAAGAAAATTGTTGACTCCAAAATGCACAAACTCTTGTCCCTTCTGGCAAATGACGAATACTGTCAGGCCTTACATCCAGCACCTACAGATTTATCAATAAAGAATATGAATCATCAATAAAACATTGACTTCATGTCACATTTAATTCTATTGAATCATCAAAACCATACAAGTTTGCATTTTATTTTACTATAGACTAGCAGGATGTCACTAGTCAGTAGGTCCTTAACTTACAGCATCTTTGAGTACTTCCTCTTGACATAAAATATGCGGCCTACTTCCTCTTTGTCCAGCAGTCAACACACCATAGCTGATACGCAAATAAAACATCACAATCAAATTATTCAATTAATGTTTGTTTTTCAAGTAATACAAACATGTTATGTTTCTAGCTTGAGACAATAAGTTTTACTGTGAAAGATTCTCATTGAGCCTACAACATCATGATGAATATAGACATAATCTACTTTTTCTAAACATGCAAATTACGTAGTAAATAGAGCAACACACACAACACACTACTCACACATCAGGTGGCTGTATTGCTTTCACTACTCCTTCATAAAATAACCCATCATTGAGATAAAGAACTTTAAGACCTTCTCTCAAGTCATTTGTCTGAAGTTTACAGGAACGAGGTTCTAATAAAAATTTACAAAAACATTTGTAGCCATTTATATTCTGTATCTTCTCAAAACCAGCTTGTTCTCACAAAGTGACAAAAATATTTACATGAAATTTTACCTTTTTTACTAATGAATAAAATTGTAAGTCAGAGACATTTCCTAACAAGTTCATTTCAAATTTTCATACAGTATAAAAATAATAATATTTGTATAGCGCTGCCAACAAACATAATGTAAGCTCAGAGCGCATTTAATATACAACCAAAAACACCGATATAATCTCTAGGCTAAGAAATATAAAACTAATTGATGATTTAAAACTTTACAAACATAGGGCAAATCAAATAAATGAAGCAAATAAATACAAAGAATTGTATATTTAGGGAGCAAAAACCAAAAAAAACTGAAACTCAAGTTAAGAGATAATATTAATATATTCTTGTTTATGCAATAAACATTATTCAAAAACTGTAGACTGTATTTACAGTAAATGGTCAAACTATGACTGTATTTACAGTAAATGGTCAAACTATGACTGTATTTACAGTAAATGGTCAAACTATGACTGTATTTACAGTAAATGGTCAAACTATGACTGTTTTACAGTAAATGGTCAAACTATGACTGTATTTACAGTAAATGGTCAAACTATGACTGTATTTACAGTAAATGGTCAAACTATGACTGTTTTACAGTAAATGGTCAAACTATGACTGTATTTACAGTAAATGGTCAAACTATGACTTTATTTACCTGGTGTTGGTGGTCCATCTCTGTAGGTGCTCAATGGGAGATTATCATTATCACTTGAATCTGTACTCACTTTACGTTTCTTTTTTCCTTTCTTGGACTTGTTCTGATTTGTTCAACAGAAGATAATTTGTCATGAACAAAACATACATTATGATATGTCAGATCTACATTTACTTTTCACCATGAAGTGTCATGTTTTCAAAACTTGTATACATTCTCAATAAAACAAAAAAAAACTATCATTTTAAGAACTAAGCTTAGATGATGGTGTATAAAAACAATAGCATTAGGATAGAAGTATTTGTTCAAAAATCACATCAAGGACAAATAGATTTCAGCACTGCACTAGTTGTTGTAGCAGATATTTACAAGTTCACAATTGTAAAGTTTCTAGTAGTACAAAGTTTGCAAGAGAAAAAGGGCTAACCTGTTCTTCCTGCTGTTTTTTGTTTGCTTTAGAATACTTCTTCTTTACCCTCTGTGTCAGGTCATGCAGACTTTTGGCTTTCTGGAGTTTGATCTTGGAATGTTCCTCTGCCCTCTTCTCTTTCTTCACCAATATTGGGGGATCCTCATCCTCCCGACTCTCCTCATCCCTAGAGTTCTTTGACTTTTCAGTGGTTTTCTTTTTATCCCTGTCCTTGCTGGACTCCTTCGACCTGTCCTTTTTAATTTTACGAGAAGAGCTCAGTTTGGGTGGACCTATGTCTTCCAATTTCTGGGCCTCGCTCTCAGACTTCACAGAGGTTGATTCTACCATTTTTGGCACGCAGCTCCAAGAGAAAGCTGACAAAACTGGCATTGTGGACTCTTCCGTCTTCACAACACTCATCAATGATGGGGTTACTGGTGATGATGAGGGGGCCGGCTTCAGCAACGCAGGCCCAGCCTGCTCTTTAGATTCCCCTTCCTTCACGGATTTACTCAAGTCCAGGATTTTTTTGCTTTTGGGCATGAAGTTAGAGAGTTTCCAGACGGGTTCCCCGCGGGGTGACGGGGAGATGGCAGGTGAAGGCTGGGGGCTGGTCTCACTTAAAAATATCCTTTCACTTCTACGCCGTGTCCACTCTTCATCCAGAAATAAAGGCTTCATACAATTTAAATCCAGCTGTACATAGAACAAAGACATAATGTTTTTTTTAAACAATTAACTTTAGGGTGGTAGTTTTGCAAATGTGCTATTCTTGCTTTTGAATATCTTAGCCACTATAGGATGTATATAGCAAAAAAAAAAAAGGTCTAAGACACATAAAAATTGAATTAGGCCAAACTGCTGTATATACAAAACAACATTCTGGTCATGCAGTCTAGCTGCTGTAACTAAAACTACTGCTGTAAACACATTTGGTATTATTTGGAAAATAATTCAGGACTTTAATGGATAAAATGACTACCATTGCCATTATGATTCAATATTACCCAACCATTGCCAGGTAAATACCATCATCAACCATCCTAACACCAATACCATCAATTTAAAAAAAAAAGAATTTGGTTAAAACGATTGCTGATACACTAAGACAAATGGTACACAAAGTATTCTAATAGAAGTTTCACTTACTTTTTTACTTTCACTTTCCTTCATGACAGAGTTTGACTCAGAGACTTGCAACAAGCCAATGGTACTGGATTTTTTAGCCCAGATGGTTTCTGTAACAATCATTACAATATACAACATGAGTATTTTAGGAAACTAATTCAGGCAATTATTTCAATACACTACCCTATTTCAATACACTACCTTATTTCAATACACTACCTTATTTCAATACACTACCGTATTTCAATACACTACCGTATTTCAATACACTATCGTATTTCAATACACTACCGTATTTCAATTGACTACCCTAGCTATTTCAATACACTACCGTATTTCAATACACTTTTTCAATACACTATTTGAATCAAGGATTTGTTTCTTAGAAGTATTTTAAAATTGTTTGGATCATTTGAAGCTATAATAAAATCAGGAGAGAGAGAGAGCTCACCTGTGCCGCCAGTAGACATGTCTGGGTTTATCTTTTTAGGCCTTCCAGGTTTTCTTTTCTTGTTGGGACTAGATTCACTGGTGTCAGTATCTGAATCTACAAAAAGACGAAATCAATGTGATTGTCAGTATTACAATAACAAATATTAAATTATTATTTAATTAATTTATACACTCTGCTGAACCATACAATTATTGACTCTACAAACGTTATAGATGTATAAACAAATAATTTTTTTGTTGTTACAGGGTTATTTGTGGATTCCCAAACTTTATATCAAAAATTCACAAACCAATATATACTGGTATGTGTAAACAATGTTTTATGGCGTATATAGGTAGTCCAAAAAAAAACAACAACAAATGTTTGTGGATGTTTAAGTTCCCAAAGAATATTTAAGAAAAAACAACATGAAGGGACTAAAGGAATTGTAAACTAAATTACTTAGTTTTTCATTGCTTTAAAATTTTAAATAAATATTCTTTCTCGCTACTGTGTTGATTTTAAAAACATTCACAAACTATCCCAAGCATTGGTCCATTTTGCCAAACCTTCCCAAGCATTGGTCCGTTTTCCCAAACCTTCCCAACCTGTATGAACCCTGTGTAATTTTACATTTAGAAATAGCACAAGAATTTTTCTACACCACAACTGACCATCTTCATGCTTCCGTTTGTTAGGGCTTGCTTCGCTGCCACAGGGTGTGCCACTCGACTCTTCAGTACCAGAAGAATTGTTAGGGGCAGGAGACACTGATGCCGTCCACGTCACTGCCGTCACCTGTGATGCCGAGGCAGCTTGAGGGAGAGAAGACGTCATGGGTGCCGCCGGGGGTGAGGTGGATGAAGGACTCGCCACAGCGACAGACTTCATGGCGGCGGAGAGGCCTGGGCTGCTGAAGCTCATAAGTCCAGAGTTGGCAGAGGACATCAGGCTGCTCCTGGAGCCGAAGGTGATTGCCGGAGTGGTGGTGCTGGTGACATGGTATATGCTGCTGTACAGGCCACCGTACATACCAGAGCTGCTGCTGAATGTTGTCGCAGACAGCTGAGGCATAACTGGGGCAGTATGGGTGGTGGTGGTGGTGGTGGAGCTGGGCACTGTGGATGCCAGAGTCAGTGATGACAATGTGGCCGTAGGTGAGGTCAGCTGTGTGGTCAATGGGGTCAGGGCAAACTTGGCAAGGAGACCAAGTCCTGAATCTTGACTGGAGAGAAAGCTGGGCTCTGGAAATGAAAACCAAACATAAGTCAGATATTGATGCACCAAAATACATAGTCTATATTTACATTTTGAAAAATTAATCTATTTGAAGAATAAAATACTTTAATTACAAAAACAATTCATTTAGTATTTCAGTATATAAATTAGCCAGTACATGCAGCTGTATTTCTTTGTTTTCCCCTTCATTATTTGTTTTTTTTTTGCTTCAAATTTAAATTCAATATTACAATCAATTAAAAATAAAACTTTTGATCATGAAACAAATGTATGTCATCGTCATCATTGTACATTCCAGATAATTTTAATATAATTCAACACTAATGAAATAAATTAGAAAAAAAAATTGCTATAAATGAAAGTTTACTAAGTAACTTTTAGCTTAGAGATTGGAATACATTTAAAATAAATCAAAACATGTACTGAAAGTAATTTTAACTAAACAATTTTAATACATTCACTCTCACTAAGTCATGTTTTGCTTGTTCATGATAAGTTTACTGAAAGTAATGGTCTTCTCATTACCTGTTTTAATAGTGAGCAAAGAGGTTGCACTCAGTTTTGTATGCTTGAAGGAACTTGTCTTGCTAGAGCGGCCTTTTTTCTCATTAAAATCTTTGTCCAAGCTTTCAAATATGTTGCCACCGACTGAGAGAAAACACAAGTTTTGGGCCAAATGAAATAGCTGTGTGTCTATTTTAACATTACATGTACATTTCCTAACACACAATCTGATTATCTCTCAAATAAGACAATTCTCTTATGTCACAGCTAAACAAACAAACATAAAATTAACACAGCTCATGTCATTAAGAAGAATATATTTTTCCTTTCAACGTCACTACTGCAGTGTATATGGGTTACAGATGTGTATGTAGGTCAAAGCCATTAAAACTATTGAATAACTGAATTGGGTCAGTAATTTATGTCTGTCTGGTGTCAGTTTGGTGGTAGTGGGGGGAAGGGGGTTGGACATGGGAGAAGCGGAGAGAACCAGAAAAATCAATTAAAGGTCAGGTAAGTGGAATAATTGGGTCAAGAAGGTAACCATAAAGACTGTACTAACCATGACAATGTTTACTGTCATCACTGTGACTGTCACTGTGCTTGTGTTTATGTTTTTCTATAGGAAGAGAAAAAATTAAAATATTCATACACATTAGATCTACCCACTTGAATAAATTACTTAAATAAACTATATAACAAAGCCAAGAGGCTAGAACTAAGCTACAGCTAATGATCTAAACAAAGCCAAAAGGCTAGAACTAAGCTACAGTTAATGATCTAAACAAAGCCAAAAGGCTAGAACAAAGCTACAGCTAATGATCTAACAAAAAATGTCTCTCTAGAAAAGTAAACTACCACTTGGGACCCCGGAGCCTTTGATTTTTTCTTGATGCTTCCGTTCCGAGAAACTAGGCCAGTTGCTTTCATCAAAACCAAACAGATCTGTCGGGTGAAGAAAACATTGTCAATGAGACCCTTGTCAATATAACTAAATAAAACTGTTTGATTTGATTGAATGCTTCATTACTTCATTGTCATTATGAATAGACAGCTCAGAGCTAAATGGGGACGTTTAGGCTTCATTTGGCACACAAGCTGCGTATTACAAGGTGTCTTACGGTTGGCTATTTTAGTTCTTATGTCTTAGCAAATTCTGCAATTTTCTTAAGTAACAATGTCAGTATTTAGTTTCATTATGTTAGACATATAGCTTTACTGCGGCTAGAACTGTAGCGGGAATAAAAAACTTTTAAAATGAACTAGTTCGTTTAATTCACAAACTTTCCCAAACCTTGGTCAGTTTTTCCCCAAACTTTCAAAACTTAAAAAACAAATGAAGCTATTTCCCCAAAACTTTCCCAAAGAGTGTGAACCCAAGTCTTACCTTTATTTCTTTTCACTGAACTTGATGCCGACTTTCTCTTAAAGAAAGGGCCAGTCTTACTTTTTACATAGTGAATGGATCGACTCACTTTACACGGCTTCACCACAGGAGGTAACTGAAGCAAATTTGAACATATTTTTACAATACAATTCCTGAAACTAAAGACCTTATAAATCAATAAAATACACTGAATTTCATTCTCTATGGCCAAAAACTACTGATTTTTTATTATAAAGTTTATTGCTAAGTAATGAATTCAATGGCATCTTAATTGGTACGAAATCCTTAATATCAAAGAGTGTTCTAATGATTTACTTTATATAGTTTTCATAATTTACCATAACTCTACAATTTAGTACTCAATGGAACTTAAGAAGGATGTTTGGGACCTACAATGGAGTCAACGAATCAACCAACTAAACCATTCACTGGTTCACCGGTTACTAACTTACCTTTCTAAATACTCTGTCCACTAGTTCTTCCGCTGGTCGTTTTCTCTTATGCTGATGCTGACCATGTTCTTTTGTCTTGGATGAACTGCTGGAGCTGAGAACAGGGACACAATCATCACATCAACAAACCTCAATATATTAGCTAACTAAAGATTGTATACCAGAGACTTGTATTGCAATTAAATGGTTTAAACTTAATGGGTATTGGGTACAATATACTGGAAACAGTGAAATGAATGTCGACACAACTTACCTATCATCATCAGATTTTTTAGAACCTTGCTTTTTCTTTGGGGGCCTCCCTGGGCCTCGTTTATTTTGGTGGCTTTCTCTGAATAAATATTACATTTTATAGTAAGCATAATGTTATCCATGACCTTTTAACAACAGGAATATAATATAACCAAATGTCACTATTTACCCGCATTCAATTAAAGAGTACAGCGTAATTCTATTTATCAAGGCCAAGTAAACACAGCTAGATAGTCAACATGGTGTTATAGATAAATGGAAGGAAGTAAACACAGCTAGATAGTCAACATGGTGTTATAGATAAATGGAAGGAAACATACTCATTTTTTTTGTTCTGTAGCTTTGCAAGTTTCTTTTGTTTCTCTTTATATTGCCTTTGTACCTCCGCCATTTTAACTCTGACATCCTGAGAATCTGCACACATTTCTAGGCAAGGAGAAAATGGAAATCAAACAGGGTGTATTCATTGAATCATTATTGAAATAGATGATAAGAATAAACAATTGCGGAAATTCACTACTGAGTACTTGGTGTTGTTATGTGTAGCAGATTAGTTTGGAAGAGTTTTTTTCTTGCTTTTATTTTCATGGATATTTTTTTTTTTAGAAAGATAAGAGATTATTTGTGTTGTTTAATTAACACAAAAGATCAGTTTTACTTTCTACCTTCTAATCTACTTAAAAGCCACAAGTGCCATTGAAGATTTAGAAGAATATTACTATTCAATGTAGTGCTCATTTTGAATTAGATATTCATTTCCAGTTAGATTTGTGTATCTACTGTTGTCTTTGTCTACAAGGAAATGCATGATTGAACCTAATACTTATTCTTTATTGTTTAAGCTGCTAGTGTAACAGTGCACACATATATTTGGAATCATCGTTTTATCTTAGACAAATAGGAACATAATAATATCAGATCAAGCCCTGCATTGTTTACCTGAGGGAGTTTTAAAGTCTCCAAAAACCAAAGACGGCGGTTCCTTCTTGGGCAGCGACCACTTTGGTGAAAGATCTCGCCGGATGTCCCTTCTTGGTGTACACTGCCCACTCTTCAGGTCAGTGTCGCCAGGTGATAAAGTGTCATCAATGGCCAGAATACTGGCAGTGTCAGACTTGAATGAGTCACTGGGTGAGGGATAGATTCTCTTGGGGTCATCTAAAGATGAGCACTTCGGCCTCTTTTCAGCCAGGGCACTCAATAGTTCTAAACCATCTGCAGCCTGCAGGATCTGAGGATCTGTAAACGGGTTGTATGAAGATCTTTCCACATTGGCTTTAGGGGTCAAGTTGTCTACAGAGTCCAGGTCTGGGCACTGAACTGAAAGTGGATTAAGCGTCGGGAGGTCAGAGGTTGTAGTCTGGACTCCCTGATCATGCAAAGCTGCTCTGACCCTCTCAGTGGCCTGCGACAGCGCAGTGCAAGTCTGGATGCTGACACTGCACGTGGATGGCCGCCTGGCGGCGGATAAGGCAGACAGTAATGCTAGAGATGAAGATGCGTCATCGAAGTTGACCGGTGAGCAGCCTCTGGACTGAACGCTGGGCGGCCCAGCTTTGACATCAACAAACGGTGCGGTTAGGCTGTGGCCAGTGACGGGGTTCACTAGCGCTGTTGCTGCGGTGGCTGCCGTGAAAGTGGGAGCAGGCAACCCTTTGCCACTGATAAACTGTTGAGCTATTGCTTGGTGTTTGCCAGAGTCTGAGAAATAACATGGAATGGAATAAGCCCAATGCATAAAGGTGTGGCCTATTGAGTCATCAGGTAAGTCTCTTATACTTATGTCATCTAATGAAACCATAATAGACAGAGAACAATAGTGAGGAATACTATTGCTAGTTGTTGTTTTTTTTCAATGAGTAATGAACCAATTAGGGGGAGGGAGGTTTGTTCTTTTATTTCTAATCTCATTGGTCAAATCACTGATCTACAGATCTGTAAGTGTACTACTAGATCTGTAAAATATAACAGTGTACTTTCAAGTTTTAAATTCAAAACAGCAATAAAAAAAATAATAAAAAGCTTTGATTTTAAACAAAATAACAGCCCTAAAATAACAGCCCTAAAATAACAGCCCTAAAATAACAGCCCTAAAATAACAGCCCTAAAATAACAGCCCTAAAATAACAGCCCTAAAATAACAGCCCTAAAATAACAGCCCTAAAATAGTAATAAGACCTGATAAATTATCTGATCACCAATACATTTCTTTTGAAGGGCTAATGATCTGTGCATATATTATACAGAGTTTAAAATGCATTGTATGTATTGGTGTGACATGTTTGTATAAATATCTTTCAGGTGGGAGTTGCCCCAAGAAAATTGGGTGATTAAGTGGGATCTTGTATCACAAAGTTGATCTTTAATGGCTCAAAGAAAAGAGAACAGTCTCAGTCTTTGGTTGATTTGATTTCTAGTGGTCGTCAGATAGGTGTATAAAAGCAGAGAACTAATTCACCTGTGGTTCTGTCTGTAGATGTGATGATCTGATCTGGCAATATGCGATCATCTGCACTGTCACCACCTACAACTGGGTTTGTCTGGTGAAAGAAACAAAGGCCATCAGTGCAAGAAAAAGTTTGAAAAGATGCTTCTCTCAGGCTATGTTCAATGTTACATGCAGATCCAGTCTCAGATTATTTGATTGTCACTGCAAAGATCATGGGCTTTTAAATCATTCCCTGAAAACCAAGTTCTCATGGTTTAGTGGGTGTACCTGAGTCTATCCAAAACACAAAATTGTGGGGATCAGCTGGCCATGCAAACTCTTATTTGTTATACTAACACTTGTTATGGACTGTCACTATGATGACTATTATTACGACTCGTTAAATCGGATTCAATGAATATAGTTGTATCTTTATTAGAAGTCTCTAGATTCTGCTAATCTGTAGCCCAAGCTAGGGGTTCCTTGACTGACAGGTCTATGCAGCAATGTAGTTATATTCGTGATAATTATCTTCAACACCTTTCTCAACAATGATAGATCAAACAACTCCAGTTGTTGAATAAACAATTTTATTTAAATTGTAGACTCAATATAAACGATCAATAAATGCATCAACTGATGGCAACATAAGTATCAATAAAATGACATGAAATATACAAGTATCAATATAGCGACTTCACTCTACAAACTTTCAAACTGAACTTACTTTAAGGAGGTGGGGACTTTACAAAGAAAACTATCATCGAAGATTCTACAGGGTCTTAATACGCATTTTAACCTCTTTCTCTATAAAATACTGCGATCCAGAATTATCCTCCAATTTCCACGGTTTTGAACGAATTATTTTTTTTTTTAACTGCCCTCAGGGCATAAAGGTCAAACCTTGGTCGCCTTGGACTCTAATACGCACTTGTTAAGAGGTCAATGCCTTACTACGTCATTCATCTATGACCGATATTCCTAACACACTATATCAAAAAGGCAAATTTAGCCACATTAGCATTTTATTCATTACACAAGAGCCAAGACAAAAAAATAAAGTAGGATAGACTCAGGGTTAACTTTGGCTCCTAATACAAAGTTTTGACCTGTTTTTTTTTCTTTTTCAGTGTGGTAATATAACAATTAACCACAAAAAACACAGCTACCCAGCCTATTTGACCCCAGATATACTTCTCACTATTCAGTATTTAATGTTGAAATTGTTACCGTAAGTTAAATATATATATATATATATATATAGGGTTTTTAAAAAAGCAATGTGAAGTGAACACATCTGAAATTCAAAACATCATTGTTCATAGAGTAAAATTAAATACTAGAAATATATTTGAAGTGTTACTGACCTCTTCTTTGGCTAACCCAATATTTTTATTCTCCGCAGAGTTCATAGAAGGGAGACTACTGTTGGTCTGGAAGTGAGGGTGACCAGTCCCAGAAGATGAGGTAAAGTTGGTGTGTGGCCAAACTCCAGCTTCCACTACACAAACACATATGAAATAGAATGTAATGATGTATTTATGGTGTGTTAGTAAAGCAAGCACTGTTAAGGAATCAGAAGATGTGCTATATGTTTTTATATATGTGACCCCACAGAATGCTACTGAAGTCGGCAAAATGAGATATTTAGTTTAAGGTGTTTGATAAAAGATAAATTCATTTATCTATACAGTGGAGAAAAAAATTCTAAAATCGATCGATTAGTTCAAAAGTTGTTCAAAATTATATAAGTAAAGGTAAAGAATGTCGTTTTGGAGAAAAATGAAAAATAAAGCACTACCGATTTTTTACAGTTTAGCATTGTAACAGATAATAAAATATTACATGGATGAACAAATATTAACCAATCGCCATGAAATTAGGCAAATACTTTCATAATGAGTCAATACACAAGCTGTTAACGTTTTAAAGATTTAAAATAATATTTAGTTGACTTAAAAACAATTTTATCTTTTAAAGATATTTCGTTTGATATTATACAAAAGCTGCATAAAAACACAATTTTTTTAAACTTGTAAAAATAATTTTAGTTTGAAAATTTCACAGCTATAAGTTAAGGCATACAACATTACAAATCAATAATAACCTTAAAAATGACCTAGGACTCATTTTACACATTATGTTGCATTTATTGAAAAATCAGTTTTACCGACTTCCGTACCGTTTTGTGGGGTTGCATCACATATTGGTATATAAATTGCATCATATGTTTCTATGTTCATGTGTGTGTGGGTGTGTGTATATAAAATTCTTTATTTTCATTGTCAGTAAAGGGCATTTTCTAATGGAAAAATTACTTTTATATTTCAAGTATGGAATGGGTTGCCTGAACTGGTTAGAAGAAATAACAAAATTATTATCATTTTAAAACTTTAAGGCTAGACAAACTTTGATAGACTCTTAAGTTTTGTTAGCATCAATATTCTTTTAAGAAGTAGCAACTGTTACATATATATAAGAAGAGAATGGCCTCCTTTTTCGTTCCATCACAAAAGTATGCAAATTTGTTTATTTACATTTATGAAAATGAAACTTAAGGAACAAAATTATATATCAAATTGCAGATGCTATACAATCAATAAAAAAACAACAAAAACAAATGTTTGAATTCTTTTTATAAGTTTTTTCCTTCTTAAAGGAGTATTATTGACAAAATCCATGAAAGCTGTTTCTTAAATCTCTTTCTTTCATGATACATATTATATACTTTTGAATTCATATACACTAGGGAGTTGAAAAGAATAATTTAACTTGAAAATTTAATTCTTTGTTTTTAATTTAGTTTTAAGTTATAAATGTAACCTATCAGATAAATGCAAATTGATGAACATTTTTTTTTTTATCCTTAGGAAACCTTTACATAAAAAATATGTTTACCATTTTAAAACAAATGCAAATATTTGACGAGAATTATTTTTTTTCTGTTTACCTCCAGTGGCGACTAAATAGATTTGGCCTGTAATTGAATCCTGCGTGAATTTGAATCCAGACGGTGGCGTGACGGGGTAATGTGTGGGGCCAAACGCAGCTCCCCTGGTGTTGAGAGCTTGGTGGATTGTGAAGGGCATCTGGGCTAACCATGATGATGGGTTCACACTACCACCTGAAACACACAAACTCAAACTACAGTCTCAAATTTTACTATAATAAAAAAAAGATTAAAATTTGCCCCTTGGTTAATATTCCACAGATTTACTGTATGGGAGATAAGTGAAATACTATATTTACTGTAAAGAACATGGGAAATATTGAAATACTATATTTACTGTATAGAACATGGTAGATAAGTGAAATACTATATTTACTGTATAGAACATGGGAGATATTGAAATACTATATTTACTGTATAGAACATGGGAGATAAGTGAAATACTATATTTACTGTATAGAACATGGGAGATATTGAAATACTATATTTACTGTATAGAACATGGTAGATAAGTGAAATACTATATTTACTGTATAGAACATGGGAGATATTGAAATACTATATTTACTGTATAGAACATGGTAGATAAGTGAAATACTATATTTACTGTATAGAACATGGGAGATAAGGGAAATACTATATTTACTGTATAGAACATGGGAGAAAAGGGAAATACTATATTTACTGTATAGAACATGGGAGATATTGAAATACTATATTTACTGTATAGAACATGGTAGATAAGTGAAATACTATATTTACTGTATAGAACATGGGAGATATTGAAATACTATATTTACTGTATAGAACATGGTAGATAAGTGAAATACTATATTTACTGTATAGAACATGGGAGATATTGAAATACTATATTTACTGTATAGAACATGGGAGATATTGAAATACTATATTTACTGTATAGAACATGGTAGATAAGGGAAATACTATATTTACTGTATAGAACATGGGAGATAAGGGAAATACTATATTTACTGTATAGAACATGGGAGATAAGGGAAATACTATATTTACTGTATAGAACATGGGAGATAAGGGAAATACTATATTTACTGTATAGAACATGGGAGATATTGAAATACTATATTTACTGTATAGAACATGGGAGATAAGGGAAATACTATATTTACTGTATAGAACATGGGAGATAAGGGAAATACTATATTTACTGTATAGAACATGGGAGATAAGGGAAATACTATATTTACTGTATAGAACATGGGAGATAAGGGAAATACTATATTTACTGTATAGAACATGGGAGATAAGGGAAATACTATATTTACTGTATAGAACATGGGAGATAAGAGAAATACTATATTTACTGTATAGAACATGGGAGATATTGAAATACTATATTTACTGTATAGAACATGGTAGATAAGAGAAATACTATATTTACTGTATAGAACATGGGAGATATTGAAATACTATATTTACTGTATAGAACATGGGAGATATTGAAATACTATAATTACTGTATAGAACATGGGAGATATTGAAATACTATAATTACTGTATAGAACATGGGAGATATTGAAATACTATAATTACTGTATAGAACATGGGAGATATTGAAATACTATAATTACTGTATAGAACATGGGAGATATTGAAATACTATAATTACTGTATAGAACATGGGAGATATTGAAATACTATAATTACTGTATAGAACATGGGAGATATTGAAATACTATAATTACTGTATAGAACATGGGAGATATTGAAATACTATAATTACTGTATAGAACATGGGAGATATTGAAATACTATATTTACTGCATAGAACATGGGAGTTAAGTGAAATATTAATTACAAGATGTTTTATTTAAGTATTAAATATAGATTTTAAGTTAAGCAAATTAATAATTAAGGGTAAATATTTTAAAATCTCATTTCACAATGTTTATTCAATATATGTATTTAGCAAAAGGCTAAACAATTTGGTAACATCTGTATATTCAGTATATGTTATATGAATGACATTTAAAAACCCTTTCATTTACTTTAACATACAAATTAAATACTGTATCAGAAAGATGGTGAACAGATTACCTGTGACCACCAAGTTGGGAGGTAATGGTTCTGAAGAGGTGGCCTGACTGCATTGTGCAACAGTCTTCACACTGGATGAACTTAACCTGCAGAATTCACA
This sequence comes from Anisus vortex, assembly GCA_949126835.1. NCBI lineage: Eukaryota > Metazoa > Mollusca > Gastropoda > Planorbidae > Anisus > Anisus vortex. The sequence goes on from OX421494.1 coordinate 19,419,818, forward strand.
TAGTACGATTCATTATGATGATTACTTTTATAAGACTAACACTTTACATGCTTTACAACATAGATATACACTTTCTATACTCAACATTACAGGAGACACACCTTTTATACTTAACACTACAGCAGACTCACATTCAACATTCAACTTTACAAGAGATACACCTTGTATACTTAACACTACAGCAGACACACATTCAACATTCAACTTTACAAGAGATACACCTTGTATACTCTACTACATATATATAATCAAAAATAACCATACACTTAGGGAACAATTCATGTTTGTTTTTTGTTTTTCTTTTACACTTTATGCCTGAAGTTTCAGAAAATTGTAGTATAGTGACTCAATATCCAAATGAAACAATGTAACAATAGTTATTCATTACCTTTTTTTTTGTTAATATCAAGAGCTTTATTGGAATTGGTGAACATGAAGCCTAGATTCTATAGCTTGAGTAAACTACTGAGAGAACAATAAAATAAATCACCTGATATCACGTCCATGAGGTTCATTGGCTGGAGAATCTAAGGAAAGAACAATCGTACAATGGTCATGAATTATTCAAATCACAAGGAACAAATTGATATTATGGGATAAAGGAAACATTATCATTAAAAGAAATATTTATTATCTTCTCCAACTCCAAAGCATTTTGCCCGCTTTTCAGTTTTTCAGCCCCGTTCTGAAAATAACAGCTACTGGTCATGTTACATGATGTGGTACAGCTGTGGTGTACGTGTGGTAATGAAGTGTGGCTAAGATATTTAGTGGTCTGTGTGTGGCCAACATAATGTGCTTATGGCCTGCTTAAGGTCGTGAGTCTGTATGATTTGTAGAAGTTCCGAAAATATCTATATGCTCATGATCAAATAGCACATAAAATATAAGGTATATTACGGTATATAGACACAGTCACATCAAATTTAAGGTGTGTAGACACAGTCGCATCATATATAAGGTGTGTAGACACATTCACATCAAATATGTAGACACAGTCACATCAAATATAAGGCTTGTAGACACAGTCACATCAAATATAAGGTGTATAGACACAGTCACATCAAATATAAGGTGTGTAGACACAGTCACATCAAATATAAGGTGTATAGACACAGTCACATCAAATATAAGGTGTGTAGACACAGTCACATCAAATATAAGGTGTGTAGACACAGTCACATCAAATATAAGGTGTGTAGACACAGTCACATCAAATATAAGGTGTATAGACACAGTCACATCAAATATAAGGTGTGTAGACACAGTCACATCAAATATAAGGTGTGTAGACACAGTCACATCAAATATAAGGTGTATAGACACAGTCACATCAAATATAAGGTGTGTAGACTTGCATTAGCATGGAGTGAGGCGCGATATAAATGACCAATTAAGGTGTGTACACAAAATCACATCAAATATAAGGTGTGTAGACACAGTCACATCAAATATAAGGTGTGTAGACACAGTCACATCAAATATGTAGACACAGTCACATCAAATATAAGGTGGGTAGACACAGTCACATCACATATAAGGTGTGTAGATACAGTCACATCAAATATAAGGTGTGTAGATACAGTCACATCAAATATAAGGTGTGTAGATACAGTCACATCAAATATAAGGTGTGTAGATACAGTCACATCAAATATAAGGTGTGTAGATACAGTCACATCAAATATAAGGTGTGTAGACACAGTCACATCAAATATAAGGTGTGTAGACAGTCACATCAAATATAAGGTGTGTAGACACCATCACATCAAATATAAGGTGTGTAGACACAGTCACATCAAATATAAGGTATGTAGACACAGTCACATCAAATATAAGGTCTGTAGACATAGTCACATCAAATATAAGGTGTGTAGACACAATCACATCAAATATAAGGTGTGTAGACACAGTCACATCAATATAAGGTGTGTAGACACAGTCACATCAAATATAAGGTGTGTAGACACAGTCACATCAAATATAAGGTGTGTAGATACAGTCACATCAAATATAAGGTGTGTAGACACAGTCACATCAAATATAAGGTGTATAGATACAGTCACACCAAATATAAGGTGTGTAGACACCGTCATATCAAATATAAGGTGTGTACACACAATCACATCAAATATAAGGTGTGTAGACACAGTTACATCAAATGTAAGGTGTGTAGACACAGTCACATTAAATATAAGGTATGCAGACACAGTCACATCAAATATAAGGACTATAGACACAGTCACATCAAATTTAAGGTGTGTAGACACAGGTACATTAAATATAAGGTGTGTAGACACATTCACGTCAAATATAAGGTGTGTAGACACATTCACATCAAATATGTAGACACAATCACATTAAATATTAGGTGTGTAGATAAAGTCACATCAATTATAAGGTGTGTAGACACAGTCACATCACATATAAGGTGTGTAGATACAGTCACATCAAATATAAGGTGTGCAGATACAGTCACATCAAATATGTAGACACAGTCATATCAAATATAAGGTGTGTAGATACAGTCACATCAAATATGTAGACACAGTCATATCAAATATAAGGTGTGTAGATACAGTCACATCAAATATAAGGTGTGTAGATACAGTCACATCAAATATAAGGTGTGTAGATACAGTCACATCAAATATAAGGTGTGTAGATACAGTCACATCAAATATGTAGACACAGTCATATCAAATATAAGGTGTGTAGATACAGTCACATCAAATATAAGGTGTGTAGATACAGTCACATCAAATATAAGGTGTGTAGATACAGTCACATCAAATATAAGGTGTGTAGATACAGTCACATCAAATATAAGGTGTGTAGATACAGTCACATCAAATATAAGGTGTGTAGATACAGTCACATCAAATATAAGGTGTGTAGATACAGTCACATCAAATATAAGGTGTGTAGATACAGTCACATCAAATATAAGGTGTGTAGACACAGTCACATCAAATATAAGGTCTGTAGACACAGTCACATCATATATAAGGTCTGTAGACACAGTCACATCAAATATAAGGTGTGTAGACACAATCACATTAAATATAAGGTGTGTAGACACAGTCACATCATATATAAGGTCTGTAGACACAGTCACATCAAATATAAGGTGTGTAGACACAGTCACATCAAATATAAGGAGTATAGACACAGTCACATTAAATTTAAGGTGTGTAGACACAGTCACATTAAATATAAGGTGTGTAGACACATTCACATCAAATATAAGGTGTGTAGACACATTCACGTCAAACATAAGGTGTGTAGATACAGTCACATCAAATATAAGGTGTGTAAACACTGTCATGTGAAGTAAACAGCCCTACTCACCTCTAGAGGTCTGCACATGGTGAGGTCTAATTTGAGCCACTGCAATACCGACAGGAATGTTGTTGCCTGTGAGGAGACAGAAGGACACGACACATTTAAAAATGTGTGAAACGCCATAAAACAGAAGTAATCCTAAATGAATGTGTATATTTAATATTGTATAGTGTCAACATAAGCATCACACATATCATGTCTACGACAAACATAGTGGCAAATTTATTTAAGTGTATTTGCCTAGTCCAATAAAAATGAATTAATACTCTAATGTGTAGCAAACGTGTACAGATAGATGTATTACGAGCAGTGGAAAGATAGATAACACAGTGGTTTGAAGTCTACCTGTTAACATTTAAATGTACCTGTTAATATTTCATTTAAATGTACACACTACACACCCTCGTGAGAAAGGTTGCGCGCGCGCTTTAATTCCCGGGCCCGTGTTGAGTGTGTGTAACTCAAATAATAACTCGACATGTGCGATTGAGTGTCTGTATCACACAGTGTGCTGCACAATGTCCCCGCCCGTGGTGTATCGGCGGCCCTACTTCATAGAACATCCGCAAAGCAATGTGACGGAACACAGAGTCACAGTTATGCTTCTTGTGTGTCTTCTGTGCACGTGGTTCAATGTCACTTTATGTCACCACCTGGTTTATGCCGTGCGAGGATACTGGTCACAATAGCGAAGTGCTGTGTGTGATTATTTACTAACTATGAGGAGTGTAGTTTTCAGTGGATTTGATTAATGTATGACTAAATATGTTATAGTATTTATGTAGTTGTATAAACAAGGGGTCGGCAACCTACGACACGCGTGCCAGACTGTATGTAGTTTTATCTAACTAGACTGTATGTAGTTTTAACTAACTATACTGTATGTAGTCTTACCTAACTAAACTTTAAGTAGTTTTTACTCACTATACTATGTGTAGTTTTAACTCACTGTACTATATGCCCTATGTAGTTTTAACGAACTATACTGTATGTAGAGTCTTAATTTAGTCTTATAAATAACTAGGCCTATAATGTAGATAGAAAGTTTTTGTCTGTGTTGTTTTTTTTTACTTTTTATGCTGTTAAATAGTTTTTTTTTTAAAACAGTGCTCCATTCACACATTCACCACTTTCTATGGTCAAGGCATACATGGGATTGTGTTGCCAGCACATCGCCTAGCCGCCCTTACTTTTGACCAACTAATGTCAGATACCCATCAGAACCCATCAGATCTGGGTAGATTAAGGGACGCTCTCCAGACCCTGGAAAAAAATCCTTACGTTCACCGTGATTTAAACTTTGGACCTTCGGTCACGGTGCCCCTAATTAGCCTATGTAGTAGATTTTTAGAAATAAAATAAGCAAAAGGGAAACAATGCAAGAATGTCAATAACAAAAATAACAAATTACACATGTCTTTCCATTTACACGTAACAATACTTGACTAAATTTAGAAAAGCGCCAGGTGCTTGGTGAATAATATTCTAATGGAGAGAGCGTTTCTAACTGATCAAAGCAGACCTATTCTTGTATTAAATGTGGACATAAACTGGCACAATAGCACTCATAATTTGATTTCTTTTCTATTTCAGAAAATACAAGCTTATCAAGCACGTGAGCACCCTACCTCCTGGACATTTTTAAATACCTCAATAAACTAATTAGGTAACTACCCCTCCGCCAAACCACCAGGATTTTTTTGTAGACGTTTTTCTGCCCCCTCTAGCCCCATTTCCAAAAGAAAAAAAAGGGAAGGGGGGTATCCGGACACTCATGTTAGCTATGTGAAAAACATTTATTTTTTAACTCATAGTATCGCCTATCTGAGCCGACTAAGACTAAGACCAAAAGCAGACAGAGTAACATAATGACACAATCAAAGATCAAACAAGCAACGACTACTGAGCAGAGCTTCAATCTGCGAACACTGTGTGAGAAGGTTACTCAGTACCAACAGCATCTATTCCACGTTTTTGTGGGTTTACTAAAGGCGTTCGATCGAGATGGGCGCGCTGCACTGTGGGCAGACACTACAACATGGATACCAACTAAACCAGGAAAAAAAAAAGATGAGCTTAACCAAACAAGTAAAATGTCTCGACAACAATTAGCGTGAAAGAGACAAAAAATTGATGACCAACAGCACATTGATTACCACTGAGATCTAGATCGGGGTCGAACAACTGATGTAAACAGTAAATAGTTTCCACTTCTCTCTTTGAGGAACTATATAATTCATCGAAAATCATCAACCAATAAGCGCAAGCTGGAATAGTATGTAATCCCATCGGGTCAAATCGATCCAAAGGGCCGGTGAAGCAGTGTTTTTGTTTCTGTTGCGTCGGCATACTAGGGGATTGTGTGTCATTTTGCCCCCAAACTAATGTCAGGTACACATCAGAGCTGAGTAAACTCAGGGACAACCTCCGGGCCCGGGAGCAAATCTTAGCCTTCACCGGGATTCTAGCGGAGGACGTTCGGCACGCCGCCCCAACGACCATGCAATGGTATGGTCATAGCACAATATCACCTAGACTTGCTAAGGGAACATTTGCAGAGCAATAATGGAGTTGAGAGAAAAGGTTGTGATGACAACATCGTGGAGTGGGTGGGAGTGCATCTGCTTGATGCCATGAGAGTAGCGGAGCATAATGCTTATCACATATCACATATATCACATATCACATATATCATATATCACATATATCATATATCACATATATCATATATCACATATATCACATATATCATATATCACATATATCATATATCACATATATCATATATCACATATATCATATATCACATATATCATATATTACATAAATCATATATCACATATATCATATATCACATATATCACATATATCACATATCACATATATCACATATCACATATATCATATATCACATATATCATATATATCATATATCACATATATCATATATCACATATATCATATATCACATATATCATATATCACATATATCACATATCACATATATCATATATCACATATATCATATATCACATATATCATATATCACATATATCATATATCACATATATCATATATCACATATATCATATATCACATATATCATATATCACATATATCATATATCACATATATCATATATCACATATATCATATATCACATATATCATATATCACATATATCATATATCACATATATCATATATCACATATCAATTATTGCCCAAATGTTCCAAAAGACTGAGGGACATGTAGGAAACAGTCTAGAAACTTCTGTGAAAATGCGCGGCGTTAAATGGGTTCTGTGGATGAACCAACTAAGTTACTAACTAAAGCCCACACTGGCCGCAGGTCAGCAAAAGATACGAGACGTTTCCTTATCAAGAAGTGCGGCCAGCTGTTCAATCAAACAAAGCGTGGGCTCAAAGGACAACCTTTTTCTAATAGTTAATGTACAATAGAAAAGTCTACCTCTGACGCCTTTTCTAGATAGTACAGTAAGTTACCAATAGAGTAACTCTAATAGTACAATGTAAATACAACAGAACAAACTACCCTTGACAAAACAATCTACAATGTTAAAATTAGCATATACTTGCCTAGACTATGCTCGTTGGAAACATCGGACCTGTCAGGCATATCTAGACTTAATTTGGAACACGTCATCACGTGACCTTTTGAAAGAGAAACAGGGGCGGACAGGAACACGGTGGAGCCAACGATGGGAGGAGCAGAGCCGCACCTGGAAACAGAGGGAGGGTCCACTTCCAGGTATTGTCTCCGCCGAGACGCCGTTTTATCCAGGGCGTGACAGGATGCCGGCAACACGTCCGGTTTGCCAACTAGAGGAGAGATCTTCTTACAGGACGACGGGCCGGGCTTGGAGCTCCCCATGGCAGCAACTTTGCGGGAATGCAGCAACTTCCTGCAAGTGGTTTGAATGCCGCTGGCACTTGGGGCAAAGGATCTGAAAGCCGCCGGCGCATTCTTGAGCGAACCTTGACCGTGCTTCTCGACGGCGGCGCTTGACTTCAAACACGTGGGCACAGACAACAGCACCGCACCGCTCTCCCGGAACACACCGGAAGCACCACCGGACAAGTGCGAACTATTGCGACGAGGCTGTAAACTCTTCGGCAAACTATAGTCTATTGCTTCATCACAGCACGGCGTGGCATCGCCAACACTTGAAGGCACTTTGCTGCTCAGCTTGCTACAATTATTAACGTCCGCGACATCCAACAATTTTGTATCACAAGGCCTCTTTGGTAAGTTCTCACCGGTTCCACGTGCCGCATCGCCCAGCGCATCCGAGTCAATGTTGGCGCCCTCGCACGAGGGCTCGAGAAGAGCGGTGCGCTCCTCCTCTGCGTCACCCGCTGCGTCTTCCTCGGCCCCGTCGTCAATCACCAAGCCGTTCGCCTCATCGTCGGACACCTCATCGTACTCTTCCTTCACCCCGTACTCCTCCCTGTCCGCCAGCGAGTGGGCGCTGGTCACCGACCGCACACTGGGAGAGCCCACACTGGCCGTCTCCACGCTGGAGGAGATCTCACCCGCGGCGAGTCCACCTTGAGACGTCACATCCGGTGTCACGGAGACGGGCCTGGGAGAAGTGGGGGTGACGTTTCTGGTACGGCCTTGTCCGGCAACGATGGAGTTCATGTGCAAGAACTTCGGATCCGGACGAGAGTGGTCTTCCAGGGGGACAGTCGACATCACGGGCAGGGAGCTTTTCGTGAAACACTTAATGGATGGTCCTTTGAAGATCCCAACCTCGGGCACAAAGGTTGTGGCGTGGACCCGCTTCACGCCAGGCGTCGGATAGAATGGAAGAGAGGGCGCGGGAGCCTGTGTGCTGAGGTTTCTTGCCGACAGCAAGCCTGCGGACAGATGAAGTGAAGAGACATTTTAACCATAGAGTGATGGCTGGACAAGTCAAAATGATGATTTATCAACATGTGACGGACAAAGGAGCGATGGCTTTTAACCATATGATGATTTTTATCAGTTCGGCGGATCTATCTGATGATGATTTAGCGACAACATGACATATAGATCAACTGATCTTTTTTTTCAACATGCGACATGTTGAACATATGATGCTTATTTAACATAATATGACACACTATCATATAAAGTGATGTTTCATCAACATATGACACAAGTCTCAAGTGATACTTATACAGCACATGACATATATCAAATGACAGGTAATCATTTACAAAATTTAGTTTAAATAAATGATGCATTATCAACATATGACATATGAAGATCAAATGATGCTTTATCAACATATGACTTACATAGATCAAATGATGCTTTACTAACATGTGGCATATATAGATCAAATGATGCTTTATCAACATGTAAAATATTTAGATCAATTGATACTTTATCAACATGTGACATATATATATCAAATGATGCTTTACTAACATGTGACATATATAGATCAAATTATGCTTTATCAACATGTGACATATATAGATCAAATGATGCTTTATCAACATGTAACACATGTAGATCAAATGATGCTGTATCAACGTGTGACATAAATAGATCAAATGATGCTTTATCAACGTGTGACATAAATAGATCAAATGATGCTTTAACAACATGTGACATAAAAGAACACATGATGTTTCTCTAGCATATGTGACATAGATCACTTGTTTTATTCGACATAACCTGTTAATTAGTAATTGAAAAAAATGATACGACGGACAAATCAGAGCCATCAACACACGTAACTAACTTTAAAAGCAAATGATAAAATGAGTATGGTTTACGGGTTTACAGTTTAAACACAAATGATAAAATGAGTATGGTTTACGGGCTTACAGTCTAAACGCTCCATCAAAAGTGGAGTAAGTGACTTTTTTTAAAACCACGGTTCTGAAAAACGACAACTCAGAAACATGATCTTCCAGCTTCCAGCAAAACACATTACAGAGGATGAGATGAAAAGTTCAAGGCCGCTAGAGATGTCGCAATCAAGAAACATGACCCTCAGTACTTGAATCAGAATAACAACGTTCACAATAAGAAATATAGTTCAACTCAGGACTATTTATTGGCAGAGGCGTAGCCAGGATTGCACGGTCGGGGAGGAGACAAAGTTGGGGACGGGCGAGGGGGGGGGGGGGTAGTCCGAGGAGAGGGCAAACAGTTCAAATTAAAATAGAAAATAGTACAATGGTGAGATAATGTAGAATGTGCAGTCGGAGTCAAACTATGAACTCGAGCGAAATTTCATCTTTAACTATTTGAAAACTAATATTGTATTATTGTATCAATAGTTGAAAGCTTGATACTAGAAACAAAATTTAGCTTACTTTAATATTTCCTAGTTTTTAAAGCTCATTTGGTTTTAGCCAAAATTATTGTGTCCAGCTAAATTTAGACTTTTTTTTTTCTAGAATCAAGTTTTAAAAGATAGCTCTGCACTGACACAGTTGACAGATAGTGAAGACAATTAAAGCATCGTGTTTCTAAAACATTACTATGGAATGCCAAAAGTTATCCAAATTTAGAACGGCATATATAATATTATATTAATAATCATTAAGAATATTAAAATACATTTTGAATTTGTTTTTTTTAAAATATAAGCAGAGGCCAAATAATGTGAATGTCAACTTAATTTTCAAAATCTGTAAAACTATCGTTATAAACTATCGTTATAGTTTTAATAACTTATAGAAGAAAAAGGAAAAAAAAAATATTACAAAATCGGTTGTGCCTATGTTTTGGAAGAACGTGAGCGCCCGTTGAGTTTTATTCATCGTGCCTTGAAGCATTAGTGAGTTAATAGATACGAGATATTTGACTATCAGACGTAATTTTTGGAATAGTTTAGCTAAGTATCATAACATGGGTCCCTACTTTAGTTGTATTAGCAGATAGATGATTTAATCATTTTATTTCATTATCTTAAAGGTGATCTATCATTGTAGTTAATTAGCTTAAAGATCTATCATTTTAGTTGATTAACATAAATTTGATATATCGATCTGGTTGATTAACATAAATTTGATATATCGATCTGGTTGATTAACATAAATTTGATATATCGATCTGGTTGATTAACATAAATTTGATATATCGATCTGGTTGATTAACATAAATTTGATATATCGATCTGGTTGATTAACATAAATTTGATATATCGATCTGGTTGATTAACATAAATTAGATATATCGATCTGGTTGATTAACATAAATTTGATATATCGATCTGGTTGATTAACATAAATTTAATATATCGATCTGGTTGATTAACATAAAATTGATACATCGATCTGGTTGATTAACATAAATTTGATATATCGATCTGGTTGATTAACATAAATTTGATATATCGATCTGGTTAATTAACATAAATTTGATATATCGATCTGGTTGATTAACATAAATTTTATATATCGATCTGGTTGATTAACATAAATTTGATACATCGATCTGGTTGATTAACATAAATTTGATACATCGATCTGGTTGATTAACATAAATTTGATATATCGATCTGGTTGATTAACATAAATTTGATATAGCGATCTGGTTGATTAACATAAATTTGATATAGCGTTCTGGTTGATTAACATAAATTTGATATATCGATCTGGTTGATTAACATAAATTTGATATATCGATCTGGTTGATTAACATAAATTTGATATATCGATCTGGTTAATTAACATAAATTTGATATATCGATCTGGTTGATTAACATAAATTTTATATATCGATCTGGTTGATTAACATAAATTTGATACATCGATCTGGTTGATTAACATAAATTTGATACATCGATCTGGTTGATTAACATAAATTTGATATATCGATCTGGTTGATTAACATAAATTTGATATAGCGATCTGGTTGATTAACATAAATTTGATATAGCGTTCTGGTTGATTAACATAAATTTGATATATCGATCTGGTTGATTAACATAAATTTGATATATCGATCTGGTTGATTAACATAAATTTGATATATCGATCTGGTTGATTAACATAAATTTGATATATCGATCTGGTTGATTAACATAAATTTGATATATCGATCTGGTTGATTAACATAAAATTGATATATCGATCTGGTTGATTAACATAAATTTGATATATCGATCTGGTTGATTAACATAAATTTGATATATCGATCTGGTTAATTAACATAAATTTGATACATCGATCTGGTTGATTAACATAAATTTGATACATCGATCTGGTTGATTAACATAAATTTGATATATCGATCTGGTTGATTAACATAAATTTGATATATCGATCTGGTTGATTAACATAAATTTGATATAGCGATCTGGTTGATTAACATAAATTTGATATATCGATCTGGTTGATTAACATAAATTTGATATATCGATCTGGTTGATTAACATAAATTTGATATATCGATCTGGTTGATTAACATAAATTTGATATATCGATCTAATTGATTAACATAAATTTGATATATCGATCTGGTTGATTAACATAAAATTGATATATCGATCTGGTTGATTAACATAAATTTGATACATCGATCTGGTTGATTAACATAAATTTGATACATCGATCTGGTTGATTAACATAAATTTGATATATCGATCTGGTTGATTAACATAAATTTGATACATCGATCTGGTTGATTAACATAAATTTGATACATCGATCTGGTTGATTAACATAAATTTGATATATCGATCTGGTTGATTAACATAAATTTGATATATCGATCTGGTTGATTAACATAAATTTGATACATCGATCTGGTTGATTAACATAAATTTGATATATCGATCTGGTTGATTAACGTAAATTTGATACATCGATCTGGTTGATTAACATAAATTTGATACATCGATCTGGTTGATTAACATAAATTTGATATATCGATCTGGTTGATTAACATAAATTTGATATATCGATCTGGTTGATTAACATAAATTTGATATATCGATCTGGTTGATTAAAATAAATTTGATACATCGATCTGGTTGATTAACATAAATTTAATATATCGATCTGGTTGATTAACATAAATTTGATATATCGATCTGGTTGATTAACATAAATTTGATACATCGATCTGGTTGATTAACATAAATTTGATACATCGATCTGGTTGATTAACATAAATTTGATATATCGATCTGGTTGATTAACATAAATTTGATATATCGATCTGGTTGATTAACATAAATTTGATATATCGATCTGGTTGATTAAAATAAATTTGATATATCGATCTGGTTAATTAACATCAATTTGATATATCGATCTGGTTGATTAAAATAAATTTGATATATCGATCTGGTTGATTAAAATAAATTTGATATGTCGATCTGGTTAATTAACATAAATAAATGTCATCTATTGTTTTGGTTGATTATCATTAAGGTGATCTATTATTTTATTTATATTTTCAAAAGATAATGAATTTGAAAAAAAAAAGTTTCCTAACCAAACAATAAGTAGACAGTAAACAATGAAAGCTTGTGTTTAAGGAACGAATGGTACAACAATGAATATAACAAAAATGTGTACATTAACATACGCTTAAATAGAAACCTGTGCAATCTAAGCCATTACAACGAGTGCTGTATCAATAATTAAGATAAAGGAGTAGGCAAGAAGCAAACTAGTTTCTTTGAGTGGATGTTGTGAATATATTATAATATATAGTTTCATCTTGGGGAAAAAAGTTCCTAGTCGCGTGTGTGGGCAGTGCGTGTTGGTGGTACAACCAGGATTGTAGGAGGACACACCACAACTCAGCCCACGACCAAAGATGTCCAAGTTCTCAAATTATTCAGAACCAGACTACAATCTTCAGGCTGAGAATTGGACACGGCGGACTGTGTATCTGTATAAAAAGGGTCTGTCACCCCCCCCCCACACACACACACACACAAACATACTTGGCTGTGAGAACTACCGTAGATCTGAGGAGCCCAGAAGCGTACACTACAGTTGTGTCCCTTTATAAGACTCTTAACCCTTCCCGTACCGACCTACTTCTGTCTATGCTGCCTTTAGTTCCGCTATATATTCCTAGCCGTATTGAGTAATGGGGAAATACTGAGGAATGCTCGGATGTTCAAGATAGGGGGGTAAACGCATGCCTGGATATCTCTGCGTATTTGAGAGCCTCGGTGTAACGAAAAATGTCTAAATATGTTTTGTAGGATAGATTAAAATAGAAAATTGGTCAACAAGAGTTATGTTCACTTCTGTAGTTTCGATCGTAACATTACTTTTTCTGGATACCCAAATTACAGTGTCAAAAAATCCTGTCACGATTTACGGTCCGCTATTTTCCGTTTTAAAATTACCTAAAATGTACCAGAAAAAAGATGTTCAAGAAGCCAACATTTTTATGGTCAGATAAGACAATTATCGGTAATTTCGCAATACTTACGCCCCCATTTTTTTAAGATCAATATAATAATAATAATATATATTTTTAAATATTGTAACTTGTCACGTGGGACTCACTTTTTCTGGTCTAAATATACGTTACGCGTCAAGGTCAACGGTCTTAAAATGCGAAATTGAGCCAGTAAGAATATGCCTATGAAAATGTAAGGTACCCAGGTAAGGTAAACATGGTGCACGATGACCGAGTGGCAGTTACTGACTGGGTTCGAATCCTGGTGAAGGTTAGGATTTTTTCCCGAAACTGGAGGGTGTCCCTGCGTCTACACCGCTCTTATGGGTACCTGACATTAGTTGGGGTAAAGTAAAGGCGGCTGGGCATTGTGCTGGCCACACATCCCCTAGTATGCCGTGGCCACAGAAACTGATGAACGCTGCTTCACCGGCTCTATGATCAGTTTGGTCTGAAGGGTACTTTACTTTAGGTATGGTAAACGGCAGATTTCATACGCAATAAACTGGATGGACTGTCTAAGCGAGAAGAACTACAAGATGAGGAAAACAGAGATGAAAGCGTTTGATGTAATGGATATGAACGATGCCGAAGCTGTGATAAAGTTCATACTAACCTGAGGTTGTGACTGATGGGATGTTTAAAGTTTTCGCGCACACAGTCCTGGTTCCTCCCGATGGCACGGACGAGCTGACAGTGCCCGTGGCGTCCAATTTAACAATACTCATGACCGGTGGAACCGACACATTCTGCGATCTGCTCGGACACGGGCCACTATCCACTGGTGTGGCTGAGGCCACTCGCTCCACGCCGCTATCCGGTGTGGCTTCCGTGGCTGAGGCAACTCGCTCTATTGTCTCGTCAATGGCTCTGTCCTGTTCAGATTTCCTGGAGGTGTGTGAGGTTTCTTCCGTGGAGTCGACTACGATATCAGAACTGTCATCCTGGGAAACAGATTCATCGCTCGGCCTATCATCGCTTACTGAGGCACTGGTACTGGCACCGGGCTCATTCGCCTCGGCGCCAACACGGATTCCCGAGCTAACCGTTTTGGTCAGCTGGCGATCAGCAGTTGCGTCTCTAGCATATTCCAGGGCGTCTTTCGCCCCTGCAGACGTTCGGCTCTGCCTGTCCACCTGTTGGATCGCAATCAGTTTTGATGAGTTGGCCGATGAAGCCGCGGCCGATGACGGAGACGCGAGCGCAGATAGTAGAACGCCGTCATGCTGGACTGTGGCCAGGGGGATGGGAGCTGAGGCCTGGTTTGGAACGTTGAGGTGAGGCTGGGCCTCTGCCGGTGCTGTGGTGCTCTGCTGGCGTTCCGGTGCCTTCCAAAGTTTCGGCTGCGAGGACGCTTTCGTTTTTTTATTGGAATTACTCGGGCTGGAGACTGTGTTGGCTTTAGAAGGTCCAGAATGATGATGCGTCGTCGAAGTGTTGTTGTCTGCAGCGGGGCTCGTACATTTAATCCGAAGGTGTTCCTGCTGGTGCCGCGGGGTGCAGCTCAAGTTCACGGATGTCGTGGACGATGATTTTCTCAAGGTGTGTGAACTGTTTGAAGGTGTGAACGTGGGCGTGCCCCGCTTGTCGTGTTTACCGCCCAGCGACGTCGACGAAGGGGAGGAGCTGGTGGCGGAGGGCGAGCTTTTACCCTTCGTGTGATGGGATGAATGCGCCGGGGCGCCCTCCCTCCCGCCCCGACTGTAGTCGAGTTCCAGAGAAGAATGTCTCTCCAGGTGCTTGCCGGGCTTCTCTGTGGGCGCTAGCTCTTTGGGCTCCTGTTTGACCAGGCTGATGGGGGAAGAGTTGTGTGGACTCGCCTGGCTCTGCTCCAGGAATGAGCCCAGGCCGCCAGGATTAAGGCCGTAGAGCGCTGGATGATGATTGGCTGCAGCCACGGCAGACATTGAGGCCAAGTAGGCGTCTGAAAACACACAAAAATAAAAGGTCTCAGAAATTATATACATTCTATATAATACCGGTATCATAGTATTTTACTATTATAGACACATACATCACTGTCTAAATATATATAAAGGAAATAAAAGAAACACAATAGTCCTATAATGTTTTTCTAATGCAGACTGCATGGAGTAAACTTAAAAAACATAATTTTTAAAGTCGAATGAGCTTAATTTCGAACAAGCAGGAAATCAATTGGTTGAAAATATAACCTTAAGTCTCGAACTAAAACACGTCTATAAAAGTCAATATATAAGTATAATATCACTAATAATACAGTAAAATATATTTATTAAGAAAAACGATGCTTTCTTAGCCACACACACGGACACGACCATTTAAAGAATTCAATAATAAAGTGTGTATTAAAACTGTAAAATGCAACATAGGTATTTCACGGAATGAAACTGTCATAATGGGAAATCCCTCTCTTAAACATTGAACATCCTGATAGGATAAAAATACTGTGTTTGGATTTTCCCAAATTTTCAACGGACTAGCACTTTATTTATTCTAGGACTAGCACTTTATCACCTGTTTAATTCCAACCATTTTGTTTATATCTCAAGACCCCCCCTCCAACCCTACCCCATCGCCTTATTTACCCCCAAAGCTTTCATTCAATTCAAACAAGTGTCGACCGTGTTGAACCATTTTACTCCCACACAAGTTACACAATGTCGACCATGTTGAACCATTTTACTCCCACACAAGTTACACAATGTCGACCATGTTGAACCATTTTACTCCCACACAAGTTACACAATGTCGACCATGTTGAACCATTTTACTCCCACACAAGTTACACAATGTCGACCATGTTGAACCATTTTACTCCCACACAAGTTACACAATGTCGACCATGTTGAACCATTTTACTCCCACACAAGTTACACAATGTCGACCATGTTGAACCATTTTACTCCCACACAAGTTACACAATGTCGAAAAGTCGAACCCTTGGAAATGAACACAAAAGCTTGGCGCGAATGCCACCCCAGCCGCTAATAAAACCTTGGCGAATGCCGCCCCCACCGCATCAACAGACCTCCCCAAAATCAGATATTAGAGAATAAGTTGAAACCTAATCGTCTTCAATTATTATTTCTATCATTGCACACAGTCAGACTTGATCTCCTCATAGCCGCCTTACCCTTGTCACCGCCCAGCTTCCCTCCAACTACACATCACCAGCAAACAAAACGGGTTGTCCCAAATATGAAATATGTGAACATGGTGAAATGACATCATTTGTGGACAAGTGGACAGCCTGCTGCGTGTCGTGAATCAAGTGAAATGAGTTGTTGATCGAAATTTGAAGAAGAAGAAAACATGAATTCGGAGAAATTGTTGTTTCTGAATAGGGTTGCCAGACATCCGGCAAAAGGAGGACATGGCATTGTGTACTCCGTCCAGAAGGCAAAGCACAAAAACCTTTTAAATGTCCGGCTTTTTTACGCCAAAGGTTTTAAAAGTCCTTAGTTCACTTTTTATGTTCTTATTTACTGTCAATAAGTGGCTGGGTCGAGTAAAGCACAACTTTGTCGTATACCTGTTTAGCAGGAAATGTAATGAATTAGATTGTGTTATCTAATGTGTTGTTAGGTTAATAATTGCAGTGGAGTTAGTTTTTTCAAAGTTTCCCAAATGCAAGTTGCTTTTCATAGTTACTAAAAATGTATGAACTTTTTTTCTGTATCCCTGGACACAATGGCAATGTGGAAAGAGTGTTCTCATTGATAAACGCTCAATGGACAATGGAAAGAAACAGACTCTCAGTAAACTTTGTAAATGGCATCATTCTTACAAAGTACAACTTGAAAAATCTCACATGTAACCTAAACAGTTTTATACATAGATCTATGTGCTTGCCAACATTACAAGGATCTTTTTTAAAAAGTTGTCTCCTCAGAGAAATATGTTGTTTAATTAAGAAGAAATGATAATATATTAACTGTAGCATTGCGTGTTTAATTTTCAAATAATATAGTATTGTTGCATTTATTTTGAAAAATTGAATTCATACTTAATTTTTTTACAATACTTTTTCTTGGTTAATTTACTAATAGATAATTATTGGCAACCATTGTAGTCAAACTGTACTGATTGCTGGTTAAATCCGCATTCAATTGAAAATTTTTTAAGGATTTCAATTAAACACTCAATGTGTCCTCCTTTCGGTACCAATATGTCCTCCTTTGTCCTCCTTTTTGTCTCTCTGTGTCCTCCTTTTTTATGTATGACTGTGAAACATGGACACTTACAGCAGATCTGCAGAAAAGAATCAGAGCCATGGAAATGAGATGCCTACGTAAAATTTTAAACATCTCCTACAAAGATCGAGTTACAAATGAGGCTGTCCGCGAGCAAATCACCTACGTCATCGGCCCTCATGAGGATCTACTCAGTGCCATTAAATCGAGAAAACTCCGATGGTATGGGCATGTGGCAAGATCCGAAGGCCTGGCGAAAACCATCCTGCAGGGCACAGTGCGAGGTAGAAGAAAGTGAGGCAGGCAGAAGAGACGATGGGATGGTGACATCAAGGAGTGGACCGGCTTGTCTCTTGCAGACTCCCAGAGGACCGAGACAAATGGCGCAAAATTATCCAACTGTAAAAAAATGGTGCCCCAACGACCCTCGCTCGGGTTATGGGATAGAAGAAGAAGAAGAAGAAAGTCCTCCTTTTGGTACCCATGTATCTGGCAACCCTATTTCTGAATGATGTAGAGCAGGAGTTGGTTTGAGCTACGGCATGTTTGCCAGACTTGGCACGCAGATCGACCCCTAAAAGGCAATTCAAGTCTCTTGTACGGAAAATTGAGTGCTAGAGCAGGATGACCTTTTGGATCTCGCCCCGCTGAATGAATTGGAAATTCTACTTTGGCACATTGTTAGCAAACGGTTGCCGACTTCTCTTGTAGAGCATTTTATTGGCACGGTAGCTACAAGGTGATATCAAAACTACTGATGTAGAGCATTTCATTGGCCGGTTCCTACAAGGTGATATCAAAACTACTGATGTAGAGCATTTCATTGGCGGGTAGCTACAAGGTGATATCAAAACTACTGATGTAGAGCATTTCATTGGCCGGTACCTACAAGGTGATATCAAAACTACTGATGTAGAGCATTTCATTGGCCGGTTCCTACAAGGTGATATCAAAACGTTCCTATCTGACCCGGACAAGGTGATCAATTGGCAGCGCGTTAGGATTGATATTCCAAAGGTCTCAGTTTCAAAAGCCAGGCTATCGTCATGTTTGTTGTTGTTTTTTTTTAATAATGGGTAGCTGTTGTTAGTTGGGGCAAAGTAAATGTAGCCCAAGGAATGGACCCAGTCACTCATAATACCACTGCCCAAAACTCCTACTATCACGTGGATTTACCCTATGAACAAGTATGATATCATCTTTTTGTAACGCCACATGCCAAATAACATCGCTATTACAAGCTAGCACAGTGCTGGAAAAACGACTACAACAGCAAGTTAAAAAATGTATGAATAACGTCTTTCAACTGAACAGCTGGCAAGGAGAGATACGTTTAAAAGAAAACAACAATTACGCTAATTCAAAGCGATTATAAAAAGTTTTAAAATATTACCCTATGTTTTTGTAGAGGGATAGAAAAGAAACTATAAAGAAATTTTGATAATATATAAAGAACAACACGTGGTTCTTTCTTACTCTAAAATATTTGTCAAATTCCTAAACCTTCTCCCAAACATTTCCGAAACTTTACCCCCCCCCCCCTCCCACACCCACACAAAAAAATATATAATTTTAGCAGGGACAGCGTGCCGGAACAGTATGTCGATAAAGTGTGCCGGAACAGTATGTCGATAAAGTGTGCCGGAACAGTATGTCGATAAAGTGTGCCGGAACAGTATGTCGATAAAGTGTGCCGGAACAGTATGTCGATAAAGTGTGCCGGTACAGTATGTCGATAAAGTGTGCCGGTACAGTATGTCGATACGGAACAGTATGTCGATAAAGTGTGCCGGTACAGTATGTCGATAAAGTGTGCCGGTACAGTATGTCGATAAAGTGTGCCGGTACAGTATGTCGATAAAGTGTGCCGGTACAGTATGTCGATAAAGTGTGCCGGTACAGTATGTCGATACGGAACAGTATGTCGATAAAGTGTGCCGGTACAGTATGTCGATAAAGTGTGCCGGTACAGTATGTCGATAAAGTGTGCCGGTACAGTATGTCGATAAAGTGTGCCGGTACAGTATGTCGATAAAGTGTGCCGGAACAGTATGTCGATAAAGTGTGCCGGTACAGTATGTCGATAAAGTGTGCCGGTACAGTATGTCAATAAAGTGTGCCGGTACAGTATGTCGATAAAGTGTGCCGGTACAGTATGTCGATAAAGTGTGCCGGAACAGTATGCCGGTACATTATATAGATAGTGGTGAACATTATATTTGTGTATGTTTATTCAATACTCACAGAAATCACAGAAACAGCTCTCGTTTAATTTCATTAAAGCGAAATCCTGACATGAGGAAAAGACTCCTTCCTTAAACAACATAATTATTTTATTTTTCATCAATACTTTTGCGCTGCAAGATATATCGCTGCAAGTCCATTATAGCGAACTTTCACAACTTTCCTAAACTTTGGTTAGTTTTCTGAACTTTCCCCACACTTAAAAAGTAGTTGTGTTTTTCCCAAAAGCTTTCGCAAACTTAAGAAACCCATATGAACCCAGTAACACTATTTATGTACCCTTAAATAATCACCCCATATGAATACCGTCTCAATGGTGTGTGCTACACTGAGGCTAGTTTAGTAAAGTACCGTTAAAGCTATTTATTGATAAAACTACAGTAACACACGTTATAAAAATGAACGTGCTTAACGCAATTAAAATAGAACTCTGAGACAGTTGGATATTTATACCGGTACTCAAGTTTCCCAATCACCGGTTCACGACCCGGGTTTTGTTTCGGGCCTAAAAAAAGAAAAGCAAGAAGAAAAAAGTTCCAAATGTAAATTAGATTATTGGGCTGTAGACGGACCTATAACAGAATATTTCGCCCCAAGCGGACGTTTTGTGATAGTTGAACTTTGAGCCCGATATTAGTTACAGCGCTCGAGTATAGATGTCATTAGTCTAGAGAAGTGTATGGCAATTCATGTTTTATGTTACAGATGTTAGTGGACAAGGAAGTACAAGTATACAATATATAACCGGAGCACGAACAACACAAGTTTGGGAAGCGATGCTATCGAGTGGCAAACTAGCAGTAGGACTCGAACCCATTCTCATCGGCGTGCACATAGCTTCGCCTGAATCTAAAGTACATAGCCAACTACAATGGGTTCATCCTGAAACAACAGCAACACTCGACAGAGAATGTTGTTACTGGAAAATACAACTGGAGCTTTTAGACTTTCAGTCAGACGAATGATGAAGCAATGGCTTCTCTAGATGGCCTCGCCTACAAAGTACATGACCTTCTGGTGTACAGCTTGTTGTGAATTGAACCATCTCTATAAAAACAAAAATGTAGCCTTACATCAAACCTACTCATTTTAGTCTTTGCCATGCCACGAAGGACTCCATAAAAACAATAGAACGTTTTCTCCTATGCTGCAATTAGATAGAGCCCGCGCGCTTTTTTGTGTCATTTCAAAGAGAGGCTGTGTACGATTTGAAGCTAGAATAAAGTGTTTGTTTCGTATTGCAATTTCATACACGTTCGACAATATCTCTACTATTTCTCTACTAAACTATGATATTAAAAACGCAAGCACCAAGATCCTGGACCACCGACATTGATCTAAAGT
This sequence comes from Anisus vortex, assembly GCA_949126835.1. Lineage (NCBI taxonomy): Eukaryota > Metazoa > Mollusca > Gastropoda > Planorbidae > Anisus > Anisus vortex. Next base: position 19,441,324 of record OX421494.1, read on the forward strand.
ATTCTACGGGGGGGGGGGGGGGGGGGCGATGACGTTCCCGGGGGCGATAGGGGGCGGTGAAGGGTACAAACGTACCTGATATAATTTGAACACCTTAGTTATTTTAATCGATTCGTTTTCGAATGAACTGTGATGTACACGCTGCTAGATATCTAATCCACTAATATTAATGATATTTTGATCTCAGTTTTACTGATATGTTGTCAATTTTACTGAGATGTTCTTTAATGCATTTAAAACCTTTATTAAGTTTATTGACGAGTCTTAACAAATATGCATGCATAAAAGATCTCAAAGAAAGACATTTCCGGTCTTATTCGATCATTTAATTAAAAAAGAACATGTTATTGATTGTACCAAAAGCTGTTGGAGATTAAATTTTATTTCATTTCCAAAAAATGGTGCTTAAAGAAAACGATGGATTGTGAAAGTCAGAAGTGAAATTTCACCTTTTTATAATATTAAACTTATTTCCTAATGGAAAAGAATGTTCGTTTATGATTATGATTATGTTTTTTATGATTCTACGCATTGTGTTTTTTAATAACCAAAAAACACAACTCTTGACTAATTTATTTTGTAAAAAAATATCAATTTAACCTAACGCGACTAACAATTGAGAATTAATTATCGCTTACTCACCTTGATGTAAAAAACAATTCCTCATAACTAATCTTGTATACTTTGTATAATTCTAAAAGACTAGAACTGGTCGTCAAGTTTGAAATCAATCGTAAAACACCAGCAAAACCATGCTTTTTTTTGTTGACTAATTTAAAAATAGAACCGGAAGCTCGTGATCTCTTCCATTTGAAAAGGTCACGCCTAATTAAGACTTCAAGGTATGAGTAAAAAACTAGCGTTGAGCGGAATAGATACGTAGTGATCATACGAACTGGGTAGTTAATGTAATGTTTGAAAATAAACATTAATAATTACAAAATATAGTGCTATTGAATAAGTCTCTTATATTTCTAAATTAATAATACAAATAGAATTGTTTTAGAATTAATTAAATTTATGTTCAATTAAAGAAGACAAGCATAAAAACTCGTTTCAATGTAAATAATCTGTATCAATTATTGAGCGGTAAAGTGTAGGTGACCTTTTTGTATGTTAAAAACTACTTAAATGTGTGATAAAAATCTGTTCACATGTGTAAGTTGAACCAAAAGCTGAAAGTAGAGCAAATGCCTAGCAATTGAGAATAATAGCAAATGTCTTTCCTAAGATAAGATAAGATAAGATTGCTCTTTTGATCCAAATAAATGGAAATTTGATTTGATTACATAAATTCTGTCTTTCAGCATACTTAAAACAATATTAAAGAACCATTTGTACTTAAAACACAATAGACATTCCAGATTTTTGGAAGCTAAAAAATGTTGGGGGGGGGGGGCGGGGGCGTAAAAAAAATTGAAAGGGGGTGGTGAGCCGAAAAAGGTTGAGAACCTATGATCTAAACCAATGGGAACCCTGTGATGGTATTAACAATGCTTCATTCAAACCTAATTGTTGAGATGTCAACAAAACATTTAGGCGTCTTGAAAACCTCGATTAAAATTTACAATATCATCTGTTGTCGTGAATGCATTTTAATGGTTCACTCAAATATTCTAGTATTAAATATATTTAAAAAAATGTTCAATGAAATTCTCATGAGGTGAAATATGCATTATTATTATTATTTTAATTTAACATCGTCGTTCTATTTCTAATCAACTGATAATATCACTGTAACTTTGTTAGAAATGAAAAGTCATAAAACGTTATTATATGCTAAGATCGTTTCTTTTGTTTTTTGGTGTAGTTAAGAATGAACAAAAATACATTTGGCCGCTAGTCGTTTTTTTTTCTTTTTTTTTTTTAGCTTAAAGTACTACAAATGAACATCAGTGTGACTGGCAGGCCTACTATTACTACTTTGCTAAGTTTACTGCTTTTTCAGTGCTTATGCTAGTTTTTTTGCTATCTTATACCGTATGCCTTTATGAACATATAAAACACGTTTATAAAATATAATAGGCCTAGTGCCTGGCCCATATTACCCAACCGTTTGATGTGAGAGATCTATGCTTGTTTGGTTATTAAACATAGACTAAACATTGCATAAGACTGCTATAATAACAAAACAATGTACCGTTTAATGTTCATGTACTGGGCAATTACACTTTCTGTGCGTAACTCAACTTTCGATTTTTATTTAAAATTTCCAATTGAGAAAACCAAAACGATGAAATAAAATGGAAAAGCATAATACAATAGGGAATGGGCAATTCCGAAAAGAAGTCATTCGAGTCATCAAAAAAACAAGCGGTCCACCTTAGTAGTCTTTGATTTAACAAAGAACTAAATTTCAATAAAAGTCAAGTTTATAATCTAGAGTCTATAGCCCCCCCTTGTAAAGTTTGATAATTATTAAAATATATATTATTTATTATCTTTGCTCGTTTAAAAAGCTTTTCAATATTTAACATTAGACGCTGCTTTGTTCAATATTATGTAGGTCTGTTTTTTAATGAATACAAATTACTCTCTAAACCAGGGGTTTCAAACTCGGATGAAGGCACGTGCCCCAATTTATCACTTAAAACAGGACTGTGCAACCCTTTTCTGCTTTGGGCCGCATATGAAATTTTAATCAACAAGACGGGCCAAATATGTCTGAAAATGTATTTGCATTATCAATGCAACGAATTTTTTAAAAAAAACGCCGTTAGAAGCTCTTCGGGGTCCACACTAAAAGGCTTGGCGGGCCGTTTTGTGGCCCGCGGGCCACCTGTTGCACACACTTGATTTAACAGATGTGTCAAGGGTCGCAGCCACCCCCCCCCCCCCTACACACATCCCGACCCTAGTAAACAAAAAAACACTTCATACATCTTAACTTATTTTACTATTTATCACTAATAATATGCCAATTTACAATTTAGACACAAAGAATTGTACTAAAGTGAAGTAGACTCAATCTTTTTTATTATTAAGTATGTTACGTATATAAAATAAACAATAAAATTTGATGTGTATCAGTACTAACTGTCTGAATTTCACGAATAGAATATTATTATTTTTACTGACGGGCCACACAAATCCACTTGGTGGGCCGCGTGCGGCCCGCAGGTCGTATGTTTGAGAACCCTGCTCTATACTATGAATTCAACAAGTCAATTGTACTAAAGTAGGCTACATAGTTCTAATGATTTCAAATGTATTAATACCAATGGTTTGATATTATCCAATGCGAAATAATAAATAATGGCTTCTATTTTTGCTGGCAATTAAAGACCCTAAAGCAATAACGTTAAACATTTCAGGCATATATGGTTAAAAAGTGTCATTTATAAAAAGGATAAAACAACTTAAATACATTTTGACTAATCGTGACGCAGGAAAAAAACAGTATCGATCTATCCGGGGAAAATCAAGAAGAATACCTATTAGGGGAGATCCTGAATTCACATTATTATAATATAATTATTTGCCTAATATAATTTATATAATATAATTATTCATTATAGTTATAATTAAATTATAATAACATAAATAATGTATAATCTTTAAAATATAACTATTTCGATCTTGACGAGCCAACTCAGTCGACTAAACCTCCTTTTGACAAAAGAAATAGTATTGTATACGAAACTAAGAAAGAAACAAAAAAAAACTATATTGAAACTAGAAACTTACATTTTTTAAAGCAAACCAAATCAAGTAAATACAATTTATAAAGAACAACTAACTAAACTCGGTTGTTATCAATAAATCGGCTGTGCAACTTAAAAGGAACATCTGCTTTGTAACCACGTGTGTCATGGCCGATTAATTGTGCCGCACAGAAAACATTTTAGGAATGAACATTTTTTTCTTCTTACTATCTTGTTTTGAAATAAATTGCAAAGAAAAAAAAAAGAGGAAGAGAGAAGGAAGTGCAGAATTATTCTTTCACGAACACGTAAAGATCTAGTACTGAACAGAAGTTTATTATCAGGTCTGGACATTGTATCTTATATATGTTACAGGCGATCTATACAGAAACTTACTTCGTAACTCGCTTTTATTTTATCTTATATGTTACAGGCGATCTACACATAATCAACTTGGTCACTCGCTTTTATTTTATCTTATAATATGTTACAGGCGATCTATACAGGAACTTACTTCGTCACTCGCTTTTATTTTATCTTAAATTTATTTATTCTTCTAACCGAGTCTGTCAAAGAGTAAAAGTTCATTTATAGGCTAAAATATCATTGGAACTCTACCTATAAGGCCCCTGATAATCAATAAAGCTTATCTCAGCGCCATTTTTTTGGTTTTCGGAAATGGATTCGATAAATGAACTATCTGAACGTTCAACATAATTGAAACAATTAGTAATCGAACTAATATTATTAGCAGTATCGTTTAATTTTTTTAAAACAATACTCTTTTTTTAATAGTAGAAAATAAATAGGTTGCTATTAAAAAAAAAATTTGAACATGAAATTCAATAAGTAGGAATCACAGAATACAGACTCTAACATTAACTTACAAACATTGGTCAGAGAGGCATATTACACAGACACACACACACGCACGTACTCTGCCTCCCTCTATCTCCCCCACCGCCACTCACCTTTGTCAGAGAGTCATATTACACAGACACACACACTCACATACACACGCACTCTGCCTCCCTCTGTCCCCCACCGCCACTCACCTTTGTCAGAGTCATATTACACATACACACACACGCGCGCGTACTCTGCCTCCCTCTGTCCCCCACCGCCACTCACCTTTGTGCATTTCAATAATCCGCTGATACTGCACGGCATGGTGTGACGACGATGGGCCGGCGCCCCCTCCAGACACACAGGCCACCCCGGTGGAGCCCAGCAGGGACAGGGAGTCCGCGGGCGGGAACAAGGGTGGGTATGGCGGGTAGAGCCCACCTGCCATCAGATATCTGGGGAAACCTGCAAGAGAGATGTATTCACGTAAAACATACATTACAAGAAAATGATATTAAACATTTCAACACAAATGAAAACAGAAATCTAAAAAAGATAATAATTTAATGAATCCTGGTGGCCGAGGGACAGCACATTCGGCTGGCGTACCGAAGGTTCTGGATTTGAATCCTGGTGAAGGCTAGTATTAGTTCCTGGGTCTGGAGGGTGCCCCCTGAGTCTATCCAGCTCTGATCTTAGTTGGGGTAAAGTAAAGGCGGCTGAGCATTGTACTGGCCACACAATCCCCTTGTATGCCATGGCCACAGAAACCGGTGAACGCGGCTTCACCGGCCCTACAGATCAATTTGGTCCTACGGGATATTATTATTTATTTAATGACCCGTCCATCTTATCTTTTATGTCGAAAAAAATGCGTCCTACGCTTATCCGTGATTTATGTAGGGCATTTCGGTTATGTTTTTTAATGATGTTAAGCTGTTTTTCAAGACCAGATCAGGCAACTAATTCCATGTTCAAATGTCACTCGAGAGAAATAGAATGTATATTAGTATGCATATAAAATTCTGTTGTTTACTCACTTTGTTTCTCGGAGAAACTTTATTTTTTACAACTGTGTTGTATTTCAGATATAGTATTAAGTTAACCCTTCCCGTACCGACCTACTTCTATCTATGCTGCCTTCAGTTCCGCTATATACGCGCCCGGGACTGTAAGGGTTAATTAGTTTTTTTTACCTTTTAACCTGCTTTAGTAGAGCGCTTGTGCTCCTCGTGATTTACCTAATTGTGTCACACTTTACAATGTGAACATTCACTTAATACACTTTACAATGTGAACATTCACTTAATACACTTTACAATGTGAACATTCACTTAATACACTTTACAATGTGAACATTCACTTAATACACTTTACAATGTGAACATTCACTTAATACACTTTACAATGTGAACATTCCCTTAATACACTTTACAATGTGAACATTCACTTAATACACTTTACAATGTGAACATTCACTTAATACACTTTACAATGTGAACATTCACTTAATACACTTTACAATGTGAACATTCACTTAATACACTTTACAATGTGAACATTCACTTAATACACTTTACAATGTGAACATTCACTTAATACACTTTACAATGTGAACATTCACTTAATGGACTATACAGTTTGTGCTGGTTGTTTTAATTAATGGACCCCATACAGGAGATTTGTGCAATAATTAATGTAAGGTAGTATTTTTTATTTTTTCCCCTGTTACTTTTGTAAAGTATTTTATTTCTAAACGCTGTTATATAATTTCACTTGTCTTTTCTGAGTCTTTTCTCTACGGCCAATGTGCTCATCAGATTTTCATACATTTTTCTGTGACTAGTTATCGCGCTGGGCCAGCTGTCCAGCCTAAAACGTGGTAGAAACTGTTCAGTTAAAACATCCATGTTTAACTAGGGCATCCGTGTTTAACTAGGACATCTGTGTTTAACTAGGATATCGGTGTTTAACTAGGACATCTGTGTTTAACTAGGGCATCCGTGATTAACTAGGACATGTTTAACTAGGACATCTGTGTTTAACTAGGACATCTGTGTTTAACTAGGACATCTGTGTTTAACTAGGACATCCATGATTAACTAGGACACCCATGTTTAACTAGGACATCTGTGTTTAACTAGGACATCTGTGTTTAACTAGGACATCTGTGTTTAACTAGGACATCCACGATTAACTAGGACACCCATGTTTAACTAGGACACCCATGTTTAACTAGGGCATCCATGTTTAACTGAGACATGCATGCATAACTATGACATTCATGTTTAACTGGAACATATATAATATGCTCGACTAGGACGTCCAAACAGGTCACCCATGTCCAAATAGGACATCCGTGTTATCACGGTTTAAAGGGAGAAACATGCAATGTATCTAACAGGCAATAGCTATTGAAGGGATTTACTGAATGTTTAGCTTAATCAGCTGTAAAATAAAATTAATAATTATAACATGCAGACTTAGTAATTTGTTGGGGCGGTGGGGGGGGGGGGGTGAATCTCTTGGCGTGCCTAATTAGATAAAGGCAAAGGAGGCATCGTTAGTTAAGAGGGAGGGAGGGAGAGAATGAGTGAGAGAAGGAAAGAGAGAAACTATTGGGTGTGTGTAAGTGTGCTTGTATAATCATTATGAGAGCTATTGGCACATCAAAGTCAAACATTGCATCACGAACATGCAAGGTGAAGCTGGAGAGAGAGAGAGAGGGGGGGGGGGGGTTAGTGAGAAGAGAGGCCAGGTTACTGTAACAGTCCCCGTGTAACTTATTGCTGCAGCAAAGCAGTTCTCCCCTCAAGCAGGTGTCGCGCTAATGAATGAAAACTAAACCGAATCCGACGAACCAATCCACACGGCGCCTTTCCCCACACCCCACACCCCCGACCCACCATTCGACATCCCCCCAATGGCATCGTCTGGATCTTCCAAGCAGGCCCAGAACTTTGCTAGTCAAACTGCTGTACGTGGCAGAGTTCTGCACTATCGATTGCTTCTGACATCTAGTATTGACGCGTCTCCCTAACCCGCCCCCCCCCCCCCACACACACTTTTCCCCCACAGCGAGGCACATTTCGCTAATTACTAGGGACAAGTAGATTAGATCTAAGTATTTTTTTTCTCCCTGTTCAATTAAATTTGATAGTACAAACATGAATCGTTGGCGACTATATTCAACAGGGCAATAAACCCACAAATGTAGTCCGTCAGTATGTGTGTCTATTATGTGTGTGTGTGTGTGTGGAACCATTGGGACTACGGAGAGTAGAACAATGACAGCAGTGAAGAAACACGACAGATAAATTAATACACACAATATTGGCACTGACAGGTACGGGAAAAGAAATAGGGGGGGGGGGCGGGGGCGAAATGGGCAGATATCTCCATTGGGTTTTGATAAATTTACACAAGAAGGGAGTAAGTGTTAGTGAACAGGAGATGAAAACAGATTTGTAGTATCGGGCATAAGATTAGAGCTTAGAAATACTTTGAGCTTTCATTGTACGCACTCAAATATAAAAGAGAAAGTAACACACGATGAGAATTGACATGAACACAACACAAGAGACGGAAACACAGACTGAGACAAGAACACAGAACGATACAAGAACAGACAATGAGACAAGGACACAGAACGATACAAGAACAGACAATGAGACAAGGACACAGAATGATACAAGAACACAGAATGATACAAGAAAGGACAATGAGACAAGGACACAGAATGATACAAGAACACAGAATGATACAAGAACAGACAATGAGACAAGGACACAGAATGATACAAGAACACAGAATGATACAAGAACACAGAATGATACAAGAACAGACAATGAGACAAGGACACAGAATGATACAAGAACACAGAATGATACAAGAACACAGAATGATACAAGAACAGACAATGAGACAAGGACACAGAATGATACAAGAACACAGAATGATACAAGAACACAGAATGATACAAGAACAGACAATGAGACAAGGACACAGAATGATACAAGAACACAGAATGATACAAGAACACAGAATGATACAAGAACACAGAATGATACAAGAACACAGAATGATACAAGAACAGACAATGAGACAAGGACACAGAATGATACAAGAACACAGAATGATACAAGAACACAGAATGATACAAGAACACAGAATGATACAAGAACAGACAATGAGACAAGGACACAGAATGATACAAGAACACAGAATGATACAAGAACACAGAATGATACAAGAACAGACAATGATACAAGGACACAGAATGATACAAGAACACAGAATGATACAAGAACAGACAATGAGACAAGGACACAGAATGATACAAGAACACAGAATGATACAAGAACACAGAATGATACAAGAACAGACAATGAGACAAGGACACAGAATGATACAAGACACAGAATGATACAAGAACAGACAATGAGACAAGGACACAGAATGATACAAGAACACAGAATGATACAAGAACACAGAATGATACAAGAACACAGAATGATACAAGAACAGACAATGAGACAAGGACATAGAATGATACAAGAACACAGAATGATACAAGAACACAGAATGATACAAGAACAGACAATGAGACAAGGACACAGAATGATACAAGAACACAGAATGATACAAGAACACAGAATGATACAAGAACAGACAATGAGACAAGGACACAGAATGATACAAGAACACAGAATGATACAAGAACACAGAATGATACAAGAACACAGAATGATACAATAACACATAATGATACAAGAACACAGAATGATACAAGAACAGACAATGAGACAAGGACACAGAATGATACAAGAACACAGAATGATACAAGGACACAGAATGATACAATAACACAGAATGATACAAGGACACAGTATGATACAAGAACACAGAATGATACAAGAGAGCAGAATGATACAAGAGCACAGAATGATACAATAACACACAATGACTCAAGGACACAGAATGATACAATAACACAGAATGATACAAGGACACAGTATGATACAAGAACACAGAATGATACAAGAGCACAGAAAGAGGCAGAAACCAGTGCGTGACAGGACATTAAATTCACCTGCATATCAGAGAGTGTGTGTGTGTGTCCAAATATTGCTGAGTGAAAGTGAAACTGTGGGGGCTGCAATGGAAATTGATCAAGTTATGAGGAAATGGATGGTGGGTGGTGGGAGGAGCATGTGTTCCCCCCCCCCCCCCCCAGGCATGCCAATCAATGCTGTCAATAAAGTGATCGGGCTGTGTGAAATCACAACTCGATTCAGCGTTCAATCAAGTGAATTGACGTGTGAATCGGAGCGTTTCACCACCTCAGCCCATGTGTGAAATCAAGTGACTCACTCGGTGCTAAAAAGTGATTCAATGTTTCTGTACACATGACTAAGAATTAAGAAAATATGAGAATATATACTCCGTTAGCACTATTTACTAGTATTTAGTCCAAACAACGCAATCGCCATGACTATTTTACGATTGTGTAAAAAAAAAAAAAAAACACCACGAACGTTGGTACTTTATTAGTATAATAAACTAAACCTAACTCTTATGAGAATAAACGTCTGCACTGGCGTGTACAATAAAAAAATGTAATTTTAATTTTAAAATAAGCCAATCGGTCGAAAACCGATGGAACGTGTGCCAGACTCGGCACGCAGAGCAGTTTTCAATGGCACGCTAAAGACCTACAAAAAGGCGATTCAAGTATCTTCTATAAAACTTTTTTTTATGGTGGCTCAAGTTGACTTTTATGCTTTTGGCACGCTGAATAAATTAGAAATCCTACTTTGACACACTATTATCAAAAGGTTGCCGTAAAACCCTGATATAAGCCCTTTCTCGGCCTATAGTGTTATAATTTAGCAGTAAAGATCAACGTTATATAAAAATATATATATATATATATATATATATATCAAGACGATATATACGCTTACTTTCTTCAACTAATAATTTAACCCTTCCCGTACCGACCTACTTCTATCTATGCTGCCTTCAGTTCCGCTATATACGCGCCCGGGACTGTAAGGGTTAACAGGAATAACCAAAACACAACGAAAAATGTCTTTGCTGACAACAATGAACAACATTATTTTATTTGCCACATAGTACTGTGATGATTTAAAATATATATAGTTATTTTAGTGGGACATAATTTGTATAATCTCTAACCCGGTGTTAATGTACAGAATAAACGAGTGACGTTTTACGATAAAAACAATGACGTGGGAGTTAGATTGAACGTAGCGTAGATTTGAAGATAAAGACAGACGACCTAAGAATTTGGTAGTGGAAAGACGTGTTTTAGACTAGGCTATATAAACTGTGGAGTATTTGAATTCATCTTGTACATAAATTGCATTAAATATTGAGTTCTCATTTCTACTAAAAGCCGGCAGTTTGTTCATTGTTTATTATTATATAATGTGATCTCCCTGAGAGTTGTATACATAGTAATTACAAAATAACGGTCACATTATTTGGCGCCCAACTAAAATTCGGAAGCTCAAGGTGAATTCGGAAGCCCAATGTGGAATATTGAAAATCAACGGAGAATGTTGAAGGAGAATCAAGGTGAATATTATTGAAAATCAATTTGAAAGAAAGCCTACAATATATTGTGAAGCACAGCTTAAAGAATACCGCAAATGAACGTTTCTTATGACTAAAAGAAGACTAAAATTCAATGTCAAGAAATATCGACGAGAAAGAAAAATTGACGGTTTAACAGTATAGCCTAGCACGTCTTGGAATTAAGCGCTACCAGTACATAACGGTGTACATGAAGATAGAAACGGAAGTTTATGTATGTTACCAAGCAAGTCGGTTAAAAAGGCCACTGGAAGTTGAAAGGCGTCTCGGATACATTTTAAAAGTATCGAAAGTGGTAACAGTTATCATTGAAACAATAGTAAAGCTGTGTTTAATAGGACAAGCTAAGTTTGTCAAGTGAAGAGATTAAAAGAAAATCTCCGTAGAACTAGTGAATGGTTCGAGAAAAGAAGAATACTTCAGAATAGTCACAGAACTAGAAGTCAGTGCAGTACAGTAGCAGAAGTAAAGTGAAATTGGAAGTAAAAAGAAACTTCAACAAAGTGAAAGGATTGTAATTATTATGAATTAACGAACACACGAAGACTTTGGGCTGAAATAACCTGTGTGGTGGAGGACCATTTCGAGTTTGGAACCTGGGATTCGAAGACGGAAGGAAAAGGAACGCGTTTTTTAAGATAAGTAAACTGGTGTATACGTTATGTTGTAGTATAGTATATGCCTAGATTTTTCTTGTGAAATCACTGGCATGTATTAGTTTCTTTTAGGAATTTTGTGTATACACTTATTGAAAAGTCCCTGTAAGTCAGGTTAGTTGAAAAAGACTTTTCATAAGTGTATATTACATAATATATGTTAGATTGTATAGTCTTGTATGCACAGTGTTATTATATTGTTTATATATTTGTCATAGTAAATTTTTTGTGAATCTCTGGTCTCATCTACTATCTGTGGTGTTCTTATTTTATATGTATTGATTATTATATTGATATTTATTTTATGCATATTGCAATATTGCTTCCATTTTAAATTATATTAGTTTGTTGTAGGTATATATTTATTAATTGAAAATGGAGGGGTCCTCAGTGGACATATTAGCAAATTATATAAGTTGTGGTAAGGAGTTGGGATATGCTGGTAAGGAATTGGATGAGTGGGCGGAGAGAAAATATAGAGAGCAGTTAGAAAGAGTAGAAAGGGCTAAAGATAAAGCTAGAGCTGATGAGATTGAGCTAGAGAGATTAAAACAAATTGATAAAGATAAGGAAAGAGAAGAGAAGGCTAAAGAGAGGGAGGAAAAGGAGAAAGATAGAATTTTTCAGTTAAAAAAGTTAGAATTGGAGGCTAAGAATAATACTTCAAATGTAAACATTGGAGTCACTAGACCTGTTGTTGACCAGGAAATGGCTATTAGAAATAACATGTGTAGATTTACTTTCCAATTATTTAATGAAAAGGATGGTTCTATTGATACATTTCTAAAAAAATTTGAAATGGAAATGGAGAGACAAAATTTTTCTTCATGTTATTGGTCTGGACTACTTGGAAAATCCTTTACAGGAGATATTCCATCAAAAATTTGTATGGAACAATCAGATTATGCATCTGTCAAGGAACAATTGTTAAGACATTTTGGAAGTACAGAGGAGGCTTATAGAAAGAAATTTTTTGAAATGACTTTATCAAAGGAAGAAGATCCAAAAAGTTATTTTGACTCATTGACAAGTGCTATGGACAAATGGCTAAAATGTGCTAAAATAGAAAAATCATTTGAGGAACTGAAGAATTTTATTATTAGAGATAAGGCAATATATTCACTCGATAAGACTCTCAAAGCATTCATTCAGGAGAGATCTCCCAAGACTATAGAGGAAATAGTTGACCTGATTAGGAACTATAAATTAGCTCATCCCATGGCACCTACTTCTAAAGGAGAGGATTACCAGGATATAATATGCTTTGCTAAAGGCAATGATAATTTTCAAAGAGGAAGACAATTATCAAGGAGCAAGATGAAGTGTGGTAATTGCGGAAGAAATAACCATGTTACTAAGGATTGTAAAGATAAGAGAGATAACACATTGACATGTTTTATATGTAAAAAGAAAGGACATATAGCAAGAAATTGCTTCAGAAGGTCAAATTCTGCTGGAAACAATAATAATAATAATAGATCTCAGGGATATACACAACAGAGAGATCACAACTCCAGATTTAATCAGAACAGGAATCATTGTGGAGCTGTGTTATCAAGAAGCAAAGGAATAAAGTTTTTTCCAGGATATGTGGGATTAATACCAGTTTTTGCAGTTCGTGACACAGGAGCCTCTGTCATTGCAATAAACAGCAAATATGTTCAGTCAAATCAATATACTGGTGAGGTAGCAGATTGTACATCATTTGATGGAAGAGTGATTAAATTGAGGTTGGCCTACATTGATATTAGGACACCATATATTACAGGTAGAGTACTGGCTCATGTTATAAATGATGCACCAATTGATTTAATTATTGGAAATGTTGAATCAGTTAAAGAATGTACTAGAGAGGAAATAGAAACATGGGAATTTAACAATAAGCAAGCACAATGTAATGTGATTAATGAATGTAAAGCAAGCAATACTGAAGAAAGTCAGACAATGGTGAATAGTGAAAAAGACACATCAATTGATAGTGAATCATTACTGAATGAAAACTTTAATTTGGAAAAATTCAAAAAGGAACAAAGAGAGGATACTACATTGAATAGACTATTCAAATCTACAGAGAAAGGAAATACTAATAAAAATAGTGTAGGCAAAGTGAAAAATGATACACAACTATTAGTCAGAGAGATACTCATAAATGGCAGACAAGTGGAACAAATAGTTGTACCATATAAATATAGAACAGAAATAATGACTAATGCTCATTCTATACCATTGGCTGGTCATATGGGAGTTGGCAAAACCAAAAACAGAATAATACAACATTACTTTTGGCCTAAAATGTCAAAAGATGTGAAAAGATTTGTTAAACAATGCAAAGTGTGTCAGATGAAAGGATCTGGAAGTAATTTTACCAAAGCACCAATACAAACAGGAGTGACTGCAACTAGACCATTTCAGAAGGTAGCCATAGATATCATTGGTTTGATGCCTATTATGTCTAACAGAGGACATAGATATATCCTTACATTGATTGATATATGTTCAAGGTATGCAGAGGCAGTACCATTAAAGAAAATTGAATCTACAGATATAGTGCAAGCATTATATTTAATATTTACTAGAATTGGATTTCCTGAAGAGATAATATCAGATAGAGGAACTCAATTTACATCAAAATTGACTAAGGAATTTATGGAAACATTTGGAATAAAACAGAAGTTTACAACACCCTATCATCCTCAATGTAATGGAATGTGTGAGAGATTTAACAAAACTCTGAAGGAAATGTTGTCAAAAGTTAGTAATGAGAATCCAAAGAATTGGGATTTGGCAATTCCATCAATTTTATTTGCATATAGAGAAACTACTCATGATAGTACAGGTTTTTCACCATTTCAATTGATATATGGAAATAATCCAAGAAATCCACTTAGTATTCTCAAAGAACCATTGGTAGGTACTAGTGAAAACAGGGAAATGACTAATTATGAGTTAGTTACAAATAAGAAACAACAATTAGAAATTGCTTTGGAAGAGGCTAGAAAAAATTCAGACAATAATAAGGAAAAGAAAATAAATAGAGTAAATCAGGATAGGAAACTAAGAACCTTGGAACCAGGAGATAAAGCTTTGCTAAAATTAAAAAATCAAAATAACAAACTATTTACTGAATGGCTAGGGCCATATGATGTGGTTAGAAAGGTCACAAATGTGGATTATGAGATAAGAATTAAGGATCAACTTAAAGTTTTTCATATTAATAATTTAAAAAAGTATAATGATCAATCAGTAGAAAGCAATATATGCTGTAGTATAATATCAGAAGAAATTAAAGAGGATATTGAAGAAATAGCAACAGTGAATACACAGGGTCAGCAAACATATAAAGATGTGAATTTAGAGAAATTGACACATGAACAGGCATATGAGATGGCAAAAATAATACACAGGCATAAGGGTATATTTTCTGATTTGCCTGGTAAGACCAATGTCATACAACATGACATTATTGTAACAGATGATAAGCCGGTGAGGCTAAAACCATACACAATCCCTATTCATTTGAGGGATAACTTGCAAAAAGAGATAGATGAGCTTGTGAGTATGGGGTTGATAGAGCCATCCAATTCAGCATATGCATCTCCAATAGTATTAGTTAAGAAAAAAGATAAAACTATAAGGTTGTGTGTGGACTATAGGAAGCTCAATAATGTTACTCTCTTTGACCCATATCCTATGAACAATGCTGAAGATATTATGGCTCAGCTATCTAATGCAACTATTTTTTCTAAATTGGATATGGCTAAAGGGTACTATCAGGTAGGTTTAACTGATAGAGCTAAACCATTTACAAGTTTTGTTACTCCATTGGGGTTATATCAATGGAAGGTGATGAGTTTTGGATTGGTGAATGCTCCTGCAACTTTTAATAGGATGATGGGTATGATTTTAGGACATAGGAAGGATACTATATTTTATTTGGATGACATATGTGTTTTTAATGATACTTGGGAAAATCATTTAAAAAGTCTTAATGATATCTTTGAAATTATAGAAAAACATAATTTGACAATTAAACCTAACAAATTAGAAATAGGCATGAAAGAAATTACTTTTTTGGGACACAAGATATCCAATAACACCATTAAGCCATTGGAGGAGAATATTACTAAAATTCTAAAAATTGACATTCCAAGAAATAAAAAAGAAGTGAGGAGTCTTCTAGGTGTATGTAATTTTTATAGGAAATTTATTCCTAATTTTTCAGAGATGGTAGCTCCGTTGACTGAACTTATTAAAAAGAAAAGCCCAATTAAAATAATTTGGTCTCAGGAGTGTGAAATGGCATTAAATAGGATAAAGGTTGCTTTTTCTGGACAACCTATATTAAGACTACCAGACATTAAAAAAAGATTTGTGGTTTTGACTGATGCAAGTTTGGTTGGTTTGGGAGGAATTTTGGGACAATATCATGACAATGTCTTACACCCGATTCAGTATATTGGCAGGAAAATAAGTGAGGCTGAGGTTAGGTATGCAACAGTAGAACGGGAAGCTCTTGGTGTGGTTTGGTGTATTACTAAATTGGCAAGGTACTTGATGGGAACAAGGTTTATTCTTATGACTGACCATAAGCCTTTGTCCTTTATAAATCAGAACAAGTTAAACAACAGTAGAATAGCAAGATGGTCACTTATCCTGCAGGCATACAGTTTTACTGTGGAAAATATACCTGGGGTTGATAATATATTGGCTGATTTGTTGTCTAGATGTGGTGTTTAAGGTGTGTTGTTTGATACGTAATCACCAGTTTGAAACGCGGTTAAAAATTATTTTTCATGTAAATATAAAGTATAGATACGGTGTTAATGAAATATTGATTTTTTCCAAAGGTTCTGGATGAGAAATGGTTCTACAACTGAAGCACGGTGATTCAAACACAACGTACCATTTGTAAGTGAGAGATGTTCTATCACGTCCTCACATTATCGTGAACGGTTTTTATGGACACCATATCAAACGCAACCATGAAGACATCATATGAAGAGTACATTTATGGTGCTGACATGGAATCGAGGTCTTGTCATCGCTATATCAAGGTATATTGACATTATCAACATAGAATCGAGGTCAAGTCATCGTATTATTAAGGTACATTTACATTGTCAACGCGGAATGAAGGTCATGTCATCAACATATGGAGGAATCAACAGATCAACACGTTATTGATAACATTATACATTTTTTTTTGGTTTATGACCAATTCAACACTATATTGCTTACAGACAGACAGCTCGTGGTTAAGTATTCAATGGTAAATTCTTGAGATGTATCTGTGAACAATGCATTGTAATTATTGTTGTGACATTATTGGAACTATTTTATCAAGGTGTTGAAACTCTACAGGATGGATAATCTACAAAGGACCTATGAAATATTCAATGAATGTATTGTTGGACGTTCAGAAGAGGAAGGTTGCAATGATATTACATGGACCAGTATGAACTGTTATGTTTTCGGATTTGATGATATTTATACTATTGGTTTGTGTATTCTATCAATACAGGACAGGATATACTGTGGAACCTTATGGACCTATATGTATTATATGTATTATGGACCTATTAGTGAAAGTTATTGGTTAACATATATTGATGAATACGTTGGTTTTGTTATATGTTATTTGTGTTGCATAACATGTTTTGATATAAATTGGGATAATTGTAATTTTTCATATAGTTCTAGTTATTGAAGAGATATATATTTTATCAAAGTATTTGACGGAGATAAGAATATTTTTTTTATATAGAAATTTGTATGACAAATTTAAAGGGTCGATGGGGGAATGTGATGATTTAAAATATATATAGTTATTTTAGTGGGACATAATTTGTATAATCTCTAACCCGGTGTTAATGTACAGAATAAACGAGTGACGTTTTACGATAAAAACAATGACGTGGGAGTTAGATTGAACGTAGCGTAGATTTGAAGATAAAGACAGACGACCTAAGAATTTGGTAGTGGAAAGACGTGTTTTAGACTAGGCTATATAAACTGTGGAGTATTTGAATTCATCTTGTACATAAATTGCATTAAATATTGAGTTCTCATTTCTACTAAAAGCCGGCAGTTTGTTCATTGTTTATTATTATATAATGTGATCTCCCTGAGAGTTGTATACATAGTAATTACAAAATAACGGTCACAGTACACAAGTACAAAACAGGCACAGTCAAAGAAATAACTAGAAAAACTATAACATTGGTAAACAATACACAATTACGAGTGATTTGGCGTTTTTAATTTTTAAAAGGGCCCTAACGTGTGCACTTCTTTGACGCCAAAGCATCGGCCCAGTTAGAAAAAAAAAACACTTTGAAAGGAAGACCTCTGAACAGTTGCAGACAATAAAGCCACGGACGCCGCTGGGGAGGCAATGGTTTATGGACCCCCCCCCCCCCGACACACAAGCACTAGCACACACAAAGAACGCAACCTGCATAAATGATACGGATTGAAAAATAAAATGTCTACTTGATCTAGTTGTAATTTGTAATGTACAAAACACAGAGAGAAAGAGAGGGAATGTAGGAAAGAGAAGAAAAGAAAGAAAAACGAGGGAGGAATAAACAGTGACATGTCCGCTAGATCCCGAGGTCGAGAACAAGTCGCCTATTATATTTCAGAGCTTTAAGAGAGCTAGCCAAGCGTAGCGTTTTGTTGGTGTTTGGGAGGAGGAGGAGGAGGGGGGGGGCTTTAGAGCCCTTAGTGGTGGAGATATGAAATCTGTAGCTGGGGTTCTCCTCCTGAAGACTGAATACGCTCCCCCTCGCTGGCAGATGAAATGAAGGTGAGAGGTGGTTGGCCTGAATAATGCAACGGAGTGAACAGATGGGAAATGAGGTGGAAAGAAGGGTCACTGGTGGAATACAACTGGTGGAATACAACGGTGGATATTTGTGAATGTTGAAACAGAAAGGTGAATGGTAGAATTATATAACGAATGTTGAAATAGGTGGATGTTATATACGAAAGGTGAATGTTGGAGTAGAAATGTGAGTCTAGAAATAGAAATTCGAATGTAGAAATAGAAATGTGAATGGTAAAATTGAAACGTGAGTTTAGAAATAGAAATGCGAGGAGGAAATAGAAATGTGAGTGCAGAAATAAAAATATTATTGTAGAAATAGAAATGTGGATGTTAAAATAGAAATATTAGTTTAGAAATAGAAATGTGAATGTAGAAATAGAAATGTGAATGTTAAAATAGAAAGGAGAAGAACGTAAGGGAATAGAAAAATATGCTTTATATCGATTTTTTTAAAAGATCCATGACGCAATAGGATAAGGCTAATGACGAAATCAGGTACGGGTAAAGCAAATATCGACAGCTGGTACTTTTGATATTTAAATTTAAACAATTATTGAAGAGTACATTGTGGAAATCGATTAAACACAAATAGATCAGGTTACATGCATAAGACAATGAATAGAAAATGTCCCTATTCTAATGTAAACAATTAAAACTGTAGCCTTCCCTCGACATACATAGTTACATGAAAATACACAGTTACATCGACATGCATAGTTACATGAAAATACACAGTTACATCGACATACATAGTTACATCGAAATACACAGTTACATCGACATACATAGTTACATCGAAATACACAGTTACATCGACATACATAGTTACATACATAGATAGTTACATCGACATACATAGTTACATACATACATAGTTACATCGACATACATAGTTACATCGACATACATAGTTACATCGACATACATAGTTACATCGACATACATAGTTACATCGACATACATAGTTACATCGACATACATAGTTACATCGACATAGATAGTTACATCGACATGCATAGTTACATCGACATGCATAGTTACATCGACATACATAGTTACATCGACGTACATAGTTACATCGACATACATAGTTACATCGAATAGTTACATACATAGATAGTTACATCTACATACATAGTTACATACATAGATAGTTACATCGACATACATAGTTACATCGACATACATAGTTACATCTACATACATAGTTACATACATAGATAGTTACATCGAAATAAATAGATACATCGACATACATAGTTACATACATAGATAGTTACATCGACATACATAGTTACATACATAGATAGTTACATCGACATACATAGTTACATACATAGATAGTTGCATCGACATACATAGTTACATCGAAATACAGTCACATCGAAATACATAGTTACATCAAAATACATCGACATACATAGTTACATCGGCGGCATACATAGTTACATCGAAATATATTGTTACATCGACATACATGGTTACCGTGATTTTCTATATAAACACATAAATAAGTATAATATGTTACTTAGTGTGTGCACTATAGACGAAAACGCCGTTTGACCGACGAGAGGAAAATAAATTGCAAAGATATTTTACTTATATCAAGTACGCTGTATTTATTTTTTTAATTTTTTTTTTTAAATACATAAAAGCATGGCCGCCATACACAAACTATCATGACATTTTCAAATGTATTTAAAGTACTGTCCATTCGTAAGCCGTTGATTGAATATCTTTTCTCTGCTTTTTTTTTTTGGGTTTGTGCAGTGAAACTTTTCGCAAATTATTTCCCATTACGATAAAATCGTCTTTTACAGTCGAATACTATTAGAAATGTTCTTCCTTTGAAGCAATTGTTAACGATTTTAGTTATAAATAAATAGACGTTTTTTTTTTTAAGGCCCAAAAGTAAACACGGAAAGAGACTAAAAAAAAATGTATTGAAATCAAATCAACATGGTTTTCATTTCTCCGTCATTTCGATGGGCATTACACACCAGTTTCTTTCTAATACTTAGTGCTAAATACAATCTATTCATATTAAACATTCCCATTTTCGGTATTAATGTTTAAATTATTTGAAATGTTTCACTGTTTCTCCTACTATAACCAGATATATTTTCTCGCCTTCCTAAAGGAACTATGTGTCCGATGTTTCTCCTCATCCATTTTTGTGAAATGTTTCTCAAAACTATGAACACTAGGAGAGTTTTAAGAAAGAAAAACTTAAGTGTGTGTGTCACATGTATGAGTTCAATAAGCTTTAATTGAATATGTACTTAATAAAACACAAAAGCGTATCATTCATTATTAAAAGTTGTTGCTTCTTAATCCAACCGGAAATCAAACACCCCTCTTACCAAAAGTCAAGGATGTTTCTTCCGGTGATCTGCGTCATGTCCTATAAATGAGGTTAAGACGCTCTCTCACGTCGACGATCTGTTGACGCTAACACAAGCATTAAATTCTAGTTATTGAAACAGCTTATTGTATGTTTAAATTTAAGGTTTTTTTTTAATTTTTATTTATTAATAAATAGCTTAAATTTTCTTTAAAATTTCGAACCAGAAGTACGCAACAATCACAAATTAAAGAACTTGTTGTAGTTGCAACTTCTATTTGATTTTAATTTAAAGATGAAGCCACCAGCAAAAGACTCAATAGACCATGGGTCGGCAATCTAAGGCACGCGTGCCCAAACTTGGCACGCAGAGCGATTTTCAATGGCACGCGAGAGACCTCCAAGAGGTGTTTATTATTGATAGAAACAACATTTTCCGGTTCTGAATGAGAAAATCTGACTGTTATTGTTAAAGCCGATGTTTCTGAATGACAAAGTGACACATTTAAGTGAGTTGAACTTGCATTTACAAGGACCAATGGAATGAATTTGCATTGAAACTGGACACTGGACATGTACATGTACATCCCTATATTAAGGCATATATTAAAAATAGATAGTTGGGCTTTTTTTTTTAGAAGAACATCGAAGCATTCAAAGTGGAGTTTTCTAATCAAAGGCAAGACTTTCAAATTGATGGACCACATCACAAATTTGTACCACATCCAGCCTGGCTGGTTTGATATTACTACACCCTTCTTAGATGTAGATATTTTTTTTAAAGAGATGAGATATTGGGGATTTTAAAAAGAAGCAAGTTAAATTTTAAACATTAAAAAAATGCTCATTTGCGGAAAAAAAAAATGGAAGGAAGCTGCTTAGGAAAGTCATCCGCTATTCTCAATATTTGCTCATTAACTTTCAGCTTTTGATTCAACTTACACTTGTAAACAGATTTTATCGCACATGAAAGCTGTTTTAAGTAAACAAAGAGGTCACCTACACTTGACCGCTTATTCATTGATATAGAATAATTAAATTTAAAATAGTTTTTATGTTCAGCTTCTTTAATTAAAAAAAAAATGTAAGTAATTCTTAAACAACATTTTTGTATTATAAATTAAATAAATATAATAATTATTAAGATATTAAATTTAAATAATACAGCACTATATTTTGTAATTTCTGTAATATTAATGTTTAAAATATATACGATTAAATTAATGTAGAATATGTTTATTTACAACTGTTTAACGTAAATTATTTTAATCCTCTAAAAATTAAATATTGTAATGAATATCATAATGTTGGATTTATAAAAAAAAATAATAACTAGTCAGTAATATTTGTTATATTACAAAACATAACTTGTTTGGCATCACTATTGAATAAAATGTGGATACGGTTTTTTAAATTAAAGGGAGATAATAAACCCGTTTTATTTTAGCTAATATTTCTAATGTGTTTTTTTTTCTTCTTTTATAAAAAAGACTAAATGTCCGACAATTTATAACTTTTAAAATATCAAACTGTAAAAAGTATTTGAAAATTATATAAATATTATGGCTAAAGTATTTACATGTATATTTTCGAACATTACATTAACTACCTAATTTGAATAATTACTTTGTATCTTTTCCGCTTAAGTATAGTTTTTTGTACCATCTATAGTCGAAACACATCAATGACGTCTCAGTTAAACTGAGATTTAAACAAATATAATTAATATTAGAAGACGGATCAATACTTTCAATAGCATAGATATTTGTTCGTGGTCTAATCAACAATAAACAAAATCGATAATCTTTACCCCACTTCCTAAGCCTTTCTGATCACTATGTTGACAAAAAAAAATATTGAAATAAAAGATTCGTCAGAGCTTACAAACTTAAAGATTTCTGGCGAAGTTTCTTTTGGTAAACACTGGGTTCAGAATGGTGGAGATATAGCTAGCCCGGGCAAGAGATAGACGGACTTACAAACCCGATTGAGTGTATATCTGTGGTGGTGTGATAATACAATTATAAATCCTAATGCCCAATAATTTTGGTAAACCCATCCGACCAATAGTACGTCATTTAATTGAAGCACTCATAGTACAATAAGTACAGTAACACACGGTACATAGAATGTTACGGTATATTTTGATTTGGAGTAAAAAAAAATGTCAGATAACGAAACGCAAAAAGAACAAAAAAAAACTCCCCAATTTTGAAACAGTCATGTGACAGGTGTAAAACCATTGATAAAGAAATGTGCGTGTTGAAAATAACGTTGGGCAAAAAAATGGAGGGGGGGGGGGTAAATTTTCCTAAACTACGGTACATGTTTTCGGTTTATTGGAAAAGCATATATTTAGAACGTACAAACTTATATACACAACTTCTAAGTGTGTAATAATTTCCTAACATTGTTACATCCAATGACCTAATCTAAATGATGCAACAGGTGACATTGGCAAGTTTCAATTTCGTCTCACTGAAAGTAATATGTTATACTATATACGCCCTTGAGACTTGATCCCCCCTCCTCCTCTTCCCACACCCGCCCACCTTTACCAAGACCATCGCCTTTACTCGCTTACAACACGGTTTTTATGTGGGGAATGACGTACGAGTGCCGAGGCTAAAACGTGTGTGTCTTTATCAGACTCAAATCGAATCTACAATTTTAAAAATACTAACAACTCCAAAAGTATGACAGGCAGTATAATTTGGTATATAAACTAGTATATAAATATATAAAATGGAAAATGTCTTTAATTACACTGAACACGAGACAGGCGTATAATATAGACTTGAAACCTGTGATCAGGAGATTGAATATGGGGAGGGGGAGAGACATGAAGGGAAAGAGACATTGGAAGAGAGAAGGGAGA
The DNA here is from genome assembly GCA_949126835.1 of Anisus vortex. Taxonomy (NCBI): domain Eukaryota; kingdom Metazoa; phylum Mollusca; class Gastropoda; family Planorbidae; genus Anisus; species Anisus vortex. The sequence continues at coordinate 19,465,142 of OX421494.1, forward strand.
AGGGTGCGAGAGAAAGGTTGACTCAGGGCGAGGAGAGATTGCGAGAGAGAGTGACGGAGAATGAGAGAGAGAGAGAGAGAGAGAGAGAGAGAGAGAGAGAGAGAGAGAGAGAGAGAGAGAGAGAGAGAGAGAGAGAGAGAATTGGCACTATTGTATTTTAAATCAAAAAATCTAAAGTTACTGAAATAAAAATGTATAATTGAATGACTGACTTTAAAAAGTTATTGTTTGAACTATTTGTACAGACCAAAAAAAAAGAACATTTAACATTACCAAAGAAAATTGTAGACATTTAAAAACTGTAATGAGTTTTGGGTCATTTTTTTCCTTTGGTTAAATGTAAATGTCAACGCTTTATAAAATGTAGACAATATTATGGTCCAGGTAACCAACAAAAAACAGGGTTGTATTTTAAAAAAAAAAACATCTCTCGGCCTTTCTAAAGGAAATAAAAAAAAACAAATTACTAGAGCTGTCTTTGTCAGTTGTTTGCTTCATTTTCTTTTTTTTTTCTTTTTCCGTAGTTATTATCGAAGTTTAAAAATACGCTTAACCCTTACAGTCCCGGGCGCGTTTTTAGCGGAACTGAAGGCAGCATAGATAGAAGTAGGTCGGTACGGGAAGGGTTAAATATCATTAGTTAACCACTGATAATTTCGCAATGAATGGCTAAAAAGTAATAATGTTTGACCTATGACCTAATGCTTTGATCTACTTGTCCAAAGTGGGGCTAGAGAGAGGGGGGGAGAGGAGAGAGAGAGGAAGGGAGGGAGAGAGAAAGAGAGGGAGAGAGAAAGAGAGGGAGAGAGAGAGAGAAAGAGAGGGAGAGAGAGAGAGAGAAAGAGAGAGAAAGAGAGGGAGAGAGAGAAAGAGAGGGAGAGAGAAAGAGAGGGAGAGAGAGAGAAAGAGAGGGAGAGAGAGAGAGAGAAAGAGAGGGAGAGAGAGAGAGAGAAAGAGAGGGAGAGAGAAAGAGAGGGAGAGAGAGAGAGAGAAAGAGAGGGAGAGAGAGAGAAAGAGACGGAGAGAGAAAGAGAGGGAGAGAGAGAGAAACGTTATAAAGTGATGGCCTTACTTTCAGTGTGAGTACTCCAGTAATGCTGCAGGTCAGGGAGGAAGGCCTTCCTTGCCTCTGCGCCATGTGCACCGCTAATGAAACTGCTCATGATCGCGTAACTGGACCCTGAAAAACATGGAGTTTAATACATGAAGGCGTCTGGGTCAGTAGTACACATGGAATTGTGAGTACAAGTATAGGATACAAGTTCGGGTTAATAGAACAAGAAAATGGCGCACGCACAAAAATCGTTGGTTTTGCTTTCCTCGGGCGTGTAGAGGAGCAAAATGATTGGAAGTTGAGGAAGTCGTTACTCAACGGAAATACGTATTTGGTTGATGAATTACACAGCAGTGCATGGAGGGAAATACCAGCGAACAAATACAAGAGAACATTTTTTTAAATTAATGTTTATAATGCTTTTCGGAAAAATATTATTAGGTTGAACGTTAGTTTTGAAATAGCTAAATTGTACAAGACATTTGTAGTAATTAGTCATTACACGCAATAAACAAAGGTTTTCTCTACTGTTACTCTTATCTCTCTTTCTTTATAATCAATTACTCTCTCACTGACTTATCCATTACATTGCACTCCACAAACACAGCCTTCAACAAATACAATCTTTCACTAACACAGCCTTCCACTAACACAACCTTTTACAAACACAACCTCTTATTAAACCTTCCTTTAAAAAAAGAGTATACATTGGCCATTTTAGAGCGGAAAAGCCATCTACGTAAACAATAGTAAATATAAAAAAAAGTGGTTTGGTTGATAAATTGTATTAGGCCTCCAGCAACAAGAATAACTACAACAAAAATAACTAGAGGTGTCGGCGCTTAGATCATGAAACAATGTTTACATTAAGTTGCCTTCATTAGCTTACTCTCTCCTTCCTCGACGTGGTGAATTATTCAACAAGAAGCCATTACCTAATTGAGAAATGGAGGATTTTTGTTCAAAGCACATTAAGAACAATTTTTGTGTGTGTGTTACTTCCTTACTTGAACATAATGTAAGTGTGTTAAACGTTTGATTTTGAGCAATTCTTTGTTAATTTATGAACCACATTTTTCTTGGATTTGATATATAAAGCAAGGTACCAATTCCATCAGAGGTCATGAGTTCATGGAACCAGCAGGGCTGATTGACGCCGCCATACCCGGGAATACTTCTTTTCGGCGGGGCTCTCAGATCATCCTTCCAACATTACGCCACCGCAACCCAACAAAACCCAATAGAAAAACTAGGCAAGGTTGGAAATGGTAAATACACAAACTTATGGGGATATTTGCAGTTATCATTGAAGACGTCCTCGGTGCTGCATTGGCGTACGTGAGTGTCTGATATAGTTTTCTTTAGTGGGGCAGACATCTTCGTAGAAATGCAACTGCGCCCCAACATTAACCCTAGTGCTGTGTTTCAAAACAACTGTATAATACGCCACCTTTTTGTAATAGAAAATACGGAACCTTCTCATTGTTAAAAAAAAAAAGATCCTTTATTGTCACAAGAGGCTGGTGGTAATATGAGGCTATATAACTTCTTAGCTGACAATAATGATGCGATTCACGAGGATATGTAACGTTTTCCAAGGACAATAAACTGGTCAATACAAATCGTTTACTTAAATCCGTGTTTTATCTACAAGGAAAAAACAGCTAACTGAATATTAATATTACTAACAAGCAACATTGTCCGGCGTTGCCCGGGTGAAAAAAAAACAGGACTGCATAAGGTGCAGATAAAAAGTTTATAAACTACAATTAAAAGAAAGCTATAAATCTAATATTTTAATTAAATTTTTACTGAAGAATTTTAGGAAAGTAATTTACAATAAATATTGTAATCGGGTAAAAAAATAAGCAAGTATTTTTATTTAACAATCTAAATTGCCCGTAGATTTGCAATGTCTTTTTTTTTTAAAGTTTGAAAAAAAAATTGTAGAAAAAAAATAGGTATAAATTAGTCTAACTGGAGAATCGAAGCATAGAGCTAGCGAAGGAACATGTCTAATGTGAAAAATTATTAGACAGTATATAGGCCTAGTCCTAAATAGGTTAGTGACACAAACTCACGTGTTTTCAAATAGACCAATGGGGATCCGTGGGGACACAAACACGATTCTCTCTTTATACTTATCTATATATATAAAAAGATCGTGTTTATCTCGCCCATCGCCTAAATCCTAAAGACCAGTGCACATGTAACGCATTATGTAGCAACGCTAGTCTTAATACGAGCAGTCGTTATTGCAGCCATACAGGTAGAAAAAAACAAGGATACAGTATGTTTTCCCAACTATATGAGGGCAATGCCCCCGGATATTATTTTGCAGTTGATTTCATCTATAATTCGATCAACACTGAACAAATGATACATTATGTTTTTAAAATGCAAAGGAAGGCGCCATATCATCAAGGCGTGGCTTAAAACAAAGGGCTTATTTCTTTTCACAGCTTCACTCAAGCGGTTCCCCAGCGGTTTTTTTTCTTTTTCCGTAACCATTGAACCATATTTAGTTTTTCCAATAAAAAGTTATCCCATTAATTCACAAATCCGTAGTTGTTTCGATTATATTCCCTAATATTTGTCTAGTGTTGTCCGCAAATCACCCAAATTATGTTACCGTTCTTCCATCATGTCCACTGGGTTACTTACAGTAACAGATGGATGAGACAAATATAACGACAAAAAGGAATTGAATGGTTGACTATATTCTAAAGCCTACAACCACAAAATGTGTCATCGCTACAGACTACAGATATTATGTAGCAATTAATTTTGCAATGTCTGGCAGATGGAAGATTTTTTTTTTTACCATTGCATAGATTTTAGTCAAAACAGGGTTCTTACAAAAAAATTTCATTTTGAAATTCCCAAACTTTTGTCAAACATGAAACAAAAATGCACATAACGATTTTTACGGACATGTGTGAAATTTCTTAATGTTAACGGTAGTCAAATAAAAAGAAATATTCGTTATATTTGTAAGTCTTTTTATAAAGAACAAGCTACATTGCCCGGCGTTGCCTGGGTGAAAAAAAAAAACAGGACTGTATAAGGTGCAGATAAAAAATGTATAAATTACACTTAAAAGAAAGGTATAAATCTTATATTTAAATTAAATTTTTACTGAAGACTTTTAGGAAAGTAATTTAAAATAAATATTGTAATTGGGTAAAAAAAATAGGCAAGTATTTTTATTTAACAAAAATCTAAATTGCCCGTAGATTTACAATGTCTTTTGTTTTTAAAAGTTTGAAAAAAAATGGACGAAAAAAAAAGGTAGAGTCTAACTGGAGAATCGAACCCGGGTCGCCCGCATAGCAGTCCGCTATGTTTACCACTGAGCTAGCGAAGACACATGTCCGATATGAAAAGTTATTTGACAGTATATTATAGGCCTAGGCCTAAATAGGTCAGTGACACAAACTCACGTGATTTCAAATTGACCAATGGGGATCCGTATGCGGACAAACACTCTTATTTTATATATATATAGAGATAAAATATGATGACAATTTTATTTAAGACTTCTCAACTTAATTACATGGTAAATTACTTTAAAATAATGTATTTTTCACGATGTTTTGTCCTTTTTTTTAAAAAAAAAAATAACAAACTAACCCAAACGAGTATTCCCTAACTTTCCCAAAACCGTGTAAACCCTGCTTAGACTCTTGGGTCGGTTTTAAAGACACTAAAACCCTTTGGTAGACATTACTGTCCTGCCAAATAAAGTGGACTTAAGAAAGAAATGATCAGACACGACAGAAAACACCTGAAGAAGATTGGCGGGGAATTCATGTCGCCCAATGGTCTACAGCGATTAACAGCTAGACGCTGAAAAAAACTATTACTATGGTTAGAACATAATATTATTTACTTTGGATGGTTACTCTATTGTTTCCAGTTACATTGCAAAGTTGCAATTCTTGGTAATGTTTTTTTACTCCCTTTATATTAATTCGTACTGTCTGTCTGTCTGTCTGCTTGGTTGGTTGCTTGCTTGCGTCGACCACTTCCCGTCGTCCGATGGAGCTGAAACTTGGGCAGCAGAATTGTTGCAACTAAAACTACATTCTATCAAATTTTCACAATCATAGCCTTTGGAAAAGTCACTAATACCTTCGACCAATTTGCGAATCGAAGAACATTTTACGTAAAACATGGCTGCCTCTACCGGAAAAGGAGGAAGTAAATAAACTTTTCGGATATGTTCGTTTTTACGAAATAAATAGAATGAAAACGACACAATGTAACCGAAACAAACCGATCTATCTTTTTATGGTTTTTGCGGGCCAAAGCTAGAAAAAAAAGGATGCTCAAAATTTTATGTGTGGAAATTCATAAGGTATGATTTTGCTAATATATTTATTTTAATATATAAAAAAAAAAAGGATACAAATTATGTTCACGGAAATCAGAATGCGGAATCGTTATAATTAGATATGTATTTGCCGATTCGAAATTATAGTGTAGAGATTCATAAGGTATGGTATCAAATAAAGGGAGTATAATAAAAACTTTGTTTTTATGGGTTAGTTTATTTCTCTTCCAACTACGTTGTTTTTAAAAACATGTCAATAATCTGTGAAGGCGACGTCAGACTTTGGCTGAATCTGTGTTGCCATTGGCTTGATGTGATAATGTCATCACAAAACATGATCAAAGAAATCTAAAACACTGACCTTTTGGTAACTAATCGGTTTGAATAAAAAAAAAATTGCAATCAATTTTTAAACAAAGAAAAAACTACATAATATAATGAATAATATTAAGAGCTAGGTAAAGCTACACTTGTGTAAGACAGTAAGATATGCTGAGCTGGCTAAAGTGGAGAAGTGCAAACATTTCAACCGTAAAATCTATTTTTAACTACGATACCTGAATCTGTTTATACTGTTTGTTTATTTCGTTGAATTTGCCAGTTGAGGTTTTACATATGAAAAAGTGAAATTAGCAATTATAAATTAGCTAGGAGGAAGCAGGTTTATTTACACAGCTATAATGTGGAAGCACTTAGTTTACTACACGGCTATAAGATGGAAGCAGTATTCACCTACACATATATTAGAGGTGCAAGCACTAAGCACTAATTACTCACACACTAATAGGGTGGAAGCACTATTTACTAACACACCTTTACGGTGGAAGCACTATTTACTTACACACCTATAAGGGGGAAGCACTATTTACTTACACACCTATAAGGTGGAAGCACTATTTACTTACACACCTATAAGGTGGAAGCACTATTTACTTACACACCTTTACGGTGGAAGCACTATTTACTTACACACCTTTACGGTGGAAGCACTATTTACTTACACACCTATAAGGGGGAAGCACTATTTACTTACACACCAATAAGGTGGAAGCACTATTTACTTACACACCTTTACGGTGGAAGCACTATTTACTTACACACCTATAAGGGGGAAGCACTATTTACTTACACACCTATAAGGGGGAAGCACTGTTTACTTACACACCTATAAGGTGGAAGCACTATTTACTTACACACCTTTACGGTGGATGCACTATTTACTTACACACCTTTACGGTGGAAGCACTATTTACTTACACACCTATAAGGGGGAAGCACTATTTACTTACACACCTATAAGGGGGAAGCACTATTTACTTACACACCTATAAGGGGGAAGCACTTTTTACTTACACACCTATAAGGGGGAAGCACTATTTACTTACACACCTATAAGGGTGAAGCACTATTTACTTACACGCCCATATAAGGGGGAAGCACTATTTACTTACACACCTATAAGGGGGAAGCACTATTTACTTACACACCTATAAATGGGAAGCACTATTTACTTTCACACCTAAAAGGTAGAAGCACTATTTACTTACAGCGCAATAACACTTGATCGTGTTTGTAACAAATTCTATTTATTGACAACTAAAAGTCTGATATTTCTTGTTCTGTGCTAAGTTAATGTTTTTATTCATCCAATAAAGAATCGCTTTAAACTAACAAACATGCCCATTAAGCAACTTTAGAAGTGTTGTTTTTTTTTGGCTGTTGTTTTTCGGCTGTTTTTTTTTCTGTTGCCTTTAAAGCATTAGGTTTGTGAATGAAATCATTAAACAGACAAGCGAAGACCTAATGCATTCGATCCACAAGTACGAACTATTTCCATGCACCATTATAATTTTTAAAAAATTGAAAATCGATGATATCTCCATTAAAACTCCATTATAATTTTCGCTTTATGTTCATAATAGAAATAATAATACAATTCTATATTTGTCTATATGTATAGTGTTGGCATTTTAGTCAGCATTAGAGATCCGCACATAAAGTGATGTACCCCTTTAAGAACAAAGCAAACAAAGTTCACCAGTTCAAAGCATACAAAGGAATTGCGTGGCCAGCACAATGCCCAGCCGCCATTACAAATGTCAGTTACCCCCACACACACACACACACCACCAGAACTAACAGTGTTGACATTCCGTGGACACTTACAAAAGAGTCGCACACGTCGTTAAAAAAAAAACAAATTTTGAAAAAAAAACCGGAGAGAACTTGACGAAGCACTATACACTTAGTCACTCACTCATTTAGAACTTCTAATAATAATGATAAGGTCATTTGTGTAGCGCCTCACTCCGTGCTAATGCAAAGTATTTAATACAACCAGTGAGTTTGTGGTAGTTTTTTATTTTATTTTTTTTTCACGCTAGTTTCTCTTTTTGTGTGTAACTGGTGACGATAGTTGGACGCTTTTATAAAAGAAAACATTCGTTTCAGTTGTGTATGTATGAGAGATGAGGATAATGTGCTTTATTGAAATTGTGTGTGTGTATGTGTGTGTGTGTTGTTTTTCCGGATGCCGAGAGAAGAAAAAAAAAAGAGCCTCGTGGTTAAAACAGGATAAGGGACCAAAAAAAATGATCTTGTTTAAAGGAAGCAACGTAGATATCAAGAGTTAAAATTAGCAGCATTAGCCTAATGAATGCTGCGAGTGTAAATGTACATTGCACAATGCTATATAATCAATTGACTGCTTCACGAAGAAAGATGTTGGCTTTCCCAGCCAGTCTGAGTGCAATCACTGAATTGTATATATATTCTAGGCAAAAAAAAGAAGTATCGCAGTCAGCATAGGAAGTGGGTAGCGGAAGTACTTATACTTATACTACTGTACGTGGAGTCGATATGATGAAACTGCGCATTGCACAACAAACTAGACACATCGAAGCACTTTTCTTATTTAGTTTGAATGCAAATCGTATCTCGTGAAAGAAATATAAATGCTAATTCATTACGATGGTAGGTTTATGTTAATGCGAGGAGAAGTAAGAAAAATGGGTGAGAGCGATACTAATAACCCCACACCATGGGGTTAGACTTGCGCAATACAATTCTACTCATGAAACAGTCATGTCGACAAATACAGAAGTAGGACAATGCAAATACGGTAACTAGATTGATTTCATCAGATCACGTGTTAAGTAGTGTAGACTACAGGGAGAGAGTCATATAAGTATAAATTAGCCTAAATGTGTTCAGTTGAAAAAGTGATCACTTTTAATAGAGCATTTGCAATCACGTGACAAAAAGCACGTGTTTTTTGTTTACTTTGTGTAATGGTGAACAGTGGCAGCCGTATTACTATAGGCTTAATAGAGCGTTTGCAATGGGCGTGGCTTAGGTTTTTTAGTGACGTATTTGTGTAAATAGAAGGCACTTGATGTACACAAATGGTGAAGTACTTCTTTATCATGCCAAATTCACATCTGAATATTGGCTATCCTACGCACAAATCATTAGATAAATCGTCGTAGATCATCTTACTAGTACAAGAGAAAGACTGACATGGTATTTTTTCAACGAATTTCAACATTTTAAGCTCAATTCATCATCTTAATATCTGGCCGGTAAGTGTTGCATTCGAATGGATTTATTGAAGTGAATTATTGGAGTCATTCATTATTTTCATTGTAGGCCTGATCGTTCAATAGTAATGTAACATTTTTAATGTAAGAATCTTCTTGTGATAGGTCTATTAATCTAATATAGAATTAATAAAATCCATATTAATACTTAAATCATGATTTTAAACACAAAATATCAATAAAATAAGCTCGAGCCTATATGAAACTATATTAATACAGCGGCCATTGTACACCATTACACAAAATAAACAAAAAACACGTGATTTTTGTCACGTGATTGCAAACGCCCTATTAGGTTTTATTTTTAAATATCCTCACTTCAACAATATGACGTAAAAAAAAAACTAACCAATAAAAACAAAGTTTTTATTATACGCCTTTTCGACATTGTGTCGTTTTCAATCTATTTATTTCGTAAAAACGAACATATCCGAAAAGTTTATTTACTTCCGTCTCTTCCGGTAGAGGCAGCCATGTTTTACGTGAAATATATTCTTCGATTCGCAAATTGGTCGAAGGAACTCGTGACTATTCCAAAGGCTATGATGAAAATTTGATAGAATGCATTGTTAGTCGGGACAATTCTGCTGCCCAAGTTTCAGCTCGATTGGACGACGGGAAGTGGTCGAAAAATCGATGCAAAGTTTTGCTATCAAGCAGACAGACAGTACGAGTTAAAAGAAAGAGAGTAAAAATTTATAAAACACTGTTATGCGATGAAAATTTACATTCAACGCTCAAGTGCAGACTATTTAATTGAAGATGTCGATTGTCGAAAGTTATTTTAAAACTTACTATCTAAAAGTAAAGCATAAGACAGGTTGTGAAATGTTTCATAATTCAATAGCTATTGATTATTGAAAAACTATAAAAGCCTTAAATTTTGTCTACTTCGTGGACGGACTATTAAGGAGTAGTATCACAGTAAAATATCAAGATTTATGGAAACAAATTCCTTACATTTTGGGTGTAAAATAGACATGGTAAAGAACAATTTTATTCCACCATGTCTCCATCATGGCTTTTATTTACATAGTTACGTGACATAGAAACCTAAGCCACGCCTATTACAAATGCTCTATTAATTCAATTTTCTGTTTCGTTCAACGTTACAATATATTCGGACTCTTTTATTCAATAACACATTCTACAAAATTAAAATATGGTAATGGAGTGGAGGGGGGGGGGGGGGGTTACTGATTCAAAACAAAAAAAATTTCACCAGTTTCTAGCTTTCGTTTTAATTTCGGAGTTTTGTTATTTCATTTATCATAGATAAAGGAGTCAAAAAAGGAATAACTGGCAATCGATAGACAGATGGCAAGAAGGCTAGAGAAAATTATTGACGCGCATGTTAGATTGAAATGACATCTGGGTAAAATCTACTTTTTTTTTTTACGTACAAGAAGTTGCCAAAAATATATTCTTTTCAAACGCTTTTTTTTTCACTTTGTCAATAAATTTAGAACGTATTTTTGATGATAAGATGTAACTTTTGAATACATATCGAGCAACATTTAGACTAGTGGAGTTGACTGTTCGCGTCACTGCAGGCCTGACAACTTTTACAAAACTTTCGTAATTGTACACAATAATATTTTTTACCCGATTACAAAATAAGGAATATTTAAATTATAAACAAAAAATGTTTTTTTTTTTCAAAAAAAAGCTTAGTCTAGACTTTATACTCTATATATTAATTTTTTTTTCCGACACAAATCCCAATTTTCTGTTTGATTTTATGACATGTATTTAAAACCAGAAACTTGCATCATTTTTTTTACGGTTGCATTTTCCTGACGATTTCAAACTTCCCACGTGCATAGACAAAAATAGTAATTTGAACTGAAAGTCCGGATTTGAAAGTAAATTGGTAATGTGTACTTGAAATTATAATGTGTAAGCCTCCTTCCACTTTAATGAATTGAAACATTTACCATAAACATCTGAAAAAATCGCATCATCAATTAAAAAGGGACATGGACATAAGAATTTTTCACAAGAGGACAGAGGTAAAACCACAACTGCAGATCTAGGACTAGATCCATAGGTTTGCCCAAAACGAAATACGTGTAATTGTTTTCAAATGTCATTATCTCTTACCAAAAAAAAAAAAAAAGTTACACACGTCGCATATTTGTTCTCCCAATGGCTGAAATTCATTTACTACGCTTGGCATAGCAGAAACATACATAAATATATTTGTGGAGGTGATTCAGAGGCTTTTCTAATAAATAAAAAAATGCAAAAATAGTACATGCATTGATCCATGTGTGCTTGATAATTTACATGGCCTTAAGGCAACCTATTATCTTGTATCTGTATAATTATTATCTCTGTGTCACTCCAACATTCCAACACTACAAGCACAGAAAGACAAAGGACGTATTCATGTAGCTGTACACAGTTGTACACTACTGTACAGTCAGTCACACAGTCACACATGCTTTGCAAACAGCTCCTAATTAAAAAGGTGGTCCGCTCCTATGATAAGTGTATGTGTACAATGTATTTAGCTGATAGACCAAAGCATTGAATACTAGATCTGATAATAAAGGTTTTACAAGGACAGTGTCAACGTTGATCAGAAAACGTTGTTTTTTTTTTGTGTTTTTTTTGTTTTTTTGGCTCTTAGATTTGGAATACGTCAAGTCTTTTGGTCTCTAGAATTGACTGAGTTATACATTGTTACTGCTCAACTTTTTTTTATACTTCTTTCCTAAAGTAATTTTCTAAATTTAGTAATGAAGTTTATCAAATGAACTTTACAGCTATTTTCTTAATATGATCTAGTTTTTTGAATAAGATATGTTAGATATGTTTATTTATTTTATTCTTTTGGATAAGAGGATAGGGGAAGCCAACGTTGTTTTTTTTTAAATCCTGCAATCTTTAATCAAACATTGATTCATCACTAATATCGTGGTTAGTTAAGATAACAAAATTGTCATTTTGAGATAAAACCAACGAGGAAAGCTTTCACAACTAACAAAAACTTTGTAGAATTGATAACACAAAACAAAAAAAAAATACAATATAACAACGCAGACATCTTGACATAGTTATCAAATCATCATAACAGGGTTCTTACTATTCAGACTTTTCACAAACTGTAAACAAAATACTCAAACCATTGTATAACGAAAATACCTCTATATTTGTAATGACTTCATGCCCCGCATTGTATAAGGGCAGCTCAAACTTATTTTTTAATATTGGGATAATTTTAGAAAGAAAACACGTTATGGTAGTACCGTAAAAGATTTACCTAACTCTTTTCTAAATAAACAAAATGTTTACGCTCCATTGAGAATTTTAGCAAAATTGACTCTAATTTTCTCAAACCTTGCTGTTTTCACAAGCTTTTCTAACCGTAAGCCTACCAACCAATAAATGAACCCTGTCCTAAACAAATGGGGGAAAGTTCACATTTTCAAATGTGACATCGTCAGTTACATACAAATTTTCCTCATTGTTTTGACAGAATACATTTAGCACTGAAATTAAGCATACCCTTTGGTTCATTTCATTTGTTTCATAAAGAGAATCACTCACAAATTTCCTCGTGTGTTCTGGCATAGTTTTATAATGGTCTCACTTAAAATGAAGAGACAGAAAATTTCCCTCCTGTAACATTGAGTCGCTGAAGACTGTTTGTTAAAAATGTGTCAATAAGATATTGATAGGATGAAACGGGACAGCTAAATGCACAATGAGGCTTCACGACATTACAGTGTATTCTAAATACGGTACATTTGAGTTTAAAACCAACCCTAAAACCGACATATATTTGTTTGTGGGCGTGCCTGCTTTAGGGCTGTGTGTTTAAAATCTAATGAATATGAATACGCCATAATTCAGCTTCACGCGCTGCTGTTTAATTTATAGATGTCATGAAGGAGGAGACGGCTAGGATCGATCACTGCATTGATCCAACACATGTGTAAACACACTGAATATAGGAGAACCCTTATACGGCCGTGTGTCCAACAGTCTCTTTATTACTGGTACGGTACTAATACAATCAAAGCTATTTTACTTTCAAGCTAAATATGCTCTCTGCAATAGTTATTATATGTTTTATTTAATTAGTGAGGAAAAGATAAAGAAGAATGCGCCTTTCATTTTTTAAATAGAGGAATGTGTCTTACAGTGTGTAAACAGAATGGGTCTTATAGTGTGCAGACATAATGTGTCTTATAGATGATCGTGTCTTATGGTTTTATGGTTTGTAGACAGAAAGTGTCTTATAGTTAGTTTGTAGACAGATCATGTCTTACAAGTGCCTTAAATTTTTTGGCACAGAAGACGTCTTATATAATTTAGTTTATAGAGTATAGAGGAATATGACTTTCTCTTTTCGTACAATTAAAAAAAAAACTTAGCGGATCGAGTGTGTCAAGGTAAAAAAAACAACAACCTGGTTTGTACACAATTGTTGATGTTTTTTTGTTTGTTTGTTTTTTGCGCTCAACTATGTGCGCCATTTGGTATGGGCACTTTATGTCGCTTTAATTTGGTAATGCGCAGTAGATTGAACTGTGTGGTTTACAAAGAAAACACAAATAGAATGTATTGAGAAGCGTGAAAATGAAAACCAAGTGTGCTCGCCTGTCTTTATGCGTCTAGATACAATATAGGCTAATGTTGTAAAAGTGTTGTAAAAGTTCTAGAACGTTTTATATGTTGGTGTAAAGGTTGTACAGCTTTATATAAGGCTTTACGTTTGGGTAAAGCTCTATATGCTAATGTTGTTGTACAGCTTTATATAAGGCTTTACGTTGGGGTAAAGCTATGCGGGACACGGGGGTCAACCGCTCGACTGACTGGCATACCGAAAGTCATGGGTTCGTATTCTGGTGAAGGCTTTAGTTAGGGTGTCCCTGAGTCTACCCCGCTCTGATAAAGTACCTGGCATTAGTTGGAGACAAGACGACAGGGCATTGTGCTAGCCACACAATCTTCTTGTAGTGCGCTGCCACGGTACCGTGTGAATGCTGAGTCACAAGCTACAAAGATCGAATTGGTCTGATGGTAATACATTCTACTTTATATTCTATATTCTAATGTTGGTGTAAACTTCTAGAATGTTTATGTTGATGTAAAGCTTTAGAAGGTTTATGATTATGTTGGTCTAAAGTTGTATATACTAATGTCCCCCCCCCCTTACAGCAGTTTCTGTTAGATATACATATATTATTTGAGTTTGAAAGACGAGTCTATGTTCGATTGCTACTATTTGTATGTCTTTAGTTGTGTTCCTGTGTGAGACAACATGTTCTAAGATACGTTCAGACAGGGCTGTACCATTGGCGAGTGAAAAACTAAAAGTCTTATTTTGATGTAAACATCTTGAAGCTAGTATATGCCCAGGTCCAGGTGTTTGCCTTGTTTGTGTAGTTGGGCTAAAATAGAAATATTGCCTTGCGAGTGAAACGCTCCCCGCCCCTTTTGCGTGGACAAAAAGCCATTACAGCCAAGCGATCCGGTGTCCGAACCCCCCCCCCCTCTTTCCCCCATTCCCCGTTCAACAGATAAAAGGTTGATAGAGCATTGCCACCAAGGTGAAAGGTTGAATAGAACATTTCCACCAAGGTTGTAACGCCAGCTATTTGGGAGACAGACAAACAAGGCAACAAATAGAATATATAGTGTGATTAAAAAGTTTTACTATGCACAAAATTGCACATTAAAAAAAAGAAGAAATGCAATAGAAGAAATGGAATAGCAACACTTGGTCTCTGCTGAGTTCGATAACCAATGTCTTGGAATTGGCGGGGCCAGGGAAAGGCCCGAGTCACACTTGCAGACACATTGAATATACAACTGCTGGCTGAGAGACACAGCGCGTAGGGGGTGGGGGAAGGGAGGACGGGAGGAGTGTGCAGGGAGAGAGGAGTTTATTTAAAGAACTGCTCAATGTGCCTGTTATCGACCTGTGCAATACCTTGGCCAGACATTTACATCTCAAGCCTCGGTGTCTTTGTTATGTCTGTGTTTGTGTGTGAGTCTGTAAGTATCTTCTGTTATATATAACATATCCCAAATAAAAACGACTATTCGAATGACAAGATCTTGCCTTTCAATAAGAGTTCTATAGCGACATTTGCATATACACGGTTTAGATATAAATTAGTCTTCGATTCTGTATTGTTTTTTATAATAATGTTAAGTGATTGATATTTTCTGATTAGCAACCTATTTAATGCCCGAATGCCACCCAGGAAACAAAAATTATACGAACGTGCCCTTGCATATGGATCATTTAGGAAAATATGCAGAGAGAAATCATAATTATATGAATTAGTCATCGAATAGAGATTAAGAAAAGTGTTATCTTTTTTATATCTCTAATATAGACAAAATAAGTATGTTACGATAAATCGTGTCTTTCTGGTTATAGTTATCAGCATATTGTTTTACATTTCTACGTTATAAGTTAATGTTTTATGCATAAGATTCATGCTAGACTCTAATTAATTCAATTACTGGTTCCAAGACATGCTATGAAATCACATAGACTTGTGTTGGGCGCGCTATTGTGGTCAAAGAATGTCTAATAAATTCCAGCTGCGCCATGTCGGTTAGCGGCTCGGGGCTCAACGTTAAATGTTGTAATTCCCCGAGAGAGTCGTTAATACGCGGAAAGGATTTATTGTCTGCAATAATTATATTATCACAAAGCCGTTAAGCCTCAGGCTGGGAAATTCCAGGCACGGCATCATTTACAAAAAGTGAAGTCCACGAAATGATAACCTATAAAACATGGATGGCGCGTCCTTGGAGGCACGTCACGGCGTACTTACAATAGAAGGCTACCAGAAAAGAAACAAATTATTTTTCCTCCCCTAGCTAGTGTGTAACGCTGTGTAGTGTGTTTTCAATAGTCAAAGGCCATTTACACAGACTCAAGCTGGAGGCGCTCGATGTACCAAACATTTAGGGACCATTGTAGTTTATGTGCTTTGTTTTAAATGAAACCATGCATTTGAGTCTACCTAGGTCGGATGGGTGTTCGTGACATTCGCTAGACTCTAGAGAGAGTTAAAGACGGTTGTGCATTGTGCAGGACACACGTTCTCTTCGTACCCCCGTGGTTTAATAGAATGGCGACCTGTGCTTCTTTAGCTATCAGAACCAAGTGGTCTTTAAATCCTTTATATTAGCTTCGCTTTTGTATGAATGCATCTATTTTTTCTCACAAATCTGTGGAAAGACTTGTTGACCCACCACCCGTCATCTAATCAAGCTCAAACTTGACACACAGGCGTTAGATTTTCCACCACACCCCCGACCACAACATCCCAAATTGAGTTTTTATTAAATGTTTTTTTTTTATTCTGTACACTTTACGGTGCGCGTTTTAAAATCTGTATTGATCGCACCTGACTGACGCATTTCAGTGATATTTTGTTTTAAAAGCCTAATTTCGTTTCTTCTTTTTTTTTCATGCGCTAATATTCAAAAGGCTAATGCATAACAAAAATGCACATTAAGGATTTGTTGTTAAATTTAACATTGTACTTGTGATCTTTTTATTTTATTTTACAACTATTCTATTAACACTGGAATTAAACCGCGAGGCTTCCAACAGTTACAAAAAAAAAGGGAAGATTGGAAGTGGAATCTCGCATCTTCACAAAACCACTCCTTACAGAACCAAGAGCTTATAATATATTCCAAAAGGACTCAGTGTGGCTAATGGTAATCAAAATATTTAACCTGACCGGCAGTTTAAAGTTGTAAACAAACATATTGGTGCCCATAGACCCGTAATGTCAAGTCTTAACACTTACACCACGACATGCACACACACACACGAGCATACACTACACACACACGGGCATACACTACACACACACGGGCATACACTGCACACACACGGGCATACACTACACACACACGGGCATACACTGCACACACACGGGCATACACTACACACACACGGGCATACACTACACACACACGGGCATACACTACACACACACGGGCATACACTACACACACACGGGCATACACTACACACACACGGGCATACACTACACACACACGGGCATACACTACACACACACGGGCATACACTACACACACACGGGCATACACTACACACACACGGGCATACACTACACACACACGGGCATACACTACACACACACGGGCATACACTACACACACACGGGCATACACTACACACACACGGGCATACACTGCACACACACGGGCATACACTGCACACACACGGGCATACACTACACACACACGGGCATACACTATACACACACGGGCATACACTACACACACACGGGCATACACTATACACACACGGGCATACACTATACACACACGGGCATACACTACACACACACGGGCATACACTACACACACACGGGCATACACTATACACACACGGGCATACACTACACACACACGGGCATACACTACACACACACGGGCATACACTATACACACACGGGCATACACTACACACACACGGGCATACACTACACACACACGGGCATACACTACACACACACGGGCATACACTACACACACACGGGCATACACTACACACACACGGGCATACACTACACACACACGGGCATTATTACAAGGCAATTTATTCACCATAATAAATCATGGATGAGACCTTCTATTTATCACACAAGTATAATTATAATTTATAATGTTATTACGGCTAGAGCCCCCATTCAATTTATGAAAATGATAGTTATAGTATTGTTATTGTTCGTGTGAGTATCCTTGTATTAGTGAAGATCTTATTATAACATTCTGAAGTTTATTTGTAGTTGTCTAGAGTATTCCTGGTTCTTATAATCCCCTGGCAATTCACATAGCGTAGTTTTAGAGTTTTCAGTTGATTTACTTCATGTATAATTATTTATGTGGCTCATATTATACAGCAAGAACCTCGATGTCGAGTGGTAGTGTAGATTATTAATATAGTTGAATAAATATTACACATACACACATGTATATAACTTTGAAATATTGACGCTAACCAAGTTGTGTAGAAAGCAACGATAAATTTGGTTTAATTTACAACATCAATCCAGTAGGAATCCAAATAATATTATATACACAATCAAGAACTACACATATTCCAATTAGTAATGAATATCCTCAATGAACATATAGCATTGTAATTAATAGTAGAATAATAAATTTTCCATAATACAACTCAAATAGAAACGATACTCAGAGACTCAGAATCTTAGATGTTATCTGATCGAATGTACGCCAAGAACTGACTAAAAGTGTCGAATCGCGTAGAAATATATTACGGGTCAATCGTTGGAAAAACCAGACAGCCTAGTGACACGAATATTTTAATCAAGCCTGCATGTTGACTGCGTGATCAGAATGTCAAGCAATAATGCTCTAACAAAATAAGGAGAGACCGGACGACCTTGACACGCTGTGTTTACGTGAACAGTTCATGTTTTTATCGAGGTTAATAAAAAAAACAATAATGCTCTCATTAGGTTAGGAAAAACCCGGGGGAAACCTTGAGCTGAGAAATATTTATATCGTTTAAACGCAATTCGCTTAAATGATTCAGTTGGTTTATTAACATTACAATGTAGGGAATTTACGTTTCGTAACAGTCGCCCGTACCAAAAGGAAAAGAACATTGCATACTAAACAATAGAAGTGTGCAATTTCTTTTAGAACCGCCTGCACTTAACTTTAGTTCTAAACAATATACAAAAAAAAAACTGACTCCACCTGGGTAGTCCGTTAAATAAGACAAGTAAGGGAAATAATTTATTCTATTAAACCCTCATCATATAGGATCTCAAGTTATCCTTAGACCATAACACATGTTCGCGTTATTCTAAAAAATTATACTCTCTGAGATATCATTCCTTATAAACATCATCATCTTATTTATAAGGTAAAAATCAACATAACTAATGTTATCATATTAAACAATTCAATCATTAATTAATTCAACTTAAATGAAATTAATATTTAAATAAATTTTAAAGTAAGAGTTTAATCTTAAGTGTGTAAGCATGTGAAGTGTATGCACATTACTCTATCTTGGTTTTTACATAATCACAACTATAGTTTGATTGTTTCAAAATAAGGATGTACATTTCTGTTCATTCATTATCTTACTAATAAAGAAAATTATGTCCATAAATCAATAATACTTAAAAGTAACTTATTAGGTTTTTTTCTTTTTTCCTACAACAATAATAATATTTGTTTTAGCAAATGGAAATATTCATGGCATAAAATAAGGCATAAGATATTGCATAAAATAATCACAACATATTCATATATTCATGCATTTATATTTTAAATGATCCAATTCTCTTAGTTAGGATTATCAGAATATATACATGAAGTTATCTATTTCCTTATACATTTGTTACATGCGCGATAGGGTGTCCGCGACGATGTTATCTTTTCCAGATAAGTGAGTTATTTTTAAGTTGTAAGCTTGAATAAACAAACTCCATCTTAGAATGCGCTGATTTTGTTTGATGCGGGAAAGAAATACTAGGGGATTGTGATCTGTGAATATCTCGATTGGGAACTGAGAACCATTTACATAGTAATTGAAATGTTTCAATGCTTGGATAAGTCCTAGTAATTCCTGCTCTATTGTGCTATAATTTACCTCATGTGGGTTAAATTTTTTTGAACAAAAGCTAATGGGATGTTCAAGTGAATCATCTCCTATTTGTGAGATTACCGCGCCCATTCCTGTATTACACGAGTCTACCGTTATTCTGAAAGGTTTAGTATAATCAGGTGAGACTAATACTGGTGCCTTGGTCAGTATGTCTTTTATATCGTTAAAGGCTTGGTCACATTCCTGAGTCCACTTAAATTGATTTTTCTTTCTCAAGAGATTTGTCAAAGGGCAAGTGATAATAGAAAAGTTTTTACAAAACTTCCTGTAGTACCCGGCCATACCCAGAAATCCTCGAAGTTGTTTCTGCGTTTTAGGGACAGGGAATTCCTGTATAGCTTTGACTTTGGCATTCACTGGTTTTACTTTGCCATTACCCACTACATGACCTAAATATTCAATTTCTGCATGGCAAAATTGACTTTTAACTAGGTTTATAGTAAGATTAGCCTGTTTTAGTTTTTGGAATAATAGTTTTAACTGATGTAGATGATCATTAAAGTTATTACTGAACACTACGATATCGTCCAGATATGCATGGCATTGTGGGATATCATGGATAATAGTGTTTATTAGTCTTTGAAAACTAGCTGGAGCATTGACCATTCCGAATGGCATTACTTTAAACTTATATAATCCATCAGGAGTAACAAAAGTTGATACCTCCTGAGCCCTATCTGTTAATGGGATTTGGAAATAAGCTGTTAGTAAGTCAATCTTAGTTACATAGTTTGCAGTGCTTACTCTATCGATTAAATCATCTATCCGTGGTATGGGATACGAATCTGTTTTTGTCACTTGGTTTAATTTCCTATAGTCTACACAAAAGCGTAGTGAACCATCAGATTTGGGAACCAACACACATGGGGATGACCAATCACTGTTACTGTGAGTAATTATATCATTGCTCAGCATATAATCAATTTCTTTACGGATGTGTTCAAGTTGTATGGGATTAACCCTATACGGATGTTGTTTGACAGGTTTAACATTATCATCTTTTAAAACTACATCATGGGTAACCAAAGTTGTTTTGTTAGGAACATCACTAAACAAATTTACATGATCATAGATTAAACCCTTGATAGAAGTCTGTTCACCTGAGTCTAGATGTGCCAGTTTATCATTGAGGTTTTTAAGTGCTTCAGTGTTTTGAAGTTTACTTTCTATGATTGTCTTTTTAAATTTAGGCGGGGGTGTTTCAACAGTTTTGATAGCACTCACTGGCCTAATGTCAGTTTGTTCTTCCCTAACAACATAAGGTTTTAGCATGTTTATATGGCACAGTCTCTGTGTTTTCCTTCTATCAGGGGTTTTTACAAGGTATGTTACATCACTGATTTTATCTAAAACCTGATATGGTCCTGTATATTTTGCACTCAGGGGTTGTCCAGACAATTGGGTCAACATGAGGACTTTATCACCAGGATGGAAACATCGGGATCTGGCCTTGACATCATAGTACCCTTTCATTCTTTTCTGAGCCTGCAAAAGATTATCTTTAACATGATTAAAAGCATGATAGATTCTATTGCTAAATTGTTCCACATAAGCTACGAGTCCAGTCTCTTCATCAGAATTTAACAAGGTTTCCTGCAACAGTTTTAGAGGTCCTCGAACTGAATGTCCAAACACTAACTCGAACGGACTGAATCCAAGAGATTCCTGCACAGTTTCTCTAGTCGCGAAAAGAGCGAATGGAATACCGCGATCCCAGTCTTCAGTGTTCTCAAAACAGTATGTGCGGAGCATGGTTTTCAGAGTCTGATGATATCTTTCTAGGGCACCTTGGCTTTGCGGATGGTACGCAGTTGAAGTTGCATGTTGGATGCCTAGTTTCTTTAAGACCTGGTTAAACAGCTTTGATGTAAAGTTAGATCCTTGGTCTGACTGTATAGTCTTTGGAAGACCGTATCTTGAACAAAATGCAATCAGTGCGTCAGATATCTTATCTGCGTTAATGGTGCGTAGCGGAATAGCTTCAGGATATCTCGTGGCAGTGCACATTATAGTGAATAAGTACTGGTGTCCTGTCTTTGTTTTAGGCAAAGGACCTACACAGTCTATTAGCAAGTGGCTAAATGGTTCTGCAAAGGCGGGTATTGGCTTTAGAGGTGCTACCGGTATAGTCTGGTTAGGTTTACCAACTATCTGGCATGTATTGCATGACTTGCAGTATTTTGTGACGTCACGATGTAGTCCAGGCCAATAGAAGTACGGAAGAATTCGACGGTAAGTCTTGTTCACTCCTAGATGACCAGCATATGGTGTGTCATGAGCCATGTGTAAGATGTCATTGCGATATATGGCTGGTACCACAATCTGACTTCCTTCTCTGCAATTGTCATTATCACATTTCACATCTCTCCATTTTTGCATTAATATTCCCTCCTTCAGAAAAAATCCATTTCCGTTCATTTCTGCCTCCTGTTCAGTTATCACCTTTTTCTTCAGGTGTTTAATTCCTGAATCTCTATTCTGTTCTAATAGGAGTAATTGTCGAGGTGACAAATTACTTTCAGTAGTCTTGACTGAGGGACCACTCAAGATGTCAGCCAGGAAAGTTGCCTGTAGGTCAATTTCTGGTTCTATTTTTGACTTTGACATGGTTTCGACAGACTTTTGTTGTTGGGCCATACCTCTCGTGACGATGCATATAGGTTTGATAAAGCTCTCACTTTTATTGAGGTATTGTTTTTTCTTGGATATGGAATGCACCACATCTCCAGCAATATCATTTCCCAGTATTAAAGAAACGCCTTTAAACGGAAGTGATTTGTACACACCCACAACTACATTTCCAGTGAAGTACGCACTCTTCAGCTGTATTTGATGCAAAGGAACTTGTACATTTTTCCTTGATACACCTTGAATAGTAAGATCCTGTCCTGTATATGTCGATTGTGACGTAGGAACAGTATTCTCTAAAAGTAGTGAAACCTCAGCCCCTGTATCACGGAGTATTCTGATGTTTTTTTCACTAGTGACACCATTTATTATGGATGACACGGTACCTTCTTCAATGAATGGTAAACAATTGCTTGGTATCTCAGTATCGATGAGATCTGTATCCAAGTTATTTTTGTAAGAGGTATGTTTAGTACTCATGGTGGTTCTATCTGATATAGACTCCTTGGAGCTCAGATTAGAATTAGAATTATTGAAAACCATTGTCTCTATTTCAGGAACTATTTCTGGTTTCAAGTTTCCTAGATACGTGTGTTTTGTCAGGTTATCTGCATTAGCACTAGGTATCTCTGTTTGAGTTCTAATATCCTTCTTTACATTTTCATGAGTTCTTTGTTTTGGCATTGCTACATACGATAAGACAACATTCTTTTTATTCGGGTTCCCATTCAATATCCAGCACTTTTCCTTAGTATGTCCAATTCGTTTACAATGGCTACAGGTTGGCTTGGAATTTGTTGGACCTTGATTGCTCTGCTGATGTCTCTTTGATTGATAGGATTCATTTGGATTTATGGTTTTCTTTTCTACCTTCATATCTCGATTCTGGAATTTAGATTTATCAACTGTTGTAAATTTATTGCTGGAATGGATAATAACATATTCGTCTGCCATTACTGCTGCTGTTTCTACTTGTTCTACACCTTTGTCTGCTAAATGTATTCTTACATCACCTCTGATGTTATTGTTAAAGTCTTCCATTAGCATAAGATTAGCTAATTTATCAAAGTCTTTGTTTACACCTTTGGATCGAATCCATCTTTCAAAATATTTCTTTTTCTGTCTTAGAAAATCAACATGGGATTGTTCCTGTTCTTTCTTAGACTCACGAAACACTTTTCTATATTTTTCAGGTGTTAATGCATAACTTAGCAGTACTCTATTCTTGATCAGTTCATAATCATACAATTCCTCTTCAGTAAGACTTAATACAACATCAAGTGCCTTTCCTTTATTCAGAGCTGAGCGTAGAAGTATAGCTTTCTTGCCCTCGGGAAATTGATAGTCTCTAGCGTTTCTCTCGAAAATCATGAAGAACTCTTCCACCGAATTATCTTCAAAAACTGGAATATGTTTCTTAAACTTATACAGTTCTGCATCTGCTTCAGAGCTTGCATTCGAATGATTTGACGTACGAGACCTTGCTATCTCAATTCTTTCTTGGCTTGCTATTTTCTCTCTTGCTATTTCTCTTTCCATCTCAATTCTCTGGCTTTCTCTTTCTCTTTCCATCTCTAATTCCATCTTTCTTAACTCAAGTTTAAATTTCAATTCTTCACTTAAGTCACCAGTTGTATGCTTTACTCTTTGTTTTATAGGAAAAGGTAATTCATCATCTGATTCATCATTAATGTTATCATTAGCAGTAGTTTCTTCAATAATTAGTGTACCTTGTTTTCTTAAACACTCAGTTACCTCTTGAAGTAATTTAGTTTTTGATGGCCTAGTTTCTGTGATAGAAATGCCCAATGATTTAGCCAATTCTTTTAATTGTATCATTGACATTTTATTAAGCTGTTCTGAGGTTAGATCAAATATCTCTGGATCCAATGTAAGATTATTTGTGGCCTCCATTTTATATTATTAAAAGTTACTGTAAATCTTGTTAATAATACAATAAAAGTGTCCAACTTACTTTCTGTCCTTTGAATAATTCACTACACCACACAGTTCAGATTTTTCACAACAAGGTCATAAAAATAATACTTTCTTAGAGTTACTTTGTTCGATAAGGTAATACACCAGATAATTTTCCAGGCTGAATAGTTAAGTTTTCCGATTCTCAATAGCAATGTTCAATTCAATCACAATCTTTAGTATATTGTATATTGTTCATATTTTCCAACACAATCCATCCAAGTTACGAGTATGTATTACGGCAGTTGTAAATAGTTTGTGTAAATAGTATAACGATTCTTGAAGTTGAAGTAAATCCTCTAAACGTTTGTTAGTAAATCACTGACGAGCAAAACCCATTTTATTACAAGGCAATTTATTCACCATAATAAATCATGGATGAGACCTTCTATTTATCACACAAGTATAATTATAATTTATAATGTTATTACGGCTAGAGCCCCCATTCAATTTATGAAAATGATAGTTATAGTATTGTTATTGTTCGTGTGAGTATCCTTGTATTAGTGAAGATCTTATTATAACATTCTGAAGTTTATTTGTAGTTGTCTAGAGTATTCCTGGTTCTTATAATCCCCTGGCAATTCACATAGCGTAGTTTTAGAGTTTTCAGTTGATTTACTTCATGTATAATTATTTATGTGGCTCATATTATACAGCAAGAACCTCGATGTCGAGTGGTAGTGTAGATTATTAATATAGTTGAATAAATATTACACATACACACATGTATATAACTTTGAAATATTGACGCTAACCAAGTTGTGTAGAAAGCAACGATAAATTTGGTTTAATTTACAACATCAATCCAGTAGGAATCCAAATAATATTATATACACAATCAAGAACTACACATATTCCAATTAGTAATGAATATCCTCAATGAACATATAGCATTGTAATTAATAGTAGAATAATAAATTTTCCATAATACAACTCAAATAGAAACGATACTCAGAGACTCAGAATCTTAGATGTTATCTGATCGAATGTACGCCAAGAACTGACTAAAAGTGTCGAATCGCGTAGAAATATATTACGGGTCAATCGTTGGAAAAACCAGACAGCCTAGTGACACGAATATTTTAATCAAGCCTGCATGTTGACTGCGTGATCAGAATGTCAAGCAATAATGCTCTAACAAAATAAGGAGAGACCGGACGACCTTGACACGCTGTGTTTACGTGAACAGTTCATGTTTTTATCGAGGTTAATAAAAAAAACAATAATGCTCTCATTAGGTTAGGAAAAACCCGGGGGAAACCTTGAGCTGAGAAATATTTATATCGTTTAAACGCAATTCGCTTAAATGATTCAGTTGGTTTATTAACATTACAATGTAGGGAATTTACGTTTCGTAACAGCATACACTACACACACACGGGCATACACTGCACACACACGGGCATACACTGCACACACACGGGCATACACTGCACACACACGGGCATACACTGCACACACACGGGCATACACTACACACACACGGGCATACACTACACACACACGGGCATACACTACACACACACGGGCATACACTACACACTCACGGGCATACACTACACACACACGGGCATACACTATACACACACGGGCATACACTATACACACACGGGCATACACTATACACACACTAAAGGCAACGTCAGCGTGATCAACTAAAGTAGCCACCAATGCTAGAAACCCTAAACTGATATATTATACCAAATGAGTACATAATAACTGTGGCGTAAGAACCCAAAGCCTTTGATAAAAAAAATATTCTGTTGTCTTGTTTCTCTATCAAACTGTACTATGGAATATTCTACTATGGCCCTGTGCTATAGCTACTCTATGTATACTCTTAGTTCATTGTATTAGAAATCTACTTGCCACTTACATTGTTAGTGTATATCCATAGCTACAATAACATACTTCACCGTGTGGCATTAATGCCGAACCTAAAAATCAACTCATTAACATAGTATTGATTGACAATCAACTTTCACATAATTCCATCAATTCCAATTAAGGCATGTATGATACTGGGGCCTATCAAATACTAGGGGAATGGAAACTTCCAGGGCCGTAATTTAGCGCAATCCAAGGGTTGTTTTTTATACTGATTTTAAAAACCTCTATTTTTGCTAACTAAAAAGAAACAAATATGCTCATAAAAAAGTATCAGATTACATTTTCAAAGTTTAATTAAAAAAACATTTTCACATTAAATTATAAATATTTTTTTAATAAATGTAATTGACATAAACCCGTTTTAAGAACGGATTATACAAACATCAAAAAGCAGCTATAATCTTCATTTTGTAGTTAAATGAACACAATGGCTTTCTTTTAAATTATAAAACGTTAGATGGCTTATGTGAAACTATAGTAGGGTAAACATGTAGGATTATTTTGTTTTTGTATTTTATTCTTTCAAAAGGAAAAACATTTCTGTACTTTAAAAAAAAATCAATACCCATTATTGTGTTGACCAAATATTATTTTTTTCAATCAAACTAAACACATTAAATATCTAAATATGTTATTTAATTGATTTAATACAGTAACTCGGTTATTCGTTTGTTGATTATTCAGTTTGATTATTATTCCTCCTGTAAGGTATTTTGTTTTATTATTCTTCCTTTTTTTTCTTTTTTTGGTTTGTTTTTCTACTTTGGTGAAGGTGTTCCAGAGATTGAAACCGACAGAGAATTCCCACCACTTGTGAACTGAGAGTACACGTGTAGCCGGGCGCGTGTCATAAACAGCCACAATGAAACACAGCCGCAGTGGTAGCCTACAGTAACACAACGTCAAGTAAAAACACACAGTACAGGAAATAGTAGTAGATAAACGAGCTGTACTAGCAAATAATTGAAAGGCAAAATCGAACCACGCTATTTCAATGCTTGGCAGTCTATTGAATTGAAAGACACAATAGTGTAGAAAAGATATGTATTTTGACATACCAATAGTACAAGTTTCTAATGCGCGAGCTTTTGACTTTAGATTGTATACAGTGATTATGCGATTCAATGAGTCGGCCTATGTATGATTCATTGAGTCGGCCTATGTATGATTCAATGAGTCGGCCTATGTATGATTCAATGAGTCGGGCCTATGTATGATTCAATGAGTCGGCCTATGTATGATTCAATGAGTCGGCATATGTATGATTCAATGAGTCGGCCTATGTATGATTCAATGAGTCGGCCTATGTATGATTCAATGAGTCGGCCTATGTATGATTCAATGTTTTGCCCTAACCCATTAAAAGTATTGTTGAAAAAAATCAATTAAAATGGCGCTGTCTTAAATATAGTGATCAGTTTATATTACTAGACTTTTAGTTACAATTTCAATTCAGAAAAAATATATTTGTAAATGTAAATCTATTGAATATATTAATATCTAAACTATGAAATCATTAGATGGAGCAATATTTTACCTTCATTTACCGATTTAAAAAAAAAGATTTAAATAAATTTAATGTAATTCAGAAACAAATATTTTTAAATGTATTCTACTGTACTGCTTAGCCTATATTAATATTTAAGCTATGAAATCTTTAGTTAAAGTTAAAGCAATATTTTACCTACATTCATTTACATTTTGGGAGTGAGTGAAGGGGAGAAATAATTATATATAAACCAAGACGTTGTATGCAATCAAAGAATCGAAAGATCTTGGATCAAAAACACTTTCCTAAATCAAGACTCAGTTTATCAATTAACTCTTCATCGACTGCAATTCCACAAATCCGCCATCTCAATTTATCGGCAGCATGAGCATAAAATTCGCATTACCCATTTAAATGGGGAAAAAAATCCATTCAGAAAGTCGATCTTGATCAGGCATATATATTTTTAGACAGTGGATGAGATTGGTTGTTCAATTTTGGTTTTTACATTCTTTGCAGAAGCTTATAATTTGTAATAATTATTTTTGATTATTGTTTATGCAATATAATTTTTGTGAGTTGTTTTTTTATTAAGCAGATAACAACCATATTTTCTATTGATAGAACTGAACGTCCCTGAGGCCTGATCTATTCAAACAAAAGAGATCATGAACACCCGGTGCTATTTCCGTAAGCAGAAAAACACGCTTTTGCTGGTGTTTGACAATTGATTTCAACCTCAACGGCCAGTTCTGGTCTTTTAGAAATATACAAAGGCTATAAGATTAGTTATGAGGAATCTGATTTATCTATACTTCCCTACAATTTGACAAGATGAAACACATATATGTATAGTTAAAGCACTAAGCCTAGAAGGGCAAAGAGTAAAGTAGTAATAATACATAAGACATTAAACTCTAATTTAGAAATACAACTCAATAACAACATGCTGCAATGCTCAGATAAACACAAGGACAATAAAACTTTCCGTATACCTTATGCCAGAACAAATGCATATAAGTAATCTTTCTTCTCGAGTGGCATCCGAGCCTGGAATGGGTTGCCTGAACAAACCAGGAAAACCAGTAACTTAACATCATTTAAAACACTTTTAAAAAATGCAAGACTAGACTAGGACCACGGATAAGCGTAGGACGCAATAATCTTCTTTGTAATATATAAGATAAGATACGATGAGTTTTGTTTTAATTATGTAGAGTGTTGGAATCGAAATTTAAGTTTAACTATGATCAATAGCTCACAAATGAATGTTATAATAAATCAACCTGGCATAAATCATGTCTCAAACGTACAAATAATATGTATTCTAATTACTAACAGCCGCAGACTCAAACACCATTTTTATATTTTCATTTACCGATGTTTAGTTAGTTGGTTAAAATTGATATAAATCAAATTAGAAGAAAAAAACAACTTTCCGTATGTACAGTCAGTTTTTTGAATGGTATTAATGCAAATTGTATTAGTTTCAGGTGTGACTAGAGTTATTACATTGTAACATTGAGTGTAAACTAGTACTTCCCGTCTCTTATCTCGAGGTTGTTTTGTTTTTTTATTCCCTTTTAACAGACCGAGGGATTTCTCTGGAGCCAGTCTGACACTCAGCTAGCAGTATCAGGTTTACATTTTACAGGGAAAAACGTTCGTTTTTGTATGTGTGTGTGTGTGCTACTTGTTTTAAACACACACGAGTTGCATGGGGGAAAATGGATTGAATAATCGGAATGGGAGGGAGGGAAGTCTTATGGACAGAGGGATCTGATGTGTTGTACGTTCTGAAATAAATATACTAATTGAAACTAACCAACGATGCCGTTTGTTAGGAATATAAACAACGCTATACATATCAAGTAGCTCTCAATCCTCAAAGCGAAGATATGCGCCAGCTTGTACATAAACTCTTCCTGCAGCTTAGTCACGCGAGACTTTAACAATAACGAAATCAGAATAAATCATTACGAAGACAGGTCAGTCATCTTTAGCAAAAATACTCTAGCAAACGATGTGTTTGTTTAACCCGTGTGTTCAAACGATGTGCTTAACACACACACATACACACACAAGCACACAAACACACATACAGAAAAAAAAGACGTGATAGATAAAAAAAAATATTTAAAAAAAAAACAGGTACTCATTAAATCAAGTTTGAGGGTAACAGATGAGGCTGACAGACAAGTGAAGCCTGGGATGAATCATGTTTAAAGGGCATGGGTATATAAAAACCGTTATCTTATCACTAAGTTTTAAACGTCCCTTCCGTTAGGCTCACACAAATAAATGCTACACTTATAATGTAGTTCTAGAAAGCCATTATAGAACTGTTGTTATCCAAACAGTTTTGCCCGCAAATTGTTTTAAAAGTTCAAAATATCTATGGCGCTCGTTGTGTCTATCAGAAAAGCCACAACCTTCGCCGCTTGCCAAGTGAATGTCTTGAAACGTATATTCCAGGGTGTAATTTACTTCGCAAAACTCCCTAGGTTACACCTCTCCAGTGCATTCGAGAAAACATTAGGTTACAAAACCAATAACACACCTTCCACGCCTTCTGCTGTAGTTCTCTAAAGAAAATCCATATCGTTTATATGTAGGCCCCTACCACTTTTAAATTGCCTGGCAATCGTATTGTGGTCAAAACAATCGTCATTCTTCTCGAGTTCTTTCCTTCTTAAGGTTAACCCGGCCGATTTTTATTTCTCTAAGCAATTAATGTTTAATTTTTGTTTAAGTGAATTTTCGATTTTTGTTAATTTAATTCTTTTCTTTTTTTAAATGTAGGCTCAACTCTCATTGCTTGTACCCAAACAGAACAATTTCTGTGTGTAAGGGGGATGACATCAAAACATCCAGATGGACACGAGGCCAAAAGAAGATATATAGAGTCTACGGGCCTTAACAACATGGCGCTTTGTATCAAGAAAAAGGGGTTAAAGAAACTGACAAGATGTCGTGAAGAGATGGCGTATTTCCACAATGAAACCAGTGAACCGTAGCCGATAATGGAGAGATAATAGAGAATTCAAAACTAACATCTCACATTAAAATCGACCATGATTAAGTTAATAATTGGTGGGAACTGAACAAAGGGAGGCCATCTGCAGCATTATCTTCTTCCAGCCATCACCATCACATCTCTATACAAAGGTTGGAGATAATTTTGCCTGATGATTAGAATGTCTTCGTTTGAGTTTTAGACACAGTGCGAGCGTGAACCTTATGTTGTTATCAATTCACTACAATAAACATGGTAAATAGCCAGGTCTGTACTTATTGAACCTTTAAAATAATAG
This sequence comes from Anisus vortex, assembly GCA_949126835.1. Lineage (NCBI taxonomy): Eukaryota > Metazoa > Mollusca > Gastropoda > Planorbidae > Anisus > Anisus vortex. The sequence continues at coordinate 19,496,098 of OX421494.1, forward strand.
AAAACCTCACATCGTCATGGCGTCTTCCGAGATTCCACAGGACCATTATTTATTTAATTCCTTCTTAGATTTTTAGGTAAGATACGTCTAAACGCATGGCAAACTGCCAATATTTTTTTCTACCTTTTTTTTCCGTATCATTAATTCAAAGCAATGGGGCCAGCTTTTAACGATGTAAAGATTAGATAAGTAAATGACTCAAAGCGGCCGTTCGCCTTATCACTTTCGAAAATCGCAACCGTTCAGTAGAACGAACGAAAGCCAGTGTGCGTTTATGTAAAAGTCAACGAGTTCTTTCTGCTCAAACATTAAAATGTACAGTCTAGCCCTACATCGTAAACTTGGAAAATAATACCAAAGATTGTGTTTTATTATTATATATATCCATGCTATTAAATTTAGCACGCTCGGTGCGCTCTTATTCATAGTCAATAGTCCAACTAGACGGGGAAACGGCAGATGTGATTTTCTCTACCCAACAATAATTCACAAACATCAGAAAATGGTGAGCGCAAAAAAAAAAAAATTCTCATCGCTAAGCTGAGTGTGAGCAACTAGAGCTGGACACTGGAACAAAGACTCGTGACCCTTGGATGACCGCCAGACGAGACAAAGAGACACGTGTTCTGTAGAGTCAGCTCACACAGAAAGACGCCCTCATTCCACAATTAATCGTTACTTTTTTTTTCTCCGAAGGCCAGGCTTAAGGTGTCACACTGACATTCAACTAAAGGATTAAGGAATTTGAAATGTGCTACCGTTTAGTTCATCTAATGAGATCACATATTGAAATGTGCTACCGTTTAGTTCATCTAATGAGATCACATATTGAAATGTGCTACCGTTTAGTTCATCTAATGAGATCACATATTGAAATGTGCTACCGTTTAGTTCATCTAAAGAGATCACATATTGAAATGTGCTACCCGTTTAGTTCATCTAATGAGATCACATATTGAAATGTGCTACCGTTTAGTTCATCTAATGAGATCACATATTAAAGGAGTACTGACTCATTAACGATACTATTACAGTCATTAATTTGAAGTTATATTGGAAGGAATGGGATTGAACTTCAACATTAAGAGATAAAATTGCTCCAAAGAAAAGACGTTGTGACGTTGGGACTCGCAAGACTAAAATAATGTAAGCATTATTACATTGCAAGTTAGACCAGGGATCGGCAACCAATGTCACGCGTACCAGACTTGGCAAGCAAAGCTATTGTTAATGCCACGCAGAAGACCTTAAAAAAAAAAAGGCAATTCGAGTCTTTTCTACAAAAAAATTGAGTGTTAAGAACAGGTTAAATTTTAGAATCTTGGCACGCGCGGAGTGAATAAGGACTCCTACTTTGTCACACTATTATCAAAAGTCTAACTGAGTTAGACTATTAGATCTCATTTTTATAATTTTCATTTTTTTTTTATTATTTTCTTTTACGAAATTATTTTTCACACTGCTTTTGCCTATTTTAGAGGAAATTCACAAACATTTCCCGAACCCTGGTCAGTTTTCCTATAGCCTAATCGCCATTGACAAAGGCTAAGTGCAAATCGCTGTAAAGAAATGGGATGTTTAAATTTAACGAAACAAAACATAACTGTGGCGTGATCTCGGCGTAAAACAGTCATTTATTTGTTATTTAATAAAGGACACTTCTCTCCTACGAACCCCTTTCTTTATTTTTCTTCTCCAGCTTGCGTCTAATGTCCAGGTGGGAAGACGGGTGCCATATTTATGGTCAATATCATCGAGCGAACCACGCCGTGCCATAGTGCTCGGTGGCGGTTTCAAAGGAAACGTAAGACCGGCAATTCATTTCGGAGATGGAGGGGGGTAGAAAAAACAACACGTGAGATGGTTAGAAGTGTCTGTAAATGGTGCTTCTAATTGAATTAGACCTGGAGTTCGCCCTAGATACCATCCGAAAAATGTTAATAAATGTTTGAAGGAATTCTGTTCTCTACTATCTGACGAGTGGACGCTTGCGGTGCTGCTATTGAAAATGAAATACAAAGACAAATAAATAATCATCGGCTTTATTTACCAATATTTTAAAATTAAGTTCTATTTCTCTTTAAGCACTTTTAATATAAATCTCATTATGTTTTTTTTTGTTTGTTTTGTATTTCGAGAAAGCTCAACAAAGAAGTTTTGCAGACTATAGGCATAGGCTAAACATATTTTTGAATAAAGGAAATACCAATGACTCTTTATTTTATTACTCAATACAATGTTTAACCGATACTTTAGCAATATTTAGCGCCACCAAAAAACTCCAATATCAAATATAAAATGTATACTTTAAAAAAAACTTTATTAGTCTAGTCTGACATTTTTTTTTTTCATTTTTAGATTGGATGCATTAACTCGGATTGTAATTTTTACTTTTCGATATAAATATATTGTTCGATATAAATGTATTGTTCGATATAAATGTATTGTTCGATATAAATGTATTGTTCGTCATTTTAAATTTTCTTTTTAGTTATTACATTTCTTTATGCTAATAATCTAAAGTTTTGCCCCAATTACATATGTAAAGTCAAAGTTAAGGGAATTAAAAAAAAAGTGAAAACGATAAACCATTTTAGAGTTACTTTAAAACAATAATTCTATTAAGTTCAAAAGATGGGCGGTTTTAAATGATGTGCGCACAATGGCCACGAGAGGCAAAATCTTTTTCGCGTGAAAAATAATTCCAATTCCAGTAATACATATCTGGCCAATTATCTCGGCTTAAGTGTTTAATGTTGAAAACTAAACATTTTAAACATGAATTTTATCATGGCGTTGCTCATTTAATAGGACATACTTTAATTAAATGCTAATAGTTCAGCCATGAACGAAAAATGGCACCCACTTTTACATTCACATCAATACAATACAATGAGCGTATAATACAGCCGAACATCCTTAAATATAAGTAGCAACTTAAATAAATTATAACATGACATAAATATGGTAAAACGAAATAGTGTTCTTGTTTTAATGCTCACAATTACATTACTGTGCTTTTCGGACACTTTTAAGTTGTCCTAAAAATCTTTAAAAAGGTAACAAGTAACCAGGCTACATACATACACTGAAGCGTGTCCAGAAGTCAAAAGTGAAGAAACTTGATATAGACTTTAAACTAAAGTGGAATAAAATAGCACTATCCACAAAAAAGTTTAGATCTAATTAACCGTTTGGTTGACAAAAAAATGTGTTGCTAGCTCATATCACAATATATTTATGTGAGTGTTATTTGTTTTCTTCAAGTAAATATAGAAAACATGGGAAAGGGGTAATTGAATACGTGTTGAGTAATGACGTTATGTCAAGAAACTGCTCAAACACAGGTACTCTGGTGAAGTTCTTCAAGTTACAAAAAAATATATATTTAAAACTTTAAAGATTTTCCCCTAAAAATATGTCATATATGTGTTTACGACATTGGGCTGTGGTATATGGTATTCAATATATGTGTTTACGACATCGCGCTGTGGTATATTGGTATTCCATATATGTGCTTACGACATCGCGCTGTGGTATATGGTATTCAATATATGTGTTTACGACATCAGGCTGTGGTATATGGTATTCAATATATGTGTTTACAACATCAGGATGTGGTATATGGTACTTAATATATGTTTTTACGACATTGGGCTGTGGTATATGGTATTCAATATATGTCTTTACGAAATCGGGTTCTGGTATATAGTATTCAATATATGTGTTTACGACATCAGGCTGTGGTATATGGTATTTAATATATGTGTTTACGACATTGGGCTTTTGTATATGGTATTTAATATGTGTGTTTACGACATTGGGTTGTGGAATATGGTATTCAGTCAAGTGCGCTGAAACGAAACAAGTTGTCGTGTTCTGTTTTCGGTTCCTTTATTTACGACACCAGAATATGCAGTATCAGTATGTAACGATGCGAGGCTGCGGTGCGGCAGACACTCCCGTGTGCTTGTTTACCATACTTTCAAATAGCATCTACTCACAAAAACGGTATCAATTCAAGGCTAACTCGAGATCTAACAAGGAAAGCAAAATAAAATATATTCCTATGGTGAACAATATCTTCGTTTTATAACCAAACACCTTAAATCCCTACCCCTCTCCAACCAAGATGGAACGCCAAACTGACACAAAATTTTCCTTTGAGAAGAGAACGAGTTTTATTTTATTCTTCATATGAATTTAAAAGAGAAAAAAATATTCGGTAAAGTAAACAGCCAAACAATAAATCTTCATTGGATGAATAATATTTTTTAAGTAGAAAAGATAATGGTGAGGCGGGGGGGGGGGGGGGGGGGGGGAGAGAGGAGAGTGTAGTGTACGCGCAGGCATGTGTGCCTGTATTCTTTTATTGTAGTTGGTTGAAAGAGGTGTTTTCCCACTGACCAATTAAAAATGGAAGTGAAGTTCATACAACAGAGAGCAGAGAACACACGCACACAAAAAAGAAAAAAGGGCTTTAATGGTTTTGTTCGCCTCTACCGGATGACTCACTCTCATAGCATGCGTTCATCCACAGAGCAAATGAAATGGTTTTGAAATGAAGGGACAAATTTAATTAGTGTTTACTTACCGGGCAACGCTGAAGGTGGTAATCCATAACGATTCTGGTACTGGGCCAGGCTGGTCAGCGTGGTGGGGGTGGCAGCCCGGGCGGCGGCCAGCTCCGTGACCGTGAGGTGGACGCCGCCGCTGCTGCTGCCGCCGCCCCCGGGGTGGCTGGATGAGCCGCTTTCATTGGCCACACCGTCCAGGCCCGTGCTCAACAATCGAGGCCTGTCCAGGGGACTGTAATCCCCGTGGCCGTCCATAAGGAAAAATGAATTCGAATCAATTAATCCCAACGGGAAGAACAGAGTTGGCACACACAGACTTCATCAGTATGCATTCCGTCAGAAAAATTCCGCAGGCAATAATGAAACTCCGACTGTATGTGGTAAACTCCAAGGAATATTGGGATGCGAACTCCTGCACTAGAGCATGGCACACATTTCCGTCAAGAAATATACACAATCCTTTACTTCACACTCATAATTTATACGGATGTTATACTGTGTAAGCCTAAACTGTTTGACGCCGTAATAAATGTAATAAATGAAACATCTTTCTGTATTTTCTCTGAGTCAAATACTTTTTATTTAGTAATAGTAAACAGCGTTTTTACATTATTTTCTGTATATACAAAAAAAAAATGATTAAGTTGACATTAATCAAAATTTTAACAACGGTGAATTCGCGCTTAAATTTCAGAATACTTTGTTTATAAAGAAAATTTTGAACCAAAATTACTAGAAATACTCATATTTTTTATATTATTATATTTTACTTTAATAATGCATTTAGAATTTGGAATTAAATTTATAAACAGTTACAGTACTCAAAATAGATTTCAAAACATAAAGTAGCTGTTATCGAAAACCGCCACTAAAGTATACTATATGTTGAATACATTGTACATACATGGGCTATATTATGTGTATACCAGGTCTAAGAAATGTAATAGCCTATCGTTGTCACAAACTTATAAACGTCATGACCTTTCACATTGTGTAATTTTTCGTGAGAAAGTTCTTATTCAATAACAGCCATGATTCTGGTGTTGACATATAAATGTCATAGCAAACTAAAACTACGCACTTTTACGGATATAATAATATATATATAAACAACTACCACCACTACAATAATAGTTCTTTTTTTTTTCTAATCTGGTATGAAATCAGTAACAATAACCCAAAATTGGACCATACAATGTTTAGCATAAATTCAAATAAATTTCTACAATGATAATACTAGATCGCCGATTGACCTAGTGTAACTGATGGCTTGGTGAATTTAACTGAGGCAATACTGATTTAGATTTTAGACAGTAAACTCTTAAACGGCTAGATTATTTCTTGTCAAAGTATTAGTAGAAGTGAATATAAGTTTACAATGTTTGGCATATAAGCTTATATATATATTAATGAGTAATTAAATAATACATTGGAAAGTGTGAGAATTTGTATAAAAGTGGGAAATTATGCAATACAAATGATAACTTCGATATTGAGGTAGATTTATGTCCATTAAAGCATAACTTCGATATTGAGGTAGATTTATGTCCATTAAAGCATAACTTCGATATTGAGGTAGATCTATGTCCATTAAAGCATAACTTCGATATTGAGATAGATCTATGTCCATTAAAGCATAACTTCGATATTGAGGTAGATCTATGTACATTAAAGCAGAGTTGATTGTTCTTGTTTTACATAATAAGTTCAGTATGATTTAGTTCTAACTCATTTCAATTCTACCAAACTTTTTTATCATTGGAAAATATCTGAACAAAAAAATCTTAGTTCCTAAACAAAGATGATTAAAAATGTCCTTTTAAAAACATCCGGGCATGGAATTGGTTACCTAAACAAACCAGAAAAAAATAATTCATTTATCATTTAAAAACTGCATTTTGAAAAGTCCAGACTCAGACCACGTTTAAGGGTAGAACCAATAATCTAGGAGCGTGTGTAATATATAACATAAGATTAGAAAACGGAATTGATATTTTTTTTTAGCCTTGCCATTAAATATAGTCTAGTGTTCTTCGACATGAAGTCTATTAATTGAAGTATTTAAATAGATCTATTTCACTCCACCCTTACAATAAAAATGGGACGGGAAATGATTTTTTTAACCAAACGTCATATTTGTGATAGCCTGGAGCTATTTGAAGCATGTGATTTTACTAAGCAACTGACAGATGTCTAAACAAGGTTTGAGAATGTTAAGGTTACGAGTTGGGTGTTTGTAGGCAGGCTTTCTGGGAGACTCTTTCTTTACCACGTTCAAGAATGGTTAAATAAACTACAGTCTTAGAAATTACTTGTTTCTTGATTTTATGAGCAAGTTATCTGACATAAACTAAAAGATCCTGCAAACAATTGAAAACGTGAATATTTTAAGTTCTAAAATATTATTACATTTTTTTAATAATATTTTTTCTCCTAAATATTATTTTAGTATGTGTATAGTACATAAATACGTAGGACTTATGAATAATACGTAGATCTAGGTCCTAACTATTAAATTTTAATTGCATTCGAATGTTTGTATTTAATTCTCTGTAGGGGTGTGACTCTTTATGACCAAGGTCGAAAACATTTTGATAATAGCGTGCCTAAGTTAGATGTCTAAACTCGGTAAATTTGGCAATGGTAAATTCGGAACCGGTATTTAAGGCAAGGTGATTTTGGCAAAGGTAATTTCGGAATAGGTAAATTCGGCAAAACACACAAAGCGGTAAAATTGGCAACGGTAAAATTGGCAATCATATAATATCCACTGTTTTTATTAAAAGTATTGGTTAGACTACACTCTAGTCCATGGATAGGCAACCTATGCAATGCGTGCCATACTTGGCACACAGAGTGTTTTTAAATGGCACATGAAAGACCACCAACATGGTGAAAAGAGCATGATAACATTAGGGAGCAATTTGGCACGTTATTTAATTGAACGTCATCTAATGATCAAAGACAAACATTTTAAATAGGCGCCAAATGTACCCCTTCCCCAGCCCTGGCGTTTCTTCCCCCCCCCCTCAAGTTACGCCTCGGCAAATGTAAAGGTACGCCTATGTGTGTAAGGTAACCAAACTGACTTTAGGCATCAAAGCATACGTTTGTCTCCCCCACGATATTACGTAACTCTGACTACCTGACCGCCACCCCTACATAGTATGATACTGGTTGTGTAAACAAGAGCAAACGTAGAGTGCCCCCTCCCCTCCCGCCCCCGACCAGACTCTCCTTTCAGGCACGACCATACTAAGTCCTTTACGAATGAGCCCAGGTTTGTTTACATCGTACGGGCAACATTGCAAACACATTACAACTCTCCTACTTTATATATCTATCAAAAACGAACACAGTCCTTGTTCCCCTCTCCCGAGATACACGAATTTTCTTGACCGGTTACGTCAGGGAGAGTTAAGGAATTACTTTGCTGACCTCTGGGCCTAATCTCTCAACACGGGTTGTTGAGTGTGTGGGGGGGGGGGGGGGGGGAAACACATGGCCACCATAAAACATTTTATCACATTCCATTGCAGTCGGCTATTTGCCGTCAATCAGTAGGCTAACTTTTGTCTTTGTAGTTTTAAACCTTGTACCTTCTATGTTATAACGATACAAGTATACATTACTTAGATATATAGGCCTACAACAATACATAATAGTTGGCTATATTTGACATAGAAACCTCGATAACTTACAAGATAGTTGTAGCTAAATGTGCCTTATGGCCTAAGTAAATTGGTTTAAACATTGAAAGTACTTTTATACAATTTAAATGTTTTATTTACAACTCTCGTTTGTAATATAATTTAAATATATAAGATAAGTAAATAACTAAATTATTTTTTTCAAAATTGTAATAATAAAATGAAATCCAATATCATTATCAATGTTTAATAGAAATACTGATTAGTTTTACTAATAACAACAATGTTCTGGGATTAAAAAGGAATTTAAACGAATACCCCCCCCCCCCCAAACCTCTTTTAGTTTTCACTGCTTAAACAGTGCTTAGCCTGGTGCTACCAAGCTGGTCACTAACACTTTAATCGGTGGGGAGACGGGGTTGGGGAGACGAGGGTGGGGAGACGGGGTGGTGAGACGGGGGAGGGAGGGGCTAGAGTTTGCTTTTGTTAACACGGCGAGTCTCATTCTGGTGTTTAAAAAAGAAGAGGGAGATGGCAAATAATCTACATTATGTAACATTGCTTTGCCTTGTTTCCTTGTGCTATAGACAAGGGGGGGGGGAGGGGGGCACATTTGGCGTCTATTTAAATGTTCCTTTTTATGCATTAGTTAAATAACGTAAATGGTTTGTTTTTTTTTTAAAACGGTGGTTTTATTCAGTTTTTATTAAATTTAATTTTTAGTCAAACGAACTAATTAACTATTTTTTGTTACCTAATTTGTATGCTTTATATATCGGGGGCGGGAGGGAAGAGGGCATTTTACGTCTGCTCTTGCAAACACTACCAGTATCATGGTGTAGGTCAAGTAGTCAGAGTTACGTAATCTCGCCAATGTGCTCTAAACGGAGGAAGTTTATAGGGGCGTTTTGGAGATAAGGGTATGCATTGATGCGTAAAGATCTAAACAGAACTCCAAGTGATCGTCAGTTGGGCTACCTTACACTCATACCACCTTTGGCCACATTTGGGGGTGGGGTGCGGTGGGCTGGGGGGGAGAAACGCCTGGGGCGGGGGTACATTTGGTTCCTATTTAAAATGTTCGTTTTTGATCATTAGAGGACGTTATATTAAATTACGTGCCAAAGTGTACCTTAATGTTTCCCTGCTCTTTTCACCATTTTGGTGGTCTTTCATGTGCCATTTAAAACCGTTTGGCGTGCCAAGGTTGCCGATACATGGAATAGATTGTAGTCCTATCAATGCTTTTAATAAAAACAGTGGATATTATATGATTGCCAATTTTACCGTTGCCAATTTTACCGCGTTGCCAGTTTTGCCGAATTTACCTATTCCAAATTTACCTTTGCCAAAATTACCTTGCCGAAAATACCGTTGACGAAAACACCGTTGCCAAATTTACAGTGATTCGTCTAAATCATTCAGCGTGCCTAAGTTAGATTTCTAAATCATTCAGCGTGCCTAAGTTAGATTTCTAAATCATTCAGCGTGCCTAAGTTAGATTTCTAAATCATTCAGCGTGCCTAAGTTAGATGTCTAAATCATTCTGCGTGCCTAAGTTAGATGTCTAAATCATTCTGCGTGCCTAAGTTAGATGTCTAAATCATTCAGCGTGCCTAAGTTAGATGTCTAAATCATTCAGCGTGCCTAAGTTAGATGTCTAAATCATTCAGCGTGCCTAATTTAGATGTCTAAATCATTCAGCGTGCCTAAGTTAGATGTCTAAATCATTCAGCGTGCCTAAGTTAGATGTCTAAATCATTCAGCGTGCCTAAGTTAGATGTCTAAATCATTCAGCGTGCCTAAGTTAGATGTCTAAATCATTCAGCGTGCCAACGGCCTAAAAGCTGCCCTGCTCTTTTATTTTAGACGAGACTTGAATTGCATATTTCGGGGGCCTGCCGCGTGCCATTGAAAATCGCTCTGCGTGCCAAGTCAGCCGATCCTTTATAACATATCACGAACCGGAACGCGACTCTCATTGACCCCAAGCTACCCCATTTGAATAAAATTATTAGGGAGTTTTTGAGACATTTCTAAACACAATAGAATTTCAAAACGTCTCTATATTCTGACGCCACCATTTTATTAAATTTTGCTCATTTCACAAACTGCTTTCCAGACATTCAATTGTACTTTTAATAGCCCGTGTTTCGAAAAATTTCATAGTGAGATGGCAAATAATTGGCTTGGGCTATTCCGAATCCTGATTGATAAACATGAAGACATAATTTACACGCTTTTCTAATATTAATATACTGTAATTTTATTTTTTCAAATCTTTTTATCCTATGCAAATAGATCTTCACGCTTTAGATTAATGAAAAAAGTGTAAGATAGGACAATACGACTTACTAATCATGTAAACGCCTGCAGATTTCAACTACTATGGGCGTTTTAAAGATATCTCAATGAACTTACTGTAAATCTATAATCTATATTAATAAAAGTCTATTTTACTCTGAAAAGAAAATGTTGATATCGTGCGATATTTTTCACAAGAAAGAGGCCTAACCAGTAGGCCTAGCCCAACTATATAGGCCTATCTATAGTGTGTTGTTTGGTTTTTTAATTACACCTTGCTTGTTAAAATATGCCACTACAAAAGATGGTAAAACAACATTTTTTTTTACAAAATATACGTACGCCCAATATTTATACACTACTAGCGTTGTATTAACCATTTCTCTGTGCCGTGACGTTTTTACACACGTTAATGTAGAAACGGTGTTTTTGGTTTTCTCGTTTCGCCAGATCAAGATAAGAATACAGAACGAAAATGGCTGCTACTTTATGACTCTTGTTATCTTTTCTTATAATGGTGCAGTCGCTCCTCCTAACAGAAACTTTTTGCGTCCTACGGTTATCTGTGGTTTAAGTTTAAGTATAGTCTTGCATTTTGATAAGGGCTCTTTAATATGCTACGCTCTGTGCAAATAGTGAAAAAGAACGCACAATGGACAATGTCACTAGACAGACTAATACGTATCTTATTTCTTATAATTATACCATACATACGACCATAGAACATTATTGAGATCTACGTTACGCTTATACGGGGGTCTAAGCCTAAGTATAGTCTTGCATTTTAAAAAGTGTTTTAAAAATAGCCTCGATTCTATACCTACGTTTTTTGGTTTTAAATCAATACGTTCCATAACCAGAATGTCACTCGGGAAGAAATCGCATTCATGATCATTAGGTTAGATCCTTACCATCTTACATATTTAGAAAATGTTTAAATTGAAGTTGATCTATAGTCTATGTGTAGATAGATCTATTTTTATTAAAATCCGAAACATCGTTCGTCCTCTGCATATTTCTGAATCCCAAAAGCTAAAGGCTAGATTAGTACCGGTATTAGTCTCGTAGGGTACCGGTATAAATTTACAATTAGTGTAGTACCGGTATTAGTCTCGTAGGGTATAGATTTACAATTAGTGTAGTACCGGTATTAGTCTCGTAGGGTATAGATTTACAATTAGTGTAGAAGAAACGTTTCATTACAGTTCACCACGCGAATTGGATTTCGATTTGATATCATCAAGCATGTGGCCTGGACATATTTTAAGATATAAGATACATATCTAATGATATATTATTGTTTCTGGGATATTTCTAAACAAAACAATATTCTGCGGTGGATATTTTTTTTTCAATTATCATATTTATCATTTATCCCATTTTAAGAAAAGTCCGGTAAATAAGTTTCTATTCCTATTTGTATTTATTATGAAGAGCCACACCGCACTTTCGTAGCATTATTAAATAAATAAATTCAAATTGTATTAATTAATGATACACAATTCACAAATGTTATGTAAAGTGCACATATTAAAAGAAAAAATGTAGATCTAAGAGTCGAAAAACTCAAAATAAGTGTAGGCCTATAAGGCCTATTACCACGGTAATTCAAAATTCTATTAATAAGTAACAAATTATTTTTTAACAGATTTAAATTTTCATTATGGTTCGAATTCCTGGTATTTTGTTAACGCCCATTTAACTACTTAGTAGAATGGACAAAAATATATTTATTATGTATTATTTATTTACCGTACTGTAGGTTAGGCCTACATGAAAAGTAAAATCCATTCATAATATTTTAAAGGCTAGTCTATCCTTTTACGAGTAGCTCTGAAATTAAACCCCCCAAAAACTAGGCCCTATATATATCACAGTTTTAAGTTTTAACCTCTAGATCTAAATCTATAACTCATCAGAAAATTTAGACTTCAAGTCTAAGTGAAGTATGATATATTATTTAAATAAAATTATGAACATTAACATAGGCTATGTAATGAAATGTCTTGACTCGATACTAAATATAAGGTCTAGGTTTGCATTAACCTTTACGGTTAGAAATTATTATTAGTGTAGCCTACATATTATAATTAGAGAGGGTCCCACAAACCATTAATTTTGGTGGAATCAGTACAAGATGACAAGTTCATTTGTCATTTACCTAATCACCGGAAGACTTCAAATCAAGACGTTATTTTAAGACTCAGTCCTAATAATTATCAATTTATTTTTAAAGAGCAAGAAGTCTATATTTCGACAAGTCTACATAGTAATTAGTATAGTAGGCCTATTAGCTAGATTTAGAACAATTAATTACAAAGTGAAATACGATCTATTTTACGGGAAATCATTTCCAACTAGGTTAGTCTATTTTTTTTAACTGCGTAATATTAAGGCGGCTCAGGCCTAAAGTCTTTTTTCTTAATAATTCATTCTGAGTTAATCAACTACGCTATCCTCTACCACTACGGTCAGACGGCTATATCTAGCCTATCATATATTAGTATAAAGCCATGCTGAAGGTATTTATCTTATCTTATTTAAAGTTCTTTTGCCTGCTTAAAAAATTCGTACTTTACGAAATTTCGACCCGTCTTTTTTTATCAGAGTACAATGCCGATTACGAAATTACGAATTTGTGGCGACAAGCACACTAGACTAATTTTTTCGCCAATAAACTCTTACTCTTATATAAAATATTTTTGCGTGGTTTTCTTTTCTTTTTTTTTTTCGCGTTTAAATCCGGAAAATTGTATCCTTTTTTCCCCCGACCGAGCATTTTCGACATTTGATTCCAATTTTGTGCATAGGCCAATTTATATTGTGTTTTTTTTTTAATTAAAACTTAAAACTAGAATCTCAAAGTAAAAATGCATTTCTTACACTTTAATTGTAAAATATGCCATTAGTGACGGAAAAGCTTGCTTCGGCAATTATAAATGTCAACGTTCCACTTTGAGCACTTGAATTTGGATTATAGAGCATAGATTTCAACACACAAAAAAACACATACATTTGTAATGTAGGCCTAGGCCCTATAAGCTTGCCAAATTGATACTCGTTATTTTGCCTAAAATAGTGTTCGAAAAATGTTACCGAAAAATTCACATTAAAGTTTTATGAGTGAAACTAATGACACATTGAGAAAAGATATTGTGTAGCTACAGATTTAACATTTTCAAACAGTATAAAATTTACAAGTTAATAAATTTAGTATATAGTATGCCTATAGCCTTAAATATGATATGTAGGCCTAAGTGAAAGTTGTGGAGTAGGCCTAGAGCCGCATATTTTTCTAAACATTGGTGGAGTATTTAAAATATGTGGTGGTCTAACTTAGACTAACTACAGTGCACAGAAATTAAGTATAGGCCAACTGATATGATGACTTATTATGACAGTGTTATTTTAAGTAATTATTTTTTTAATTCTAACTACGATTTTTTAAAATAGCCTATAAATTACGAAATTATCTTCATGTTAGTATGGATTTTACACATTCTAAGTAGACAGTTCTGCTGTTGAGAGTTGTTCCATCTACTTGGATTATTATTAATTTGGGGTTTTATTTTTACTTTATTAGTCTTGTGACTGGCTATGACTTAGCTATGACCAATGCTAGTCTATGATTAGTATTTTAGTATGATCTATGTGATCCTGCAATGACTATAGTTCATAATTAGCCTACTATGCAACATAGCTATATCCCCAACCCAATAAAATATGCTTGGCTTATATGATAAGTTATATATAGTAGTAATTTATGAAATTCTAAGCCATGTCAATGTCCTAACTAGCATACACCTGTGTAGTCACTATAGACATTGAAATGTCACAAGCATTATTGTGTCTCTAAAACTCGAACTAAAACTACTAATAAAAATAAATAAATCAATCAATTAAGATAAATCTAAAAAAACTAAACTCAACTAAACAGAAACTGTTAAAAGCTTTCTTTTTTGTTTAATAACTTATAAGAGAAAATGTGTTTAGTTTGTGTCTTGTTAGTCATGTCATCATTAACCGCAATAACCCAATAATAAAATTTAAAAGCCTAGGACCTAGGAGTAAGAACGCCTATCATTATAATTATATTTATCAGAATTTATTATTCACAAAACATAAGGCCTAATCATTCATTACTATGACACTATAATTATAAACTATAAGTTATACTATAACACTAACACTATTGTCCAGATCTACTAAAATTATAACTTGTTACTGTTACTATATCTCGACTTCATTATGATTATTATTGTTGTTATGTTAATTATCATAATTAATAAGTTCAAGTACGGATGGGCGCAAAACAGATCTTATCACTTTTATGCATAAATTAGGCCTATACTATAACAATAGAGAATAGACTAGTCTATAAGCTAAACAATAATTTGAATAATCAAATTAATTTACGTTATTAGGCCTAATATTAGTAATATTAACAACCCACACGTGTGTTGTGTTGTTGTTTTTTATGTGGGTTTGCGTTTTAGAAATACTGAAATAGGTTATAGACTCTAGTTCAAATAGTCAAATATTCCAACTGATAATAAATAGGCTAATAAATATAGGGCCTAAGCTATAAACCCGTAATTTACAATTTATACGGACCATGTTGTGATGTTATGGTATGAGTACCACAGGCCCTACCGTAAAGCAAAAATCGTATATTTACCATAGACTAAATTATATAGGCCTAATTATAACACAGCCTGATATTTAGGCTACATTATTTAGCCTACAATAAATTATTCAATAGGCTAAGTTACAATCAATCCGCTTTTATTGTTTAACCTTAGCCTTAGGCAATAAAATTAGCCTATAATTTTTTATAGGGCATATTGAAATTTAAAAAATTAGGCTAATAAATACACTTTCACAAAAACATCCTGAATATGATTATGGAATTATTTATTATAATACTAACTTACACATTAGACTTAGACTCATTCGTCAATAGTGACAATAGGCCTACCGTAGTATCACGGTAAGACTATAAAAAACATACCCGGTAATACCGGTAATAAAATAGGAAAAAAAACAACTTCCTAATTTGATAGTCTTTATTGAATACTCACTCTTCCTAGTGTAGAACTTTAAAATATTCCCAAATAACTTTGAATTCTCTCTTAACTCAATAAATAACTATGTAGGCCTAACTATGTAAATCTATAGCACTATAGCACAAATAGTTTGAAATAGTAGGCTAATCAAAGACACTTCAGTGGCGATCCTTTAATAAAGTATTAGTATAAAGGTTTTATTTCGAATTTATTACATTGCCTACTTGAATCACAAAAACAGATGTAAGTTTCACATACTATTATCACCACGTACCCTACTTCTACTAATAACACGCCAGTCACGCCTAGCGCTGCTTAGCCTGATACGCAGCTAAGCTCAACACATCGGTTGCTGGGTCTGGTTTACCGGACAAGCACAGCACACCAACAAAGTTTATTGTTGAACCGCCATGACAGTGCTTTTGCTCAAATGCCATTGGCTGATGGAAAACCCTCCCATTTTCCTTCCATACTCCTTCTACTAATTCAACTTTACCCAAGGCCCCAGGCTTGCACCCACCCTCCCTTCTCACATTCAAAATATGTTTCTCTGTTATCTCCCTTCTATGCCCCTCTCTTTTCCCCCGGTATTACACCGACCTTCACCCACCCCCTCACTCCTGGTTCAGGTCAGGCTTGACTTGATCGTGTAGCCTTTTGGTAAACATCGACCGATTTCATATATCACCGCGGCTTGGCCCTGACAAACATGGGCCGTGTGACGCTACACAGTGTGTTACACTATTTTCAGTTGCTTTCCTGATAGTGAAGGAAATGAATTGTTCAAGGATGTGTTATATTTAAATGTGCCTTTCATTGATCGCGTTTGACATTATGGGCCTACTCTACTGATATAAAAATAGGCCTACTTATAACACTTAAAACGAAAGTAATAACAGTGAATATAATATTATAATACCGTTCTAAAAAAAAAAAGCTTGTCCATTCCAGTTACGATAGTTTCGTCCTTATTGATGGAACAACCCATTCAAGAATAATTCAGGATTGATTCTTTTTATCTTTACCGACTTCAACTTGTCACAGTTGCTATGAGACATGCTGCATTTTAAAAGCCTTTTGTGGACCAGTTTTGTCATTGTTTGGTGTATTTGTTTAACTAAATAAAACAAGAACTAGATCTATTGAAGGCCTATATGGCCTATTAATATCTACGTCGAATACTAGTATTCTAGATGGTTAAGAAATTTAAGATTGTATAGGCCTATTGATAATTTTTTTTGTATTTTTTAGAAGCACCGGTAGATGTAGGTATATTTTAGTAAATTTTACTATATATTTAAAATGAGTGTAGCCTACGTGTAGTTTTATCATTACCTTATTGGATTTTCTTTGGCTTCGTGTCTATATATATCTATCTTGATAGATTGGTAAAGGGTTCCTACGCTCCTAGATCGGTTATACATAGGGTTGCACTTGCATGACACATGGGTGTCATAAGGAGGACACCGAGAGACAAAAAGGAGGACATTGTGTTTCAATTGGATAGTTTCGCAACTAGTATAATTTATTTATTACAAGTGCTGCCATTAAGTATAAGTGTGTAGGCCTATCAGTAAACTGAGCAAGAAACAGTTTTGTTTAAAAAAAAACATAAATTCACTGTAGGCTGAAAGACAGCTTGCATTTGGTTGGGCAACTTTAGAAACAACTTTAGATCTACAGCTCATGCAACAGTCTTTAAAAAAAACGGATCATTCTTTTCTTGTACAAATGATCACTTGAATTAAACCAAATTCTTAACATGTTAATACTATTTTTAAAACATTATTAGCCTTTATCCCTACAAAACATAAAATATTACAAAAGCCGGACATTTAAAAAGTTTCGAGTTTTGCCTGCCCGACGGAAGACAAGAGTCTAAAATGGAGGACGTTATCTCCTTTTGCCGGACGTCTGGCAACCTTAGTTATACAAAATGATGACGATCATAAAGAGGATTCCAACCAAGGATTTAAGTAGTCTATATAGTTATAAATGCTAACCTACTACATTATTAAAGTGTTAAGACTTGGATTGAATTGGTACCGGGTACGGCATGTTTCAGTATATAATGTTATAATTTAGACTGAGGTATACCCGGTATGCAAACTATGGCTCCTAAGCCAATCGTGGCTCGCGCCATTGTAGCCCCATGAAGTCGAACTGTGCTAGATGTATAATTACGACGGTTTATTAATTGGTAGATCTAGTAGGCTAATTCCAAATAATATTTGATATCAATTAATCTTTAATTTTTAAATAAATAAATACCAAATAAATCGGGTCAAAAGGCACTCTTTCACCATTTCCCTAACATCGTACTTAATAATATTATTATATTGTGTGCTGTTAAGATTACGGCTCTCATGCACCTGTTACTTACTGAATCTGGCTCGCAGTTATACAAGTTTGTCCACCCTTGTTTTAATTAAAATGTTACTTCACGGGAGCCATAATTTTAATTTTAAACAAGGAGCGCACCCCACCTCAACTCGACCTTTTCGCCACTATATTATAAATATATTATAATTATCACAATACAATTTTTCACCCCTTTCCCCAATCCAAATTTTCTAGTCAAGGCCAGTCCCTCTTTTTACCAATTGTTTGGACTAATACTAATAGATCTATACCAATACTAACTATTTATAGTCACTCCCTGCCTTCTTCCCAATAATCTAAAAAGAGAAAAAAATGAAAATAGTGGAATGGAGCAATTGAGGGGGGGGGGGGGGGGCTAGAAAGACAGACGAAGAAGCGGGAGAGAAAAAAAAGGCGGGGGGGAGGTTCACAGACGAAATACTGCTCGCTTTCAAAAATCCGATAATTCTGGGTTCAAAGTCTGGTCAAGTAGGATTTTTCTCACACACACAGACCTCTACTCTGACGTAAGCGGTGACGGTAGAACTGTGCTTGTTTTTGGGGAGAGGTGGGGATGGAAACTAGGTAGAGGTCGGGAGTGATCGTTTCCAGTGAGATTCGAATGGACAAAGTATAGAGCACACATTCGCATTCGTCTGGTGAATGGATAGCACACATCCATGACCACTAAACACATACATATTACAATCACATACAGGCAACCGTCTGACGAAGGCATAACACACATCAATAATCATCTGACGAACGGATAAAACACATCAACTACGGATAAACGAACGGATATAACACCACCACTACCATATGACAAACGGATATAACACATCCACTACCATCTGACGAAAGGATATAACACATCCACTACCATCTGACGAACGGATATAACACATCCACTACCATCTGACGAACGGATATAACACATCCACTACCATCTGACGAACGGATATAACACATCCACTACCATCTGACGAACGGATATAACACCACCACTACCATATGACAAACGGATATAACACATCCACTACCATCTGACGAAAGGATATAACACATCCACTACCATCTGACGAACGGATATAACACATCCACTACCATCTGACGAACGGATATAACACATCCACTACCATCTGACGAACGGATATAACACATCCACTACCATCTGACGAACGGATAAAACACATCCACTACCATCTGACGAACGGATATAACACATCCACTACCATCTGACGACAGGATAAAACATCCACTAGGCCTACCATCGGACGTACGGATGAAACATTTCAAATTTCATCTGAGACTGTCGTGACACTGCTCTATTTGAATCAATAGTTATTGCATGAAATGTGATGTAAACGCAAGTGCTGCTAAATATCTGATACCCCCCAACAGTAGGCCTACATAGTATTATACTTATACTAATAAGAAATAGGAATCGCAATGATTTTCCGAAGAAGTAGGGATCAGTATTAGACAAGTATGGTGTGCGGCCGGCTGGTCCTGTGGTTAGTTCATCGGACTGTCAAAGGATACGTAGCTGGTTCTATCCCTGCCGCCGACCTATCCTTATTATCAAATAATCGTAAGCTAAAAGTAAAGCTTGATTATCTGGTAGCGTGGACTCATCCAGTGATAAAGAAAATTGTGTTGTCTTTATGTGCTAATCTATATAATAATAGTCCAAATTAATCATTCTGTCATTCCGGAACGCTTAGCGACTTGGTCTTGAGAGTATAGACAGATGACGTAATATCAAAGACTATAATTGAATTGAATTGAATTGTTGAATTTCCGGCTCATCAACATCGAAGGTTATATAGGGCCTTTTTGATAACGTTGTTGTCATTTTTCTCTTGTAGGGGCCTATTCATTTTATTGTTCTTATATCTTTAGATTTTGTTGTACAGTTGTATGTCTTTAATATAGTTTATTATATGTTTTGGTTTAATTTTGCTGAAAAGTTCATGAAGAGTTCTACAGTAATAGAATTTACGTCGAATGTCATCAAATGTATTACATTCCAACAAAATGTGAGACACTGTTAAGTTGGCATTGCAGAAAGCACACATTGGGGCCATTTCTCGTTTTAAGATAAACGAATGTGTTAGTTTCGTATGTCCTGTATGTAGTCTGCAGAGAATAACTGCGTCCTTTCGAACAAGTTGGCCTGTATCATGCCAGGTTTTTGAATTTTCCAAATACTGCAGTTTATTGCATTCGGTTTTCAAGAAGTTAGTCCATGTTTGTCTTTCATGTTTAATTATTAAAGGTTTCAAGTCTCGATATGGTATTGGGATAATACTCTCTGATAACAACAGGGCGGCTTTAGCCTCTCTGTCAGCTTTTTCATTTCCATCTATCCCTGCATGACCAGGAACCCAACAGAAAACGACACGTTTGCCTCTTTCATATATTGATTGGTATTTTGTCAACATGTCCAAGGCAGATATATTCCTGGTATTACAGTTTCCCATAGCAGTAAGACAAGATAACGAATCGGATAAAATAACAAAATTTTGGTTTTCTGATTCCTCTGCAATGTCTAATGCCAGGCATATTGCTAAAGCCTCTGCAGTATTTATTGAGATAAATTGAATTATATTTTCTTTTTTTACTACTGCGTGCGCATTTTTTTGAGAGCTCAATGAATCGTGTTTTTTTTGTGGTGCGCAGCAAATAAAGCGTGATCCAAAAGATTTCTGCTGTAAGCTTATACAACTTTCGATTTAAATCTTAATTATATTTCTAAACTTATAATATATTACAGAAGCGTCTAGTATATTACAGACGATCCTCCTTATTCTACAATTTCTCAATGAGAAGTAATGAAACGAAGAAATTGAAAAATTAAAACATTTACTTTTACAAATACATTATTGAATAGTTTTAATTTACATCTATGCGTCGGCATTTTACGTCTCAAATATTCCTTTAAATTCTGCGACAATAACAGACAACTGGGATAAGTAGGCCTATAGTTTATAGTTTTCCATTCATAAAATCATAGCAAATTACTAAACCCTAGGTCTATAATTCTGTTTGTATTCGTAAATAGCCTATCAAAGCAAGCGGTCCATCTTATTTTAGACTTTGGAAATATCTAAACAATATTAATATGCCCCTGGGGCCTACATGTCTGTCTGCCTCACTTACAAATACATACACACAATAACACGCAAACATACACACATACATGCAAGATTAGAACAAAACATACGTTTTTGACTAAGCTTATTTAAAACGGTTGTTGATATCTATATATAAAATCTCTAAAGTTCGATCCTAACTCTATATCTTAATATCTCTTTAATTCTTATTTCTATTAATTTAGCAAATATAAAACTAAAACTAAACTATTAATACATTATTTCGGTCTTTAGATAGTCAATTTCTATTTTTTTTCTTTCACCAAATCGTTTCTCCGTAAACTTTGACCATTCTTTGAAATTTTTGCTCAGAAATTAAAACCTTCAAACATTTAGGTTTTCCATTTTTAGTATAACGTACAAAAGTAATTAGAAAGAGTAATATAAACTCTTTTTAATTGTCTTTACAATTAGCAACTTATTATCATTATCCCCACTTTCCCTACATAGAACAAAAATTGATTATTTAAAAAAAAGCGGGTGTATGGGATTAGTACAGATATTTAAAACATTTATAAAAGAAACACAACAGTTAAGGTACAGTAACTTAATATGAAAATGAATACAGTGGCGTAGCTAGGGGAGGGGGGTCCGAATTTGAAAGTCCTCCGGCACCTACTTGAGGGGGGCCCCCAAAGGAGTGTCCGAATTGTTTTTTTCTCATGTCATAATGTCGAATGTCAAAATGCAGGTGCCCCAAAAGAGGCCAAGCCCCCCGGGCCCCCAAATCCCTAGCAACGGCACTGAATGAATATTGCTTTTCGTGGACACATTTTAGCCTATATATTAGGCTATTACCAATTTCCCTATGGCTATAATGTCTGACCTCACACCAGTTGTGGTAAAATATCCATCCCCTTTAGACCAATTTGATCCATAGGGAACATGAAGCAGTGTTCACAAGTTTCCGTGGCCACAATACCCAGCCCCCGATATTTGCAGGTACCCATCAGAGCTTGGTAGGCTCAGAGACACTTTTTAGAGCCAGGAACAAACCCTACTCAGGTACGTTAGGCGAACGCTCGAATTCACAAACAGTTATGATAATGTCTGGTATCAAACTAATTGTGATAAATATGATAACAATTATTTTTCAAAAGTATCCCGTCGGACCAAATTGATCCATAGGGCCAGTGAAGCAGCGTTCGCCAGATCTGTGTCCACGGTATACTAGGTGATTGTGTGGCCAGCACTATGCACAGCCGCCTTTACTATACCCCAACTAAGGTCAGGTACCCGTCAGAACTGGGTAGACTCAGGGACACCCGCCAGACCCGGGAAAAAATCCTAGCCTGCACCAGGATTCGAAATGTAATTATTATTCTTTTGATAAATCTCAATTCATAGATTGTCTTTGTAACGGCTGTTGATTCATCGCTATTTGAACACTTCAGAAATCTTCTCATAATGCAATAGCTAAAAACCTTTAAATCCAAATTTATCAACTTGGTTCCTGAACATTACCCTATTATCTATGACGTCAACAATTGCCAATAATTCTGGCTTTAGTGATAGCTATTATCAAATTTTAATAACAGACATCCGATCATGTCGAAGTTTTCATCTATAGTCTATAGTCAACTTTTATCACTTTTTAAGGAAAAATGTCCCAAACATGTAGAAAATAAACTCTCAACAGACAACTAGACCCTATTTATGGTGAACAAGAAATTACACTTAATATTGCTTTTAAGGAAAAGTTTTATCTGAATTTATTACGCTGAAAAAAAGACAGTTAAAGCAAACTATGTTTACGTTTTATTTATCTCAGTAATTCTATAAAAATTTAAATATCACCAATTAGAATCGTCATTTCTTAAATTTAAAACCATGACTTAGGGCTACTTTACTTCCAGCTCCTGTTTCTCAGACTTTTGAAAAATCATACCAAATATAAAAACACATAAAACTAAATTTTTTACCCCCGTGGTTTCCCCACGGGCTATTTCTAGTATTATTAATATTAATGATATTTAGATGTCCTATATTGCGATTTTATATAAAGGATACTGTTTACCTATTATCGTTAAGGGGAATAGATACGTAGTAATCATACAAACTGGGTAGTTAATGTAATGTTGGAAAATATACATATAAATTCTTTAGTCATATAATATTTACATAATTTTCCAATACCTTTGGGATCATTTCAAAATTATAAATTTTAAGCCATTTATTTTTTATAAAAGAAAAAAAACATTAGAAATATTAGTTATTAACTCAAATAAACGGGTTAATTATCTCCCTTTAATTAAAAAATGTTTACACATTTGATTCAATAGTGATGCCAAACAAGTTCTCTTTTGTAATATAACAAACATTACACACTAGTTATAATTTTTTTTTGTTTAATTTAACATTATGGCATTAATAACAAGATTTAATTATTACTTATTATTAGAGGATTATAATAGTTTACGTTAAACAGTTACAAAAAAACATTTCCTACATTAATTGTTTGTCCATTTAAGGAGTTTATATTTTAAACATTAATAATTACAGAAATTACATACTAGTCTATAATAGTGCTATTAAATAAGTCACTTATACTTATATTTCAAAATTAATGATACAAATAAATTTGTTTAAGAATCATCAATCATCAATATATAAGCTTATAATTACGGTGAGTTTGTTTGTTTATTTATTTATATATTTATATATATATATATATATATGTTTGTCCTCTATAGGCGCCTAAGCCGTTTGACTAATAGGGTCAAAAGTTAAATGTATAAATTGGAAACGTCCTCCAATAGAGAATTTTATTTTATGACTTATTATCATGAATGTGTTGATTTAAAAATCCAAAACGTTAGATCCAACTATGCAAATAAATAAACACGAGAAGTGAAGTAATGAAACGATGAAATTGAAAAAATTAAAACATTTACTTTTACAAATACATTCTTTAATAGTTTAATTTACATCTATTGATTTTTTAAAAAAAAGGGGGTTTATTGGATGAATAGTAGCCTACAGATATTTAAAAAGGAAACACAACAGTTTTTAAGAACAATAATAACGTGGTATAATAAAATGAATAATGTTGTTCATGTACAAATTTTAGCCTATATATTAGTCTTGCTCCCCCCCCCCACCCCCCGGACACACACACCCATTTCCTTATGATTATAATGTCTGGCCTCACGCGAGTAGTAGTAAAGTATCCCTGTTAGACCAATTTGATCCATAGGGACCGTAAAGCAGTGTTCACAAGTTTCTGTGGCCGCGGCAAACTAGGAGATTGTATGACCAGCCTACAGCCCCCAGTCCATTTTACTTTCCCCTAACGAATGTCAAGAACACATCAGAGCTCGGTAGGCTTAGAGATACCCTTCAGAGCCGGGAAAAAAAACCTAGCCTTTATCAGGATTCATACTCAGAACTTTCGGTAAGTCAGCCCAACGATCGAGCTCACAAACAGTTATGATAATGTCTGGTATCAAACTAAATGTAATACTGTCTTACACCAAAGGAGACTCTTAGGAGACAGCAATAAAAATAATGTACCGGGTAATCATTGTGCTTTTGAAATTACAATCCAAAGATTGTCCTTGCAACGGCTGTTGATTCATTGCAAAGCAAATACATATCAATTTGAACACTTCAGAAATCTTCTCAGAATGCAATAGCTAAAAGCCTTTTAATTATTCAAATTTTACTTGGTTATTCAACACTAAACACTACCTTATGATCTATGACGTCAACAATTTCCAATAACTCTTGCTTTTGTGATAGCAATTTTTTACAAATTTTTATAACATAGGCTACATTCAATCAAATCGAAGTTCTCATCTATAGTCAATTTTTGTCGCTTTTTAACGTCAAAATGTCCTAAACATGTAAAAAATAACACTCAACAGACCAATGGTGAACAAGAAAAAACAATTTATATTGCTTTTAATGAAAATTGGCATCTGAACTTAATTTATTACAGTGAAAAAAAGACAATCAAATCAAACTATGTTTATGTTTTATTTATCTCAGTCATTAGATACAAATGTAAACATTAATAATTAGAATAGGCATTTCTTAAATTTAAAACCATGACTTAGGACCACTTTACTTCCAGCTCCTGTTTCCCGAATTTTGAAAAAGCTAAACACATAAAATATAAGCTAATAATCACAATTCTAAAAATAATAAATACACATAAAACAAAACTCTTTACCCCCGTGGTTACCTCACGGGCTAATTTCTAGTAAAATATATTTATGTTTAATTAAAGTACATGAGCATAAAAACTCTTTTAAATGTAATTATATTAGTCTGTATGAATTAATGAACGGTCAATTGTAAGTGACATCTTTGTAATTTGTACGCTTGAAACAGCTTTCATGTGCGATAAAATATGTTCACAAGTTTAAGATACCGGTACCTGTCAAGCGAAGGAAAGTCATGTTCCATGACCTCAGTAAGCCTAGGCCTACTAGTAGGCCTAATAGCTACTATGGTACTACGGTACTTAAGTCTCCAAAGCTGGTGTATAAGTAGGCTATAGATAACATTTTACAAAAGGCACTGAATATTTCTATTTAACTCCAATATTAAAATAGACAAGCATAAAACAAACAAAAAACGCCGACACAAGGACGAATTATTCTCTAACATTATTAATAATAGGCTAATTGTAATAATGACTAGGCCTATTTATATAGCGCATCTTTCCATGCTATCGAGTTTAGCATGCCAATTGCGCTTTCTTTCCACAATTCAGGGAATGCTACCGATGTTTGGATGGGGAAGGCACAAAAACAGTATCCAAAGATAAAGGTCTTTAAACTCTTCTTGTCTGTGGCAAGCTGTTCCAAAGTGCTGGCACGGTACTGGCACCTCAGATTCAAAAGAGCGCACTCTAAACGAATTATTTCTGTGTCCGACGACACTGCATGTGCATTAGAGCGCAGATTTGAGACTTACAAACAACAGCAGTAGCCTAATCAAGTCTTGACACAATGAGAGATACGGCAACGGCGTTGGCTATTATTTTGTTAAGTTGACGACGTAGCTGACCGAAAGTACTGTCAATGAAAAAGCTAAGGTCTCTAAGCTTATATCATAACACGGGAGGTATCAATCACTTGATCTATGTTTATCAAATGTGTCGATGATATTGCAACTTGGTGCATGGACGGCTGTGTAAGGCCTATGCCTACATTCAACAAACAAGGGTGCCGTATCGTGCTAGGTAACCAACTTATTGCCATAAAGTATAAAGCTCAAACATTCAAAAACTACCAGCACATACCTTATAATTATCCCTTTTTTTTCACAACAAAAAGAAAATGTTACGATAACTACTGGTACCCAATATTTTGGGCCAAATATTAGGCCAAGATTAAAATATTTGCAGAATATTGGGCCGATATAGTGTACTGACTGTTAGGGTTAGGCCTTTAATTTTTTAAGCTCACATAAACGTCTATTGAAACGTTCACTTTGTGTTAGGATACACTCGTCCGAATAATCTTTTTATTTTCACGTGGCACGTTTTATGTAACAAGTATTCATACACTTTAAAATCTACACAGTTAATTTTATTTAACATCAATTAATTTCTATAGTCTAGTCATATTCCTAACACAGTAAATGCTGAAATATTGAATTGAAAGTGACAGTTCCCATAATCTTCTGCATTATCTCCCGTTATAGTTAAAGGCCGACAACCCTTGTACTTGTACAACTACTGCTAAATAAATAATAATATATTATTATGAACCAGCTAGAATTGCTAGAAGCACGGAATTATGCTAAACAAAAGACAATCATGGGCCTATGCTAAAGTAAGGTGATAAAGGTTGCCTTGTTGAGAAACCTACCTATAGTTTACAATTTCTTTCATACACGCCATAAAAAAAAAAAACATTAGGCTACCGGTACATCAAGCAACAGGACTTATATGCTGTAAGCAATGTCAGTAATTGAATGCCAAAACAGAGGAGAGGGGGGGGGGGTAGGGAGCCTATTAAAAGGTTACAGAAAAGGTTAAGGAAAGTTTAAACAGTAACCCAGCCATCGCTACTGGTTGTATAACACCCCATCCCCTCAAAATAAAAGTGAGTCTCCTTGAACTCCTTCTACCCACTCAGCATTGTAACATAGGCTGCTGACGAGATTTCCAGGCATTTTGATCATGGTATGTTCTCCGTACTGCTACCTCTGGTAGTATTACAGTTCTCGTCAAAAGGCTCGCGATTAGCAGTTCTGGTGAGAAGCATTTAAATAGGCTGGTTCTGACCACAAGATATCCAGAGTAGCCTAATGCAATCTTTTAAATGTATTTTACATAAACGACAAAATCAAAACACATAAAAATATTGGCATGTTAAGTCATCATCATCGCAATCAGCAACACATGACATCTTTTAATTTTTTAACAAAAGATTAAATAACTTGCAAAAAACCACACAAAAAAAAACAATATTGCACGTCTGTCCTTCTCAAACTTATCTATGCGAAATTTTCAAAATATAAAAACCATCTTAAATATATTCTATGTCTCTAGGTACGTGTATGTCTACATAAGTAGAATACAATCAAGGGTCGCCAACCTTTTGATAGGCTAATAGTGTGCCAAAGTAGGATTTCTAATTCATTCAACGTGCCAACAGTCTAAAAGTGATCCTGCTCTTTTCTTGTAGAAGTGATTTTAATTGCCTTTTTTTGGGGTGGGGTCTTCCGCGTGCCACAGAAAATCGCCCTGTATGCCAATTACGACAAGAGTACCATAGGTTGCTAACCACTGAACTACAATATCATGATGAAATCCAACGCTCATGCCCATTGTGCGTATGTATTACAATTCACTGATATTTTTTTTATAGATCAGTGATTACAATTATTCAAAATTAATAGGCCTATAAATAAATGTTTTGTAGTCTACGAAAGAGAGGCCGGCTGGTCCTGCGGTTAGTTCACCGGACTGTCAACCAACTGACACGTCGCGGGTTCTATCCCTGCCACCGACGGATCCCTGTTGCCTTGCAGGAGTTTTGGGCATAGTGGACGTATTAACCTTCTCTATCTAGAAAATAGGTTCTCAACCTTTTTCGGCTCACCGCCCCCTTCTACATTTTTTTTCCGCTCACCGCCCCCCCCCCCCAACTTAATTTTAGTTAGCGGAAACATTTGTTAATTAAAGGGAGATAATAAACCCGTTTCATTTGAGGTAATATTTCAATTTTTTTTCTTTTATAAAAAACTAAATGATAATTTATAACTTTAAAATGATTTGATAGAACTGTAAAAAAAATATATTTAAATTTTATAAATATTGTATGACTAAAGAATTTATATGAATATTTTGAAGCATTAGGCCTACTATAACTACTTAGTTTGTATGATTACTACGTATCTATACCGCACAGCTATTGTGGTTACCTCTTTACGAAGGATTCAAACGCATTAATTAAAGGACATCTCAGCAATACAAACAGATCAAAAAAGTAATATTAGAAGATGTTAAGGCGACAGTCCGATGAATCAACCATTAGACGAGACGGCCGCATACCATATTTGCCAAATACTAACCCCTACTTCATCGAAAAGTCATTGCGATTCTTATTTGTTCAATAATATGTATGCCTACTGTTGGGGGATATCAGATATTTAGTAGCACTTGCGTTTACATCATATTTCATCCATAAACTAATCGATTCAAATAGCTGAGGTGTTGAAATTATAGCAGGTACGTTTGTACCGCCCATTTGCCCTTCATCGCCCCCGGGAATGTTATCGCCCCCCTAAAGCTTCTCATCACACCCTGGGGGGCGATATCGCCCCCGTTGAGAACCATGATCTAGAAGGAACGTCTGTAAACTTATAAGAAAAGCACAAAGAAAGATAACCCTATCAATCTTGAATCGCAAAAGCGGATTCAATTTATCTCTATTAAATTATAAACTAATAAGAGAACAGAATCCAAATTATTAAAAAATGGTGCAGGTGAGGCTCACCTATCGGTATTTAATAATAAATATAAAAAAAAACTTATTTTTCTTTAAAGAGGCCATTTATCTTAATATACCGTGACAAAAAAAAAGTCATAAAAAAAAGTTTAAAGTAAAGAAACAAAAGCCTCAATAGTTTCTATGTGAACTATGTGTGGCATTTACTTCTGATTTCAGCTTGAAAGGCCTACTCAATAGTCTTAGTCGTATACTTATGCACTTCAATGTACATTGACATAATCATTGAGTGTAGAGAGGGTTAACATTTTAATTAAAACAATAACCACCAGTCTACCAGGACCATCTGCAACTAACAATTCTTAACTTTATGGCACACATTATAAAGAAAATTGTAAAGTTTTTTCATCAGTACAGGGTCTACACATTTTCAGGCTATTCTAGCAAAAACAAGCATGATATCTAGCAAATACATCTTAGGACACCTTTTGTAGCCCAACCTAATAATATCCGAAATGTATCCCTCTTGGGTGAGTCTATATGAGAGCAACTTACAGCATCCATCTTTCCCTCCACAAGAGCTCAGTGGAATTTCTTCTCCATTACTGAAGAATATTGTGCATTGAGAAAAAGGAGCCTCAAGGGTAGCTGTCCCCAATTATTACTGGTTGGTTGGATCCGGGTTTAGAGTCACCACTAGTTATGAGGTAAAACTAAACATGTTTCTCAGTGAGATCCAGCTATTGACAAGCATGAAACACTCATGTGAATGTGTAACAGCCCTTATTAAATGGTTATACTTTATCTTAAGGGTGCATCCATTATCTTACTAGACAGATAGGAGCCATAGATACATATTTTAAAGACCTAGAACTAGAATATTTTTTTCTTTTTAAAAATATTTTATATTTTTTCTTTGAGTACAAACTGTTATAAACTATAAATCAATGGTAATTTGTTTTTTTTATGTAGAAGTTATGGCAGGCTACTGGAATCAAAATAGCTGAAAATTGTAATTTTTTGTATAGGTAAATAAAATCATGTAAGATAAGAAAAAGAACATTTATTATTTTAAATTATTGATACAAATCTCAAGTTGGAGTTATAAAAAAACATGTCAATGTTTATTAAAATACATTTACAGATGAATAACAAAGGTGTGATGAGAAGGTACATATAACAACCAGAAGACTATCTCTTCTTAAACCCGTACTTCTTTCTTTCGTAGAACAAATCTGTTTTGGCACTTCCTAAATTCACAATTTTGGGACATCCATCTCTCTGAAATTTAAAAACATAATCATTAGACAAGTCAAATGAGTATAAAACAGTAACATGTTTTAAAAAAGAATCAAATATATTCAGGCTTAATTAATGGCTTGATGTCATGACAACAGAAAGATCAGAATTTAAATAAGCAAACTTCTCACTTCTAGTACCTAGTATGGATTACTGTAATTGTAATAGTAAAGTAATAGTATTTTTTTTCTTGACTTGTGATTAAGAAGGGCTCAGAAACAATAAAAAGCCTTTTTCTTCACTTTTTTCAGTTTATTATAAAGGAGATACAGAGCTTTGCATTACAGAAATACACTTCAGAATTTTTTGTTACAATGTCGACGTGACAATTGAATTACGGTTTAACAAAAACAGCATTTCTCAAGCTTCCATCAATAAATCTTTTTTTTTTCAGAAGCTAACAAAATTGTGAAAAGAAATCAAATTGACAATATAAATAGTGTACAGTAATTTATTACTGTTGTATTCAATGCACAGCATGATATTTAATTTTAGCTCTACTATGGTTCTGGTAATTAAAACATACATCTTTTTCCATAATTGTACACTCTTTACAGTAATAAGCATCTGAAACACCAGGTCCACCACAAATAACGCATCGTCCTTGATATGATCCATAATTGCATTCATCGCATATTCTAACCAAAGTGCAGGGTCTGACATAAGAGTCACAAATGACACACTTCCCATCACCTGCAAGTATAATAGAGATCTTATATATCTATATATAGTTACATGTAAAATATCAGCTATTCATTTATAATAAGCGCACTGAGAATGCTAATTTAATAGCATTGATATAAGCGCTATAAGAAATGCCCATTCTTATCCTCTTATCTTATTAGAAATACTTACATTAAGTTACATTTATTCAAAAAACAACAACCAAATTTTGAGTTTTTACCACTAAATTATGTTAAACATAATGTCTTACCAATTTCAGAATATTAAAATTAATTAAAAGAACATTTTTGCTCAATTTAATTATTTTTTCCTTTAAACTGCTAGCAAGGCTCCTTTGTGAAGTAAGAATCTTGTGTTGCCAAGAAATACTTTTTTTGTACTACAACGTTTTTTTCCTAACTTAAAA
Source organism: Anisus vortex (assembly GCA_949126835.1). Classification (NCBI taxonomy): domain Eukaryota; kingdom Metazoa; phylum Mollusca; class Gastropoda; family Planorbidae; genus Anisus; species Anisus vortex. Next base: position 19,527,513 of record OX421494.1, read on the forward strand.
TACAGAGGTTAGGAAACTTACTAAGAAATTTTGTCATACTTACATTTTTCACAAAGTCTGCCTATAGCTGAAATGAAACAAATAAACAATTTGATTATATCATGCTTAAATCAGGAAATAAAAAGAGTCAAATATTTTGTAAGCATTATGGATAAAAACAATTTACATACAATTACAATTATTTTTTGCTTTACTAGAAAAAGCCAGGTGGCAACCAAGAGCAAGATAAATGATGTAATTAATAAAATTAAACAGATACTAAATATAGTTTTAAGATAAATACACGAAAATGATACTTGTAAAAGTGAAATCAGGAGACTAATAAAATTTTAAAATTAAAATGATGCAGTAGCTGCATAATTTGCTCAGGATAAAATTACCATACATAAAACCTTTTGATGCTAAAAAACTCAATGCATGAGTAATGATTTTGATAAAGAGATAGATGATTTAAAAAAATAATTTTTACCATATTTTTTTAAAGAAGAAAAATGTTCTTAAGTTATGCAGGCCAAAAACTATAACAGCTATTTAGGCCTATATTAAAACAAAATGTCAGAATGCACTAAGAAATCAGAAAAAAAAACAAAAGCCTTTTCAATACATTTAGTGAAATAAAATCCAAAGGGGCTTATTTCTAGTTCTAGGTACATTTTTCACCAGAAGCATTTTGTAATAGTCACCATTAAAATTAATGTTTGAATTTTTATTACTGTCTATCTATAATCTATTTCAGTAATTGGGTATTTGTATCTATTTAAAATCAACTGATTTGGCTTCATACATGATATAATCCAATGTCTATTTTTCCTTTTCCTTAATAAAATAAATACTTTGTCCCAATAATATCCCGATACGATAGTATCTACACATATAATTTCCTTCAGTTTGTAAGTCAATCTATTACTGATACTGAGATTGTTATAGACTCTTAGAACAAGTTACAGATTGTGAAAAACTTTAACTTTAAGTATATTTACCCAGTACTCTAAAGATTTTTTAAATTATATTCCCATACTGATCACATCATGACTTTTTTTTTTAAATAACATAAGTATTCCAGTTTTCGCTTAAAAACAAACAAACTGTACGGTAAGAAAAATGCAAACTATTGATGGTGCTTTGCTTTCAATCACTGTGTCAAATGGGCATTTAAGGTTTCCCAGTCCGAGAAATCTTATAATATGCTAATTGCTCAAGGAAGTGCAGCAATTAGTTTTAGAAATTATACATATCATTCTTTAAAAAAACTAAACAACTTAGCACATGATGTTAAGTCTATTTAATTTTATTATTGGTCACAAACTTATTCTCCGCAAATATAATGCTTAACTACTAAATCTATAGCCTACCCCAGGAGTCTGCAACTTACGGGACATGTACCAGAATTGGCACGCAGAGCACTTTTCAACGGCACCCTGAGGACTCCCCCCTCCCCACCACCAAAAAGGCAATTTAAGTCTGTTCCAAAGAAAAGAGCAGGATGACTTTAAGGCTTTTGGCACGCTGAATAAATTAGAAATCTTACTTTGGCACACTATTATCAAAAGGTTGCTGACTCCTGGCCTAGACTGTATTGCTGTTTGAGTCAAAGCAAAAACTATTTATAACTCTCTGTTTTTCCCTGTCATAAATTACTGGTATAAAATTACTTTGAAGAGCCAAGACAAAATTACAAGGTAAGGGGTGCCTATATTTAATAACTGTATTATAATATCTATATATGCATACATAATAAATGAAAATGATATTGCCATTGTCAAAGTTTGTAATTCCTAGTCACTTTAATATAACTATCAATAAGTTATATATAATATAGGACCCATATGCTAGTCTACACATTCATAGCAAAGCTTATTTTATGGAAAACGTTTAACTTAAACTTAAAAGTCATAATGATAAGTCATAGACTCATAAGTTATTTATAAGTAGGACTAGGTCTATGTTAACTATGTTACATTTACATCGATTGGACATAGACTCAAAAGCTCACCTCTTATATCCAAAGTCATATTTAAGTCATATATATATATTATATATATTATATATATATAATCATAATCCGGTCACAATCATAAGTATGATAAGTCATAGTATAGTCATAGAGTCATAGAATACTAAGAATTTAATTTAAATAACTAAACTTAGTATACTGCTCTACTTCTACTATCTAGTCACTAGTGACAAGTGACTCTACTAGTGAAGTATAGTATACTAGTAGTAGTAGGTGTGTTATTCATTGAAATTATAACTTTCTATCTATAGCCTATAGTTAATATAGGCCTAATATATAATTATATTGACTTTACTATAGTGTCTATAGACTATAGGAATACTAATGAATAGTGTCTATAGCCCACTATAGGCGTATAGGCCTAGTATATTTCTATCTATAATTGTATGTTTTATTGTAATCTAAACAAACGCAGGTATAAATATACCTAGCTCTAAATTAATTTCATTATATTAGGGGACGTCCATTAATTACGTCAACAAAATAGGGGGGAGGGGGGTCTGAAAAAGTTTGACAATTGTTGACAAGGGGGAGGGGGGGAGGTCAAGAAAAGTTGACGTCAACAATGTTACTTTTTTAAAATAAATAATGATACAAATTTATTACAAAATTCTAGGCTACATTTGTCATGTGCCACTTACATAGCAGACATCATATCATATATATATATAAATCTCAAAAGGAATATGTATGTGGCTGGCTGGCTGGCTGGGTATGTACATACCGCATAATCTTTTTAAATACTGGACATAAAAACGTGAAATTTGCTACAAATATTCTTTGCGTTACGGCGGTGAACACTGTCAAGGTTTTAAAAAAATTAAAATGACCGCAGTGGTCAGTTTGGTCAAAAAACGCGAAAAAAACACAACTTTTGATTCACATTGTCTTTGCCAGTACAACTTTTTATAGTTTGTCGTCACAAAGTTAGAAAAAAAAGGATGCCCTGAGATTATTTTTATGACGTCATCAAAGTTTGCGCATGGATTTTTTAGCAATGAAGGGACATTTTTCATTCATGTTTAAATTGACGTCATCAAACTATGTGCATGGATTTTATCTCAACTCAATGACGGGAACAAATTTTCTTGATGTTTTAATTGCCTACGTGCCGTAAACAACATAAATTCTTTACACTACCAATACTGTAGTTGATTTTCTTAATCTATCACTACTATTAATACTTTACACTGTGAATACATGACTTAAAGCTAATTAATAATTTAAAACTTTACAAACATAGGACAAAGCTAATAGATTTAGGTTTTTTTTTTCTGTTTCGGGAAGTAATACCGACGCCTTACTAAGCTTATTTAAACGCAGCGGTCCTGGTTACACTCTATATTTAAGCTTATAATTATATGGCGTCATCGAATTTTGCGTATTTATGCGTTTAAGAAGGGAACAAAATTTTGTTTTAATTTGCGTCGTAATTTGTAGAATGCAATATTTAAATGGTCTAAGTTACCGGAAAATACTTTATCCCCGCTTAAGACTATTGCTTATAACTCCATGGGTTCTTTTATCCAGTTCCGAGAACTGGGCACCTTTAGGCTTATCGCCTTGGTAACGGCCATTGTTTAAATTACCGGGCAATGTTTATAATACCGGGCAATGTTTAAATTACCGGGCAATGTTTAAATTACCGGGCAATGTTTATAATACCGGGCAATAATTAAATTACCGGGCAATGTTTAAATTACCGGGCAATGTTTAAATTACCGGGCAATGTTGATATTACCGGGCAATGTTTAATTTGCCGGGCAATGTTCAAATTGCCGGAACTAACTTTTTAAAGTTTTAATTCGTGTCGTATACGTTTTATAAACATTATTTCATATGGGTTTCATTTGTTATTGTTTTACATGTTGAATAGAAAATTTAATTCTAAGTTTGCTTCCAAAGCAACAATAAATAAATAAATAAATATCAAATAAACAAAAACAACACAACATAGGTCTGCGACTTAATGTTTGTCGTAAAAAAAATATATCAAACAATCATTAAAAAAAAAAAAAAGTACTGTCGAATGTTCTTTATCAATGAATAGAACAAAATATATTCATGTTTTAATTTGCGTCGTAATTTATAGCGGGCAATTTTGTAATTGTTATAATGGGTGATGAGTAATGATTTTAACGGGTAATTCATGTTGTAGTGGGCAAATGAAAAATTACCTCACGTTTAAATTCCTGTCGTAGATCATGCGGGCAATCTCATTATAACTGCCTGAGTAGTTAGAGTGTATGTAAACATAACTTTTAGCCGGTTCGGAGGACCGGGCACATAACGGCTTGTATATATATAAATCTCTAAAGGAATATGTGGCTGGCTGGGTATGTACATACCGCATAATCTTTTTAAATACTGGACATAAAAACGTGAAATTTGCTACAAATATTCTTTGCGTTACGGCGGTGAACACTGTCAAGGTTTTAAAAAAATTAAAATGACCGCAGTGGTCAGTTTGGTCAAAAAACGCGAATAAAACGACATATTTTGGGTTCATGTTAAAATTGCCGTTCCAACCTTTTTATAGTTTTTCGATCGATCGCGCTAAAAAAATAAAAAAAAGGATGGCGTTGAGATTTTTTTTAGGATGACGTCATCAAAGTTTGCGCAGAGATAGCTAGCCGGCTTTTCGTAATGACGTCATCAAATTTTGCGTATTCATTTAAAATTAACTTTGCTTCAATGTTTGCTAATGTATTTTATGAATGAATAGAACAAAATATATTCACGTTTTAATTCGTGTCGTATACGAAATATAAACTTTGTAGTTGTTGCGTGCAATCTCATTATAACTGCTTGAGTAGTAAGAGTGTATGTAAACATAACTTTTAGCTTTTTCAATTCGTTTGAAGCGGGCGTATACGCATTAAAATCTTTCTAGCGGGAAATATTTCACGTTTCAATTCGTTTCTAGCGGGAAATATTTCACGTTTCAGTTCGTTTCGGTTGTAGCGGGCGTACAAAATGTCATTCACATTTAAATTTGTGACGTATACATCGATAAACTTTTTAACGGGCAGGGTTTTATTAATTGCCGAATATATTAACTGTGTAGCGGGCAATCTCATTATAACTCCATGGGTAGATAAAGTGTATGTAAAATATCATTATGCGATTACATTGAACAAAATGTTTTTTTTTAAAAAGTTTCTTCTTTGTTTCTTATTGGTTTCATTTGTTATTGTTTTACATGTTGAATAGAAAAATTAATTCTAAGTTTGCTTCCAAAGCAACAATAAAAAAATAAATAGCAAATAACAAAAACAACACAACATAGGTCTGCGACTTAATGTTTGTCGTAAAAAAATATATCAAACAATCATTTTTTTTAAAATAAAAGTACTGTCGAATGTTCTTTATCAATAAATAGAACAAAATATATTCACGTTTTAATTTGCGTCGTAATTTATAGCGGGCAATTTTTTAACTGTTATAATGGGTAATGGGTAATGATTTTAACGGGTAATTTATGTTGTAGCGGGCAAATAAAAAATTACCTCACGTTTAAATTCGTGTCGTAGGTCGTGCGGGCAATCTCATTATAACTGCCTGAGTAGTTAGAGTGTATGTAAACATAACTTTTAGCCGGTTCGAAGGACCGGGCACATACCGGCTTGTAATATATAAACATGGTTTTACGTTAATACAAATATATTAATTAAAATTACGGACGCTACATTTGACATGTCCTTTTTGTGTTCATCTTGTTAGTTTGTAGATCTATGTATGAGTGGAAAGTGGAAACTAATGCAATTGTTAGCACGGCAAAATGACCGACCAATTGTAAAAAACGTCACCTTCGCTGTAGTCTAGCGAGCCATTGTGACTGGAATAACAAAAGAACATAAACACACCAACAAACATTCCGCAGAGTACGTTCAGTAACAGAAACCCAGTTTTATGCCGCTCAGTAGGCCTACATCTAAATTAGGCGCCGTTCTGTTATTGAGTCTTGAAAGGTCAATGAACACCGTCCGAGAGTCGACTGCTTTAATTCAACGCGCATGGTTGAGTCTTTTCCAAGTTCCAACCATTGAAACCATGTTTGGATCAGCGTTAGCAGGCCATTCACTACGACATGGAAAGATATGAGTAGGCAAGCGTTGTCCTACAAGGCCGTCACTTGTTGGGTCGGCTTGCTCTGTTCGGATTCCCCTTTTACAAACGTACATTTGCTCGAGCCATCCATGGCTTGCCTCGTATTCCTGTAATGTGGGCTGACGGTGTGTTGGCCGAGCGGATTTTGTCTGACACGGAGATGTCATCCCCTCAAGGCCACCTTTGAAAGCAGCCGTCTTTACAGGACGTTTTGTATACCTTTCCGAACGTCGCATCAGCCCCCACCCCGGAGACGCCAGAAATCGGACAGTGGGGTAGGCCTACCTCACAGGCCCCCTCTAATGGAAGAACAGAACAAGCCGATTAATCTCCAGACTTGCAGCTCGGAATACCACGCCTCTCTCCGTCACTTACAGAGATGGGAGTGGAAGTATCTCGGCGACCGCTGGTCCCATGCATTAGCTCACTGGTCAGACTCGGGGAACCAAGTTAAAAGGTCTAAAAAAAATAAAATCGGACGAGCCCGTCTTGTGTCCAGGGCGTAACGTTTAGCGTTGAGCTCAGCTCTGTCCGGACCCGCTGCGGGAGCTCTCCCCCATGCGTTCGCCCGCTGGTGTATTCTCAATGGGAACGTATCGGCGGTTTACACACTTCGCCAGATTTGGGGCTCATAGGTACAGAAGTGAAATTAGGCGCCAGAGACTGGCGTTCGTTATATATACCATGTAAGTGATAGCTGGGATGGGCAATAGAACTAAAAACAACAATAGGCCCTCTCTGAGACTATGTTTGAATTGCATTGAATGAAGTGTATTGTGTGAATCCAACATGGTTATTTTAAAATATTTCCTTCAGAAAAATAATTCGTGGCCCATGAAGTCCGAAATACTTAGCCTACCATTCCTTTTAACATCCCCAATTCTGATATATAAACTAATATATTTTTACTGACACGTTATAATGGGTGAAACATTAAAATTTGGTCATTAGGCTAAATATAGTAATTTTTTAGTTTAAATTTCTAATTTTGTAAAAAAAAAATTTATGAGATAAAAATGTATTAGTAGGCCTATACTGGCGTAGCCAGATTGCAAGGTGTGGGTGGCAAATAGTGCAAGGTAGGAGCGTTAGGGGCAAGGAAGCCAACTACCGTGTGTATAATCATATAATGTGTGTGTGTGGAGAGGGGGGCAATAATGCAAGAAGGAATAGTGAGCATATGGTTAAAATAGCAGGTTAATTTACAACCTGTGCACAGATTCACCCTAAGCTATTTAACAATTAACATTGTACTAAAACCTCATTAGTGAAACGTACAATCAGAAAGTATTCAATATTTCTATATGTAAAGAACAATAGTAAATAAAAAGGAAAGAAATATTGTTAAAATCCTCGGATTGGAAAAACAAATTGGGAGGGGCGATGGGGGATAGTAAGCATGTTACACCCCTTTCGTGGCAAACGCCTATGAGAGTTCTATCTAGTCAATATAAAATCTTTAAAACAAGTCTTAAAATGTATTACAATTAATTATAGTAAAGATCTAGACCTTTCCGTTTCAAATCTATTTTAAACATAAAAGCCAGCGTTTAATTTTTTTTTACTTGTTATAGGGGGGGGGGGGGGGGGTAACGAATTGTTGACGTAATTATATAGGGGGGGTCTCTGAAAGTTTGACAGTTGTTGACAAGGGGGAGGGGGGGAGGTAAAAATCGCCAAAAAATTGTTGACGTAGTTAAGGGACGTCCCCTTAATACTATTTACTATAAAGCAATTATAAAATACTAAAACTAGGCCCTAAACAAAAAACGTAAGCTCAACGTAATTGAATGTAGGCCAGGGCTAGAACTAGAACTAGAGACGTAGCGTCGTAGCCGTAAAGCAGCTACCGGCAACTTAATATTTCTCTCAACTCCTGATTGTATTATTATTGTACATTTAAAAAATGTAATAATACTTTTAAAGCTTATGTATTTAAAATAATAAGAATATGGTCATTAAATTATAATTATTTGTATTACCCACTCCTGGCTGTTTGCGACAAAATATTAAATCTGGATGATGTTTAGCCATGTTGACGACAATAATGCTAATTGCAACGCATTTGTTGCTTCACATTCTCCGATCACAAACTTATCTGTAAGACACAAAATATCGAAGTTTAGTAGTAATGTGATTATATCATTTTAAATTAGTCTTTGAATTTAAATTTAGTAAATGTTGAAACCTTTAAAAATAGTAACATTTTTTATAGAATAAAGCATTTTATTTTGTACGAATTAGAGCCTTATAAATTTCAAACTGGCAACTAATATATAATATAATTTTCATTAGAAGAGAGCCTTAAACCGGAAATAGTATTTGTTTTTATTAAAATAAAAGATGATAAAAAATCTAGTGTGATCCATGATAGTGATACATTTAAATACAGTTACACAACCGAAATCAATGTTTCACTCGCATAATTATTTTTATTGAATTCAATGCAGTGCATTTTTAACAATTGTATAGTTAATGTTTTAGTTCTCATACTCTAGCAACATTTGTTTTATATAAAGCTATCACAAACTGCAATTACAAAAAAACAAGTTTACAAGTCGGCATAGTGCATAGTTAATGATAGTTTTAAACGTACGAAATGATTGAAGAAGAAACGGACGTTTCTTTCAAAGATTTGGTAAGCATAATCAGTAGGTTAATAGCATTAGTCGACCCTATGCCTATATTCCTATATGTATAATGCAGGTTTCACAATATGAATAAGGCATAGGCCCACATTGGAAATAGAATAATTCAGAATAGTTTTAAAAACAAAGTCCTAACTGATGAAATATAGTATCAAAATCTAATTTAAAAAAATTAACAGGAACGTTAATACTTTTTAGAATAGTAGCCTAGGTAAAATGTATCCCCTACACAATGACCTTTTAAAAAAAAACAATGACATTACTACAATGGAGTCGAAGTGATTATATGCAAATGCCTGTGTATAATGCTCAGACCAATGCACAAAAAATTTTTGGTTCTTCACCTGACATTGTGACATTTATATACCAGTCCATTGGTTGGCAATATATTTTTTCCATGCTTAGGCCTATAAAAGATCAAGTGCCTAGATCTATACCTACCGGCCTAGAGCAACGATAATAGTCTAAGTCTAGTTATTTCCATCCATTTGCACATAACACTCATGTTGTTTAGAAATGCTCTGATTTATATAAAGTAGGAATAATTCTGACCATTATTCTCTGCATTTTGGGAAGTGGGAATAATTGTGTTATGCAAATCGTTTGCGCATAACGCCTCCCTTACTACATACTTCATATTGGTACAATATGATAGGGCCTAATTGACAGGCCTACACATTTCTTTAATGTTAGCCCTATGCCCTATATACTTATTTATACTAAGGTAAAGGCAGCACATCTTAAGTGAAAGCCTAACTTTAGTCACTAGGTAACATTTACATAAATACAGTTGGCTTATTGTATGCTTGTCTTTCAATATATAGAAAGTACTTAGACAATTTATGATAAATACAAATTCATAAATAGATAGCAGACAAAAATTTTGGACTATACCGATAGCTAGACTTAGAAACTTGCCCATGATATAGACATAAATTTTGGATTATATTGGTAGCTAGACTTAGAAACTTGCCCATGACATAGACATAAATTTTGGACTATACCGGTAGCTAGACTTAGAAACTTGCCCATGACATAGACAAAAATTTTGGACTATACCGGTAGCTAGACTTAGAAACTTGCCCATGACATAGACATAAATTTTGGACTATACCGGTAGCTAGACTTAGAAACTTGCCCATGACATAGACATAAATTATCAAAAGATAATCATTATCAGCGGGCATAGAGTCTAGTCACATTATTCCATTATTCATCATTTGTCCCTCTCCACTGGGACACCAAGTCATAATAAATCATATATATTTTATTTAACAGGGATAATATAGACATAATTTAGTGTATAACTACAATGACAAGTAACGAAGATATTTTTATTAGTCCCAAGTAAACTTAGGCTTGAAATGCAAGGCCAAGGAACAACACAAACACTAATTTTAAAAAGGAACATTTCAAAATAAAATTGCAGATTTAAACATTTTTTTTTTTTACTGAATAATGCTTCTTAAAGAATTTAGAAATGGCTTAAAAAACTTTAACTTTCATCAAATGTAATTGTATAATTATCGCAAGTTTATTTGGTTAGTGGGCAATGTGATGTTTTAATTTCTAATCCATTCTGTGATGAAAAAAAAAAAAAAAAATTTAAAGAAAGAAAAAATATAAAATATTTATTTGTATACAGATAGTTTTTCCATATAAAATGTAATCTCATTTTGAAAACTATTATAAAATAATTACAAAACTACTGATTTCAACTGAGAATTGGTCTAAATAATGGGTTCATCTGCTAATATTTTATGATCATGGCCTTGGTATCTTTTGTTACAGAAAACAACAACAAAGCAACTGTTTATTTTTATTTTTTCAATTTCATTATATACAAGGGAGTGGTTGATGTTCTTGTGGAGGCTTGTGAAAGGCTGAAATGGTCAAAACCAACAAAGATTCAAAAAGAAGCAATACCACTTGCAATAGAAGGTTTTTAATTGCTTTTTTTTTTTCACTTTATATATTTTGTTTTTGTTATGTAAATTTATCCTAGTGATATTTAAATATTTTTCATTGATAATTTTTATGAGCACAATTTTTTTAGTAAGTCATTAAATTGTTAAAAAGAGTTTAAAAAAAAAACAACAACTTTATTAGCAAATAGACGTCAATTTTTGATAATTGCTTAACTTTGTTCGCTTTTCCAGGAAAAGATGTAATAGGGCTAGCCGAGACTGGTTCTGGCAAAACTGGTGCTTTTGCTTTACCCATCCTGCAGGCATTGCTTGATAAGCCACAGAGATTATTTGCATTGGTTCTCACCCCTACCAGAGAATTAGCTTATCAAATAGGTGAACAGTTTAATGCCTTGGGCTCTGCTATTGGTATCAAGTGTGGTAAGTAAGATATCAGAGAGAAAAAATTTACCTGAAACATCACCTTTATCCATTATATTTTAATTACTCTCTTTTAAAGTCAAGCCCTGATTCATTAGAGCAATAAATGAGGACTCGCATTTTTTAATACTGTGTGCCTGTCTTTGCTTATTCATTCTGGATATCTTCTTTGTCTATCCTTGCTTAGAACATTTTTTTAAATACTTAAATACTAATGTTTACCTATTCATTAATATTTATGGTAATCAGTTAAAAAAATTGTTTTTAATTCAGTTCAAAAAGTTTAATGTCCTTTTATTGTGTATTTATAAAATAATTTTTTATTTAGTCTGTCAGCATTTCCATTGATAAATGAAATTTCATTAAATGCAGCTGTTTACAATAAAAGACTAAATTTGAGCTAAAACCTGAACTGAATTTTGATTATTTGATCTCGTCTTCTTCTTCACCTTTATCAACCCCTGGATCAAAGGTCATTATCAATTTATTTCCATGCCTTCTTGTCACAGTCAATCTTTTCCAACACTTTTCAGCTTCTCCCAATCATATGCACACTCATTTCTACCTCTCCATGCCAGGTCTTCTGGGGTCTACCTCTTTTTCTTGCACCCTGTGGGTTACATGCAAGAGTTTGCCTAATCAATTTTATTGTGGCTTTGATCTCATTCCAAACTAATCTTCCCTGTTTTTTTACATTTGTCTCTAGCTGTTATTGTTGGAGGCATAGACATGTTTGATCAAGCACTCATGCTAGCAAAGAAGCCACATGTTATTATTGGTTGGTATTTTATTTCTTTATTTTTGTGTTAAAATGCATTATCTTAATCTATAAATGATCTATTTTTAATGAAATGTAATTAAGTTATTATAAAGTCTTAAAAATTTTTAAAATATAATGTTAAATTAAATTTATTCTGCAAGTTTTTTTTCTTAAGAAATTCTATGTGTGTAAGTGTAATGCTTTTGAATACTTAAGGCTAAGGTGGATTTATTAAGTTATCAGTTTTTGTTTAGTTAATGTCTAATAAAAGAATCTAAATATGTTTGTCTGACATTGAGTGGCATTGATTTGCAAGGGAGCAAACTGCCCTGCAGACTGGCTAACAGAAGAAGAAGAGGAATTTCGTCAAATATTACACAACCTTTAGTTAAAAAAAAATTATAATACTATAGATATTGTCAGTTTTATCTTAAAGTTATTTGTGACTGGACAAACTCAAAATATTTGCTGATTAAAGTATTCAAGATTAGTTACTGTATTAAATTATCATTTGTTTTGTATTTGTCAGCTACACCTGGAAGACTTGTGGATCATTTAGAAAATACTAAAGGCTTTAGTTTAAGAGCTCTTAAATATCTAGTAAGTTCAACAAAATGTTTTCCATAATTATTTGGATTATTGAAAGATTTTATTGTTAAAAAAGTGTTACTCTTACATATTATTTAGTAAGGTTATTTTAAGCACTAAGCAATTAGTTAAATAACTATCTTGAAAAGACAAAATATCATTTGTAATTGGATATATAATTATTGTATGATTAAATATAATTTATTTTTACCTTTAGGTAATGGATGAAGCTGATAGAATTCTCAACATGGATTTTGAACAAGAGGTTAATAAATTTCAATAATAAAAAAACATTTTTTTTTTAAATATTCATGTTATTTGCCTAGCTTTTGAAATTCAGTCATGATAGTTATGCAATGAATAAAGTGTTTTATAGATCATTTACCGAAAAGCTATCAAAACAATACAGGTAAATCCTTAAAGACCTCTGAATTTTTAAGTAATAGCCTCCAAAAGATACAACATCAGCTATTCATGGTAAACATTGGTGTTTTCTTTTTACACAGGTTGATAAAATCTTAAAAGTTATTCCCAGAGAAAGGAGAACATTTTTGTTTTCTGCAACAATGACCAAAAAGGTTGGTTATATTTATTTTTGTAAGTTGTATGTGACTGTAATAGGCTTAGATCAGGGATATATTTAGTTGGCATGTACCTAAGTAGTTTTAAACTTTATGTAAATTTTGAAATGTAGAAATGTATCCCTCAATAGGTTCAGAAACTTCAACGTGCTTGCTTGAGTAATCCTTCTAAGGTAGAAGTGAACAATAAATATAAAACAGTTGACAATCTTGTGCAGTCTTATCTATTTATACCTGTGAAATTTAAGGTAAGTGGTTTTGTTGTTTTTAAATCCTTTATATTAACTTTATAAAACTTTCTTTTTATTATATGACCTGATCTTTGGACGGCTAATTAACCAAATTTCTGTCATGCTATAAGGCTGAAACTTGGCAGATAGATGTGTTTTATTTGACAACTTATTCCATCAAATTTAAGCTTTTTTTACTCTTACCGGGGTTATTGCTATGGTACACAATAGCCTACCTCCTTATTGAACTTTGAATGCGTTTTAAAATACTTTTGAACGTAGATGACTGACTAAAACATGTATATTTCCCTTGCTGAGCTATATAAATAACTACCGTATATACTCGCGTATAAGTCGCACCAGTGGATAAGTCGCACCCTGACTTTCAGGGGTTACACTGCCTTTTAACTTCTCCAAAATGCATACCTTTGAAACATAAAAGTTACTAAATATGCCTGTGTCGATCGGCCGACAATCGTTGTTTTGGAAACCTTGCGGTTTTCTCGGAATGCTAAATACTGCCTTTTTAGTAGACCATATAGCCTATAGGTCTTGGCCATAGGTTCTAAATAAAATGCTTATACCTACATTATAGGCCTAGACGGATTTTCACACATATACGATTCTTTCCATACTGTAATTTGCGTTCAATAGGCCTAAGAAATATGCCGCCTTAAGCTTCGTTTCGGCAATACAAAAGTAACGGGAGTGGGGGGGGGGGGGGAAGAAATGTCTGAAAAACCTAAAATATTTGTCAATTTCAGTTATATAAAGATAGTATATTTACACCTACGAAAGATTTCTTAATGTAAAATGCAGGCCTACGCATATACTAGTAATTCTACATCACTACAGTCAACTATACGGGTTATGTAGAAAACTTTATGAATGCAAATGTGTAGTGATGTTTTTCGGACTTTTCAAAAACAGTGTCGGGTGTATAAGTCGCACCCCTACTTTTTGTCGAAATTTTCTGTAAAAAAAAGTGCGACTTATACGCGAGTATATACGGTAATGATTTTCCCTTATTTTAAAATTATTTTTGTGTTTATTCCTTTGTGAGTGGTGAAGAACAAAATATTCCTAATATTATACTAAAAACATTTTTTAGGGGTTGTTTAATTTATTGAATTCTTTCACACGATACAATTTTAGAGAACAGGTTATAACTTTACTAAAGTATAACTCACTGTGGGTATGCAATAAATTGTATCAGTAAAAGCTGATAAATAAAGTTTGTTTTCTCTGATTTCAAGGATGTCTATCTCGTGTACATCTTAAATGAGCTTGCTGGAAACACATTCATCATCTTCTCAAGTACTTGTAGTAACACACAGAGGTTGGCCATCATGTTGAGAAACCTTGGCTTTAAGGCCATTCCACTCAATGGACAAATGTCACAGGTATTCAAAATCTTGTTTTTCTTTTTGCTTTCAAAAGGCATATTATATCTATTCTTTGACTTTAGTGTTTTTGTTGACATCCTGTTTTTTTTATTGTTTATTTGATTAGGAGAAAAGGCTTGGTTCACTGAATAAATTTAAAAGTAAAAGTAGTTCAATACTCATAGCTACAGATGTGGCCAGCAGGTAATTGCTGAAATTATGTACACAATTACATTCCTATAAATCAATAAGAATATTATTATGTCCAACACATATCTATTTCTTAAGTCTAGTCTTCTATCCTGAGGGGTTTCAAATGGTGTTAAGATATAATTTTTAAAATGACAACAAAATGATGCCATTATGTAAATCCACCAAATTTGTTTTCTATTTCAGGGGTCTTGATATTCCACACGTTGATGTAGTTATTAATTTTGATATCCCGACCCACACCAAAGACTACATTCACAGAGTTGGCCGAACAGCTAGGGCAGGAAGAGCAGGAAAAGCTATAACATTCGTCACACAGTTAGTACATTCAAACATTTTTTTTCCGTTGTTGAGGTTATATGAACAAATACTAAAAAATAAGTGCCAGATGTATAATTAAAGATAACCGAGAAATATTTTTTCGATTATCAAAGGCTAATCATGTCTATATCATTAAAAGTTTATAATGTTTTAATGTTTAACAGATTTCTACTGAGATATTCCCATTTGAATTCTATAAATTGTCAGATAAATTGTATCACCGAACCAAAACTTGTGAAGGTTTCTTAAATAAGATTTCATTATTGATCAGAAAAAAATGGAAATATGGTTTTGATGATGTGTTCAACATTAAAAAAGCAAACCATTTTTAGTTTTTGATGTTTTTCATTGCAACACAGTCAGGGGCGAAGCCACAGGGGGGGTTGAGGGGGGCTAAGCCTGAAATTAAAAAACAAATTTTTTTCAATAGATTTTTTAAAAAATATGCACTAAATTC
Organism: Anisus vortex; assembly: GCA_949126835.1. Taxonomy (NCBI): domain Eukaryota; kingdom Metazoa; phylum Mollusca; class Gastropoda; family Planorbidae; genus Anisus; species Anisus vortex. The sequence goes on from OX421494.1 coordinate 19,543,165, forward strand.
GCTAAAAATTTGGTAAATCTTTGTCACGCGAAAGTTTAGCCCCCCCCCCCCCCCCTGGTATTTGGTAAATATTTGTCACGCGAAAGTTCAGCAGTGACTTTTATTGGACAGGGAGGACTATTGGCAGTGCCCTCGACTAGCATACAAAAGGTCCTGGGTTCCAACCCTAGTGATGGGTACTTAAGTTCGGGCAATATGAAGGAGGCTGGGCCATTGTGCTGGCTACACAATCCCCTAATACATAAAATTCTAAATGCTGCTTCTCAGGTCTCATAGTTCAAATTGATCTAACTCTGACAGGGATAAATTTTCTTTTATTTAATCTAAAATTTCAGATATGAAGTTGAACTTTACAAAAGAATTGAAGAACTTTTAAAGAAACAGCTTCCTTTACACCAAACGGAGGAAGAAGAAGTTATGCAATTGGTCGAAAGAGTCAGTGAAGCTCAAAGATACACAAAAATTGTTAGTATAGTAGTATAGATACTTTTTCTTTTGTAATGTTAAGGTTATTTAGACACAAGGATTGTTACTGTAGACACTTTTTTCTTCATTTTGCAATGTTTTGCTTATTTAGATACCAGTACACAAAGATTGTTAGTATAGTCATCTTTTCTTTGTTTTGTGATTTTAAGTTTATTTCAGGGCTGCGGAGTCAGTAGATAAATGTACAGATTCCGACTCCTCATTTATTTTTTCTTCCAACTCCGACTCCCCGACTACACTGTATTAATATGCGAATGTATCTTGTACATTCATTGAAGGAAAGGCAACATACATCTACATGTTATTACCACAGGCCTACTGGCTGGGAAGCCAACAGTCTACTGTATTTAATTTTAAATATTCATGGACCCCCTAAACTCTTGAGGGCCCCGGTACGGCGTACCGGCTGTACCACCCTCTCGTGGGGCCTTATCAGTAGGGGTGACGATCGGCGACTCTAAAGGGCAACGAATAATCCTTTACCAGTGAGATGATAGGTTACACATGGGCGCTGCGTTCCCTGTAACAGCAGAACTAGGGATGTTAAAACCGGTTATCGGTTCTATAAAACCCGTTAAAAACCGAATTTCGGTTACCCCCTCCCCACCCCCGAACAATGTTACAAGTTGCATGCCAAATTTGCGTAGTTTTGTAGGTATATTTGAAAAATACTTCAAACCTAATTAGTGTTTGCAGGGCATTCAAAGGGTTCATTTGTTTGAATACAATATGATTTTGTACATTTAGTACTAAAAAAAATCTGGGCTAATTTATTAAAACCAATACTAGTTTTAATTTTTCAATAGTGATAATCAAATTATTGTTGACCATAATATTAAGAAGCATATGAAGAGGCATATATTTATGGTAACTTGTAAAATAATGTGTTGAAAGAGAATCAAAAGAATGTGTATTTAATAGTGCCGTTAATAATAAAGCACAGACACGGTGTTTTGAAAATCAAAACCGGTTTTCGGTTTCAAAACAGGAATCCGGTATTCCGGTTTAACATCCCTAAGCAGAACACAACACTGTGAAAAGTATAGCCTAAATATTGCGCATTTATAAGTCGTAAAGGCAGCATTTTTTTGTAGGCCTATTGAACGCAAATTACATAAGGAAAGAATCGTAAATGTGTAGCCTAAAAGCCTCTCTAGGCCTCTAATAAAGGTATGCTTGTACACTAGTAGCTTAAGATGCGTTTTATTCAGGACCTATGGCCTAGGCCTATAGCCTACTAAGGCAGTGTTTAGCATTCCGAGAAAACCGCGCATGCCATGTCCTAGCATTTGAAATCATTACAAACAATGTGAATGGTAATTAGTAATTTGGGCACTTGTATAGCGTCATCAATACCGGCGCCCAGCGGTCTATATGACGTTCAGTCTAAAGACGCATTTCAAATTAGTTCAAAAATAGTTTTGTGTGTCGACCCGCTATAGTAGCCTATGACAATAGTGATAGGAACTTGAGTAGGGATGGGGACTTAGAGGGGGAAACATATACTTTACTTTCTCATCACAAATGTATGTAGGCCTATTGATCGGTTGTTTAAAATAAATGAAGCCCTGCCTTTTTCCAATCTAAATTTAGTAGGAGTCGGAGTCGGTGCATTTTTAGCCGACTCCGACTCCAGGTACCCAAATTTCCTCCGACTCCGACTCCACAGCCCTGGTTTATTTAGTTTCTTTTGGTGGTTCTAGTGAGATCAAATTTTAAGTGAAACAATTCTGTTTCCCCAGGAATTGAAAGATGCTGATGCTAAAAGACAGGCAGCCAAGAAAAAGAAGAGAGGCCTTGATGATGATGATATGGAGGAATCATCTGGCGTTAGAGAAAAATTCAAGCAGAAAAGAAAAAAAATGTAGATGACTTCAGACTGGTTGATAATGTTTTAAGAATGCAAATAAATATTAAAAACATAATTTTCCAACTTCAAAACCTTTTTTTTTAATTTCATTTAGAAAATAGTAGTAAGGTATATAAAATGAAACACCTCAGATGCAATTTCATTTAGAAACAAGCCTATATGTTGATACCATGCAATAAAATTTACTATAAAAAAACAAACCTCTGTAAATGTAACAGTTAATCACAAGTTCATGAAATACAACATTTACTCATTAAACAGAAAGCAATAATGTTTAAACACTTACTTAAAAATAAGAACAAAGACCTTAGCTATATGATTATTTTCATCACACACAAAAAAATAATTAGTAAAAAAATTCACAGAGACATAAAGGCATCCATTCTCTAACACTAATAATTATTTAGGTACTTGAAAAAAAATTATTTTAAAAAGAAAAAAACAAATAAATCTTTATTATTATAATTTATAATAATATAAAATAGAATAGGTGAACATTTTTTTTTTTTGGTATTCAATTTGATTGCCATGCATTATTAAATATATTGGTGAGAGTCTGGTGGTTTAATAAATAACTCAGAAGAATAAACAATATTCAGAAATAAATATCTTCAAATGGAAAATGGCATGGGTAATTACATACACACACAAAAGGAGTGGTTGGAATAATAGGTTCATTAAACATCTCAAAAGAAGTGGGTAGAAAATGGTTGGAATAGTAAATAGTAGTTTCATTAAAGTTAACAAAATTACAACAGGAAATTCAAAATTATGACTAAAATAGTTGAAAGAAAATGAGCCACAGAATGCCATAAGTAATGAATCTAAATGATTTCAGAAATATTCAAATGAAATGGAAAGTAGTTTGTCATTTAAAAAAATGTTTAATTAAAACATTACTTTCACTTTATATTTTTGTGTGTGTTTTACAAAATAAAGTGTTTTGCAAGTATCAAATATATAACCTTAACTAAAGCTGTACTATAAAACTTGGGCATTACTAAAAGTTAACCAAAATAAAAAGCACTATGCTCAAACCCAATGAGTATTCTATTTTTTTTTTATAGATGATATAATACGAATGTTAAAATCTGATACAAAAGAAAAAGTTAAATTTCCTAAAGCTGTTTAGAATTGTGTCTTGAAGATTGAATTAAAAGTAAAAGCCAGAGAGGAATTTTTTTTTTATAACCTATTTTTGTTCAGTTCATAAGTTCACACAATGGTGTTTATTTCAAACATTGATTGTTCCTGCAATACAATGAAACCCACAATTACAAACAAAGTACCAATATCAAAAGCATGCTGAATACATAAACAAAAGACTTTTCAGAGTTTGAAAAAACAAAAACAAATGACAATCTTTTTAGAAGAATCCAGTAAAAATTATTGTTTTTAAATCATGTTTTTTAAATATAATCAAGTCATAAGATGTTGGTTTATGAATTTCAAAATGTGGGGATCAGTACCACTACCTTTTATTAAAAAAGTACCCTGCAAATAAAATATTAGAGGAACTGGCCATGGCATACTAGGGGATGTGTGGCTAGCACAATGGCCAGCCGCCTTTACTTTACCACAACCAACATCAGGTACCCATCAGAGCTGGATACACTCAGGGATACCGTAAAGTGGTGGGAAAAAATCCTAGCTTCCACAAGGATTCAAACCGAGGACCTTCGGATCACAAGTCGAACGCGCTGTCACTCGGCTACCGTGCCCCACGTGGTCAGTACAATGCCCTATTTTCTTAACTTTTCTTGACCTAGATAAAGTCACAAACACCCTTCAGACCCTTTGGGGAAAAGACTGCATTTAAAAAAAAAACAAGACTAGAATGGTAAATGGTAAACCATCATAATGATGTGTTCCCACTAGACCATTGTGCTCCAAACCTTAGCACAACTTGCCATTCTCCCACATATGATCAAGAACCTATACAATCTGAAGCTAACTATAAGAATTTTTTTGGGTTAAACTTTTTGCAAAAAAAAATATTTAAAAAAAACTAAAGAGGTTAAAACAATCATCTGAAGATGGCAACACATGTTTTGCTAAACTTAATGAAACATATAGGAAAATAAATGAGAATAACATCATTTAAAAGTATTGCTTTATGTTGTAATATAGACATGAGGATAAAATCACATTGAATGTGAATAAATACAGGTAGTCAATATCTTAACAGGATTTTTGTTTAAAGAGACCAGGTAAACAATGTACACACACACACACAAAAGAAGAAATGGATTATTGCTTCCAAATAAAACTGCCAGAATAAAATAAATTAAGCTTGGTCATTTGTACAAATATATATGTTTGTTGTTGACCAAAAGAAACCATAATATATTAGCTATATAATATATAATACAACTGAGTATTTCTAATTAATAAGTATAAAGCAATTGTTTTTAAAATCCAAAATATTTTTTTTACCAGTATTTAGAATAGTTGCTTTTGAACATTGCAATTTCAAAACTGAAATGCAGTTCTTACCAAATATAGGTCATTTTTTAAAATCCAAATTGATGTAACAAAGTATTTTAACCAGTGTATGAGAATACTGTTTACTATCTGCCCCAAACTTTAATTCTAATTTATGGTTGTAGGCCTGGAATTAATTTGTAAACCAATTTTCACATTCACTCTGATCAATAATGACTGCCTAATAGCTGATTGAAACCAGAACAAAAAAATATAAACTATTATCGTCGACAGTCTATAGCTACTGGAAATTAAAATGGTCTATTCTTGTTACTGCAAAACAGGACACATGTAAAAAAAAAATCAATTTACTCTGTAGGCACCAAAGTGTATCCGACTCTCAAACTTCATATGCCAGGGAATTTTGGTTTTAGAATGTGTGCACTAATAGAAACATATGTTATCTCTCTCCCCGGATTGGTTTGTGTATTTTTAACCCTTTTTGTAAAAATATGTCATTTGGATTTACTACAATGAATGATTCATTAAATGTTTTAATATGGTAGTAAGTACCTTTTTATTTGGTGTAAATGAAAAAAAAACACAATGAAATAAAGGCATTCTTCAAGGCACAAAAGATAGTTTATCAGATGTGAAAGACTATTCTAGTCCTGCAATGCTTTAAACAATATAATATGGATATATATTAAAAAGCCTCTTTGCACACATTATTAGTGGAGGTTTGGGGGGAGGGAAAACACAATAAGGACCATAACAAATACAATGGTAATGATAACAATATAATACTTTTCACTTGACCAACACATAAACACAAAAAATCTATTAAATAAACTTCTATACACGATATTATCATATCACACTTCATTACATGTAATGCTGAGATTGTTTGGCTTTACTTCAAGTACTTGTGCTAGTTAGAAACTCACAGACATATTTACATATTGTTTTATAACATGTTTAAAATCAGTTTTTGCCACACGTATATAGTATTATAGTTATTGTCATTGACAACTTTTTTTCATCTTCAAATTGGCTTGCAATATACCCAGTACCCTAATTAGATTTAACTCAGCAAAGAGTCAAAAACAAAAAAATCCTCAGCTAAAAAAATTGAATGTGTGGCTTAGAATAAGTGATATAGCACAGTGGTCGGCAACCTTTTGATAACAGTGTGCCAAAGCAGGATTTCTAATTCATTAAGCGTGCCAAAAGCCTAAAGGCCATGCTGCTTTAGCAGTCAACTTCTTGTAGAAGTCCTTGAATTGTCTCTTTTGGGTAGTCTTCCGTGTGCCAAGTCTGGCACGCGTGCCATAGGTTGCCTACACCTGATCTAGTTATTTTTTCTTCTCTGAGGATACATGCAACAAAGGCAAAGTTAAAATACTGTTAAGTAAAACTATGAGCTGATGAGATTCAGACACTGCATGGATGTTTATTTTTACAATTACTTCAATTATATATTATTGTGGTTGGTAGCATTTGTATCTAGCCCAAGCAAGATACCTAAATTTATTTATTCCCCAGTCTCTTTGAGTCTCCTGATAGATGTTTTCCCATCTGTCTCGGGTTTGGCATTAAAAGATTGTGCTACGCCAATACAAAATCTAAAAATATAGTTTTGCCTTTCTTGTTACAGTATTATAAGTGAATATAAAGCCTACATCCTGTCGACAGTTAACAGTTATGTTAAACGTATAACTACAACTATTCTCTTTATTTGGATCAATAAAGAACAAATCAGTAGTCATTAGCACTTAGGACTTTAGATCTGGCTCATGTGTGTTTCTCTGCATAGAAAAAACAAACAATACAACAAAGCACCAAATTGCACTTTGCCCAAAGAATAAAAAAGGGAAAGTTCATTAAGTAAGTGGAAGTATGATAAAGAAAAAGACTTGAAGGCTGCAAGGAAAGATTGGAGTGGAAGTCAACCTGGCTTGGCCAGGATCAGGAAGGCAAACATTTGTTAACATGTGCTCTATTGGCAGGGTTCAGTTAAAAATAGATAACCAATGGGCAGTACATATTTGTCAACAAGTATATATTATGGCTAGAGTCTAAGTTACAACAAAAAATAAACATAACTTAATAAAATAAGTAAAACATGACAAATTAATAAACACAGCCTCTGTTAGTTGAAGAATTTCTACATACTAGTTTACCAAAGGTCAAGGTTAAGTCTGGGACACTAGAACTATAACTATAACCATCAAAGCAAAAATCTACCAGCTACCTACAAAAATGTTTCAAAGTCTAGACTTAAGTCTATATTAATAATGAAAAGAATAATTTCTCTCATCATAACAGCACTGCTGTACATTTCTAAATGAAAGAAATTGCTGCAAATTTTGTTGAGTGAGGCACATGCTTAAAGTAATGATAAGTAATCAAATGTTCTATCAGGACTAGGAAAAATATATAATATAATATAACACGTTTGTTCTTTGCTGTTGTCAAAAGTAAACATTTTAAATTCATATTTATATAACATGTAGGTTATGGCATTTAACAAAAATCCAGGATGTGCATGTTGGCTACAAGGAAACAATCATACTCATGCTTATTTAAAAAAAATAATATATTATTTGATCTTCAAAACTATTTCCTGCAATATAGTCAGTAAAATAGTTAATACAAATGTATTTACAGGGAAGTTAAGAGTTGGTAACAAATATATAGGGGTGTTTATTGTATCAACATGGAATGAAAAAAAAAATCATTCAACAAGAATGGTGACTTGAAAAGATAAAAGTAATACTATCTTAATGGAACACGTAAAGAAACAAAAAAACTGGCTTAACATATCCCTCCTAATAATATATAAGCTAGTCTGGGAAACTGTTGTAAAGAGTTCAAACCTTTTTATTTTATCAGAATAAGTTTGAAAGGAATTATTATATTAAACAAAATTTCTAGTGTGATTGTGTATAGATTAAATATAAAATTCCCATCATAAAAAAAAAAATTGTATGTAGTCTTTTTTTTTATAAGCTCGTGGCTAATAAAATATTAAATACAATAAAATAACTTTAACAATAATGTTTTTAAATACGAGTGAATTAATTAAATATATACATGGAGTCCTTCACCCGATGCTTATTGTGTTATTGTTAGAGAATAATGATGGCAAAGAATTCAATGCCTTTTAGTAATATTCAAAAGTTTGAATAAAAAGCTACAAAGAAATTGAACATTTGTTTACAATAATTATAAAAAAACAAAATAAAACAAAAAACAAGATAATAAATCACATTATGGTACATTCTAACTACTCTTAACCAAGTCCAATCTAAATTTAGAAAGATCTTCGTATTATATATATGACTTCAAAGATTTTGTTGCTCAAGTTAATTATAACAACAAAATGACTAGTGGCATATATTAACGCAGCAGTAAAAATTATTCAGCTTTCATGAGTGGCCAGAGTGACCAGAGTTGATGCTTCCCCTCGTCTGGTTGGCCCTCAGGCGCCAGTTAATCCGTTTAATCCAGTCCTCCATGTCGTGCTCGGATACAGAGTAAAGAAGGAAAACCCTCCAGCCCATGTCCAGTCTAATCACGCAGCTTTTGTCCTTCTGGGTAAAATCCTGACAGCAGCCCCTGCACTCGTTTAGATCTAAGACACGGATGGGAGTCTTGCTGAACTTTTGCTTGTAGTACTTCAGCTCGTTGCGCTGAAGCACAAACCAGCGAGTTCGCCAGGTTTTAAAGTGCCGCCCCATTTTGGTGAGAAACCCTTCTTTGGAATTCACTGAGAAGTCAGCACTGATGATGTGTGGATCCTCAGCTGTGCTAAATTCTGCATGCAAGGTTACAGATTCGTACATGTCTGGCTCACTGATATCTCGTGGGTAGGGTATTTTTAGGAGGACGACCTGGCCAGATTCACCACAAAGAAGTGGCTTATTTTTAAAGTGTTCAACAAAGTCGGCAGCCGATTTAAAAGTGCATTGCCCAAAACTTATCTCTTTGCCCGTCCAAACAATATTAAAGTGCTTCACAGTTTGTTCACATTTAACTGACAAGGCATATTCACCAGAGCCCTTGGAGCTGGGCCGTAATAAGTATGTGCCATCCATTCCATTCTGAATAAGCATGCTTTCTGCTGTGTGGCGACTAAGTGTAGGGTGATACCAATTTAAATTTTCAATTTCAACAGTGTCAATGTTCATTTTGCTTATTTTGTTTCAGACTTTTGTTGAGTATAGTGAGTATTTCCAAAATGGGTTCTGAACAAAAAAAGTAAACCTGAATAGCTGCGTTAAAACTGTATACTGGAAGATCTGAAGAGTCTAATCCTGTTGTGGTTGCATTACAATGTATGTCTCTTCACATTGTGTAACCTAAAAAAAACACATACATTAATAGATTAGTTTGTATATAATGAAACTCAAGTGTATATACCTTTTTATTTTACTAATAATCGGTAACAATATTCTAATTAAAATAACTCTACACTGTCAGATAGAACTAGATGATCTTTCCAATGACACCCTTATATAAATTTGTCTAAGTAAACTAGGAGGAAAGATTTACTTTTTTAAATGTTTTTTATTATGAAAAAATGCCTGAATTCTGTGATCTAATTTTTTGTATTTCCTGAAGTAGTTTAATTTTAGATTATCCATATTTACACCTAATTATTATGTACATATCCTGATCACAAAGGGGATGACTTAGAAGTAACTAGCTTTAATATGTAAAAAGCTTATCTGATAGAAACTATTATTAAACAAAAGCAAAGTGATATAATGTATTTTATGTTTTAAGCATAAAATATTTGAATGCTATAGCTTTTAAATGATTTTTAGTAGTTTTAACTTTATTTTGGACTGTGATAATTTTCTTACAGGAAATGGCATGAATTTTGACATGTGCCATAAGCGGATATTTAATTACTTAAATTAAGCTAAATATTAAATCTTTATATTATTATAGCCTACTATTTTATATCATAGCCTATAGATCTAATGTGACTAATACGAATAGTTAATAGTACCTACTAATACAAGTGTGTGCTGTACAAAAACAAAGTTGGTTCAAAGGGCAAGGGAAGCAATCAAATAAAAAACTTTCCATGGACATAGAAATACACGGCCAGCCGCCTTTACTTTACATTAGTTTTACCCAGTTATTGCTAGAGCTTGGTAGACTCCTGGCATTACCTGGACTAGAAAGGTAGGACAATCTGAGCTGGCTGCCGCTAGACAACTGTTCCATATTTATTTATACTAGACAGTAGATCTATTCTACACAAATTTTATAGTATTCTAAAGTGACTATAGTATAGTCTACACAACACCCTAAGTTTAGTCTAAACTAATAAAACTTGGAATGCTAACCTATATTTAAAAAAATAGCTAAATCACCTAGGCCTATATATTTATTACAAGGCAAATAATAATAACAGTAACAGTCATTCACATTATTCATTATGTTTATTGTCACATGGATTCATACTGACTTGACTTTTATTATATTCTTTTTTATTTTCTGAATTATTATAATCTAAATGAACTAAATCATTAAATTACAAGAATGATTAGTCATTAGTAATAGTATTTATCCTTGTTGTGTTGGGGAGTCCTACAAGTAGGCTTATATAACTAGAGACCAGACAAAATTGTAACTAGGCCTATATGTCTATATTCCTATATTGGCTATATTGGCCTATAACTTAGTATAACTTGGCATATCAGATTTCTAAGAAAACAACTGAATCATCTGTCAATGTTTTTCTGTTTTCATAGTAGGCAGTAGGCCTACGTTTGTCATCATTTGAAACTGGCACTGCACTTTGTTTTGTTTTTTTATTGCATTGCTTGAAAACATAAAATATAAAGTTTCTCTCTTTTCTTGTAAGGGTAAGCGTCTATTCTATTTACCTATTCTTTGCAAGTGATGATTCAATTTCTACTGTCAAACTTCTACTTCTAGTCAGTATAGTTAAGAAATCTTAAATATACTAGTTACTAGTAGTAGTAGTAAGTAGTAGTAGTAGTAATAGTAGTAAAACTAGGCCTACTCTTTCTTTCTTACTTTCCTAGCTTAGGCCTACACTTTGGACATACACTGACTAGGATAGGCCTACGCTATGCTACAGTGACTACATTATTATAATGATTATATATAACTAAGTCTAAGTATAGCACTGCAGTATATAGAGCCTAAACCTAAACAAAGCAGTAACTGTAACAGTATCATAAATAAATCATGATATCCTACATACTTTACACTTTTACATACCTCATACTATAAAACTTAAAACTAAACTATAGTATAGTATTCCTATACTATATTATTACTATATACTATACTATAATGTCTATACTTAGTTAATTTAGTTACTTAGCCTATGCCTATACCCTACTATGCCTATACCTATACTTATACCTATAGGGGCCTACACTTAGTAACACTATACTCTATAGTTATAGTATAGTATAGTATACTAATTATACTATACTAGACTATAGTTATACTTATTTATTATTTATACTCATTCATCGTCATCATGATCATGACAAGCCCATTATAAGCTAGCAAAGTAAAGGGAGCATCTTATAGTAGGCCTATAGCATGGGATACTGATAGATGATTAACTAGTATACATTTAAATCAAAAGATATCTGTACACGTACCTGAATTTATGAAAAGATATTCACCATGTAAGTAGTATTACAAACAATGGACGTGTGTACTGTTCCAGTAATTTGTGTACGAAATTTCCGTGACTTGCCAGTTAGTTGCATTTTGTAATGCTAAAATTACCTTCGCTCTTTTTCGAGTTGGATAGTTGACATAAAAAATGTAAATACATGTTTGCAATATATACATATTAACAATTGAAAAGAAAACATTTATAAACAACTTTAAAACGTATTTATTAAATGTAGAAAACTATTTGATCGCCTATCCTGGCATTTGAAACTGCTTGATTAAGCCGAAGTGAGTAAGGTCTTATCGAGCGTTTCTGGCAGAACAAGATTTGCAATCTAATAAAATAGACTAAAAAAATAGTTTACGCATACCATCAAATTATAAGAAAAGATAAGTGAACTTTTGTGGAAGGAAGTAGTTTACAACTATTTTCATGTCATATCCTAGTATTATTTAGATCTATTCCCCTGCACATAAACATACAAATACCTTTTGTAGGCTAAGGCGCCTCTTACTTTCACTTGCGCTAGCTTTATGCTTGAGTTTAGCCTATAGCTAGATTAAGCCATACTAGTTTTAGGTTTAGGTCGAAAAAATGTATTATCCCCCTTTTCATTTTCCTGTTTATTCATTTTACATTTTACAGGTATGGACGGTACCTTCGAAAGAGTAGTTAATAAGTTTTCATTTGTATTTTAAGCGTTTTAAGGGGTGTTTTTTTTTTACATGACGTTTGTTTTCTTTGAAAATATGCCTAAATATTAGGCCCATATAAAACTTTTTGAATCGGAGAAAGTGGAAAAGAAAAGGCGTTTTTATCTTTAATTAATTCACATTAACCTTAGAAATCATACACTCTACTAATAACAGTGGCGTATTTAGGCATGTTCCATTGGAACAGGGGCCCCCACACAAAAGGGGCCCCCACACATCCCAAAAAGAAATGTTTTAGTGACATCCCCATTCTTTCGTTGAAAATGGAAAAAAAATAGCCTAATTCATTTATTCCCCTACGATTTATATCGCTCCAGTCCAACCAAGCTAAGTGCAACATAAAATTTATGATTTTACAGAATGTAACATGAATTAACGGCCCTTTTCTGAGGTATGTGGAAGGGTTACCCGACATTTAAACATGCGACAGATAAACATGCGACACTTAAACATAGACACTTAACCACACGTCAGATAAACATCATCATCATCATCTGTCCTTTGGGTTCCTTGTGGAACATAGGGCCTCTGTCAAAGCACGCCACTCTTCACGGTCTCTTGCTAGTCGCTTCAATTCTTCCCAACTCTTTCCAGTTCTTTCAGTTTCATCCAGTATGCTTCGTCTCCATGTTCGCTTGGGTCTTCCTCTATGCCGTTTACCCTTGGGATTCCACTCTAAGGCCTGTCTAGCTCTGTTGTTGTTATCTTTCCTGAGGGTGTGTCCAATCCATCTCCACTTCCTTTCCATGATTTGTTGTTCTACTGTTCTTTGTCCACACCTCTCCCACAGCTTAGAGTTTTCTACCTTGTCGAACCATTTTATTTTGAGTATATTTCTTAGGCATCTGTTAACAAAGGTCTGGAGTCTATTTTTAGTTTTCTCTGTCGTTCGCCATGTTTCGGACCCATAAAGTAGGACCGTTTTAATGTTTGTGTTAAAGATCCTTACTTTAGTTTTGACAGAGATGTATGTAGATCTCCAGACCTGTTTCAAGTTGGCAAAGGCTAGTCGCGCCAGGTTTATTCGACGTTCGATGTCCTCGTCTGCTCCTCCTGATGCACTGACCACACTTCCAAGGTATACAAAGTGATTCACTTCGTCTAAGCTTTGGTTTTCTACTTGTATGTCGCCATCTTGTTGGTGGTTTATTTTCAACACTTTGGTTTTTTGATGGTTTATACCGAGTCCTACTCTTTTTCCGGTCTCACTCAAAGCTGTGGTCTTCTCTTGCATATCCTGTAATCTGTGGGACAGAATGGCCAGGTCATCTGCAAACTCTAAGTCTTCTAGTTTTTGCATTAGGGTCCATTGTATTCCTTTTCCTGAGTTAGCATAAGCTTCTTTTGTGACCCAGTCTAGTACTAGAAGGAACAGAAGTGGTGAGAGGAGACATCCTTGCTTGACTCCAGTTGTAACATGGAATTCATCTGACATCTTACCATTATGTACTATTTGGCAGGTAAAGTTTTCATAGAGACCTTTGATGATGGCTATTATTTTATTAGGTATTCCATAGTGCCTCATGATTGACCATATTGTCTCTCTATTAATGCTATCAAAAGCCTTTTCAAAGTCAACAAATGTAGCATAGAGTGGAGATTGCCATTCAATAGATTGTTCTATAATGATCCGGAGTGTTGCTATCTGGTCAATGCATGATCTTCCTCTTCTGAACCCAGCCTGTTCTTCTCTTAGGAGATCATCGCAGGCTTCTTTAATTCTGTTGAGTATTGTTCTGCTGAAGACCTTGCTTGGTACTGAGAGTAGAGTAATTCCTCGCCATTTATCACATCTTGACAGGTCCCCATTCTTTGGAATTTTAATCAGTAGGCCTTTTTTCCACTCTGCAGGAGGGGTTTCGGTTGACCAAATTTTATTAAAGATATTGTGGAGTTGGTTAACAATTTCAGCTCCTCCTTCTTTTAGGACCTCAGGTGGTATATTGTCTATGCCTGCTGCTTTGCCTGTCTTCATTTGATTGATGGCCTTCCATATTTCTTCTTTGGATATTTCTTCCATATTTATGTCCAGTGTTTCTCCTGTGGTCAGATCGGGTGGATTTAGAGGGGTTGGTCTGTTTAGCACTTCCTGGAAGTATTCTTTCCATCTTCTGAGCTGGTCATCTATGGAAGAGAGGAGTTTACCTTGTTTGTCTCGGACTGGCACATTGTAGTTAGCTTTCTTGCCACTCAAGAGTTTAGTAATTTTATATAACTGTTTTAGGTCTCCTTTTCCTGCTGCTTCTTCTGCTTGCTCAGCTAGTTTATTATAAAATGTTCTTTTATCATGTCTAAGCATTTTTGAGACCTCTTTTGAAATTGTATGATACTCTTGTTGTGTTAGTTGTTTATGTTTTCTTGTTTTAGCTTGGTTTACTGTTTGTTTTGCATGTTTCCTGTCTTCAATTCTTTGCCATGTCTCGTCGCTAATCCAATGTTTTTTGTTTTCTGGGGCAGGTCTTAGTACTTCATTACAAGTTCCTATAATAATTTCTTTGAAATTATCCCAGGTTTTGTCTATGCTTTCCTCAGTATCATCTGGTTGTAGTGCAGAGAATCGGTTTTTAAGGGTTAATTGTAATTCACACTTCTTCTGTGAATTCTGGAGTTTGTCTAGGTCGAATTTGGTTCTCCTGTTTGTTTTTGACCTTTGTTTGGCTAACTTTATTTTTAGCTTGGCCACTACCAGGTGGTGATCTGATCCAATGTCTGCTCCTCTTTTGGTTCGTACATCCTGTAATGTGCTCCTCCAAGTACGGCATATAGCGATGTGGTCTATTTGATTCTCTGTTTTGTTGTCTGGTGAGACCCACGTTGCTTTGTGGCATTTTTTTTGTGGGAAGATGCTGCCTCCGATCACCAGTTCATTGAATGTACAGAAGTTAGCAAACATCTCTCCATTTTCGTTCATGTTGCCCAGTCCGTGTATGCCCATTGTCTTCTCTCTCCCTTTGTTTTCATTTCCTATTTTAGCATTCATATCTCCCATGAGGATCAGTATATCTCTTTTGGCTATTCTATCCACTATACTTTGAAGTCGTTCATAGAATGCAACTTTATCTTCTTCAGGTGCAAGGTTGGTGGGAGCATAGCACATGATGATGTGAACATTTTGGAATCTTGATAGAAATTTAGCTCTAATAATTCTGTCTGAAACAGGCTCCCATTCCAGGAGACTTTTAAATGAATCTTTGTTCAATAGGAGTGCCACTCCATTTTCATGGGTGTCCTCTTCGTTTTCCATTCCAGAAAAGAGCAGAGTTTCACCTGTTTGAAGCCTAGTTTCTCCAAAAGTGTTCCATCGTACTTCACTCAGTCCCAAAATTTGCAATTTGTAGTTAGCCATCTCTTTGGCGACTTGGGCGCATCTGCCTGGTTCTAGCAGGGTTCGGACATTCCATGTACCCAAGCTGAAGGGTGCCTTTTGCATTAGGAAATGTTTCTTTTTCGTCGGTTTGAGTAGGGTGGTCGGCCTTGTGGGATTCTTTTGAATTTCCCCACACAGCTTCATAAATCTCCTTTGTGGAGCCCTACTCTCGCCTCTGACTGTGTTTTGTAAGTTCGCTTTGATTTTGGTTTCTGTAACGTTTTGTTTTTTTCCATGGCCGGGTTGTTAGCCCTGCGCACAACCGTCTGGGATGATTCCCTTTACAGCTCTCTGGATAGCTGCCTTGTTTTCGGGTAAGGTTCCCTAGCCTTTGTGGATCCCTCCACTTCCTGCAAGGCAGCAGGTTCTGATTTTGGTCCGCCCCGGGTATTTGATTTCCCCGGTACCTACCATATCTGGTGGGCGTTCCCCAATCCGCCACCCGGGGAGGCGCTCGATGGGAGATCAGAAACTCCACACGAGCTGATGTTCCCAAATTTATGTGGGGCCCCTCGTAGTCTCGCCCCTGCCTTCCACATCGTGTCCCGACATTTAAACATGCGACAGATAAACATGCGACACTTAAACATAGACACTTAACCACACGTCAGATAAACATACGGACATTTAATCACACGACATTTAAACATACGGACACTTAATCCCACGACAGATAAACATACGGACACTTAATCACACGACACTTAAACATACGGACAGTTAATCATAGTGACAGATAAACACACTTTTTCACTATACCATTAAAATAAATCGGAAAAATAATATAGATTATGTTGCCAATAATTAAAAAATCGGTATAGAGGGAAGGTAAATCCCTCATGGCATCAACAGGCCTACGGGGACACCTATGCCCTACGCCCACCCTTGGTTTTCCTCACTCCCATTTCATCTTTATTTATAATGAATTTAACCTTAATATTTATTTCTTTTTATTGAGGTTTTTTTTTTTTTTTAACTAGAAATCTATGTATGCATACAACATTAGTTAAACCAAAAAAAAGCATTCAGTGTGTTATCCCGACTTTTTGCTCAGTAAAAGTCTTGCATACTATCTATGAGCCGGGCAATATAGGCTATCAGTACCATAGTCTTATGAATATCTAGTGCTCAATTATAAATACTTTATTGTTCTTAATGTTTTGGTTATTAAAATTTTTAAACGTATTCATATTTTTGCATTTTTAGGAACTTAGTTATAAATAGAGTATTTTTATTCTTGCCACCATCATTATCAAATAATTTTAAAAGCTATTTCCAAATAATCATTGACCAATGCAATTAAAAGCTATAAGTGTCAATTCGACCTACTAGTAGATATAAGAAGTATTGTGTTTAAAAAAAAAATAAAACAAGGTGTATGAGTTACATTATAGCCGAATACAGTTAAACTACGAAGCAGGGATGGCGCTAGTAAAGACATAACGGATAAGGTGATTATGTAATACTGGCCGTCCGACCGCTGGTCTGGGCAGCCACGTGTGAACTTCAATGTGAAGTCCCGCCCCTTCATCTGACCAGACAGCAATTTTTCCCTTTCTCTCTCTCTTTTACTATCATTATTTTTGTTCTAATTTTCTCGACTATCAAACATTTTAAGAATATATTATAGACGAAAAATATACTATATTTGACCCACTAGTAGAAATAATAATTTTTTTTTTAATAAACAATGTTATGGGTTACATTTAACCACCTTGTAGTCGGATACAGTTAAACACGAAGAAGGTATAGGGCTAGTGAAGACATAACGGTTTAGTGCTAAGTACATTACGTAATGCTCGACGCCCGATCGCAGGTCTGCACCAAGACCATCGTAAACGATTACGATGGACAGCCAGCCACGCGTGTGAAGTACTGCCCTTTCATCCAATTTCGACCAGAGAGCCAATAAAAAGAATTGTGGCGTCACAAAACCTCCCCTACCCATAAGTGTATATTATATAAACTAACAATAAAAAAATATAATCAACAACTTTCTTTAGATCTATATGTTTATTAACTCTGTACCATTTTTTTTCAATCAAACTATTATTTATAATATTTGTTTATAAGCTTACACAAAGATTCTCACTATGGATAACACATTGAACGCTTTTGTTTCATTAATTGTATGTGTATATAGTTCAAATAAAAAATAAAAAATTAAAACAAAAGAATAAATTCAATAAAAATAGGGTTGAAATGGGAGTGAGGAAAACCAATGATGGGCGTAGGGCACAGGTGTCCCCGTAGGACCGTTGATGCCATCATGTATTTTCCTCCCCCTATCCCATTACTTTTACTATTTGTAACAAAATCTATATAATTTTTCTATTTATTTTAATGGTATAGTGAAAATGTGTGTTTATCTGTCGGGATAGGGGGGGGGGGGGCGCGGGCTGTTGTATGTGACGCCACAGTTTTTTTTAGTTGCTGGCTGGTCGGATGAAGGGGCGGGTCTTACTTCACGCGTGGCTGCCCAGACCAGCGATCGGACGGCTAGTATTACATAACACTTATCCGTTATGTCTTCACTAGCGCCATCCCTTCTTCGTGTTTTAACTGTATTCGGCTACAATGTAACTCATACACCTTGTTTTATTTTTAAAAAAAAATACTTCTTATACCTACTAGTGGGTCGAATTGACACATAGGCATATAGCTTTTAATTGCATTATCCAATGATTATTTATCAATAGATTTTAAAATATATTTGATAATTATGATGGCAATATTAAAAATACTATATTTTTAATTAGGTTCCCCAAAATGCAAAAATCTTAATACGTTTTAAAATTGTAATAACCAAAACATTAAGAACAATAAAGTATTTATAATTGAGCACTAGATATGCATAAGACTATGGTAACACCATCCATTCTGCTGAGCTTGCATCTTTTGCCTATCAAAGATTTAATTTATAGTGCCTCACTGAAGTTTGTTTATACAGATCCTTTAAGTAGGCTATGTATTATTCGTTCTATATGTGCTTGTAAAGGTCCTTTGTTATCTACATAGATACAATGTAGATTCTGTTTAAAGGACCGTGAAGCACGTGCAGTTAACCTTTATTGAGCTGCAAACTTTCTGCAATTTCTGCGAACAATGGCTCACCTTTCGTACCAATGAAGAATCTCTATTGCCCTGCTTATAGATAGTATGCAAGACTTCTACTGAGCGAAAAGTCGGGATAACACACTAAACCATAGGTTCTCAACCTTTTTCGGCTCACCGCCCCCTTTTACAATTTTTTTGGGCTCACCGCCCCCCTACCCCCCCCCCCCCCCCCCCGTAGTAGATGTTTTAGTAAAAAATGTATGTATGGTGGCATATATTTAATTCCTATTTGATAAGCTTTGATAAGCTTTAAAGTAAAAGTCAATTGTTAAGAAAAGTTTTTTGTGAATGGTTTTAATTTTTTAAATGATAATACACATATCTAGTAAATATCTACAAACATATACACAAGAGGTTTTAAAACTGAGTATTAGTGTGAAGCTTGTGCCTGGTGTGTTGACAGCAGGTTGTCAATATTAGGTTCTATTTTGGTTAGCAAAAGCCTCAAGTCTCCACGCTCCACTACTTGCAACTTGCTTCTTTTTTTTTTGACAACAAAGTGGTAGCCTGACAGCACTAAAACCTCGTTCTACTAAATAGGAAGATGAAAATATAAAAAAAAGACTTTACCAAAGCCTACAGTCCTGGATAAACTGATGTTCTTTTTTGCAGCCAAAAGTCGTGATAGCCTTTTCTTACAAATTTCAATTTGAGTTCTTCATTGGTTGCTAATTCAATCAATGCCTCTTGAAATTGTGTAGGTAGGCCTGATTGTAATTCTTCACTATTAGAAAAAAATCTAAAACCCAATCATGTATTTTATGTTAATAATGTCTTGTAATCGACTATGGAAGTCGTTAGTAAGTGCGTCGAGGTGATTATAATAAATGAGAATGTCTTCTTCAGTTTTTTCTACAGGTGCAAGATTGGGAAACTGAAAAAATTCTCCACATCCAAAGTTTCGTTTGAACAATTGAAGTTTTTACATAAATGCCGAAATATCACTTTTTGTTTTGATCAAATTGAGGTCATCTCCCAGCAATTGAATGTTCATTAAACTCATTAAATAAATCTGTTAAATATGCGATATTGTTTTTTTTTTTTTAAGATTTTCTCTCAGAGAATTGTCTTTGCTTTCTAGAAACTCCAACACTCAGTCAAAGACCTCACAAAATCTATTTAAACAGGCACCTTTTGATAACCAGCGTCCAGTAACAAACGATTATAGTCTTCGTCATTCTCAATACACAGTTGTTTAAACTCTCTCTCTCGTTGAATGCATTGCTTCTGATTTTGTTTACTGCAGTTATTACATATTGAAGAGACTTATGCAGACGATCGCTGAGGTTTTTGCACCTAAATTTTGCCTGTGAATTACACAATGGACAGAGTTATAAGGTCTCTTTAAAAAAACGGACGAGTCCAAAGGGCTCTTTGTCCAGGGCGTAACGATAGGTTTGAGCTCAGGGGTGGGGGCACACCCAAGCTCTGTCCGGGCTGGAGCCACCCCCACGACACCAAAGGCGTGGCACGCCGTGTAACAGTGAGGATTCCGCATCTAGGTTGCCCACTGCGGTTCCCCTAAGGATCATTATCGTGGTGGCTCGCTCGTATAACTGCACTGTCACCAGGTAGCACAAATCCTATACTACATGTACAGACATCCAGGCACCGGGTGGTTCTCGAGACGGGGTTGCAGCGTCCATTGTTTCCTACCCACCGAGACCCCGTATCCTCACTGCAGTGCAATGGGTTTCGGACCCGCTGCGGGAGCTGTCCCCCATGCGTTCGCCCGCCGGTGTATTCTTAACGGGAACGTATCGGCGGTTTACACTCTTCGGCAGTCTTTGAAGCCCATGGGTACAAAAGTGTCACCTAATATCAGACACAGCTATCCTAAGCCCGCTAGCTATTTGACGCACGCTCGCAAGTAGACTATGTGTCATTTAGTAATGGTCATTCAGCGATGCAGAGACGGACACGGGCTTTTTTTTTTATGTATGACTTGATAGAGAGAATTCTTCAGAAAGTGCAGTTAGTTCACGAATAGCGGGCCTACAAGTAACTAGCTTACGCTCGCTCCAGACTTTACAGGACGATGCTAAGGAAAGGTCCATTAGTACTTAATCGAGCCGCTACTTTAAAAAATCAGCGCGGTTCCTGTTTCTAATTAGTATGTTGGTTATTTAGCAGCAATTGTGTTCTACGTCACATTTCATCCACAATAAAACGCCCCACCCCTTTTGCCATTCTCGGAAAATAATCTAAATATAGTAAGAAATCTAGGTTAAGCCCATATACGACTTAAAATAACTTTTACGTCACAATTCATTGGCTCCATAGTATCAGAAGTATTGATCTTAAAACCGTTTTTTTCTTCAAAACCGATTTACGGTTGTATAAAACCGGTTTAAAACCGGATTTCGGTTCCCCCTCCCCAAAAAATCCGGTATTCCGGTTTTCGTTTAACAACCCCAAATCAGAAGACAATTTTATTTGCGCCCTTTATATTTTGACAGTTTTGCAGCATTAGCTGTGTCTGTGGAGACCTATCCTTGAGAGATAAACTGTCACATCTCTGGCATTGGAAAGCGGGACCGTTGGAGTTGGGCAGGGGCAGCCTATGTGTTTTTTTTTCTTCGCTGCTCTTTTAGCCTCCGCGATAAGACGAATATTGCCCTCTGGCAGCATTTGTACCAGTGTGTAGGGTACTTCTCCAACCACTTCTGTTCTGAGCCATCTACGTCACAATTACACTGTGGCAATAGGTCATTAGCGGATCAGTCTATTAATTTTAATCGACTGTTCTGCTATTGACTCACCAAGCTAAATATTGCTGTTATAATTATTAAGTTATAATTTTTTTAATTTAAACTGTAAATCTGTTAACATTATTTCAAGAAGGTTTGCACCGCCCATTTGTCCTCCATCGCCCCCCTTTCGCCCCCGGGATCGTTATCGCCCCCCAAGACCTCTTCACCGCCCCCTGGTGGGCGATATCGCCCCCGTTGAGAACCTATGCACTAAACGCTTTTTTTTTTGGTTTAATTAATGTTGTATGCATACATAGATTTCTAGTTAAAAACAAAAAAAAAAAAACTCAATAAAAAGATATAAATATTAGGGTTAAATTAATTATAAATAAAGATGAAATGGGAGTGAGGAAAACCAAGGGTGGGCGTAGAGCATAGGAGTCCCGGTAGGCCTGTTGATGCCATGAGGGATTTCCCTTCCCTCTATCCCGTTTTTTTAAACTATTGGCAACATAATCTATATTATTTTCCTATTTATTATAATGGTATAGTGAAAAAGTGTGTTTATCTGTCGCTATGATTAACTGTCCGTATGTTTAAGCGTCGTGTGATTAAGTGTCTGTATGTTTATTTGTCGTGGGATTAAGTGTCCGTATGTTTAAATGTCGTGTGATTAAATGTCCGTATGTTTATCTGACGTGTGGTTAAGTGTCTATGTTTAAGTGTCGCATGTTTATCTGTCGCATGTTTAAATGTCGGGACACGATGTGGAAGGCAGGGGCGAGACTACGAGGGGCCCCACATAAATTTGGGAACATGGCCCCCACAATCCTAAATAACCTACGTCCTTTAATATACTAATAGGCCTAATACAAATTCCTTTTTCAGAATACTGCAATGGAATTCGTACAATTAATCATCTGCATTATACAGCTAATTAAAATATATGCAGATGATTAATTGTCCGAATTCCATTGCAGTATTTTGATTTTAAAAAAAACAAGTAGGCCTAGTATTTGGGGGAGAATTTACGTGGTTATTGGTGACTTTGCCTCGTGTTTTCATGGTGTTTCTTCGTAGTTTAACCGGTCTTTCCCCGTGATTTTTCAAAAATATTCACCAGAATTAAGTTTGCGAATCCACCCTTAAAAATACGTGATTTCACCAAAAATATGACACGTTTTTTCTCCGTCGATAAGACGTGTTGTGCTCGCTGGGAACCTGTCTTTATATGCAGGCCTATTTATATGATGATCGTGCATAGAACATTATTTTCTTTTGTCAATCAATTGTCTCCCACTGGAGCTCAACGAAAGTAGGTCTGTGGCTACAAAATTGTAGATTCCCAAATTGATTGACAGGCTAACCGAGATGATTTGCGAGTTGCGGAAACTAAATGAGTCTCTCAAAACAAAGACGCATCAATCATTCACCGCTACAAGCGAAAGGCGGGCGACTGGTAATCCTGTGACAATCACGGAGGGTCGAGCGCTACACTACATTTGTGGATCTCACCAAGGCATTTGATACCGTCAGCCGAGTGGGAATCTGGAGGTATATGATCAAATTGGGATACCCATATCTTGAAAAAGTAAAATAATTTCACCTCGGCTTACTTGCTAGATTTCAAGAACAGTGCAGCTAGACCTACTTGGAATCTTTTGCCGTGATATAGGCCTATGGTGTGAATCAATGATGTGTCTTAGCCTCTTAGCTGTTCTTCGCCATTCTGATGGACGCGTTCAGGGGCAGTGAATAAAACTGTTGGAATAAAACTCCGCTAGCGTTTTGATTGGGAGAAGCTTTTCACCCTAAGGAGGCGCCGGCTAGCTGAAACCCGAGAAAAAACAACATCAACCTTTATTGTGCCACATTGCACCCCATGGACTTATTCTATTCTCAACAGCATGCTGAAACTTGGCCTCACCATCTAGGCCTAGCATTTCCAACAAAAAATCGTAATTTCTGCACTAGCATGCTTCTCATTGTGAATATAGGCTACTGAAGCAGATCTCAGCAACGTGAACATGTTCACATAACTTGGCAGAACTTCCTCACAAGAAGTCCCAGAACTTCCTCACAAAAAGTCCCAGAGCTTCCTCATAAGAAGTCCCAGAACTTCCTCACAAGAAGTCCCAGAACTTCCTCACAAGAAGTCCCAGAACTTCCTCACAAGAAGTCCCAGAACGTCCTCACAAGAAGTCCCATAACTTCCTCACAAGAAGTCCCAGAACTTCCTCACAAGAAGTCCCAGAACTTCCTCACAAGAAGTCCCAGAACTTCCTCACAAGAAGTCCACATAGAGAAGGAAAAACACACCAGGATCGCTACAGCCAGTGGATCTTTCGGAAGACTCCGGCCATAATTAGGTCTGGGATCGTAGGGCCATCAAGCTGTCGACCAAATTGAAAGTATACATTGCACGGCGGTCGTTCTTCCTAAACTCCTCTATGCCCGTGAGACCTGGGCAGACTATAGCCACAACGTCAGGTAAACTGAACTACTTTCATCCTAGATGCCAGAGAAAGCTAATGAAAATGGAATGGCAGGATACATTATCGGACACAGATGTGCTTACACAGGTTGGCATGTCAAGTCGGTAGGCCTATCGACAACATTATATGTAAGGCCCAGATTGGATGGGCTAATCACATATAGTGCGCAGGCCAGATGATAAAAGAAAAAAATGGGGCCTTTTTAATAATAAAAAATGGATTCTTTTCAATAAAACGTAATGTTGGGCCTTATCAAAAATACAAATGTGGAGCATTTTCACGAATAAAACGGGGTCCTTTCAAGCGTATTCATTTTACAATAAATGAGGATCTTTTTAAGAGAAATATTATTGCCCGATAAAAAGTACGCATTTTCAACAAAAGGAAACAAAAAAAGATATGTTGAAGACCCCGTGCAAAAAAATAATTTAAAAAATGCAAAATCAGATGAAAATATTTTTTGCATTTATCAAATTTAAAAAATCACAACGACTGCTGCACCACAGTCAGCACATTACCACGGTCAGCAGATCACAATAGTCAGCATATCAACATATTCAGCAGATGACCAAGTCAGCACTACAAATTTACAAAGAACACCATTCATTACATGAAGTAGTTCCGATTCAAAAGTTGTGCCCACGTCGATAGGACGACTGAAACTTGCCAAGTAGGCTGTACGTGTAAAGATGCTGCACAATAATTACACAGCTACCACATTCTTTAAATAGGTTGGAACAGTGGCAGATTGAAGGCTACTTGGGACAGTGGCAGTCTGAAGGCTCCTTGGGACAGTGGCAGTCTGAAAGCTACTTGGGACAGTGGCAATCTGAAGGCTACTTGGGACAGTGGCAGTATGAAGGCTACTTGGGACAGTGGCAGTCTAAAGGCTACTTGGGACAGTGAATGTCTGAAGGCTACTTGGGACAGTGGCAGTCTGAAAGCTAATTGAGACAGTGGCAGTCTGAAGGCCACTTGCGACAATGGCAGTCTGAAATCTACTTAATGGGATAGTGGCAGTCTGAAGGTCACTTGGGACAGTGGCAGTATGAAATCTACTTAATGGGACAGTGGCAGTCTGAAGGCCACTTGGGACAGTGGCAGTATGAAATTTACTTAATGGGGCAGTGGCAGTCTGAAGGCCACTTGGGACAGTGGCAGTATGAAATCTACTTATTGGAACAGTGGCAGTCTGAAGGCTACTTGGGACAGTGGCAGTCTGAAGGCCACTTGGGACAGTGGAAGTCTGAAATCTACTTAATGGGACAGTGGCAGTCTGAAGGCCACTTGGGACAGTGACAGTATGAAATCTACTTAATGGGACAGTGGCAGTCTGAAGACTACTTGGGACAGTGGCAGTCTGAAGGCCACTTGGGACAGTGGCAGTCTGAATTCTACTTAATGGGACAGTGGCAGTCTGAAGACTACTTGGGACAGTGGCAGTATGAAATTTACTTAATGGGACAGTGGCAGTCAGAATGCCACTTGGTACAGTGGCAGTATGCAAGCTACCTTATGGGACAGTGGCAGTCTGAAGGCTACTTGGGCAGTGGCAGTATGAAATCTACTTAATGGGACAGTGGCAGTCTAAAGGCTACGTAATCGGACAGTGGAAGTCTGAATGTTACTTGGGACAGTGTCAGTCTGAATGTTACTTGGGACAGTGGCGTCTGAAGGCTACTTAATGGGACAGTGTCAGTCTGAATGTTACTTGGGACAGTGGCAGTCTGAGGGCTAATTAATGGGACAGTGTCAGTCTGAATGTTACTTGGGACAGTGGCAGTCTGAAGGCTACTTTATGGACAGTGTCAGTCTAAATGTTACTTGGAACAGTGGCAGTCTGAAGGCTACTTAATGGGACCGTGGCAGTCTGAATGTTACTTGGGACAGCGGCAGTCTGAAGGCTACTTAATGGGACAGTGACAGTCTGAATGTTACTTGGGACAGTGGCAGTCGGCAGTCTGAAGGCTACTTAATGGGACAGGGCTGTCTGAATGTTACTTGAGACAGCGGCAGACTAAAGGATACTTGGACCAGTGGCAGAATTAGAGCTACTTGGACCATTTGTTGCAACTAGAATTAAGGGATGCACGGCTCAAAAAAAGATTGATAGTCGGACTGTCCTTTGTAACTTTGAAGCTCCCACGTATAAAGCTTTGACATGTAAGTAGCCTAGGCTAGGTACAAGCAGCTTGACACTTAAAAACTCAACTAGAAACAAAGAAATATTCTTACATCCAATTGTAGACTGACGACTATTATAGATGAATCAATAATATAAATCAATAATAGTATTTACAGAATTCTTTAGTATATATATAGTATTATAGTATAATAGCTTATAAATGCTATGAAAATCAAGATGAAACAATATGAAGCTAAAGATAAAATGCAATAAAGTTAAAAATGAATTTCTTTGCAGTTAAAGATGATATCTGCCTTGAAGTTAAAGATAAACTATAAATCCGCTTAAGGGATTTTATCATTCAATGCTAAATGGATTATATTACCTCGACTAATTCAAAACAGTCTTAATTGGCAATGAGTCAAAAAGCAAAGAACGTAAAAAAAATGTGTATCCATTAAGGGGCAGTCCATAAATGACGCCACACACTTAATAAGTGGAGGGACAAACATTTCTAACGTTTAAGTAGCGAAGGGAGTGGGTGGGCGAAGAGGAATATTAAAACACTGTGGTGTCAACTAAAACAATATGCTCTTTAAATGAAATTTTTACTTAAACAAGATACACGTAATAATTAGTCTAATAACAGTAATACATTTTTGAAATTTGTAAAAGTTAAAGTCTAGTTATGATTATTTCTTCAATTGGGTTGTTTAAAAATCCGTATTCGTCTTCAATATCAATAACATAAATGTATTTTAAAATTGTAGGCCCTATTAATAAACTACAGCAATATGAGTAGTAAAAATCAATATACATAATATAATAATAATAATAATGGTTATTTCTTATAGCGCTACTATCCATGCTATTAAATTTAGCATGCTCAGTGCGCTCTTGTGAATTTCAGTGGCAGATGTATTAGACAAAGAAAAAGGTCTTTAAGTTCTTTTTAAAAGACTCTCTTGTCTCAAATTCTCTCAGTGTCTGATGTAAACTGTTCCATAAAGAAGGCGCCACAGATTCAAATGAGCGCACTCCCAGGTACTTCTTTTTGGGTCCAGCCACTCTGGGAGTTTTAACTTGAGTGACTCTGATGAAGAACGCAGTTGCCTTGATGGCTCATGCTTTGATATAAGCTCTTGAAAATAGGAAGGAGCAAAGCCATGTATGCATCCGTACGTAAAGGACATAATTTTGTGATCTATTCGCTTTTTCACCGGAAGCCAGTGGAGATCCCTAAGAGTTGGAGAGATATAAACTTGCCTCCTCACTCCCGAAACAATGCCCGCTGCAGTGCTCTGCACTCTCTGAAATCTCTGCAGCTGGTTCTGAAGGCAAACCTCACAGGCAACTGTTGCAGTAATCCAACTTTGACTGGATAAGAGAGACTGCTACGGTATTGGCCGTTCTTCTATTCTTCTATTGAGTTGAAGTCGCAGCTGACAAAAGGCGCGTAGATGAGACGAACAATCCTTAACCACAGCTCTGATATGTGGAACCATTGTCCGTCAGTTTTTGTTTATACGTTTGTTTATAAAGGCCTATTTGTGTTTGTGTGTGACAGAATATCCTCAATTGCAGACAGTCAAGAAAACATTAAGACAACAATTAAACGGCGCAAACTGACATGGCTCGGTCATGTGTTGTGGCGCAAACTGACGTGGCTCGGTCATGTGTTGTGGCGCAAACTGACATGTCTCGGTCATGTGTTGTGGCGCAAACTGACATGGCTCGGTCATGTGTTGTGGCGCAAACTGACATGGCTCGGTCATGTGTTGTGGCGCAAACTGACATGGCTCGGTCATGTGTTGTGGCGCAAACTGACATGGCTCGGTCATGTGTTGTGGCGCAAACTGACATGGCTCGGTCATGTGTTGTGGCGCAAACTGACATGGCTCGGTCATGTGTTGTGGCGCAAACTGGCATGGCTCGGTCATGTGTTGTGGCGCAAACTGACATGGCTCGGTCATGTGTTGTGGCGCAAACTGACATGGCTCGGTCATGTGTTGTGGCGCAAACTGACATGGCTCGGTCATGTGTTGTGGCGCAAACTGACATGGCTCGGTCATGTGTTGTGGCGCAAACTGACATGGCTCGGTCATGTGTTGTGGCGCAAACTGACATGGCTCAGTCATGTGTTGCGGTACAAACTGACATGGCTCGGTCAATGTTGCGGCGCAAACTGACATGGCTCGGTCATGTGTTGTGGCATAATAACCTGCCCAAAACAATCCGCCGTTAGACCGATCGACACAAAAGTTAAATGTACAAAATGGAAACGTCCTCCAAAAGAAATGTTTATTATATAAACAATATTTCTTTTCGTGTATTTAAAAAAAATATTAGGCCTATTACTAATCACCATCTAAATCTAAACTGAGCGCCATTTCAGAATAATGTCCCATTGAAAAGCTTTCACATTATGGTGTTTTCGGGACTGGGTTTTTCCGTACTGTGAAATATTATGGTCTACTTTTTTTTATTTATACTTTTGTTTACTGTTTGCTATTTGTGTTTGTTTTTTCCTTTTGATAGTATTATTGTTTGTTTAATATTATTATTATTAATAAGACGTCAGAAAGAAGCTTGACAGCAACAATTCATAGCCTATGCATGTTCCAGTGTCAGGCGACAGTAAACAATAAAAGAAATAAAAACTAAATATCGAAATAAATGGTCTCACTACAGTTTTTATTGTAATATTGTTTTTTATTTTTTCTTTCTCTTTTAATGAAACACATTGTAATCCTTCGTTTCTCTGTCATTTTGACGGACATAACTCCAAGTGTAGACTAATAATAAGAAGAATCATTCACATTTTCAAGGATAAGCATGCATGAGAATTGAGGAAGTTCAGCCTTCTTTACTAAATACTATTTACTATTGTGAATATTAGGCATGGATCGGCATCGAACGAAAGATGGCAGAGTGATGTGTACAAGGAAATAAAGTCATTTGACCAGCTGACTAAACAGTTAAATTTGGATGACTTTGTAATCAACTGACGAGGTCTCTGCCTTCGCCTTTTGCGAAGTTCATTCCTTTGTTCTAATATTAAAAAGTTAAAGCAGTTTTAAATTTAAGTTATTATGTTTGCTTGTTCTATTATTATTTTCGTGTACTTTTCCTTCTCTTTTTCGTTTCGTGTTTTATATACACCATATTATGTAGACTATTAGGCCTACGTTTTCACCCTCTTAGCACTTAGCACCGTCGAAAGACACTTTGTGTTAAATGTAAATATTATATTATCAAAGTATAGAGTCTAACCTTGACGACGATGATGATGAAACTGTTTTGAAACTTGCTAATTTTGAAATAGAAAAAAAAATTGTTTTGGAGGGGTGGGGATGCGGGGTTTCGTAATGTCATATTTGAAAGGGGGTGAGGCGGGTATGGTCTGACTCGTTACGACATATGATAAGGTGCGGGGGAGGGGGGGTACAAATTGTCAGAAATCACGTGTCGTCATTAATGGACGGCCCTTAATGCAGCCACAAGGAATGTTCGCTAGCTGCCACGTTTAAACAAATAGGGCCTACAATTATTGTTTGTATAATTTTGGCCGCAGTAAGAAAATATCGCGACCGCGTAGGGGGACACTAATGTGGCGCCCACTCCCAATACAGTTAATTAGATACCGGGCGCTTTAAACGCAAATCTTCTTGCGGTGCCCCCCCCTCCAACCCCTTACTGTGAGAACAAAACAACTCAGTTTGGGGGGAAAAAGAGGGGGTCTGGAAGAAGTAGGGAGGAGACACGTGTCCCCTATATCCCCCCTCTTTCCCGGTGGCCATTAATCCCATTAATCTCATTAATCGGATTATAACTAAGAAAATCAGAAAAGGATTTTGAAGTTATTTACCAGAACCAAACTGAACTCCAAGATTAGTCAGAGAAAAGAATACTAGACTACTTTGATCAAGTATAAAATGTAAATATGTTTTCATTTAACAATATATATATATTGTAGGCCTACACTGTCTATGGTATAAACTATAAACTAATTATATAAAATATAGCTGACCGTAAATTAGTTATACTTATTTCGGTGAGTACACTTAGCTCTGATGGGTACCTGACATAAGTTTGGGTAAAGTACAGGCGGTTGGGTATTGCGCTGACCACATAATCAGCTCGTATGCCGGCGTGGCCACAGAAAGGTTAACGGGCCCTATAGATTAGTATCGGCCTATGGATCAAATAGGTCAACCTGGAATACTTTGTATCCGTTTTAATAACCGAACTGAAGCATATTTGATTTTAAATTACTCCTTGGCTTAAAAAAAGATAAAGACATTTTGGACTAGTGTTGCAAAAATAATAATAAAATACTTTAAGTATAAGTTTTTATACCTACTATTACTAATTGCATTCTTTAGGGAGCCTAGACTTAGTAAAATCTTAATGGCACATGATTTGTTTGCCTTACTTAATACTAAGGAATTATTTGAATATTCTTTCCAGAAAGTTTGAGTCCATTAAATTTTGCCTTTAAAGATTGGACAGACCATCCACTTTCTATTTGTTTGAAAAAAATGTGCATATTTTCAATGAAATTTCTACTTGTACAAGTTTTACCTAAAGTAATTAGGCCTATATTGTTTATCGTAATAAACTACTTATGCAATAATGACAATGAAATTGAAATAAACTAATATTGAAATTGGAAATATGATGTGTTTTTTGGGGTGGGTGGGTACTACAGGGTTTTGTGACGCCAAATTTAAAAGGGGGGGGGGGGCGGGCGGGTGAGTTTTTGGGACGACTTTTGACAATGTTGGAAAACTGGTTTTAAAAACTGGCCAAAATCGGATCACGTCAATTATGGGCGGCCTCTATGTGGGTCTATCCTCGCCAGTACACTCATTAGGTTCTATCATTGATTTGTCTACTCAGTGGGATTTAACAACAATATGAACAATAACAGTACACTCATAGGTTCTATCATTGATTTGTCTACTCAGTGGGATTTAACAACAATATGAACAATAACAGTACACTCATTAGGTTCTATCATTGATTTGTCTACTCAGTGGGATTTAACAACAATATGAACAATAACAGTACAATTAGCCTAATAAATGAACTATTCTATAAACGTTGATGTAATCTAATGAGTTTATGTACTCTTCTTAAGCATCAACGGAAAAAAAACAGAACTAAGGCCGTACTGACCGTTACGTGTTTCAATCGCCAATAGGCCCTACTTTCAATTCAATTCTTTAATGTAAAGCGAAGTTAAAAAAATAGGCCTAAAATTCTAAAAACGATACTAGTTATGTTAAAAAAGGATCATATATATTAGGCCTATAAATAATTTATTTTTGTTGTTTAGTGTTCTTTAAGTCTAGATCTACATCTCATAATATTTCTTTGAAAAAAAAAGTTGGAGCTAAAAAATAATTGTCTGATTTATTTCAAGATTGTTCAAAGCAACCACATCAAGCGACTACGGAAACCAACGAAACGATGATAAAAATAGATCTCCAGTCTTTGTCTCTGCTCACAATAATTATAATTATTATTTTCGGAGGCACCAACTGCTTTGAGGGAGAATCAAGACTTAGCATGTATTGTTCCACTGGTAGTAAGTGATATTATTGCTATATTATACTGGAACTTATAGTCTTTTGTTTAAGTCGCAATGAGCTCATTGCAAATTATTTCGTTCATACTGATTCTTTTGATTGTTAAAGATTATCCTAGACATATATAGGGATTAAATCCCACTAAAAGGCTGTTCCACTAAACTATGCAACGTATTGTTTGTAATATAGCTTATTCATCAGAGTGTGATGATGGCCAAGGCAATTGTTATTTCGATGGTGGTTCGTATGTACGTAATTGTAACTCCTTCAGGTGCAGGGCTACTCGAGATACAAACAACCGGATTTTGTACCAGCGCGTTCTCACAAGTTCAGGTAAAACCATCAACAAAAACACAATTAGCAAGCAATAAACAAATGATTATTATTTTTTTAAATGTCAATAGTAATTAGTCAATTCAATCTACTTAAACTTAAAGCCAACATTTCATTGGAAACAAAAGGCATTAAAACTATAGGTCTAACTTGGTATAGACCTTTAAAAAATTATTTCATTTATAAATATCGAATAGTTTCACTCAAATCGATGGGTATAGAGAGGTAGATGGATTGATAGACACACAGACAGAGAGACCGATAGATAGAGAAATAGGGATATATTAATTGATTAATACAAATATTATCTCTTTTAGGATGCAACGGTAATGAAGGAAGTTGTCATGCGGTCAACAGTCATTTCGTAATGAACATCGCAGATGTACTCTACAACTGCACATGCAGGCCTTCTGCGAACGAACATTTTGCGGAAATCCAATGTTAATTAAGACGATGCATACTACTTTGTGATTCAAACTTGAGCTTTTTTCTTTATACCAAATAATACTAAACATTTTATTAAACCAGTCTTTTGAACAACCATCACCGCAGGCTAATACAGTATAATTACACAAACTCAACCAAGGCCAACCTTTTGAAATTCCAATAAATCAAAGCATATAATAAAAGTTTTTTTTCTTCTTTTTTGTTTTGTTACCGGTATCATATTATGATTATATTACCGTGTCAAAAAGGCCTACTAGGGTTTATAATACTGTCTATCGCCCCCCCCCCAAAAAAAAAAATGCAAACAGTTGTCGTTTTATCAGTTTTTATTGTTGTTGTTTTTTTAATTCATAAAAAGTAGTAAACAGTTTGAAATAGTGCTATTCAATCTTAGGGCCGATCGGGAGCGCCTTTAACTAGCGTACCGAAGGTCCTAGGTTCGAATCCTGGTAAAAGCTATTTTCCCCAAGTCTGGAGGATGTCCCTCAGCCTACGCAGCTCTGATGGGTATTGTGACCTGACCTTAGTTGGGATAATGTATAGTGCATAGTGCTGGCCACACAATCCCTGAGTATGCCGTGGCCACAGAAACTGGTGAACCGGCCCAATGAAATTCATCGGCCCAATGGATCAACTTAGTCCGACTGGGAACCCAAAGTAAAGGCTAAGTTCAAAGTTCAAACAATATAGCTCGGCATTTGACATAAAGATGCCCTAGAACTATAGCCCATTACAGTCCGACCCACCAGTAAAGAATGAGTCACTGACCGAATTCAAGCCGTTGACAATAACTCAGAACAACTGAGACATTGTCTCTCAAACTAGCTTCTGTAAACCTTTGCAAAACAACAACAATTACTAAACACAGTTCTCTGCGTGTCTTGTAGGTTTTGGCAGGGTCGAAACTACGTAACCTCATAGCGGTGACTCTGTGTAACGGAGCACAGATCCGAAAAGTTCCACCTAGGAACGTCGTGTAGCTGGACTGGTGAGGCCCGCATGCGGGATTCCCGGGTGAAAAGGCAATGCACGATAGGACTCTGTTCCGGCTAATAACGTAGGTCCCCGGCCCTTCATGGCTGGGGAGTGTCTCCTAGCCTCCGCAGTAGAAGGTTATGGTCCAGCGCGATGGAGCTAGTTTCCAATACTGCAGCATTGCAGCCAGCTGTCCTCTGATGGCTAGCTCAGACTTTAGGAGAAAGTCGTGCTAAACGTACCTCAGCGACATTGAGGACAAACACCAGCAAACGGTTGACTTGACCCTTTACTCTGGGTCTTGCAGGTAGTGCGGCAGAGGCATTGCCGATCGTTTGTTTTGCTACGTCACTTTAGCCCCCCTGGGCGATCGCTCCCCCTGGAGCAGACAAAAAACATGGCTTGTACAACCGAAACGAATACCCCGAGTCTGGGTATTACTCAGTTGAGCTGCCCCGGTCACTTGCCAACTCGCGTTGGGGCATTGACCGATAAGTCCGCGACCAACGTGAACTGTCAGTTTCCAGTCTCCATCTCGGATGGAGGAGAACCACGCGGTTCTGAAGTCTCAGGAAGTGGGACCGCTCACATGAGGGTAGAGGTATTAGCTTGTGACCCTTCTAGGGCAGGACTGCCATTGCAGGGGCCCAAGGTGCACACTATCTCTGTCCGTACGGGAAAAGCAAAGCCTGGGAATGGTGAAAACCCGGGCGCTGTTGTTGCTAAGCAGCAGTCGAAAGTCACCCTCTGCCAAGCGGAGCACAGATCCGACAAGCCCCACCTAGGAGCTTCGTGTAGCCGGACTGGAGAGGCCCGTTCGCGGGATTCCCGGGTGAAAAGGCAAGACACGATAGGACTCTGTTCCCAGGATAAGCAGAAAAGCAGCTGCCATTTGCCAGCCAGGAAATGTAGCCGCTCTAGACGGGAGCATTCCTGGAAGACTGGAGGCCAAAGCGGCCTACGTAATGGCAGTAAAACCAGGGCTGGTGGTACCCTGTGTCCCGGTGTACATGACATACATCCGGGGAATCCCACCTTGGGTGGTCAGGTCAGTCACAATAAGACCGCGTTCTGCCAATCCCCGACGGTGACTCCCGCGACTAGTGATACGGCGCACAGATCCAACAAGCCCTTAGGGGTTTCGTGTTCCCGGTTTAGGGGTGCTCGTGCGCGGGTATCCCGAGCTGAGAGGCGTAACACGATAGGACTCTGCTCCCAGCGAAAGCGGAGGAAGCCCGACGGTAGACATGACCTAGGCAAAGGCTCGCACCAAAAGAGCGCCCAGCTCCGGGTGATGCACCTGAACGTGTTCGGCCTGATCCCCAAGTCTCTAGAGATCCTAAAACTCTTGCATGAGTATGATATTGACGTGGCAATGTTCCAGGAGTGCAAAACTGGTAAGAAGAGGGTGGCATCCTTTTCGGGATATACGATCTTCCGATGCACCTGCTGCTTGGGAGGCAGTGGAGGGTTGGCAACCCTTGTCCGAAGTTCACTACAAGCTCGAGTGGTGAACCGCAGAACGGGCAGTTGCAAGACCGATATCCTAACCCTGGAGGTGTTGAAGAATGGAAAGGCTTATACCCTGACCAACGTCTACAACCCTCCGAAGAAGGATTTGGACCTCACCGTGGAGGCACATCTTTCTCGCACTTGTATTGGCGGTGATTTCAATGCGGCATCACCGGCCTGGGGCTATGCTGTCGCCAACAACTCAGGACGACTGGTGGAGGAGCTATGCAACAGCACGACGCTTATCCGATTACAGGGTACCGATACCCCAGCTACCTTTTTCCACACGGGAAATGGCAGTGAATCGAGGCTGGATCTCACGCTCGTGAGTGCTGATCTGGCTGCTAGCACCTCTATGGAAGTCTTGGGTGATGTTGGGAGTGATCATTTGCCCGTGTTGGTCACTATCAATATAGGAAAAGCAAGCAGCGAACCTTCCGGGCCCAGGAAGTGGATCTACTCGAAGGCACGATGGGACGAGTACAGAGTGCGCACCGATCGCGCTCTTGAAGAAGTGCTTATCGAGACTGGGCCTATCGACTCAGTGTATGGTACGATGGTTAAAGCCATACTAGGGGTTGCCAGAAAGACGATACCAAGGTCACATGAGAAGCGCAAGTTCAGACCGTTTTGGACAAAAGCCCTAGGAGAGTTGGTCCGCAAAAGGAGGGCTGCTCGCAAGCTCGCGAGCAGGCGGAAGACGGCCGAGAGCCGTCGAGAGTACAACCGTTTAACGGCGGAAGTGAAAGGGGCTATCGCGGAGGCAAAGTTGTCGAAATGGACTGATACATGTGCTGGATTGGACCTTGCGGATAGCCGGCAGGCATGGAACCTAATCAACCACCTTGAGCGAGCTGAGGTAGCTAGCAGAGCACCAGCTTCGTTGGCAAGAGCAGGGGCAGGCCCCATGGTATCGGATACCAAGCGGGCTGAGATGCTCAACCGTCACTTCGTAAGTGTCGGAAAACTGGGTGGAAGAACGAGTGTGTCTGCTGGGCTTGATAAAGTCCGGAAGGCAAACGAACGCCACATGACGGGAGAGGGTGAGGCTAGCACATTCACGGTGCCCTTTACTCGGCAAGAACTGGAGTATGTTTTGAGACGGTGCAAAGCGAAGAAGGCCCATGGGCTGGATGGGATCAGCAACGAGCTGATCACTCACCTTGGGGCTGGTGGCAAGGGCAAACTCTTGGAGCTCGTAAATCGAACATGGTCTGAAGGTGTCCTACCGAAACAGTGGAGAGAGGCCTTGGTAGTACCCATCTTGAAGAGGAGTAAAGACCCGGGTCAGGCCGAAAGCTACCGACCGATTTCCCTAACATCGTGTGTAGGGAAGGTAGCTGAGAGATTAATCAATAGGAGGCTTGTGAGGTTCCTAGAGGATAATGGACTGGTCACCCCCACTCAAGCAGGCTTCCGTAGCGGAAGAAGCTCGATGGATCAGGTGACGCTCTTGGTCCAGAAAATGGCTGATGGGTTTCAGCGGAAAGAGTCTACACTAGCAGTGTTCCTGGATTTTAAACAGGCCTATGACAAGGTCTGGCGGCCGGGGTTGTTGTTGAAGCTACAGAGGCTAGGAATAGCCTCTAACATGTACAATTGGATCAAAGGGTTCTTATCCCGAAGAAAAGTTGCAACTCGTTACGGGAAAGCGGTTTCTCGGAAGCGCGTCCTGGAGCAAGGATTGCCCCAGGGCTCAGCACTGTCCTGTACATTGTTCCTGGCTTTTATCAACGACCTGCCGAACTATCTGGGAAGCTCGTCGCTGCTTTTCGCAGACGATCTTGTGGTCTGGTCGACCGGGAGGGAAGCGCGTGCTCTCGAGCGGGCCCTCCAGCAGGATTTGAACGCAGTAGCCTGTTACGCCAAGCTTTGGGGTATGGAAGTAAACTGCCTAAAAACAGTTTACTCGCTCTTTACCCTCGGAATCGATATCCTCAAAGATCCGATCGAGCTGAACATTGACGGCCGTGCCCTGGCATGCGACCAGAAGCCGGTCTATCTCGGAGTGACACTGGACCGAAAGCTAACGATGTATGACCATGTGAGGTTAGTCCAAGAGAAAGCATCTTCTAAGCTGAACATTGTCAAGAGACTGGCCAGTACTGGCTGGGGTGCAAAGGCGAGTGTGTTGAGAAATCTTTACCTAGGAGCGGTAAGATCTCAGATCGATTACAGCCTCCCGGTGCAAATCTATGCGTCTGATACTGCTTTGAAGACGCTGGACTCTGTACAAAATCAAGCCCTCGGACTAATATGTGGAACGTTCCGAACCGCCCCGACATCGGCTGTTGAAATCATG
The DNA here is from genome assembly GCA_949126835.1 of Anisus vortex. Taxonomy (NCBI): domain Eukaryota; kingdom Metazoa; phylum Mollusca; class Gastropoda; family Planorbidae; genus Anisus; species Anisus vortex. Next base: position 19,580,300 of record OX421494.1, read on the forward strand.
GCAAACGTGCCGCCTCTGAATGGGAGAAAAAAAAGGGCCGTTATTACTGCTTACGAGCGGTATAAGCGGTTGGAGGAAAGTTCCCCCCTCAGGATGCTCGTGGATTCCTGGGTGGGAAGAGCTCGGATCTCAATGCAGTCCTTCATGCACCACGCACTGAAGCTCAGCGCAGAGATTGGACTCCCGGTCGACCGCATGGCCCTGCGGACGGGAGTGGAACCTCCTCCTCACATATCTTTCAACCTGCCAGAGATACGGACGAACCTGATGGATGCAGTCGGACCCAGCACTTGCCTGACTGAGAGGCGCGCAGCTGCTCTAAGGACGGTACGTGCATACTCGGGATTCGTTGAGGCATACACTGATGGGAGCGCGATCAGTGGGACCGAAGCGCGTTCTGGGTATGGTGCTCTTGTGTCGTACCCGAAGGCAGAAGAAAAACGGGCTGAGCTAAGTGGGCCATGTGGATCAGTCTGCATCTTTGATGCGGAGATGGAAGCCATCAGAATTGCAGCTGTAGCAATTGGGAAAACGTTCGAAGAAACACCATCTGCTCGTGATGATGTGGTTATCTTCACTGATGCGCTGTCAGTACTCCAAGCCATCGACGGCTTGGGGACATGGCCCGATCTGCTTGTCCGACTATTAGCTGCTATTTCCGATCTGATCCTCAGGTACGAGGTGAAGGTCATTTTGCAGTGGATTCCAGGTCATGCAGGAGTCCCTGGCAATGAGATAGTGGATGCCTTGGCCAAGAAGGGATCCCTGACACCCACTCCGAAGGGTCCGTCCACCTTCGCGAGTGCCCGCAGATCAATACGTGAGTGGGAGACAAGACAATGGGAAACGAGTTGGGACGAGTCTGACAAAGGTCGAGGTGTGTGGCAGCAACTAAAACGGCCACATCGAGCTGATCCGTGGTGGAAGCTCCGCAGGAGAGAACAGGCTACGATAGCCCAGTTCCGTACAGGGCACTGCCCTATTGGCGCCTATTTCGGACGATTTAGGCCCAATTTCGATTCGCGGTGCCGACACTGCTTTGAAGCAGAAGAGACGGTCGAGCATTTGCTTTTAGACTGCCCTGCCTTGCAGGAGGAAAGAGTGGATGGGAATGGTCAACAGTTTGCACCATCCCTTTATGGGAACCTGGCTGTGCTACGTAGTACAAGTGTGTTTGTCCTCCGAATCCTAAGAGATTAGTCTCGATTCGATCACTCCGGTGAGTGAGGTTTAAAGTCTGTAGGTTTCGGTGCAGGCCAATTCTTAAAAAAAAATAATTTTTTAATCAAATATAAATGTTAAACATGCCAAAGTATAATAACAACATGAATTTGCAATAAATTAATATTAGATAACATATTGGCTACTCATAGCAAAAATAAGCTATTGAATGTAAGTTTAGTGAAAATATAAAGTAAAAAAAACAACAACGTATTTTATAATACTCTAAACTCTAAGCTTACAAGACAATTTAAAGCACAATAGAATCCATGATCTTCTTTGTATGGTGAGTTGCATTACAGCTTATCCATTCCTATGTTATGATCAGATAGTGAACTGAGAAACTTTTCACTATCATATTTAGATCTACCCATCGAGATCATCGTGAAAACGATTGTATCCTTTACAACGCTGACCCAACAAAAATATCATATTGTAATTTTCTGATTATTTTGTAATGATGTAGGTTCCTATTTAGAAGCAGTGAGTGTCGCGAATTTCAGGTAGCCTCACATTATAATAACAAGTTAACAAACATGGGCGCCCGCAGAAAATTTTCTAGGGGGGGGGGGGCAAAATATTTTTAGTAATGTTTTAATGTAGTTTTAATTTACTGAGCGTATTTGTATGGTGAACGAACGGACAGAACACTGTAGTAATGAAGGGCATACTGTAGCAGCAAATTTTTTATTAGCACAATATATGTATATAATAGACGTAAACCATACAGCAAACCTTACTTTAAACAAACAATATTACAACGTAAATTTAAAATAAAATGTATTCTTTAATCAAGAACTGGAGTCGTCTGTTATCGCTACAAAACATATCTCCGATTTTGTCCATAAACTCTTTTTTGTTACAGTTCACTTTGTCTCTGTGTACGCACAACTTGCACTACCTTGACAGATGTTCATCTGACATTGTAGATCTAAGCCATATGTTTTAAACCTTTTTCGGCTCACCGCCCCCTTTTACACTTTTTCCGCTCACGCCCCCCAACTTAATTTTAATTAAACATATACAGGCCTATAGCACTATATCATGTAATTTCTGTAATTATTAATGTTTTAAATATAAACTCCTTAAATGGACAAAACAATTAATGCATGAAATTTTTATTTACAACTGTTTAACGTAAATTATTTTAATCCTCTAATAATTAAATCTTGTTATGAATACCACAATGTTGAATGTATATAATGTATATAAAGACATAATAATAATCAGTAAAATTTGTTATATCACAAAACATAACTTTTTTCGACATCACTATTGAATCAAACGTGGAAACATTTGTTAATTAAAGGGAGATAATTAATTCGTTTCATTTGAACTAATATTTCTGTATTTTTTTCTTTTATAACAAAAATTAATGGCTTACACTTTTAACTTTAAAATGATCAAATTGTAAAAAAATATTTGAAAATTATATAAATATTATATGACTAAATAATTTATATGTATATTTTTAAGCATCACAATAACTACTTAGTTTGTATGATTGCTATATATCTATACCATTTAACGTTGGATTTGACATTAATTTAAAGGATTCAAACGGATTAATGGACAAAATATTATTAATATTAACATGTGTTAGGGCGACAGTGAACGAGCAGCAGGGTTGACAGTCCGGTGAATCAACAATAGGACCAGCCGGCCGCACACCATATTTACCAAATACTAACCCCTAATTTATCGAAAAGTCATTGCGATTCCTATTCCTTATTAAATGAATAACCCCGTTGAGAACCTATGATCTAAGCCATGTTTTTACACTACGTAATGTGCTTCCATACCTGTCTCACGTCTAGGGGACAAACCTCCTCCAAGATCCTTTCAGTTAAGCTTGGAGCCTCGCAGCTCCAGTGTACATCCGCCACCACGAGGAGGTACTGCATAGGACTTGTTGTGGAAAGGCTATATACTAGCCAGAGAGACTTACTAATTGCACACCTTTTACAGTTACACTGCTAGCCAGCGGTGACTGCTAGCATAGTTCTGTCACACTAGACGCGTCACACAGCCATATAGCAGATTTCGTTACGTTATATAAGAACAAAGGGGACCGCAGCGACTGCAAAAAGACAGAGGAATCTCCCTCTTGAGCATAGTTGGTAAGATCTTTGCAAGAGGCACTATCAAGGCTGCAGGTGCTGGCATCTAGAGTCTATCTAGAGACTCAGTGCGGTTTCAAAAGCGGCAGATCCACTATAGACATGATCTCTTCCCTTCGACTGCTACAAGAGAGGTTCCGCGAGATGAATAAGCCATTATACATTGCTTTCGTTGATTTCACTAAAGCATTTGATATGGTCAGCAGAAGTGGACTCCTCAAACTCCTGGCAAAAATAGGATTCCCTCCAAAAACTGCAGCGGTGTTAAACAAGACTGCGTACTTGCACCCACCTTGTTTGGAATATTCTTCTCGTGTCTACTGCACTATGCTTATGGAGACTGCAACGAGGGTGTCTACCTTGACACAAGAAGATCTGGAAAGCTTTTCAATCTAAACAGGCTCAAAGCCAAAATCTCAAGCAGTGTTCTTCTAGATGGTGAGATTAATAGTAGAATAGCTAAAGCCATGGGCACTATGGCAAGATTTAAAAAAAAACGAGTCTGGATTAAACCGCTGCTTACACGCTCCACTAAGTCACTAGTTTATCGAACATGCGTTCTGAGTACCCTGCTGTACGGCATTGAAACATGGAGCACATATTCCTGGGAAGAGAGAAACCTGAACACCTTTTACCTCAGGTGTCTCAGACGCATTTTAGATATAAGGTGGCAGGACAGGGTTTCAAACGCAGAGGTCCTACGAAGAGCAGAGTGTCAAGACATCCGCATTACTCTCAGTAACAGACGTCTCAGCTGGCTAGGTCATGTACGCCGAATGCCACTGGGTCGACTTCCACAGGACATTCTATATGGAACGTTAGCTTCGAGACAGAGACCTGCTGGACGTCCAAAACTGAGATTTTCGGATGTCTGCAAAAGAGATATAAAACAACTCCAAATTGACCCAAACAGTTGGGAGATCCTGGCGCAGGATAGACCCACTTGGAGGGCAGGAATAAAAGAAGGTTCCAGGCTTGCGGGCGAGGAGCGCGCCAGGAAAAAGACGGTGGAGAAATATGTGGTCCACTCCGCTACATTCAACTGCAGCAAGTGTGACCGTGCCTGTACGTCCAGGATTGGCCTCTTTAGCCACATGAGGGCCTGCAAGGGAAATGGATCGTCTCTCGAGACGTTAAATGCCGACGAATTTATTGAACGATTAATCCACCGTACATGTTGTTGCTGGTAATGTTAGCAAAACAAGTAAGGCATTCCGGACAGCCGGATAAAACTTTGTAAAAGGTAACAAGTCGATGAAATCAAACTAACTCAAGGCTTTACTATCAAAATTATCAATGTGGTATACCTGATTAATCCCCAAAGATAATGATATCGATATGACAATGAAAATAGTCACAGTTGTTACAACTAATTATAAATTTTTAATTTTTTTTTTTTTCTATTTAAGTCAAAAAATTTTTTTTCTAATCTATCAATCCAGGGGGGGGGGGGCACTTTTCCAGGCCCCCCCCCCTGCGGGCGCCCATGTTGACAAAACATCTAATTGAACTGATCGCAAAATGAAATACAGATAGGCCTACATTTTTACCTGTACATTTTATAGAGCTAAAGGGTTTCGGATAATAATGTTAGTAATTTAATGTAAATTTTATTTTTATAGATAGGGCATATAGTCTAGTAAGTTATTTAAAAAAAAAGACAAATAAAAAACAAGGTGTGTTGATTTTATTTTCATTTTTAAACCCATACATCTGACACAGTTATTTAAAAGCTTCGTACCAGGAGTGCATTGAGCATGCTATAATATCTTATCTTATACTTAGGCTATATATTAGAGATGCTTTTCTTCTTCTTCGTATTTCTGTGGCGACCCCGTTAGGACCGAGGACGAAATCCACAATTTAACTACATAAATAAATACACCACAAACGATAATTATAAATAGATGATAGAGTGTCACTTTAGGTTTTTGTCCAGCCCTTTCGTGAAGATTTGAAAAATTGAAAGCGTCACAGTAGGGGCAGTGATGGAGGCCTAGTCCAGGGTGTTCCACAACCTAATGGCTGACGGGAAAAAAATAATATTTGTAGACGTCGGTGCGTGCGTGTGGGGCATGCAGTTTGGGCTGAGACCTCGGGTTGGAGTTAGCCTAGGTCACCAAAGCAGAGGCGCTTAAAATTGGTTTAGGGCCGTAGTCCTGTAAGATACGACGTGCCGCTCGACGTTGGGGCATCTCCAACCTAGATATCAGGTGTTGATAGGGATCCCACACCGTCGATGTGTGCGCCTACTCCAGGATGGGTCGATAAAGATGATTACGCTCTACGTTCATCCGTGGTCCGAGTCTAGTCTTGCATTTTTATTATTGTTTCAAATGATGCTAATTAGTTACTTGTTTTCCTGGTTTGTTCAGGCAACCCCTTCCATGTCCGAATGCCACTCGGGAATAAAGAGTAGGCCTATTTATATGCATTTATTCTCGCATAAGGGATAAGAAAAGTGTTTTTGACCTTAAGTTTATCTGAGCATTGTAACAGGTTGATATTGGGTTGTATTTCTAAATTAGCCTATAGTTTAATGCTTTATGCATTATTATTACTTTAGTCTTTGCTCTTCTGCCCTCCAGTGTTTCTAGGTTTAGTGAGTTAAATATTGGTGTTACTCTTGTCAGTTATGAATATTCGCTAGCAGGGCCGTATTTAGGATTGTGGTGGCCCTGTTCCCAAATTTATATGGGGGCCCCTCATGGCCTCGCTCCTGACTTCCACACATGCATACCTCAGAAAAATACCGTTAATTTATGATACATTCTGTAAAATCATAAATAGGCCTACTTTTTTGTTGCGCTCAGCTTAATTGGACTGGAGCGCTTAAAATTGTAGGGGAATAAATGAATTTTATTTTAATTCTCAACGAAAGAATGGGTATGTCACTAAAATAATGTATTTTTGGGATGTGTGGGGGCCCCTGTTCCATTGGAACATGTGGAACATGCCTAAATAGCCTAGGCTACGCCACTGTTCGCTATATAGTAATGAACCTTACAGCTCTTTTGTGAATTTTTTAAGTAGTTTTTTCTGTTGCTCAATGAATGCTTATACTATAGTCTAAGTCTAAGGTTAGGCCCGCAATTTTAGTTTGACACTCAAGATAGCCTATAAAGGATTTAAAAAAAAAAAAGATAATATCATATTAAGATATTGCTCGTAGTCTCATGTTAATGCGCTCCCCTTATAGTCTAACTCTTTTGTTCGCAGTGCTCATTTTTGTATGGAGTCACGTGATATTAACAATAGTGACGCATTTCCTCTTGTTTATGTGTAGACGACTTACTACTAGACTAGATAATGATTTGAAAACAAAAGACTACTTTAAAATGGGAAATACTGATACTAAATTAAATTTTAGAAAAGCGGTTATTCAACTTACAACCAAAACACAGGTGCATAAAAGCGATTTCCGAAATGTTTGAAGCTGGTTCTAGTTTATTAAATAAATATGTGCTACTTTCTAATTCTAAATTCTTACACTTGTCTTAACATTTAGCCTACACTCCTACACTTTACAGTACTTTACACACTCACTACAACTTCACTACAACTAGCAATAACTTATAACTTACAACTACAAACAATTATTAGTAAGCCTACATCACCACTGATACACTAACTATTTAATAAATTAATTATTATAACTATAAATTTACTTATATTGTTACTCATGGTTATAATGTTACTGCAATAGTCTATATAATAATTATATATAAAAAATATAATATAATAGTGCAGCAATAGGAATAGGAATGCTCGAAATAGGCCTAAGCTCTAAATCCTAAATAATTAATATCATTTTAACATTTATTTTTTTCATTTGATTTAAACTAAGCAGATTATGAACTTTCAACATAGATATAGTCCATACTCCATACTTTGTCCATGCTACAATAGGCAACATAGGCCTTGAGCCGTTGAACTATCTTTCACTGTGAACTATATTTTATTCACTAAAGCAGGCAGGCAAAGAACCTCAAGGTTCTTGTAGCAATGTTCTAATATCTAATTCAATATGTTCATTGTTCAAGAATCAAGTTCATGGAATCTCTTGATACTTTCTTGATAGTGACGAAACACACAAATTAATGCCTGCATTTTAAAATGTAATGATATTCCCAATCTGGTCATAAGCTGATACATTTTTGTCCTCTACACTTTCCTGTTTAATACCTCTTGAGTCCTTGACATTACTGTTTAAATAAAAGGCCTGTATCTTTAGCACAAACTTTGGTGAAATAAAAGGCTTTGATTTATACCCTTTATAAAAGATAACACATCCTGCTGTCGTATAGTTGCTTTTGGATAAAATCGCACAATTATTAAAATAAAATATAGCTTGTTTTCTCTGTAAGTATTTAAGAAAAATACACTTAACTAGAACAGGGGATTAAAGATGGTTCTAAATTTATCCAATTTCAGCCAATTGAAGCAAATGATGAAGCTTTTTGGGAACAGTTTTGGTCAGAAAGTGTGACTTGTGTCCAAGATGTATTTACACTCATACCCGCAACAGAAATAAGAGCCCTGCGAGAAGAGTCTCCATCAAACTTAGCCACCTTGTGTTACAAAGCTGTTGAAAAGCTAGTAGCCGCTGCCGAGACAGGATGCCCGTCACAGAGGGAGCAACAGACAGGCAAGTTAATTATTTTTCACCGCAAACTTTTCACATTTTGGGTAGCTCTTCTATTTTTTTACATAAAAAAAAGTGATGCTTAGTTGTTTTAATTAAATATGTATCATAAAATATTGTGTTATTTCATATTGAATTGAGGCATTGAAATGACTTGAAATTCTGCGGGCTGTCAGTTTGTGCAACTCGCCTAATTGTTTTCCCATGTAAGGTTGAAAGCCTTTGTTTCAATGACATCTGACCACTTCCTGGTCTGTTTGGGTCTACCAAATGTTCTGTTTACCCTGTTGGTCCCAGTCGTAGGGTTTTGTCTGGTGGCCTTATCCTCTGGTGGTTGTGAATCCTCCATCTCTGCTTTGTGTATATTTAGTTTTCTTTGCCAATAGTTTTCTACCAAGTTGTGCATCTCTGGTTTTGTGCCATTACTTTATCAAAGTTAGAATTTTTATCTAACACACTCTATAATCTTATCATTGTTGTTATTGTTCTTATATTGTATACTTGAAATCAATAACACATTGTAACAATTATTTTATCTCAATGTCTAATATTCATTTATGATTTTTTTAAATACACACTTTTAATTAATTTAGCGTCTAACAAATATTCTGTATATATTTTTTTACACACAGTACTGAATTGTGTGCGTCTTCTTACTCGTATTCTTCCGTACATATTTGAGGATCCAGACTGGAGAGGCTTCTTTTGGTCCACTTTACCAGGGCAAGAAGAAGGGGAGGTAAGCCATTTAGCTGGTTCTTAATTCAAGTGTTATTTTGTAAAAGTTAGCAAATATTTATTCATACACAAGTTTTAGAAAATTCCCTTGCACTGGAATATCATGGGCCCCACTTTGTAATCTCCTTGTAGAAGCTAAACTGGCTAACACTGCTACACTAGCTCCTTGGACAAAATGGCCTGAAAGGGATACTCTAAAAAATTTTTTTTATATTTAGCTTTATCTATCACATTTGTAATGTACAAGAGGACGGGAGGGAGGCAACACCATCTATGTCTGTTTGATGCTGCTGGGATTAGATTGTTCACCTGTAAATATGTTTAAACCATTGAGAATTGAAACTTTTTTTAACTAAATAAGATAAACTTGGCTTTGACAACGTATGTGTTTGTGTTGTCTAATAATAAATTTCATCTATTTGTTTCAAGGGTGATAGCCCACCTCTGGCCCAGTCTCTAATTGCAGCAACTTGTGTAAGTCACTTGGATTTTCATTTTTGTGTGTGTGGAGATTGCTTTAAATGGATTATAATTGTTTTAAAGTCACTGAAATGCTTACGAAACTTGAGAGAGAAAATTCTAAATGTTCGATCTTTGTTGTTGTCTCTGTACAGGATTTATTGTTCTGTCCTGAGTTCACAGTAGCAACATCGAGAAAATCTGGACCAGTAAGTAAATGTCATTCTTTCTTTAGACTGTGATGCATGTTATAAATAAGACAAATTAGTTGTGTGATATAAACATAGGATAGTTAATCCTTATAATTGACACTTATAAAACTATTTTCAGTAGAATATGTAAAGGAAACAGTAATACTTTAATTGAAATATCTCTTTGGTGGAGCAGTCTTTTTTAGGGTTATAAATATTGGTTCACTAGTTGACAGAGAAGGCTCTGAGGGTATATAGAAATGAGGAGATGGAAATATATAGAGCTGAAATAGATAGAGAAGAGAGGACACTGGGATAGAAAGAAGAGAGAAGACAGAAACATAGAGTGAAGGAACATTGTTTTAATATTTTATAGGTTTAGTTTTTCCTTTTGAACATTTTTTTGGTTGTTCTTAGACTTGCTAGATTACTAAGATTTCATTGTGTGGAATATTTCCCTCAGCACAACAACATTGTTTTTTTCTCTTCCTTGACCTGTTTTCAACTCACGTGTTTTATAAACAGTTATTGTTGTAGAAAGATTGTCTTCAATATACTTCCTTGCCGTTTGTATTAGTTAGAAATCATGCTGCTGTTGCTGCTGAGTGGCGAGAGAAACTTTGATGTCGTGTACACTTTTCTATTGTTACTCTTAATTTAGGATAATCCCGAAGACATGGGAACGATAGACAGCTGTGAATATATCTGGGAGGCAGGTGTTGGTTTTGCACATTCCCCACCGCACAATTCATTCCATGATCAAAACAGGACAGAGCTGCTGAAGCTACTTCTGACTTGCTTCTCAGAGACAATGTATCTACCTCCTGTAGGTAAGTTCACTTTAAGAACACCTGAAAGAACACAATTTAAAAAAATAAAGGATCCTATATCAAAGATTTTTTCCTCCAAGTTACTATTAGACTTGCACAGAAAGAGAGAAAGAAAGGAAATTTCTGCAACACAGTGAAATAACTTCTTACAGTAGCATTTGACACTAATTGTTTTTAGTTCTCTTAACCTCATTTCTTTAGTTTATTTCCAGCTAAAAAAAAGACATACTAATTTTTTTGTTTCAGCTGATGCTCATGTTGTGCCAAACCAATGGATTCAGTTCTTTACATCCACTGAAAACAGGCAAGCCCTTTTAAGTTTAACATTGTCAACACTTTGTTTTTTTCAAGTTAAAGTCTTTTGAAGTCAATTGGTTGTGAAGTTGGAACATTTGTCTCATATTTCTGTTTCTTATATTATAATGAATGACTTTAACTTGTCCTGCAGACATGCCCTGCCCTTGTTCACTTCCCTCCTGAACTGTCTGTGTTCCTATGATCCTGTTGGTTATGGCGTTCCCTACAACCACCTGATGTTTACTGACTCACGGGAGCCACTTGTGGAGGTGGCCCTCCAGGTCCTGTGTGTCACCATAGAGAATGATTCCAATGCCCAGCCAATCTCTGTGGATGGCACTAGTGGTGGCACTGCCATGGATCAGACTGGAGAAGTAAGTGGGGCTAACTCTTTCTCACTTGCAGGAAATGTTTGGAACAAAGGCCACGTCATGACACCATTGAAACTGTAATAATAATAATAATGGTTATTTATATAGCGCTTTTATCCATGCTATTTTAGCATGCTCAGTGCGCTCTAGAAGATTATTACGTCCTCTAGTCCCAAAACTCCTGCAGGAGTCGGTAGGTGGCAGAAATAGAACCCGCGACGTGTCAGTTGGTTTTCGGTTGACAGTCCAATAAACTAACCGCAGGACCAGCCGGCTTCACTGTCATTATATATTATTACAATCTCTATATTACTTGTTAAACATTAAAATATGTTATTAATGTTGCTTTTTAAAAAGTAATTTTTAGTATAGTTGGTTTACAATTATTATACCGGTATATAATTAATGGTATATAAAAGATCTTTATTTTGCTCTGCCCAGACTTAGAGTTCACAGAAAAAGGAAAATCTAATCACATTTATGAAACTATTGAATCAATAAATAATAAGTTCCAAACTTTGATCAACTCAGTAAAAATTCTGTTTAAGCCATGTGAGATACAGCAGAGTTCATTATCTAAGCCCTAAGACTAAGAGAATAATTAAGGCACCTGTTCTCAATAAAAAGAGAAGTAGGTTCAAGTCTGGTTAATCCCAGCATATTTTTCTTATTTTTGGAAAAGTTTGAGTCTCATTGTAATGAATATCTGGTATCATTAGTTGCAATGAAGTGTTTCTTGTTCTCCAATTATGTACTGCACAATAGACTCTATTGTGCCCTCAACCACATGAACTTTATTTATTTTGTTTTCTACATAAATATGTTACAAGTTATAAACATTGATAAATTAATTTTGTGATTTTATTTACAGAGTGGTGGAACAGACAATTTGTTTTTAAATTACCTATCCAGGATTCACAGAGAAGAGGTACATTTTAAGTAAAATATTTTAACTTTTAAAACGCTTAATAAAGGCTTTTCCATTTTTTTTAAGTCTAGTTTTTTAACTTTAATTTTTTTAGTAGCAGTTTTTTGTTAAGTTTTTATCCAAATCATTTTATTTTTTTTTATTTTTTTAGGACTTTGCTTTTATTCTGAAAGGCATCACACGTCTGCTGAATAATCCTTTACAGCAGACTTATCTCCCAGGCTCCTGCAAAAGAATTCAGTTTCACCAAGAGTTGCTGGTCTTGTTTTGGAAGATGTGTGATATAAACAAGGTTTAGAGTTGATATTTTTTCTCTATAGTTGATACATGCTGATCACAGTGAGATTATCTAGTCTAAACTACTCAGTCTATAACAATTACATTAGAACTGTTTTATTTTATCTTGGCCTTTATCTATGTATTTTCTCCCTCCCAGAAATTCATGTTCTTTGTTTTGAAAAGTAGTGATGTCCTTGACATCTTGGTTCCTATACTGTACAATTTAAATGATGCCAGAGCTGATCAATGTAAGTTAACAAATACTAGAATTTAAAGCCCACTTCTTTATAGTATTATTATTAGCGTGTAAATAATGACGAGTTTGATATTATCAATATACATGAATACGATATTATCAATAAAAAGGAATATGATATCATTATAAATGAATATAATATTATCAACATGAATGAGTTTGATATTTACAATTTAACTGACTTTGATGCAATCAATATTAATGTTGCTTGTGATTGCATCCTGTAGCAAGAGTTGGTTTGATGCATATCGGAGTGTTCATACTGCTGTTGCTGAGCGGCGAGAGAAACTTTGGTGTTCGTCTCAACAAGCCCTACTCAGTCAGAGTCCCCATGGACATACCAGTCTTCACAGGATCTCATGCAGACTTTCTTATTATTGTAAGTTTGATGGTGCCATCTGTAACTTGTGTTTGCTTGGGACATTTTAAAATGGGACATTTTTTTCAATAATAGCAGCCTAAGACAATTATGTTTTTTGTGATTATTGCCAACTATTAAGCCATACATTCTTCCTTGTGCAGGTGTTTCACAAAATCATAACAACTGGGCACCAGCGTTTGCAGCCCTTGTTTGATTGTTTATTAACCATCATTGTTAACGGTAGGTCAGACTATTTCTCACATCTTTAAGTCCTCCTGTTTAACCAAGTTAAAATTTTGATAGCTAATACTAAAACTAATAGTGCCTGTGAATAAAAGTTGGCAGCATCTCAGGGTATTGGCCGGCATAATGCTCAGGTCCTTTTTACTTGTCCCGGAACTGTCAGGCACCACAACTGATGTCAGCTACCCACACTAAAGCTGGGTAGACTCGGGAACAACCTAACATACCATAATTTAAAATAGAGTCTCTTAGAATATCAATCTAATGCCTTACTGCTCTAGTCCTTCATTTAAACTTAAGCAACAATGTAAAAAAAAATGTCATTATTATTTTGCTTATTGGGCAATTTCTCTGGTGTAGATAAAATGTGTATAAAATATTTTTCAATTCTAAATTCTTACAGTTTCTCCCTATTTGAAAACACTGTCAATGGTTGCCAGTACCAAATTGTTACATTTACTAGAGGTAAATTAATGAATTCAGCTTTTGTCAATTAACTGAGAAAAGGACAAAAACATATTTTTAAAATTTGTTATTAAATTACAAATGTATGTTATAATTATATTTATTTTTCTGGTGACAATAGAAATTCTTTTCACTATAGCTGAAAGAGCAGCCTTTGAATATTTTATCTGATTAAATCTATGCAGAACGTTTACAAAAGTACATAGTATTATTTTAAACATTTTGAAACTTTTTTCTTTACAAATCTAAAAATTCCAGTGAACTGATTCTGATTTTGTAAATGCAGTTTGTTTTTATCTTGAACAGGCGTTTAGCACACCTTGGTTTTTATATGCCAGTGCTACAAATCATCACCTAGTGTTCTTTTTATTGGAAGTTTTCAACAACATCATCCAGTATCAGTTTGATGGTAAGCTATTAGAGCAGAAGGGAAACATGTAGGTCTAGTGTAGAACTGAGTGGTTTGCATAATTGCATTATGCATTTAATTTGTCCTCAGGGAATGCAAACCTTGTGTACACAATCATCAGGAAGAGAAATGTTTTCCATCAGTTGGCTAACTTGCCCATTGATCATTCAGCCATAGCCAAGGCCTTGACCAAGCGTGGCAAGAAATTTGCTGCACCACCGCAAGACACCCGTGACCCCCAGACAATGGAAGGGGCACAACCAGCATTAGAGGCAGAGCCTGGGACCTTGAAAGTTACTTTAGCTGCCACGCCAAGTAAATATTTGTAACTAATACTCCAAGTAGATATTTGTAAAAGATACACCCTTGTGTCATGTATGTCTTATTATTAGTTTTGTTTTGTATTGGTGTAAATAATATCAAAACAATATGCGCTTGTTTATTTTTGCGCATGACGTCGTTTTGAGAGGGAAGTGCGTATAAGTTCTTGTTTTGACAGTTGAGTTTCTTAATGTCGTTGTTCAGAGCGAAAGCTGTTTGTATATAACTTTTCCGAATTGTTATTACATTCAAAGTTATTATTACCTTAAAAATATTTAACTGATTTTTCTTCAGATCGTGTTTTAATGTAACAAATTTAATGGACTTAACGAGCTTTTCATTTTAATAAACATCACACTTGTAATACTGGGACACGTGAAGTTCTAAATTTTACTTTGATCTGTGAATTGTGCACACAAACACTCCTCTCTATGGATGTAAATTTTTTGTAGATGTTCATTGACTGTAAATGTCCTCAGGGATTGATAAAATGACAGAAAGGTCTGCACCAGATGAAAACCACCAGCAGCAAGAGCCAGCTCTGGAAGAGAAAGCTTCCACTGTCCAACCCAGGAATGAGGTTTGTGGTGATGATCTGGATAAAGCCCATGCTCAAAGTCCAGATGTAGAGGAAAAGTCTTCTCCCAAGCTAGAAAAAGCTAAAAGTTTGGTAAGTTTTCAACAAAAGTCTTCTCCCAATAGAAAAAGCTAAAAGTTTGGTAAGTTTTCAACAAAAGTCTTCTCTCAAGCTAGAAAAAGCTAATAGTTTGGTAAGGTTTTAACAAAAGTCTTCTCCCAAGCTAGAAGAAGCTAAAAGTTTGGTAAGGTTTCAACAAAAGTCTTCTCCCAAGCTAGAAAAAGCTAAAAGTTTGGTAAGGTTTGGGATCACTTTTGTCTCTTCAATAAGCACTAAATGCCAGTAGCAAAACAAAAAACTAGTTTAAATTATTCATTCATGTTGAATGCTCTAATATGTAATTGAATAACTTAAATCTTTTTAAACATTTTATTCCAAGTTTCTTTGGTACAGTTTCTATAAATAGTATTATTTCTACATTTTTGTGAGAAATGGAGGCCTAGGTAAATGATATATTTATCCAAACTGCCTCATTTTAAACTTTTCCACAAAGAACATGTAATAAATATTATGAATTGTATTTTTTTTTTCTTAAAGACTAAGGCTTATAAATCTGGTGAACTATGCTTCAGCATCCCTTCAAGGTCTGCGAGAGGACCCTGTTATTTTTAAAATAGTATTAACTAGTGTTCCTTTAAATTACATTCATGTGACATTGGCGTTTTTCTCCCAGAGCACCAGGCAACGACAGGTAACTCTAAGTAGTCTAAGTCTAAAATAATCTGACTGTTGTTATCTTTCCTTTAGTCTTCACCACCCAAGACACCAACAGAGGCTAAAGTCTCCTCACCAGCTGAGGCCAAACAGTGTCACATTCCTAGGTCAGCATCCACAGGTTCCTCATCATGGGTTGCCAGCCCTGAATGGGTAAGTTGATCACTAGATTGTTTGGACTTAAAGTTAAGGACAATTTAAAGAGAAATTATTCCTGGGTCAGTTAGCTTATATACCCAAATGTTTCAAATGGTTCCCTAGTCACAAATGTTCCATTGTTCATTCTCAAATGGTTTCAAAGTTTATGCTCTAGTCTAATGCTCTAATGTTCCATAGTTTATACCCTAGCGATTCTATAGTTTATACCTAAAAAGTGACATTGTTTAAAAACTTGGTGCAATAGTCCGTACCAATCTTCTCAATGGCCTAATTACCGAACCAGCCATTAGGTTTGTAAGTCAAGTTATTGGGAGTAAACTCCTGGGAGAGTCATATCCTGTAAGGCTAAAATGTAACATTATGGTCACCTTCTCAACAGCCTATTGCATAGTTTAATATTTAAATGGTGCTAGAGTTTATACCCAGATATAGTCTTGTCATGTGACTTTTGAATTATTCTGTCCAGGTCCAGTCCTGGAAACAAAAACTTCCACTGCAAACAATTATGAGGATGCTGCAAGTACTTGTGCCACAGGTTGAGAAGATTTGCATTGATAAGTACGTTATTTGTTTACTTTCTGGAATAGTTGTTAGAATGCTCAACTTTTTCAATGTCTGAACTGGGATTTCATTTTACATCATTTCTGTCATGAAAAACAAAGACATTTATGCATTTAGTTTTTTTGGCAAAATTATGAATTTATTTCGGTCAATAAATGTAACGATATAATAATAAATTGGAGATTGGGTTATCATTTTTGAAAAGCATTTATTGCTTTTGAAAGCAGGTTTCATTTTTGTTCAGAAGTCAGAAGGTAATCATTTACCTCAAGTGGCCCATGAGTTGATTGGTTACGCAAATTATATTTCTACTTGGAATCATGGTAGATTCGCACAAATCAAATCATTGAATGCCTTGCAATTACTAGTTAGACGTGAAGAAGTTTTCAATCCTCAGTTATCGCTGTTGATAATAACAACACCATTTTAGCTTTCCTGTCCTGTGATGTCACGGGTGGATGGGATATGTTGTCTTCTATTGTCAATTTCGGTATAAAGGACAAAAAATTATGATCAGTTTAACATTGGATTTCGACAAATGATAATTAGTTTGGGAAAAAAAATCATTAATTTCCATACATTACATAAGGAAATATTTATCTCACATTTTATCATACTTTCTATTATTGATGTTGAAGTTATGGTATTTTAAAAACATAACCATTGCATTATATTTCTTGTTGGTCAAGTCTAATACTGTTGTTTTTTCATTGCTTATATTAAACTGTTTGATTTCCAGGGGCTTAACAGATGAAACAGAGATTCTCAAGTTTCTTCAGCATGGTACACTTGTTGGACTCCTCCCTGTACCCCACCCAATCTTAATCCGAAAGTACCAGGCCAACAGTGGGACAACAATGTGGTTTAGAACTTACTTATGGGGAGTTATCTACTTAAGGTTTGTTTAACCCCTTGTCTACTTATTAGCCTCAGAATCAAATGGCATGCTCGGAAAAATTTAAGCCAATATTTCTGTTTTTAAAAAAAAAAAAAAAATTAAATGAAAAAAAAATAAACTAAAGCATATGTTTTTATTTTTTCAGAAATGTGGATCCACCAATATGGTATGACACAAACGTGAAATTATTTGAGATCCAGAGGGTTTGATCATCAATGAGCTGATGGCCATTGTACAAGGAAATGTGCAGTGAATGGAGAACAGTACTTGTTAACCAGCATGGATGTTTTCCTTAGTATTTTCTAAACAAGATGTTTTTTGGTAAAGATTGTTGTGAAGTTACTTCATGTAATAGTATCAGTTTACACAAAAATTTAATCAAATTTAACTAAAACTAAAAATGTACATTATAAATTTGCCTGTACAATTATGAAGCAAGCTTTTTTTTTTAGTTCTAAGTTTTTACTCCACAAAACAAAAAGTTATGCATGAGTCACTTATAAATTAATTTAAGTGTTTATTCTATACCATCCAGTGTAGACACTCAACGTTATAGATAATAGATTCAGTACATGTTGATGTATGGTCTGTGTTTGTATTGTAGGATTTTCCTGCTGTGAATATCATGTGTGATCTTTAACTACCATATATATTTGCAAATAAGTCACACCAGTGGATATTCACACCAATAGTTTAAGGTTATTCAAGGGAAATTTTGTAGTTGACTCACAAATAAGTCACACTATAACTATAAACTGGAAAAGGTACGCTAACTTTATTTAACATAAAATTTGTCAAAAATTCTTTATTTTTCCCCATAGCTTTGCTTACTGTCTCCAAGGCTTTTTAAACATCCTTTTGTGTATTTTTTGGCTACACAATTAATTTTGACAGATAAAAAAAAAATTTTTAAGTATAAGAATACTATCCTAATTCTGCATCAGTACTATCAGTACAACTTTATGACTGACTAGTTCTATTTTATTTTGACAACAATGTCCAGTGGATAGGTCAACCCCAATAAGTTAACGGTAAATATTTTTTGTCAAGTGTGACCGTTAAGGGAGCATAAACTTACTGTTATGTATTATTGAAATTTTTGTTCTGTCTGAGTTATAGGACGAGTAAAAAAAAAAAGACTCTCATCACTGAATCTTGATTGCACAAAAGATTATTGCAGTCTAAATGTTCAATATGGTTCATTTCTTGTGTGACAATTTGAAACTGATCTATTTTATTTATATTTTTGCTTAGCTTGGCTTAACAAAATCAACAATCTTATTTATATTTTTTTTCTTCAGCTACAATATTTAAAACATTTGTTTTTAATGCAAAGAAAAAAGCTTAGATTCTGGTTTGATGTTGTATACAAATTTGTTGAGTTCATAAAAACTTATGGTGAAAACATAAATTGATAAGAAATTTCTGCAGCAGAGAAAAAAAAGTGCTTTCAGCAAGTCCATAGATCTGATCATCAAAGACAATTTGAACGAAAAAATAAACCATTTAGAATATATTACTTAGTTTCATTGAATCTCATGCTTATCCTTATGTTGAAAGGTTGATGTAATAAAGCTTGATGTAATATCAAACCTCTGCTACTGTTTGAAATCATTGTTGATTTATTTTTTGAGGGAGTCTAAATTGGAAACATTGGTATTCATGGTGGTATTTGTAGTTTAGTTGCTTTTTTTTTGTTTTTGAAGTTGTGGGAAAATAATACGTGGGAGACAGTTTAATTGCTTTTATTAGATCACATACATTCTTTACACATACATTCTTTATGTGATACTGTGGGATGCATTGTGAAGTCAAAACACAATTTACCAATGTCAATGTATTACATTTTAAATAGTTTGTGTTTCTGTGCAATAATGAACATGATAATCATTAGAAACTGTAGTTGTCAATGTCCATTATTTTTTTCATTGGCATTATTACTCTTGTGTGTTTTTTTAAATTTTATTTTATATTGGATTGTATTGGAGCAAATACTGCCATCACTTCTTCTAAGATTTGCATTTCATTACAGGAAGTGCATTTTCAATGTGATGTAAATATGTTGTTTGGTTTATTTTAACAATGACATTTTATTGAATCTTTTTTTCTGTGATAAATCTTTGTGTTAACTTTCTGTGGACAACATTTGCTGTAGACATTTATATTTAATATTAACATTGGAAAAACAAAGTTCTTCAATTCCATTAGCAAGATTCTTATAGAGACATTTATTTATTTATTATTTATATATATAAGTGATGTTTTTCTTTGTAGAGTTCTATTATTGTCATTCGGTAAACCCAATTTTTAAAAAGTTCATACCTGTTGTTATGTGGGTCTGTGTTTAATGTTGTATTTGTGACTACAAATATTTTCATGAGGAGCTCAAATTGTTTGTTTCTTTTCTTTTTGTTCAATCATTCCGGAATATCAATTCATTTGATTTTATTAAACACACACATACAAAAATATGAAAAGTAATAATGAGTTTATTTCTGCTGTCTTTTTCATCAACTTTGTTGTTTAAACAAAAAATGGTTTGAGATTTGTTATACAGCAATTCATACCTTGTACAATTGTACTTTATATATATCACAACAACTTAAAGAATAAAAAAAAGTCCAACAAAAAAATAATATAAAAAAAATAATGTACAGTGGAATGAAACTATAATTTTGGCCAAATGAAACGATACATTCTAATACTTATAAGATGTAAAAAGTTTTATCACAGAATATTATTTCACTCAAAAATACTTTCTATAAAGCAAATGATTTTTGTAAACTGCTGCCATCTAAAAACCAACATCAAATTTCTGTTGGGCAATAGATATTCAGGAATGTAATACAATTAGAATACTATTTCTCTGATGCACTTGGAGGAAATAAACTTCTTATTATAAATAAAGAATTGTGTATAAAACTAATCATGTTTAAGACATACCTGTAATAGAAGGGACAAAGTATTACAAAATTGAAAAAAAAAAAATTCTTTTAAAAGAATACGGACAAATAATAAGTGTAATAAAACTGGCATTTCTCTAGCTTATTCTACTTAACAAACTGATGATAAAAAAATTACATGAATAATTGTGTCGATTCCAATGTTAGAACATAATTTTTCTACTAATTAATTTTTTTTTGTAAACTTACAAAAATATTGTTAAATCCAATACAAATTGGATTTATTTCTATTTTTTGTATCTCATCCTAAAAATATGAATAAAAATCTACAATACAAAAATTAGTCTACACCTACAAAAATAAATAAACAACCTTTATATAAAAGATCATTTCAATCAAACTGATGTACTTGTACTGCAACAGTGGTGTCTAATGCATAACCAAGTAGCTATTGACATTTTTCTAAAAGTGCAAAAACATGTAACTGTACAACCTCAAATAAAGGGATGACTTTTCATGAAATCATGACAATTGTAGGTATGAGTTACATCACAAACTATTAAATAAACATCTATGTGCTATTCCTTGGATGCTCCTAGAAATATGTAGTTCAGTCATAAAAAACATTAAAACTATTCACAACCCATAGAGTTATCTCCCGCAATATGCTATTCAATTAAAAATTTCAATATGCCGGAAAACTACTTGCATTTGAT
This sequence comes from Anisus vortex, assembly GCA_949126835.1. NCBI lineage: Eukaryota > Metazoa > Mollusca > Gastropoda > Planorbidae > Anisus > Anisus vortex. Next base: position 19,601,022 of record OX421494.1, read on the forward strand.
TTATGTAGAGTTGTTATTTTTTATTATAAACTCATTCTTAACATTAAATAATTCAAAGATTCATTTCACCAGCAAGTCTAAAACTGTTCAATTTTAAATAAAACATATCAATGAATAGAAATAATGCTTATAATCATAGCAGCTACCTAATTATGGAGTAATGATGAAAAAAACATATAAATCAATGAGGCCTGTGTGAACCAAAGAATTATGAGTTGATGGGAAGAAAATAATAATCTACAGTCCTATTGGTGCCTAGTGAGAATTCCATCACATCCATCTATATAAAAAAATGTATAGTCCAACTTTTAAAACATGTTTGTTCATTACAGACTTTGGCAGAATAAACAAATCCACTTAATGCCTCATGGGAAAAAAAAATATTTCCTTCTAAATGGAATGTAAATGAAACAAAAGTATTGTTGCATTTATGTTTTTTTTTATTTGTGCAATAAATAGCTGGGACAAATGTGATACCTGATATAGCCATTTCTGGGTCAGTCGCTGACCTGGACGGTTTCAATTCTCTACTACTACCCATCACTTTACATTTGTCAAAGTAAACCACAAGTTATTTATTCCTACACAATTACAATGCTCAAACAGTTCTTAATGAAATTAAAATGAAGTTGCAATATATCAATGAGGCAACCAGTGTGTTAATTCAACAAATGAAATAAAAAAGAACAAGTTCCATGTTGGTGAATGCAGTTTATAAAAATCTGGTCACAGAGTGAATGTTGTTCGGACATATTAAAAAGATTTTCTCAGAGCAATTTTACCTTTTGATTGAAAATTTATTACATAGCAATAGTCAAATAAAAAACATTTCTTTAACAGTTCTCAATAATAAATAAAAATTAAATACAAAATAAATAATTACCATGGCAAAGAATAAAAAAACATATTTAAAGTTAAAATTGTCAATTGAAAGAACAGCATTTGTTAAAAAAAACATAACAAAGTTGAAAAAAATGAAATGATTTTTTGAAAGAAAGAACCAAAAAAATGGAAAGAGAATTAAAAAATTTTTTTTTTCTTTTAACTTACTTTACTGACTAGAAAGAGTAAGAAATAGATGAGAAATCGTTTCACTAAACAAATAAATGAGATTTCCAATAAATAAATAGCTATCCATAGTTCATTGATTGCTACTTGTGATTTAATAACTGCTTCCTCTGTTGCTCTAACAAACCTTCTAAATGATCTGCTCTCTTGTTGGCTGCCTGGTACTGTTGTTTCAACTGAGCTACCACTTCTTCTTTCTTTACAATGGCTTGCTTCACCCTGGGAAATGGAAATTATAGCGAAATACTTCAGTACTTTTTAAAGACATAGGAAAAATAAATTGTCTATGAAATGCTGATAGTTGTGTTATTTTATTGATTATTTCGAGAGCTGTTATGGCTTGTAATTGGTCCAGTTAATACTACTGGAAGTGAATGTGTGGTCCCTAAAAGAATTAATAAATCGTATTTTCCACTTATCAGATCACCATACTATACTAATAATGCATGAAAAAATACGGACGGGCCTTCTGGCTCTTACCTCTAGGGCATAAGGGTGTTCAGGAAAGGACCAAGGTGGGCCCACCAAGGTCCTGCTCGGACCTACGGTTTTCACAGCTACATAGCTACATGCACTACACTGCTTTATCCCACTGCAGAATTCCCCTCGGATCATTATCGTGATCATTTTAAAGAATACAACAGGAAATTGGAAAGTACGAAGACCTGCTGGCCACAGCCAAGAAAAGAAAACTGGAATGGTATGGCCACGTCACCAGAACCAACGGGCTTGCAATGACCATCATGCAGGGTACCACCAGAGGAGGCAGAAAGAGAGGAAGTCCAAAGAAACGTTGGGAAGATAATATCAGGGAATGGACAGGTACAAAGCTGTGCGAGGCAATGAGAACGGCTGAGAGACGGTAGGAATGGAGGAGGCTGGTTTACATGTCATCTGTGGCGCCCCAACGGTCTAACAGACTACAGGATATGTAGGATGTAGGTAGGATTATCATGGTGGCTCGCCCGTATACCTGCAATGTTGCCTGGTGTCACAAATCCCATACTATAGGTATGAGTATCCAGGCACCAGGGCAGGGTTGAGGCAGGATCGCTGTGCACAGAGCTTCCTCTCCACTGAGGCTCGATGCCTCTCGGCGATACAATGAGACCTCGGTTGCACAGCAGGGGCTGTCCCCCATGTGTTAGCCCACCAGTGTGCTCTTGATGCATGCGTACGGGTGTTTTTCACACTTCGCCAGCGTTGGGGCCCATGGGTAAAGAAGTTAGATACAACACCAGAAGTCTCCTACTTATTCCTCTATACAGATATTATATGGTGGGCAGTGTGCCTAGACATAGCAGGATTTGAACATAACTTACCATACAAACTCTCAATAACTTTTATCATTTAAAAAAAAACAGTATAATTATGAATGAAAAGAAACATATGTAGATTTATAAAGAAATATATCCACAAATGTATACTTTATTTTGTTTACCTTTTGTGTACTTCATCCAGCTCATCATCTTTAGCCTTTCTCAATTCTTCTAAATCTCTATGAGCTTTCTCCAGTTCTATGCGGTGCCTGGCCCTCAGCTCAGATATCTCATGTTTAATCCGCTTGTTCTCTTCATCTGTGGTGACTATCCTGTCAGCAAACTCTTGACGAATGATGTCTGATACATGGCTTCTCTCAGAATTCATTTTTTCTAAAAGCTTGACAAATAACACAGGAAAACAATGTACAGGGAATATTTAAATATTTTCACACATTCTTCAAATACTATAATAATAAAGCCAATAAAACTTGTATTAAACTGCAAATGAAATGCATTTTGTTTCAATAGTTTAAAAAAAATATCTATATAGCCCAGAACTTGTACCTTTTTAGTGTCAAATATTTCTTGTTCCTTTTGTTTAATAATAACTTTAAGTCTTTCATTTTCTCCTTCAACTTCTGTCATCTTAGCCTAAAAACAAACATACAGGTAGTTAGTTACTTGTATTACCATAGACTATAATATACATGGACCGTTTGCTTTAGTTTTTTATGCTATAATCTTCTTTTCTTTGCAATTCCCGATTCTAAATGAAGTAAATGTTAGACAAGTTCCGTTTTATTAAATCGCATTTTTTTCAACTTTAAATGAATACTTTTAGGCCTATTAATCCTATTATCATTGACTATAATAAGATGGACCGCCTGCTATATTTTTAGAGCTTATATTCTTTTTCCGTGCGCACACAACACTGATCTATACATGTTTCCGCTCTGTACAACTTTCGATTTAAATTTTTCATTGAGAAAATCATAGCGATTAAATAAAACGGAAGTTGTATATCAATAACTTTATTTCCTGTATAATATAGCAATTACGTTATTTAGAATCGGGAATTCCGAACATCAGTGTTTCAAGTCATCATATAGCAGAAATACTAAAGCAAGCGGTCCATGTATACAGACATGCCTACCCCTAAGGACTAAAAAGAGGAACAATCTTGATGAAAAAGAGGATTTTCCAACAAAACAGCGGAATACCCTTTATCTAACAATCTTTTATAACAAAAAAAAAGAGGAACATACCCATCTATTTACTATTTCACTATTTAAAATGTAGGTAGGCTTACGTTTTACAGACAGATCGCAATCGATCTAGATCTAAGACCTTAGAAGAGCTTAGTACAAAGAACATTAGGCCTAAATCCAATCCGTTTTTCTTTGCTGAATAAACTCCTCTGAATATTCCTTCCTATAAAACTGTCTGTTTTTTAACAGTTTGAACAAATCAGACTTAAACTTTCTGAGCCAGGACGTTTAGACATTTTCACAATCTTAGCAATACAGTAAAGGAAAATAAGATTCATTGCCAAACACTTGTAATACCGCAAAAAAAACGTTAGAAAAGACTAGAATATGTCTTTTAAAAAACCCAGAAAACCCAAGTAATAATAATTATATCATTGTGACTTTATTTATGCCTTTGATTTATCAACCTAGAAATGGACTATATTTCAACACATGAAAAACCCAAACTTTCCAATTTGGCGTAACAAAACTAGTAAAAAGCGGAACGGCGTAACAAAGTGTGTTTTTTAATAAAAAAGCGGAACAAATACGCCAAAAGCGGAACGGTAGGCATGTCTGATGTATATTATAGTCTATGGTATTACTAAAACTGCATGGTAAATTAAAAAGTGGGATGATAGTGGTATAGAGAAAATACATTCTAAGTAAAAGGTTCTGTTCAAATACACAATGTTTAATCAACAGTGAGAGATACTTTCTCAACAAGTTACACTAACTGGAGAGGCTTAGTTGTTTATCAGCTATTTTCACTTAATTCATATTTTTTAAAACTCTTATCTATCTTAAAACAATTATTAATATTAAGAGCTACAATTCTTAAGAATAAGACTAGTTGCTGCATACAACAAATTATCAACACACCTTAATTTCATTGTATTTTTGCACAGCCTTTCGTTCAGACTGTTCCAATTCTCTAGTTTCAACTTCAAATTTCTCCCGTAATCTCCTGAAAACACATGAAAATGGGATGATGTTTTTTTTAAACTGAGGAAACATATATAAATGTTTGAACTTTTTGGGTTAATGCTTCATTCCAGTCCAAACCTTATTTTTTGTTCTGTTGTCCTTTCATTCTTGTACAAACCTTATTTTTTTGTTCTGTTGTCCTTTCATTCTTGTACAAACCTTATTTTTTGTTCTGTTGTCCTTTCATTCTTGTACAAACCTTATTTTTTGTTCTGTTGTCCTTTCATTCTTGTACAAACCTTATTTTTTGTTCTGTTGTCCTTTCATTCTTGTACAAACCTTATTTTTTGTTCTGTTGTCCTTTCATTCTTGTACAAACCTTATTTTTTGTTCTGTTGTCCTTTCATTCTTGTACAAACCTTATTTTTTGTTCTGTTGTCCTTTCATTCTTGTACAAACCTTATTTTTTGTTCTGTTGTCCTTTCATTCTTGTACAAACCTTATTTTTTTGTTCTGTTGTCCTTTCATTCTTGTACAAACCTTATTTTTTGTTCTGTTGTCCTTTCATTCTTGTACAAACCTTATTTTTTTGTTCTGTTGTCCTTTCATTCTTGTACAAACCTTATTTTTTGTTCTGTTGTCCTTTCATTCTTGTACAAACCTTATTTTTTGTTCTGTTGTCCTTTCATTCTTGTACAAACCTTATTTTTTGTTCTGTTGTCCTTTCATTCTTGTACAAACCTTATTTTTTGTTCTGTTGTCCTTTCGTTCTCCTCTCTGGTTGTAGATGCATCTTTTTCTAGTCTTTCTATCACAAGCTCAATATCTTTATCCCTTTCTTTCTTGATCTAATCCAGACAACAGAAATTTACATTATTGTATGAAATACATATTGTAGTTGAATTAGTTTTGTTTGTGTTCAGTGTGTGACTTGACTGTTAACCATTAAACTGATTTCTTCACACACAAAAATCAACAGAATCTTTTAATTTAGATTCTTAAAAACAGTTAACTCAGATGTGATTTCACAACCAGGGATTCTTAAACTGTGAAGGCAGGACACAGCTCAGTTCTAGCATTGTGCAGCATTAATTTTATCACAATCACCTACTGTAGGGATTGGCAACCTACGGAACACCGCCAGACTTGGCACGCTGAATGAATTAGAAATCTCACTTTGGCACACTATTATCAAAAGGTTGCCGATCCCTGACCTACTGGATTTCAACCACCCAACCATACACTTTACTGCAGAAATTTTCTTTCATAAAAAATCTGGAAGCTTCTTGACATAAGCCGTGAATTGAAAACTTGATATTTCCTAAGTTAAAGAGAAAGTTCTCTTCATCCACTGACCTGATCTCTGAGTTCTCTTTCTTTCTGAACCAACCAAGTTTCATGTCTCTTCATGTAATTCTCTTCCCATGATTCCTTCTCTAGCTTTAACTTCTCTTGTAGCATTTTTATTTCAGACTGAGATTAGAAAAAAACAAAAAAAGATGACCAAAAAAAAAAAAACTCATCTTCTCGCTGACAATCATAAATACTTCAAACACTCTAAGTCCTATGTTCAGTAACAGTTTCAATTTGTTAGAAAAAGTGTTCAACTAACTTTGTGTCTTTTCTCCTGCTCTTCCCTAGCTTTGTCCAATTCTTCTCTTATGGTCTCCAAGGCAACCCTGTGGCTGTCCTCTAGCTGGCGCTGAAGCTTCTCCAGCTCTGCACGCTGCCTTGAGGCACTGGAAGACAGGCGATCCTTTTCCTCCTGGACCTCCTGGTACAACCGTCTTTGTTTCTGTTGATATGCGTCTTCTTCATGCTGCAACTGTTTCTCATACCTGAACATTAAAGTTAAAAAGAAAAAACAAAGGTCACTATTGATGAAAATGCATATGAACCTATCAATCAAATATGTTAGAAAGGAATTCAGTTTTGAAGGGACTTATCCAATTTTTTATGAATAAATCAAACTTTAACAGCTTAAATCCAGCTTAAATAATTATTGCTTGACTAGGAAATTTTGAGGAGAAAAAAACAGATACAAGATCTGCAGTTTAAATCCAAGTTATTAAAAAAAAAAATTATTGCTTGACTAGGAAATTTTGAGGAGAAAAAAACAGATACAAGATCTGCAGTTTAAATCCAAGTTATTAAAAAAAAAAATTATTGCTTGACTAGGAAATTTTGAGGAGAAAAAAACAGATACAAGATCTGCAGTTTAAATCCAAGTTATAAAAAAAAAAAATTATTGCTTGACTAGGAAATTTTGAGGAGAAAAAAACAGATACAAGATCTGCAGTTTAAATCCAAGTTATTAAAAAAAAAAATTATTGCTTGACTAGGAAATTTTGAGGAGAAAAAAACAGATACAAGATCTGCAGTTTAAATCCAAGTTATTAAAAAAAAAATTATTGCTTGACTAGGAAATTTTGAGGAAAAAAAACATACAAGATCTGCAGTTTTAGTTTAGCTGCTGTAAGGAAATAATGACCACATGTCAGGTTGAAATCACAGCTCTGTCAGACAATTTCTCTTCCCCAGCAGAAGGTATACACTGGCTACACCATGTAGCTGTAATGCTAATATGTCTAAGCTCTTTTTTTTTTACAAAGGGGTACCACCATCTTTTGTTTTTTTTAAGATTGCCAAGTCCAGTAATTTACCTTAGTTTTGATGATTCCCTTTCTCTGGCTATGGCGGCCTCCTTTTCTGATGCCAGCTGATCTCTCAAATCTTCTGTCATCTTGACATATTTCTGGGCAGCCCTTTCATCTGCCTCTAGTAGTTCTGCTTCATGTATCTGCTTGATTTTCTTGATGTCACTTTTGTGTTTGGCAATCAGCCTCTGGATCTCTGGCTCCAGCCCTTTCACTGTCATTTCCTTTGAGCAGAGGAAACAGAGAATTAAAACCATTAATCTGAATAATAACTTGAGAGATAAAAAAAAAAGCAGCTAGATATTTTATATTTAGAAGATTGTTCCATTAGTATATACGTTAGTGGTTTCGTTAAAATCTGTTAGTTTACAAAGGTTAAGCAATAAAAAATAATCTCAAACTGCACTTTCGTGTTTTGTTTCTTAGCACTAACAAAATTTTACTTTACAATTTGTATGTGCAACTTATGTGAAATATAGGCCGATAGATCTGATGAAATCAGTTCTATCTAAATGTCATAGTTGTGTATAAATAGTTTGCCTTTTTTTTTTTTACACAGGACAGACTCAGACTGATGCTGAGATCTTAAGCATTACAAAGACAAATGAACAGAATGATTTGTAGGTTAAGATAACCAAGCCTTCTCTAAATTAATATTAACCATAACTATGTAACACACCTAGTGTCTATTAGCTCCCCCCCAACAACCGCCAAGGTTAAAAGACTACAAAAAAAATAAAAAATGTAACACAAACTAACAAAATAATAATAAAAATAATAGATAACTGTGCTCTATACATAATTGAACAGGCATTGATTTGGTACAAAACATAATTGATCAAAACAGGGCTAATTTTATGCATTTTTTAAATAGTTTTTGGAATACTATTTTATTTGCTTTGACAAAAAATTCACTATAAATAAAACTTGAGTTAAAAAAGGGTTAAACTGATATACATATATAACAAACATAAGCAATATTATCAAAACATGATATACATATATAACAAACATAAGCAATATTATCAAAACATGATATACATATATAACAAACAGAAGCAATATTATCGAAACATGATATACATATATAACAAACATAAGCAATATTCTCAAAACATGATATACATATATAACAAACATAAGCAATATTATCAAAACATGATATACATATATAACAAACATAAGCAATATTATCAAAACATGATATACATATATAACAAAGATAAGCAATATTATCAAAACATGATATACATATATAACAAACATAAGCAATATTATCAAAACATGATATACATATATAACAAACATAAGCAATATTATCAAAACATGATATACATATATAACAAACATAAGCAATATTATCAAAACATGATATACATATATAACAAACATAAGCAATATTATCAAAACATGATATACATATATAACAAACATAAGCAATATTATGAAAACATGATATACATATATAACAAACATAAGCAATATTATCAAAACATGATATACATATATAACAAACATAAGCAATATTATGAAAACATGATATACATATATAACAAACAAAAGCAATATTATCAAAACATGATATACATATATAACAAACATAAGCAATATTATCAAAACATGATATACATATATAACAAACATAAGCAATATTATCAAAACATGATATACATATTCATATATAACAAACATAAGAAATATTATCAAAACATGATATACATATATAACAAACATAAGCAATATTATGAAAACATGATATACATATATAACAAACATAAGCAATATTATCAAAACATGATATACATATATAACAAACATAAGCAATATTATGAAAACATGTAACATATAAGATAAGACAACAGCATTAAAAAAAAGAAATTAAATTGAACAATTGAGAAAATTACCTTAATTTTTTTTGTTTTGTCTTCAATCCATTTTTCTCTTCTCAGCTTTTCAGTCGCTGCTTGAACTTCTTTCAATTTTGTCATTTCAATTGTATGGCTGCAAGAAGAAAAAAAAATGGTTAAAAATGGACAGGCAAAAGAGGACTAAGCCAAAGTGTTTAGAATATTCATCCCTTATAACAGGGTTCCTGCACCAAACTCAAATCAAAATTTCAGGAGGTTTTCAGGAGTTTTTCAGGAGAAAATCTAAAATTTCAGGAGGCGCGGCAAAACCGAATTCACTATATCACTAAACAATGACTCAGATACAAATAAAATTTGATAAAATATTTTTAAGGGCATTATAATGTGAAAGCTAAATATGTACCATTAAGCTATGTTCATTATATAGAGTCATTTAACTGTCTTTAGAAATCTTATAATTTAAAAAAAAAAAGTACAAAAAAAAGAAATTTGGTTTATGAAAATAAAAGGGGGGGGGGGGTAGAGAATGGACATAATATAGTAGGCCTATCCTGTATAGGGGCATCTGTAACATATAGCCTAGAGTGTTACATTAACAAGTATAGAGAAAATATTTATATGGGCCTACATTGAAAAGTATATAGAAAGCTTACAGATTTACAAGTTAAAAAAAACTATCACTATGCCAAGAAAAAAACTGCTATTGTAAAGGACAACTAGATAATCCTATTTGATTACTTTCAAATCATTAGGATCATTAGGCCAATTAAAATCCTGCTACAAAAAAAAAAAACTTACAGCAGGTAAGGAGGGGCAAATATAGTGCAAGGGGGGAGGGAGTAGCTGATTCTGAACTGGGGCATATAATATCTCCCTAAACTACGGTATTAAAAAAAAACACAACACCTGTGGATAAGTTGCATACTGCCTTTTAACTTCTCAAAAACTCATACCATTTAAACATAAAAGTTACTAAATATTCACCCTAATTTGAAAACTTTCCTTAAAAAAATGGTTTCAATCATGCATATAAGGCAAACACAGCGCTTCACTTATTTAAAACAACCGATCAATACAGCCATTAGTCATAAGGGAAAGTAATGTATCTGTTTCTACATCTAAGTCACTGTCCATACTCGCGTTCCTATCCCTATAGTAGGCTAACACTATAGTGGGTTCACACACAAAAAAAGTCTTTTGAAGTAGGCCTGTCTATGCTTTCTAGACAGAACGGCGCCGGTTTTGATGATGACGCGGTTTTCATGACGCGCTATACAAGTGCCCTAACCTAATTACCATTAACTTTGTTTGTAATGATTTCTAGTCAGATATATTAAGCATTGAGTGCATTTCATCAATGTATTGGGGAAGTATTGGTGAATAAAATGACTTAGACTTCTAGATTAGACTGATAAACTGACTGATAGAACTATGGCCACACCGACTAGGCCTATGCCTATACCCAAAATCGTCTGCCTACATTTCCCACATTGATAAAAAAAAACACATTGTAGGTCTACCCATACGATTTAATAATTAGTAAAACCATGTAGGGCCTACACCTTTAAAAAGTTGATAATGATATCGGCGCCAATCGGCGTAGGCCTAGGCCTACATCGCGAACAACTCCTCTAGTAGGGCTAGCTAAATAGGCTTACTGGAATTTTTAGCATATGATATAAGATAGCGTCTTAAATGTCATCGTTTTCTTTTTAACTAATAAAAAGACGTATTTCTGTGTATTTTGATATAAATATATTTCAAAATAAATCAATTTGGCAAAATGTGTCGGTTCGCTGACCCCAAGTAGACTAGTAGGCGCCGCGCGTAGGGAAATCTGGAATTCTCAACATTGATCGCGAAAATAGGCACCTTAGTCCTTATCATTATCTAATCTAGCAGACACTAAACTGTGGGAGAGGGAGCAAATGAGGAGGAAGAGCTGTATGTATACCATCTTTACCGAGAAAGGATAGGCTTGGCGTAGCAAGCTTTAAGCGAACAAGCGGGAGGTGGGGCTGTTGAACTAGGGACACGTGTTGGAGAAGGAAAAAATAGGGGTCAGCTCAATTTTTCAGGACATTTCAGGAGATTATTTCAAATTTCAGGAGGTTTTCAGGAGTTTTTGCCCTTTTTTGCCATTTCAGGAGGATTTCAGGACATCCTGAAATTTCAGGAGGCCGCGGGAACCCTGTTATAAATTCAATTAGAGTTTTTAAAAATTTTTATAGTGTAAACAGGATATTGATCCTAGTTTTTTAGTAGATTAGACAGCGGTACGTTAGGATTTGTTTTCATCTTCAATAGTAAGTGTTGGTATCTATATTAAACTACGACAATATCTTCCACAATATATTGATATCTTCTCCCTTATATTTCCTATTTATATATATTTAAATCTTATAGATTGTTGCTTTTATTGATTGGATTCGATAAGCTTCAATTACTTCCATTACTAGTCCTAAGATTAATAGTTTATTTAGTACTACGTTCGGTTGTAACAGTTATTTATTTAGAGTCATGTCTCCTTGCCTTATTGTATTTCTTAATCTATGATCTTCTTTCCTTTTTCTGTAAATAAAGTTACTTGTTAATTTGTTAATAGGAGTTTTATTCTTCTATTTAAAATAGTTTTGTAATCGTTCTTAGATTAGTGTTTGTTATTTAGCTATTAGATTTTAACGAGTATTCTTGAGATTCATGCGCCACCATTCCCCTAGACTTTTTAATTGAGCCAGTTTTACATTTTAGCCAAGGACTACTGAAGACAGGACGCGCAGACTTGAATTTCTGACTTCCTAGCTAAGGCCAGTTTTTTTAATAGTAGCGATACACTCCCTTGGCGCAGTGATATAATGTTAACTATTATTAAGTAACTAACAAAATTCTTTACTAATATGATTCATTGTATTAATGGTTTATGTCATTTTCATTTATTTAATGACAAAGAACGATCTAATAGCCATTAAAATGTCTTAATAATTACCAAGTATGAGCGCACTATTTTTTAAGGAGTCTGAATAGAAGGCACAGTTTGGTTCCAACATGGATACTTGTTGATGAAATTTTACTTCACTGCGTTTGTTTTCAATTTTAAGATCGTGAATTTTTATCAAAATGCCTAATAAATGTGGTGTAGTTAATTGTAAAGGTAATTATAATGCTGCCAACAAGTGTCGTTTGTTTAAAGTGCCAAATAGTGCATGTATACCATTATTGAAAGCAGAAAATATGAGAGGAGAGCATAATGTTTGTTTATTTTTAACTATCACAGTCAATTTACATTCTTTATATTCCTTGGTCATGAAAACACAAATAAATTTTACCATAGATATAGAAATAAAATTATCGTTTTTATAATAATGGTATACATGTACCACTTGGCAAAATTCTCAACCCAAATAATCGACTTCATAATCACTTTTTTTAGAGGCTGTGCATTTGTCTCTTAATTATGAGCCAGATAAATTGTATGGGTGGGTTACGTTTTTCCCTTTTTAGGTCAAGAAATAACGACTTTTTAGAATTTTTTTTTCACTTTATTTTATTCCTTAGGTGACCTTCCACACGAAACCGTCAACACCAACCGTATATATATATAGGATATCATGTGTACGGCCCTAATCATTCAATCATCTAAATAGATCTTAAATAATATTCAAATGCTCTTTTAAACCCTCTCAATCCTAACCCCTCATTAGTAAACGGCCCTGCACATTAACATTATTGATATTATTGACATTAATTATGTTAGTTACATAATAATAGTTTACTTCATATATAAGAGCGACAAGGGAGTGTATCGCTACTGTTAAAAAAACTGGCCTTAGCTAGCTAAATCAGAAATTCAAGTCTGCGCGGCCTGTCTTCAGTAGTCCTTGATTTTAGCTTAAATTGAAATCTAGTATGATCTCAGGGATAACCCATTTAGAGTAAATTAAACTCATTCAATGTAACAAAAGAGACTAACAAACAAAGAGACATTGTTAAATAGAATATTAAAAAAACTAACCTGGCCTCTGTACTCTTCATTTTGTCCTGATATTTCTTGTCTACACTTTTCAATTCAGTCACCAGCTTCTCACATTTTTCACTCAGATTTTTCTTGTCGTCAATCAGCTGTCAAAATGAGAGAGGGCATGAGCAACTAAATGAAAGTCAGGGTAAACAGGGTCTAGGGTCAAACAGCCCAATAACACTGAGGAGACTAAGCTGCACAATTAAAATCAAACAAAGTTAGATTGAGCCTCATATCATCATCATCAATCCTACGACCATTGTGGTCATTGGGGGGAGCGAATGGGCACATCAGCAGTCAACTTTCTCCACTTTTCTCCTATCTTGAGCGGGGGTCAATAGTTAAGTCAACTGCAGCCTTGTCCAATACTTTACATTGTCAAACCAGCATCGACGCTGACGGCTTCTCCTGTGTCCACCTTCCACTGTGCCCTGGAGGATTGTTTTTGACAGGCTATTGTACCGCTACACATGGCGGAATCATGTCAGTTTGTGGTCAGGATATTCTGTCAGCCTATCCATGCCTCATATACATCAAACACAACTGTATGCTTGGGCACAAACAGTAACATTGTTGTAAGGGTTACATTTCCATAACTATAATAACTATACAAGCCTCATATACATCAAACAAAACTGTATGCTTGGGCACAAACAGTAACATTGTTGTAAGGGTTACATTTCCATAACTATAATAACTATACAAGCCTCATATACATCAAACAAAACTGTATGCTTGGGCACAAACAGTAACATTGTTGTAAGGGTTACATTTCCATAACTATAATAATTATCCATGCCTCATATACATCAAACACAACTGTATGCTTGGGCACAAACAGTAACATTGTTGTAAGGGTTACATTTCCATAACTATAATAACTATACAAGCCTCATATACATCAAACAAAACTGTATGCTTGGGCACAAACAGTAACATTGTTGTAAGGGTTACATTTCCATAACTATAATAACTATACAAGCCTCATATACATCAAACAAAACTGTATGCTTGGGCACAAACAGTAACATTGTTGTAAGGGTTACATTTCCATAACTATAATAACTATACAAGCCTCATATACATCAAACAAAACTGTATGCTTGGGCACAAACAGTAACATTGTTGTAAGGGTTACATTTCCATAACTATACAACTTTTGTTTTGAAACACACACCGGTAAACATTAGCAGTTTCCCAATCATTGAAAAAAGTGAAAATTTTAACTTTAACACGAGAGAAAAATAAAGGCCAACAAGAAGAAATACTTGATCAATGAAAGACAGGTGTCTTTTGATGGCCTCCTCATATTCCTCTTTTTGTACATCCAATCTCTTCTTCATCTCTTTTTCAGTTTCTTTTGCATGCCTCACTGTCAGCTCTCTTTGCTGATTCTTTAAAAAAATATATCATTACAAGTTAGTAATAATATTCGTAATAGTAATGGGTTCAAATAATTTAATATTACCCAAATGAGTTATTGACTCACAAGTGCCTTCTGCAACATTGACACTGTCCTTTTCTTTTCTTCTAGTTCCAAACGTTGTGTCAATACGGTTGTAGTCACTTCAGATGCTGTGGCCTGAGCTTGTTCTATTTGAGAAATTTCAGACGCTGAAGGCACTAGAAGGGCTGGCTTCTCCAAATCTTCATTAATTCTACTTATCTCCTGAGAAATGTAAAAAGAAAATGTAAATTATGGAAGTGATATACATATCGGCCATTTATAAGAAACTGTAATGAGTGTAACAAAAAAGTTACCTCACCAATTTACGTTGAAAGAGCAATAGTATATAATGTTGACATAAAAAAATGAAACTTAAAAGATCTAGCAGTAGTTTAAAAAAAAAATCTATGTTAATTTATTCATGGTATTGATCCCTTTTGTGTGTGCGTGTCTTGGTTCAGATACAGCAGAAAATTATTTATATACAAATGGAATATTAAATCACAATTGGGCAAACCCTATTTAAAATGTGGCTACAGTTAATGGTAATGGTAATTTATATAGCGCTTCTATCCATGCTATTTTAGCATGCTCAGTGCGCTCTAGAAGACTATTAATCTGTGAGAGGTTTCACTGCTGCCGGTTAAGCGCATGTGATAACAACTCAATATTAACGTCATCTAGTCCCAAAACTCCTGTAGGGCGACAGGGATCTGCCGGTGGCGGGGCTCGAACCCGCGACGTGTCAAGTGGTACAGTTAAGACATTTCACTTGTAATTGTGACATTTTAAATCTTTAGTGAATAATAAAAATCAAACTTTTACCATCTGCTACTCATCCATTTTTAATTTCAAAACATATTCCTTTAAAAATAAAAAAACACCCCTTTTAAATCAGTCATTGGTTGACTGTTGAATAAATTTGTATAACAGGACCCGAATTTCAATAGGAGTTTTAATTGATAAGACACGAGGTTCTGAAAGGCTGTGAAAGTACATTCTCCTCGGATACTAGTAATGATATAAGCTACACAGAAGATATAACAAAGCGTTAATGATAGAAATAAAAGAAGTTGACAGATAGAAAATCAGAATACTCTTCCAAATCTAGATGTATTCTTATCTTGATGATGGAATCTACACTCACCTGGTCAATTTCACTCAGCTTGTCTGTAACCTGAACTTCATCCAAAAAATTGATGATGCTCTTCAACTTATCATTACTTAGGAAACCACTTTTTGCCAGTTCATCTTTCATTGAGTTTAACTTCTCCAGATTCTCAACAGTCAGGTTAGAGTCTTGTTCCTCCTCACTTTTGTCAAATTCTTTCACTGGTTTATTAGAAAGACAAATAACAAGTGTGTGTTAATGGTAAAAGGAAAGATGTATTCAGAGAACCAAAAAAAGAAGAAGATGAGAATTCAAATAATTATGATGGTGCTGATCTAGCAGCAGCATATTGCCACACTAAAGGTCGCAGGTTTGATTAATTCACTAAAGATCACAGGTTTGATTGCAACAGTAAAGGTCACAGGTTTGATTGCAACAGTAAAGGTCACAGGTTTGATTGCAACAGTAAAGGTCACAGGTTTGATTGCAACAGTAAAGGTCACAGGTTTGATTGCAACAGTAAAGGTCACAGGTTTGATTGCAACAGTAAAGGTCACCGGTTTGATTGCAACAGTAAAGGTCACAGGTTTGATTGCAACAGTAAAGGTCACCGGTTTGATTGCAACAGTAAAGGTCACAAATTTGATTGCAACAGTAAAGGTCACAGGTTTGATTGATTCACTAAAGATCAAGGTATGATTGCCACACTAAAGGTCAGGTGATTAATTTCCACACTTAAAGTCAAGGGATTGACACACTGAGGGTTATAGGATTAATTGCCACGCTAAAGATCACAGGTTTGATTGTCACACTAAAGGTCACAGGTATGATTCCAGGTTAATGCATTTTTCATTGTCTAGGGGTTTTCCTAACTGATATTGGTTGAGGAAAAGTAAAAACAGCTGGGCATTGTTCTGGCCACACAATGACCTAGTATGCCATGGCACAGAAACTAGTGAAAGCTACATCACAAGTTCTAAAGACCAATGTGGTCTGAAATAAAAACTTAACTTTTTTTTATACTGGTGCCAAAGTTTAATCTAGTTGTGATCTGAAGGGAAAAAAAAATTAAATCTTACGCCATGAAGTTTTATTTTCTGTCCTGGCAGACAAAAAGTTTTCTTCCTCTTCTAGTTTCTTCAGAGTGCTGTACAGATCTTCTAGAGTTGTCCTGGTGTTACTGTTTGCCTCTGTGGCCTTGTCAGTCTCTAGGACTTCACTAGCCAGATTTTTCTCGTGCTCATTCACAGGCTAACAAAATATTATAAACAACTATTACATAAAATAAAGTGATTGAGAAAAAACAACATCCAACAGAGCAGTGGTTCCCAACCTGTACGCTACCCCTTTGGGGGTCGAATGACCATTTCAACATTTGTATCTTCAAGTTGTGTGAGATTAAAATGAAGCACACTGATGGCATGAGAGCATAAGTAGTTTGAAAAAAAAAGCTATGTTGTTTTAAATTAAAACCATAAAAGTTTTTTAAAGAAAGAATGAAGTGTAAATTTAATGGCAGAAGAAAGATATGTGTTGAAGAAAATTCTGTTTTTACTGTATCAGAAGGTAACAGTAGAAATGTTAAATTATAAGCTGCTAAATTACCTGTATTTCGACACTTTCTTTGGTAGCATTATTAGTTGTTGCTGAATCAACTTTAGGCAACATTTTCTTCTTGGAAGACATGGGCCTCTTGCTTATTTTACCATTAGCCTGGAGAAACTGAATTTCTTCCGAGGCTAATTTCTTTACTTCCTGCTTGTGGTCCTCTCTCTTCTTTTTCATTTCCTGAGGTACAAAATTAACATTGTGTATACTTTTGTAATACTTCTGATTGGCTTTGGTTAATAGCTAATTTCACCATTCGAAAACAATTTTTCAGTATTTTATATGCATATCTGTATTAATTATGGTAAAGTAAAAAATTTTTGAAAATTTAATTTAGGATACAAAGTGTACAATTACAGAAGAGAATGATCCAGGTGTAAGTCTTAAATAAAATCATTTTTTAATATGCAAATTGGATTAAACAGTGTTTCTGTTTGTAAAATTTATCATAAATTGCAGCATCCAAACAGATGTATATACCATTTAAAGATCAACTACATTTCAATTCTAACTTTTTATTTAAGATAGTAAACTAAATGTACTCACCAATATTGCTTGCTGTCAATGTACTCACCAATGATAATAAACTAAATGTACTCACCAATATTGCTTGCTGTCAATGTACTCACCAATATTGCTTGCTGTCAATGTACTCACCAATATTGCTTGCTGTCAATGTACTCACTAATATTGCTTGCTGTCAATGTGCTCATCAATATTGCTTGCTGTCAATGTACTCAACAATATTGCTTGCTGTCAATGTGCTCACCAATATTGCTTGCTGTCAATGTACTCACCAATATTGCTTGCTTTCAATGTACTCACAAATATTGCTTGCTGTCAATGTACTCACCAATATTGCTTGCTGTCAATGTACTCACCAATATTGCTTGCTGTCAATGTACTCACCAATATTGCTTGCTGTCAATGTACTCACCAATATTGCTTGCTTTCAATGTACTCACCAATATTGCTTGCTTTTAATGTACTCACCAATATTGCTTGCTTTTAATGTACTCACCATTATTGCTTGCTGTCTTGCTTCTTTGGCCTTCTCTTCTTTTGCTTTCTTTTTCTCTAAAATTTTCTTTCCTTCTACATCTGAAAATGTCGAGGAATTGGACGTTTCTTTCTGCAGCTTTAGCTCCTGCTCTTGTTTCTTCTGACTGAGAAGTCTTCTCAGGGCAGCCTCAGCTGCAGCCCGTCTTGTCTTGTGCCTGCGGTACCATTTCTGAATTTTGCTGGCAGACAGGTTTAACACACTGAGGTAGTCCTCCACTCTCGCCACGGTGGGCTTACTGCTAGTTGAATTCAAAGGGTACTTCTGCTTCACAGACAAAGATGTGTTCATGGCAGGAGAAATATTGTGAAGACCTTGCGTTTTTTTAAAAGTCGCAGCAGAGTTCACCTGGTTGACTGGACTTTTGTGCTTGATGTTTTGGTAGGAATTTTCAATCGAGGACAATGAAGCTTTTATTTTAGGCTGTTGGCCGAGGTTGCTGACGTTATTGGCCAGTATACCAGCATTCTGTTTGCTTTTCTCTACACTTTCTTTGGGTTTGCTAAATGACCGGGCGCTGTCCAGGTTATTGTCGCTACGTGGAGTTCTGTCGAGAATGCCTTGAATAAACTCATCAATAGATGCTGATTCGTGGCCTGATCTTGGAGTCCCATCAGGAGTCAGAGTTGAGGCAGACCTAGCACTATCAAGTGAAAAATTGTTTCCATTGGTGTTGCCATGGTCTACAGATAACTGATTCTGAAGAATGTGAAATTTATTTATAGACTGCGACAATGAGCGACCAATGTTCTCTATCATCTCATCATCCTCACTCCTTGCAGAATGTGGACGGAATATATTATGCGGTTCTTCAGACCTTGCTGTCGTGTTTGCTGATGATGGCTTAGACGCCCATGCTGGTTTCTTAATGACTGGCTTACTTTTCTAGGTAAGAAAATAAAAATTAACAGTCAACTAAGTAATGAACATTTATCACAAGCTTACTATAAATATACTATATAATAAACAGATATATTACAGAATTAAATCTTTGATAAGACAAATACAGATATATTTAAAATATCCATTCACATCCTTACCATTCCATCAGACAAAGTTTTACTTGAAGTTTTCTTTACTGTAGAATTAGTACCAGATGTTTTGTTTTGAGATTTAGTGCTGCTTTCAAACAAAGCCAAAAATTCATCTTCACTAAAATAATAAATGAGAGACAAAATAATACCAGTATTATTCTTAAGTAAAGTAGGACCCAAATCTGAGTATTTCGGATTTACTATTTGCTAAATCCTGATAAGAAACAAACAGTAACTTTAGAGTTCAACTATCAAATGCATAGCTTATTCTCCGGATACCACCCTTCCAGCCTGATATGCCTTCAGTTAAAACAATAGCAGTGGTTATGATTTTTGTCAAACTTTTTTTACAGCTTTTTGTGAACATAATATTAACAGAGGCAAGCAAACCTTATAATAAAGTAAACAGAAGACTTGATGAAAAAAAAAAATTGAGATTTTGGAATTAAATGAAGCGTCCTCATTCTACTTGACTAGGTTTAAGTAAAGTATAAATAACAGAGTCTCTATATGTTTTGTCTAATTTCTTATAATGGTCATATGAACTCAAGTAATTTGTGACTTACGATTCACTTGGTTTTGGAATCACAGAAGTGACTGATTTACTAGAGTGTTTTGTAGATAGACTAGATGTTCTTTCATCTACAAATTAAAATGTACGAAAAATACACATCAAAGAATAAAGAAACTAATCTGAATTAGATAATCAACAACAGAAAAATAATGAAGTAATATCATATTTCTCAGTATATTATTTAGCTTTACATTTTTCTTAGCCAACATAATAATAAAGTTAATAAAAAAAAACACTTCACTTTTGAGAAAAAACAAAATGCAGAAATTACCTTTGAATGAACCTCTTCTATTTTTTGTGTATTTTTCTCCTTCATCATCTATTTCATTCTTTGCCTAAAAAAAAATGATAACATCTAATTTTAATACATTTTAAAATTAATTTTTTTTTCAAATGAAATCACATTTTAAATCTCCAAAATTAGCATTAAAAAGCTTTACATTTTCTATCTCCCTGCATAGTTATTTATATTAGCTAACTATATTTTCAGTGAATTATTTCCCCCTAAGACCAAGCTGAGTGACTGACCAGGGGGTTATGGTTATTTGTTGGGAACCTACATTATATTGGGTCTTTTCTGAGACCAGGGAGATGCTCACCACAAGTGACATATCTATCTCACTTGTTTAAAATCAATGCAGTGCTTGAAAAAATAATGCAAAAATGAATAATTTCTGTCTTTCAAATTTGTTTATGTTTAACACTTATATTGACTTATTGCGGCAGACAATTTTAGGGCAAAGGGATCAGAGAAAAAAAAAAGATGTCTCAATTTAAATAATTCAGCTATTTCTGCACACAAAAATACCACTCTTATAATGCAAAAAATAATTGTTTTGTATGTAATGGTAGCTTATAGCCCAGTGGCCGGGAAAAGGGGGAAAAAATGCTTGTTTGAAATTTAAATACATAGAGCAAAATTTGCAAAAAACTGTATGTGCTATATAGTAGTAAGTACCCTTCAGACCAAATTGATTATAGGGTATGGTTCACCAATTTCTGTGGCCACAGCATAGGAGGGGATGTGTGGCCAGCACAACGACCAGCCACCTTTAATTTACCCCAACTAATGTTAAGTACTCATATCAGAGCTGGGCAGGCTCAGGGACACACTCCAGTCCCAGGAAAAAATCCTAGTCTTCACCGGGATTTGAAGAGCCTTCGGAACAGAAGCAGAACGCGCTGCCCTGTATGTGCTATATACCTTCGGAATAATTACTTTCTCCTTAACAATTATTATCAGCTTTGATTTATTCACCAATCAGAACATATAATTTGTTTTGAATTTTCAAATAAAATGGCATCTTTTCTTCTGACTTACCGTAAATGTAACTTTTAAGTAGCTGTGTTTTTCTCAATATATTACTTCTTTTTAATAAAACTTGTGCATTTCTTTTCCGATTCTATTTAAACTTTGCCATTTGAATCTAGGCCAGGCACTAATTACTATGTTTTGTGGGATTCTGAGTTTAGATTTAGTATAAGAAAATGAGGGGTAAAATAGTAGCAAACATCCTTGTTTCAAAATGTTATTATCACTATCTTCACATTTAAAATGGGGCACGGTAGCCGAGCGGCAGCGCGTTCGACTGGCGATCCAAGGGTCCTGGGTTCGAATCCTGGTGCAGGCTAGGATTTTTTCCCAGGATCTGAGGGTGTCCCTGAGTCTACCCAGCTCTGATGGGTACCTGACCTTAGTTGGGGTAAAGTAAAGGCGGCTGTGCATAGTGCTGGCCACACAATCACCTAGTATGCAGTGGCCACGGAAACTGGTGAACGCTGCTTCACCGGCCCTATGGACCAATTTGGTCTGACGGGATACTTTACTTTTTACTTTACTTACTCACATTTAAAAACTTTAAAAATAAATTTCATTTGCACATTTATTTTTAAACACCTAGGAGAATAAAATAATATATATTCCCTTGCTCTCGTCTCTGACGCCCATGCACCATACTCTCAAAACAGATTCCATCAAATAAATTAAACATAAATGAAAACAAACCTTTTTCTGTCTAATATCCACCATTGAATTTGCTCTTTTGCTTTGGTTGCTTCCAGACTGGCTCTGTTTGGATCGAGCAGAAAGGACGGATAGTTGTGAACCAGTTAAGCTGAGGTCAAGTTCACCTCTGGCACTTCTGTGCGTTGACATTGTCATTGATGATAAATAAGCTGTTTTTTTAAGGAGTATAATTAATATCTTTAAATAAAACTAAGCATAAAAAATGTTTTCATTTTTTTTATGAAACATAAAAACCAATCATGAATATTCAAATTATATACCATTTATTGGTGTGAGCCTGTATTTAGGCCTACACAAATATTTTTTTTTTAAATAACAATTCTGAAGAAGAAAGTTATCAATAGCTTTAATATGCATGGGTAATCTATCTTACTCTATAAAGATATAATCTATTTCTTACTCTTATATTCCTAATGTATTGATTTAGCAGTATTGCTTTATTGCCTTGTGGAACCTTGCAAGGACAAATTTATACATTCTCTTTCTTTTCAAGTGGAATTTTAAGGTATTGAATGGTTTGTTTAAACCAAGAGTCTGCAACCTTTGGATAGTGTGCCAAAGTAGGAGTTCTAATTTATTCTGCGTACCAAGAGTTTTCATGCTCTTGCAATCAATTTCTTGTAGAGAAGACTTTAATTGCCCATTGAAAATTGTTTAGTGTACCAAGTCTGGCATGCGTGCCTTAGGTTGCCGACCTCTGGTCTAAACTAAAGTTGCTGAAACCATCATTTATTTTAATCCTTTAGAAGTAATTTGCATTTTAGTTTGGGTTAGGTCTTTTCCATGAATGAAGTAGTTTGTAATTAGGCTATTTGTTTCTTTTTCTTTTATGGATACTCTACCAGTTGGCACTCTTCTGTATCAGGGTAAAAAGCCATACTCCAGTTAGATTCCCATTTTTGTAATTCATTTAGGTCTTATCGTAAACATTCACTATATTTTTCTGTCTTGAATACTTTAATGTCGTTATTGTTCTGTAAATTATACTATCATCTGCAAATAACTTTACTTTTGTTTCTGTGTTGATGCAATTAGGTAAGTCATTAATCATTATAATGTAAATTAGAAATAGTAGGAGTCCTTTTACAGTTCTTTGTGGCAAGTTGTGGAACTCCTGAGTTTACAGTTGAGTTATTGGTGATGATTTATACATTCTCTTTCTTTTCAAGTGGAATTAAGGTATTGAATGGTTTGTTTAAACCAAGAGTCTGCAACCTTTGGATAGTGTGCCAAAGTAGGCATAGAAGGCTACATTTAACACTATAAACTATAATCAGATCACTAACTAACTATATTGAATATTGTCTATAGTCCATAGGGGGGGGGGGGGATAGTCTATATTGAATTGTCTTAACTCTTACCTGACTAGACTTAGACGTTTTACATAAAGTTACAAGTAATGCTTAGGGTATGCCTTAAACCGTTAACGCATTAAGCTCAAAGTAGACATATCACATAGCTAAGCAAATACAAACCTTATTACTTATTCTGCCATAATTATTTAATTAAATGAAAATAACAAAGTACTAGTGTTTAAGTGGAAATTCCTCTTCAATAACATGTAAACAGAACTTGGACACATGCGCACTAAATTTAGCTCTCATCCGGTTCAGTTTATCTCTACGCCTTGATGTTAGTAAACATAAATACTAAAATATACAAAGTAACACAGAAAAGTATAATATATTTTAATGAATTTAATTGAATCAATCCTAGTTTTGCGCACAAAACTAAATTGATTTCAAAATATGTTTGAAAACAAGATGAACTATTTTGTTGAAAGATAATGGGGACAAACAAGTCAGCGGAACTACGGAATGAGTGCTAAGGACCTTCGGAACGCCATTTTGGATTTGATGGAATAATCAAGAAGTGAAATTAACTAATATTTTCGGACTGTATATCATTATCCTTGTTGCTTTGCTCTCTGTAGCATGCAACATTTACATTTCTGTACAGGGTTAAGGCATGGCTGACAGGCGAAAGCTTCAAGGTAGCGAGAAGTCAAGATTAGCTCATGCGACTCCATGTTTTCATTGTTTCCATTATTATTATCCTAACTTTACTTTCACCACATGAAATTGTCAGTCATTGTAAATTTAAAAATAAAATTAAAAATGTAACTAGGCCTAATATACTACAATAAAAAGGAATTCATCAAGAATTTTTTTCAATCTTTAGACACAATTCAATAATTTGGAATTAGTAAAAGAAATTGTAATTAGGCCTACATACAAAATCCTTCATACTACAGACTACAGAATAAAATTTAATAAACAACTTTCAAAATTCAAAAGTTGAGTGAAAATTTAATATAAAATAATGTAGTTGCTGGTTGGGAATCCTTAAAAATGTATACATGTGTATTCTAGTATCAGCATTCTAAAGCCTGGTAACTGACACCCCTAAAATATTAAATTAGTTGTAACATATTTAACATTTATATAGGCCTACTTAGCCTTCTTGACACACATAGATTCCATAGAAAACTATGACAATTTGTGCAGATTTTAAATTTTGTTTTCAGGTGAGATAGATAGATGTCTAAAGAAAGTAGATGAAGGTGTGGAAACCTTTGAAGATATATGGAAGAAGGTTTGTCTACTATAATTGTATAATAAGAAGGTTTGGTGACATTTCATCCCGCGACATTTGATCCCGTGACAGTTACTCCCTGACACTTAACCCCACGACAGATAATCCCATTGACACTTGGTCCCGCGACACTTAATCCCTCCCTTCCCGCGAGATAGTTCCATATAACACTTAATCCCTCCCGCGGACATGTACACTAAGAAAAAATAAAACAAATGTATTTAAACAGTACATTTAGATTTATGAATCAGTACATTTATACTTATTAAACAGTACATTTAGATTTATTACACAGTACATTTAGATTTATTAAACATCATTATATATATATTTATTAAACAGTACATTTAACACAATTTAATAAAAGGTAATCAGAAGTATTCAAGTTAAATGTAAAGTGAAATAGAGAACTATAAATTTAAAAAGTTAAATGTATGACAAGTAAAGAATGGCACGCAGATAGACATGAATTTCGCTCGAAGAGTAACGTTCCACAGCATTTTTTACATGCATCTTCTGTGTCTGGAATCTCTTGGGGACAGACGGCTGCGAACCATCGATTCCTTGCAGAAAATACGTTCTTTGCATCTGAATGTCTCTCTCAATTCCCTTCAAGAAAATCCATAAAGTAGGATGATGGTACTGAAAAAGAGCTTGTAGTGCGAAGTGCCAACCTTCCACAGCGTTTGTTTTTCTGGCAACACATTCTGACGCCGTTTCAAAGTGATCCCATGTTTCGATTGGAAAGATTACCGGGCTGTTTTGTTCTCCACGTCCAGGTCTCCGTCTACCACGAATATATGTGTGTTTAAAATAAGATAAGAGTTCAGGCATCTTTTCATGATCTGGCATGCTATCTGCTAATATGAGAAACGCGTCTACGACATCTGCAGCTGGAACCATCGCCAAAGCAGGTAAACAGCGAACGGCCGTGTGTAAGCTGTCATTAGACTCGTAATCAATTTTCATGCCGATGTCGTTAACTTTGCGTATAACGCTTTGTGTCAGGTGGAAATAACAACCCATAACGTTTGCATTTGGATAGGCGCTTCGAAAGGCACTTATTGCTGCACTCTCAAAATCTATGAGTAATCGGTCAGGTTCTGCTGCAGGGACCCATTCTTTTACTGCTTCAAACATGCGATCATATTTGGCACGTGATTTACTTTGCAAGAGGCAGTAAAGGGCGACCGGGGAGATTCCAGGCACTAGTTCGAAATGTATGGTGTACAATTGAAAAAAAATCGTAGGTACTACCTTGAATGTTCCATCTGCTAACCACATTTTCGCTCTGGCTAATCCATCCAACAGTTCGTTATGACAGAGAATAAGCAACCTTTCGTTGCCAGATCCGGAATCATGCAAAATCATATGTTGGAGCTGTTGAGGAACGCAGAAAGTCATATCTTTCGGAGGTGGTGGTAGAGGTATCGAATCTGGAGCAGACATCAATTTCTGACGCTTTCGTTGTAACGTTCTCTTCAGGGATGTTTTCTTTGGTAAGGCCATAAGTACGCAACTATCAAGATGTGTACTCACTTCTCCAATGACAGCTTTAGTTGTTGTCAAAATTTCTCCCATCTTGTTTTTCATTTCAGCAACAGCCTGCATCGCTAGGATAGGCTCCTTGTTTCCGTCGTGATTGTGTTCAGCATCACATTTGTTTTATTTTTTCTTAGTGTACATGTCCGCGGGAGGGATTAAGTGTTATATGGGACTATCTCGCGGGAAGGGAGGGATTAAGTGTCGCGGGACCAAGTGTCAATGGGATTATCTGTCGTGGGGTTAAGTGTCAGGGAGTAACTGTCACGGGATGAAATGTCCGTACACCAATAAGAAACATGGAATTTTATATCACTGTACAAGTATAGGCCCTACGCATACAAAACGACTTTTAATTAAAATTTAAGTCAATGACTCAAGTGTCAATGTCAATATAAATATATGAGTTGAGATTATTCTAATTCCACGAAACTATACTTTATCAATATCTAGTCTATTGTAGAATAGTCATATAGTATAGATAGTTAAGCTAAGAATGTTAATGGCAAAATATGATTATTGCCATTATTGGTTTTGAACTGTTCAAACCTATGATCTGTTTTGTTGGAAGGTAATCATTTTCATTTCATGTGTTGAGCCACAATTTTATTGGTTCTGAAGGTTAATGTTACTGTTACCACATGCTAATATTTTAAGTGTTAGCAGGGTATTTATGCAATTAAAATGCCAATGCTTTTCCATTAAGTATTAAGCCTTGTAAATATATGTCTTTGTAGGCCTGTCAATGATTTAAAAGTTGTTAAAAATATTTGCATGTGTGGTCCTCCTCCTTAGTCCTCTCTGTGCCGGCTGGTGCGAAAGGCAAAAGCCAGTGATCTCCATTTATCTCGATTCGATGGGCTATTTCTAGGTTCAGTTCGCTTGCCTTCAGGTCACTCTCCACTGTTCTTCTCCATGTTTCCTTAGTAAAGGTCTTTGTTTTGACCTTTTCGCCTTGGGGGTTCATCTCAGGGCTGTCTTGTAGAGAGAGTCAGCTGACATTCTGGCATGTGTGGTCAGTTGGGAAAAAAAAATTTGGTCCTTGATTACATAAATTTATTTACATAGCAATATTATAATAAAAAAAAAGTTAGCTTCTATAGTTAGTAAGATTTTTTTTTTTTCCAATATAACATAGAAATGTCCTCAAATTCAACTATCCATTAGCCCCAAGCTGATTTTCTTCACTTTAATTAATTTTGAGATACTCAATTTTTTGATTGGTTTAAATATATTTCTGCAAAAATCATTTTGATCGGTTGGGCTAAAATGATCACAATTGCAATGCACATGTGCCATAAAAACTAATTCTTCTGTATAAACTCATCAAGTGGTGAATAATTGTGATAATATGTGTGTCCTTAGAGAAAGACCCTTATCATTAAAAATTGTATTACAAAGATATTTGATGTCTTTGTATATTAATATTTAGTAGTTATCAAAGTTTCTAAATTTTAACCAAGTGGAAATTATTGCAAAATAAAAAGAACTATAAACTCATTATCTTGGTTTATTAAGTTTGACTTTATAAGCATGCAATCACATTTTTATGTAGGACCAGGTGATCATAATACCTGTCTGACAGAAATAGAGATGTACTGGGTTCAAGAGCGAAGCCAGTCATTATTTCCAGGGTGGGCTGAACTCTCGCATGACAAACATATGTATAAATTTAGTTTTTGAATTGAGTACATATTTTAATAAAAAACTGTTATAGAAAAAATGTTCATTGTGGCTGCACCTCTGACTCGAACTTTTGTTGAAAAATGACAAAAGAACTTTTTTACAGGATCAATTTTTTTCTTGGTCATCCCCCTCACCCTTTGTCCAACACTGTCCTTGTCTCCATAAATTTCTGACATTCTTCCATACTTAAGGTAGTTTTGTCCTCAGATTTGATTTTGTATCATTACTATCATTAACCATAAACAACATTGTCATTTTTAGGTGTTTTTTTTTCTTCAAAATTACAGGGTATATGAGATAAAGGGGTACACAAATACAATGTGATAAATGATGAGTACATCTAATAGAACAATTTTAAAATATCTCATCAATTAAATAATAAAGAAACTTGAAGGACACTGTATATAAATGTTTTGAAAAGAATACTATTTATTGCTTGCGCGATTGATTTTATGAAAATAAAACATTTTTATGTATTTGTAAGCTTTTTTTATGTAAACTGAACGGACATCCTGGTAATTCTTTATTAATACAGTCACAGATAAGGGTGGTTAGTTTTAACTTGATGACAGAGTAGTGCAGTTTTTTTTTTTACATAGAAGTACACTTACATCTAGTAGTAATTGTTTTTTAAATTTTTGTTTATAAAATAAATGTGTGTGTGTGGTGTATGCTCAAGTATATATGAATGGTAGTCATTGTTTATATTAATCGTTTCTTGAATCTGTTTTCATTTCTTTCCTTAATGTGTAAATTGTTTTCATTGTGGCATAGGTTCAAGCTGCTACTAATAGTAATCAAAAAGAAAAATTTGAAACTGATCTAAAAAAAGAGATTAAAAAGCTCCAGGTAAGCTTGCTTTGAAGAAATTTATAATTTACAAAAAGCCAACTACCTCATTTTCAGCTTTTACTGTAATCAAAACTTTAAGAAATATTTTCACAATTTACTATAATGAAAATAATATGTGATGCAACCCCACAGAATAGTACTGATGTAGGGAAAATAAGAAATTTAGATTTTTGGTGTTTTACAGAGGCGAATTCATTTGTATATATAAATAGTTGGGAAAAAAAGTCTAAAACTTAGCAACTAAGTCAAACGTATATGAAAAGTTACGTTATTGTAAGGACAGTCATTCTGTGCTTGGGGGGGGGGGGGGGGGTTCTGAATTTGTGCCAGGCCATTTTTAGGCTGCTAGAATTTTTTTTAGGGTGCCTTTATTTGTGAATCTCTAAAATATTTGTTTAGCAAGATACCTGTATTTCATATCAAATTTAAGGTAATTGAACAGGAAATAATAATATGTAGAAGTTAAAACAATATTATAATAATAGTTACATATTTGGTAATTTTTTTGTTTACAAAAAAAAAGCTCTAAAAATGATCTGAACGGATTTTTATATGGTATGTGTAGCTGATATCCTATTAGCCTTTATTAGGCTTGAAACCATTAAAAGTATATCTGTTCCTGATCAGAATGCATTTTAAAATTTGAAAATATCCCATAAATTACTTTACTGGCATACTTGACAGCCTACTAGGTGTAGAAACACTTCGAGTAGGCGTGGCTATGCTTTGTTTACTAAAGTTTACACAGAAATGGTTTAAAAAAAATTCATTCTTATTTAAAAGGCGAAAGTAAACCGGGCAGAAAAGTTTGTCATTCATTTGATAATATAAAAAGTCGAATTAATAGGCCATAGCAATGAAATAAGCTATGGAAACCAAATCGACGATTTATTGTGGATGGTCACGGGAAAAGTTAAGAATCAATCTAAATCTCAAAAACTGGCAGTGGACCCATTTTTCACATTAGTTTGCTCTTAGTCTCTTAGAAATTAAATCAGTTTGCTGACTTCTGTACCAGATTGTGGGGCAGCATTACATGTTGACATTTTTTGGCATTTCCACTGATCTCTAAAGAAATGAAAATGTATACATTTTATATAGCATTTATTTTTTTAATCTTTTTTATAAAGGAGATCAGTTCTTAAAAGAATATTATAATTTAACTTTCATGTAAAGACAAATTATATGTAATTTAATTGGGTAATAATGGCATTATTTTTTTTTTACATTCCACCCTAATTTAATTATTTATTAGATACTTTTATTTAGTAGGGTTTATATATTTCTCAAAATGTAAGTCAGTGAAATGAAAGAGGTTTCAGATTCCTGGTAGTTTTTGTTGTCCACAATAATTAATGACAATTGCTTTTACAGGGTTTATACAGGTTGGGAATGTTTTGGGAGAACTGACCAAAATGTTAAAGTTTTGTTTTAATTGACAATGCAGCAAGAATATTTATTATGTAGTAAAGGATTCCTCAGATTGTTTAATCAGAAAGGATCAGTCTATGATAGTTTTTTTATGAGCATTGAACAAAAAATCTCCAAGAAAATGTTCAAATTGGACTAACACTATACACCACAAGCTGTTAAGCAATTTACACAATACCAGTAGGCCTATAATGAACATTAATTTTGTGAATTTATTATAAAATTTAGGAAAAAATTTAGGAATTTTAGTTGGAAAGGTATTTTTAACTTGTTAGTATAACAAGTGATTTTACCCATTACTTTGAATACTTCAGTTAATCAAAATTGATGATTATTGGGTTATAAATATAGATTTATTTTAAACAATCTGCAATTGGTATTGGAAATTGTTGCATTAAATTCCAGAGGCTAAGAGATCAGATCAAATCATGGATTGCAAACAGCGATATAAAAGACAAATCCACGCTTTTAGATCACCGCAAATTAATCGAGACGGTAGGTTTTCCTATTTTAAAAGTGAAAAGACTGATATTAATAATTAATATTGATTTTGGCTTTACACGTAAATTAGCATATTTTGATCGCTTACTTTTAGTGTCGTTGTCTAAGAATCCTTATACTTCTGTTATTGGATTTCGTAAGCTAAACCTGACTAAACATTTTTTAGCAAATGGAACGTTTCAAAGTAGTGGAACGAGAGACAAAAACAAAAGCCTATTCTAAAGATGGTCTAGGGGCAGCTGCAAAATTAGACCCTCAGACTAAAGAAAAGGCAGAAACCACACAATGGCTATCGGTATTATATTTTGCTTTTGTAAAAGTTGTATATTATGTTCATAAATGTAAAATTTCTATGTATTCAAACATTTTATTGTCTTAAAATAAAAGAAAAACTCAAATCTTTTCAAAAAGAAAATTGTTATCTATTTATAAATGAATGATTTTGATTATATTTTTTTCAGATGGTCATAGAAAATCTAAATTTGCAGCTTGATCAGTTTGAGTGTGAACTGGAAGCTAAGGGTTCTTCAAGTAAGAAGAAAGGAAAAGTAGGTGAAGTAAGTATGCATTTTGTTTTCATATTTCACTAATCTCAAACTTTATACAAATGAAATGTACATGAAACAATTTTATTGGATGCCTACAGCAAACTTACTGTTTTTTTTTGTTTAGGACCCCAGAATAGATCAATTAAAACAGCAACAAGATAAGCATAAATATCATATAGAGACGTTAGAAAAAATTATGAGACAAGTTGATAATGACAAGTTACCAGTTGAAAAGGTAAGAGTAATAAATTATATAATTAACAAGCCAACAATGTTGTGGATTTCATGAACTCATAAGCAATATTAGCGTGAGAAAAGAATAATGCAGTAGTAATTTATCTATGTTGTAGAATATTATATAAAAAAAAGGTAATATTCATTCTGAAATTAACATTAATACATTTTAATTCTTAGATTCGAGAGCTACGAGATGATATAGAGTACTATGTGGATGCTAATCAAGATCCTACATTTCAAGAAAATCTCTATATTTATGATGATTTAGATCTGGAAGATATTGGTAGTACTTTCTTTTCATGCATTTTTAAGATAGATAACTTAATAGAATAAACATAATTTTTTTACTCTAAGCTTTCAGGTGGTCATTAACACAAAAGCATTCAACGTGAATTAGATGGTATAGATTTTTGTCCTACTATTTACCCATGTGCTTTTATAGTACTTTTGACATCTTCTAGCTGATGCTACTACTTTAGCATCATCACCAACAGAAGGTGATGAGTTTGCTGACAAAATCATGAGTACGCCATCATCAACAAATTCAAGTTCTCCTTCACCTAGTCCCAGTGTAAATGCCAATCATTCCAATGTAAGTGTTTTTAGCATGAGAGTTGGGGGGTTAGCATTTGATTGAATTAGAATTCATTTAAAAGTTAGTTGAAATGGTCACAGTTACTTGTAGCATTTTATATTAGCAACAGTTACTAGCATGTCTTGGTATTTACTCTGATTATGGACCTCTTATTTATTTGTAAATACATTTAATGATTTAATAGCACTTTGAATTTTATTTATCTTAAACACAAGATTTTAATCCATATTTCTGTCTGTGGTTTTTTTTTTTAAATGTGGAGAAAAACTTGCCCTTGTATGTAAAAAATAAATTAAAATGTAAACATTTATACTTTGCTAAATTGAGATCATTGCATGCATGATGATTAGGCTCAATGTTAGGGTGTCCCAAAAAAATGAAGTTTTGAAATGTTGATGTCTCACCCCACAGAATATGTCTGTATGGTAACAGTAGTTAACCTGCAAAATTTCAGCTCATTTGGACAATGTTTAGAGGTCCCCCAAGAGGTTTAAAGTTCCAGATTTTGGTGTAAAATCATTTGCGGTCAAATCTAATACAGCGTTAATGTTGCATTATATGCGAAACTGATATATTAAGTAACAAATTTATGCTTAGTATTGTTTATAATATTAAATGAAACAAAATATATAAATCTTGAATGGTTTATATTTTTAAATTTGAAATTTAAGTAAAAAATTATGAAAAACAAAGTTTTATTCATTTTGTCAAGTTAATTCTCGAAAGAATGTCAATCTGCTTGAAAAATAATAATAAGCAATGCAATTAAGCATTCCTAATATTTATCTTGTACTTTGTACTGTAGGGTAGACAAAAATTTAAAAAAGTTCTTCAAATTTAAATTTTAGCCAGATGTTCACGATTACACTCTGCAAAATTTTTCCGATGTTTGTCAACCACTTGGAGCAAAAAATGTTTTTGTTCTTTGTCCTTGGTGATACTGTCATTGAAATTTTGTATCAATGCTACACCTCGCTCTGCAGAGTCATTGATACAAGCCAGATTCTTTACAAAATCTGCTGCAACTTTAAAAGATGGTGTATTTGACCATGCTTCAACAGGAACATCTAGAAAACTGGCATCAATGTTGGATGTTTTAAAAAATGTGGTAGAAGCACGCAAATCAACAACACTTTTTGGTAGTGTTTTTATGAGATGCGGTCAACGTTCTGATTGCATTGTCCGAACAAGGCCAGTTTTTGCTTTGTCCGACAAAAGGGTTGAAAATAACGCAAGCGTCGACAGTTCCGGACTCATTTACCACGAGTGACGCACCATCATTTTCAATCCAGTCGATCGAAGAACAGCATTATCATATTCGTATAAACGCTGTATCAACAATATATCATTCACAGGTGCATCTGCGGTGAGCCTGCATGAAAACCATGATTGAAGATAAACACCTATGGTAAACCGATTAAAGCGCTGAATACCTTGTAATTCTCGAGCTGTTAACTGAAAGATGGTTTTGTTGCCTGCAAACAATAGTTCGATTTTCAATGCATAGATTGCTTTCGCCATCCACCTTGCCCTATGTTGGGCACCAGGTCTGCGAATGCTGACATCAACCTCCAACCCAACCATTTGTGCAGCAAGCAGAAGAAATTCCAAATAATCATCACGTGAATGACTGACCTCAAGTTGACATTTGATAAATTCTTTAATCGAATCGGACACGATTATCAAAGGGGCGGATCTGTCGTAAGGTGTGTGGTTTAATTCTGGCCATTTTTCTCGAAACCTCTTAAAAAACAAAATCTCTGGTCCAGTGGATGGTCCAAGACAAACATTGAATGCATTGGAAAGGAGTACTTCCAACATGTGATGACGGCATGCCATCCATAATAGATTACGTCCCAGGGCTACTTCTAACAGAGTGCACGCTCCATTGAGTCTTCAAGTATTGGAAGCCGTAGTGTCAAAGCACATGCCGATGACCATAGATTCGCACTTCCACGATTTGATATGTTCATATACTGCATCAGCAGCTGCCCGTCCTGACCCGGACCCGGATGCTAATTTGGGAACACCAAGAAGCTTTGTAGTGCCATCGATAAGTGATGAGAGCAGGACAGGTAATCGATCGACGTTGTTGGTAACCTCTCCGGTAACATCGGGCAATAGCTTACCATCCCAATGAACAATTGATTTTGAGGGAATATAGTCTTCTTTTATACGAGCTGCAGCTTGTTGACGACGAAGCTTGCGATGACGATGCATTGTGCTCTTGGAAAATACTGTGTCAGATTTCCGAACACCAGCTTCGTTGAATGCGGATGCAAGTATCATTGTAGATTTTCTAATGCTGGTGTTCGTTCTGTCCAGCACTGCAGCAACTTTTGGTGATATGATGCTTCGTCTGCGATGTCGTGTTGCAGAATTAGTTTTGCTTGAGGATGCTGATTGGATGACAAATTCTTCATAAGGTTCTGCATCGTCACTGGAATCCCGACAAATGGATGATGTCATTGAATGTGTGTCTGTGTGACTGTCAGAACCACCTACATCCAGTTGCTGTTCTATGTCTACTGCTGACTCTACACTTGAACCTGATGGTAACCCATGGTGACGGCACTGTGATGTAGCATCTTTTGCTGCATCACCAACATCCCTGATAAATTGTTTCTGACGCTCAGCAACTCGTTTTTCTTTAGCAGCAAGCTTTTTGTCCACAGATCCAATTGATCCTGTTCTTGATTCTCGTTGCAACTTTAAAAACTGCTTAGTTTAAAACAATCAAATCTTCAAAAAATATGCACAAGTTTTGCACATTAGGTATTTTATATGTTTTCTCGCATTTATTATATTTTCTAATTAAGAATCTCACAATTTCAACTCTAGTTAATGGTAGCAATGAGGTAAATATAAGTATGTTTAAACTTCTTTTTATTCATATATGGCATGCAAAAACTGCAAGTTATTTGAGCCACGATTCGTCTGGATTTTTATGTTGGCCTAATACTGGAATTTTAAAAGCTCTTGGGGGACCTCTAAATGTTGTTCAAATGAGCTACAACTTCAATTCACTCATTGTACCCAAGAGACACATTTCAGGGGGTGAGACAACAAAGATTAAAAAAAAAAAGTTTTTCAAGCATTTCTGGGACGCCCTACTCAATGTTTTAGAAATGTATTTTTAATGCTGAAAAGCTTGGGGGCACAATGGGGAGTGGGGGGTGCAAAGGATACACAGAGAAGCCCAATGCACAAAAATAACCACCAACAGTATGGGAATGAATCATTTAAAACAAAATTCCCTTTTATCATCAGCTAACTGAAGCACGTGTGTCATTATCAATCAAAATAGAGAATGAAGACATGGTTTGTATTTTTATAAAGTCTAAGCTCAAATAGGGTGATGGTAGTTATATCTAATGTTACCAATGCAGTTGTAACTGTGAAGTGATGTTTTTTTTTCTTCTCAGGAAAAGCATGATGATGTGGATAGAAAAAGACATAAATCTCAGTCTGAAGAGGTCAGTAAATATAATCTTTTGTAATTAACGTTGAGTTGGGGGACAAAAAAAGTTGTTAAACTGCAAAGCTGATATAAATGTTTGTGTAACAACTCATCTGGGTTGGGCCTATTCGGCTTCTTCTTTTTCTGTGAGTTGTGTTTCATAAGGAGGAGTCAGTCTGAAATTTGTTACATCAGTTTTTACTGAATAATTTATTCTATATATTTAGGTGAATAATAGTTCACAAAAAGACTAATTTGATTAATTAAAAGCCATTGTTTTTTAATAAAATACATATCCTTTTTTTAAAAAAGCTTGTATAATTTTAAGTATTAAGGCAAAATTAGCTTAGTCTCAAAAAGTAAAAACTTTTGAACAAATATATCGCACAATTGATTAATTTTGTTTTACTGTTTAATGTAACCGTAAAATTGCTTTTTGTTTTCTTTAGAAAAGTGCATCACCTGCTCCATCAGGAAATTCTAAACCGCCGTCGTTGGTGAAACAACATTCACAAAAGTAATTTTGTACAAGTATTTTTTTTTAAGTCATCTTAGCGGTTTGTGAATGCTTTTTAATTCCATTTTATTTAGACATCATCTTAAATATATTTCAATTTTAACATTAAATCTGAAACATTCATGGTCTGATTTTATTTTGTACTCTTTACAGTAACACTAATGCACAAAATTCTGAAAGCAACTCTGTGAATAGTAACCATCATCCATCGACAACACCATCACCATTGACAGCCTATGCTGTGGCTGCAGGTGGAAATCAAAACAGCACAACAGGTAGAAAGAAGCCTTTGACTAATTACTTTGCCAATGTTACTGTGAACAGTTAAATTGTTAGTTTTATCGACATGCAGAAATTAATAATACTTTACACTGTGCTAATAGAATCTTGATTTCCAAAAACAAACCTTGCAAAATAAAATAAATGTAGGCTTTTTTAAAAAAAATTTTTTAAATAATTATTTGATAAGTAATGACCAAGTTTGTTAAAGTGTTAACTTTGATACAAATTTTTCTATGTTTTAAGGCTTTTTTAATAGTTTTAAATTTTGGTGTATTCTCTGAAGCCCACATAAAAAAAAAATTCAAAGCATAAATGCTAAGAAAAAATGATAATTAATGGATGGGTGTAGAAATAATAATGACTGTTTCATAGCTTCATCATATCTGCTTGCAAGGCCATTCGTGAAATTAGTCTTTGTTATAATAAAATTATATTTTAGTGGGCTGGGTATTAAGTCTTGGTAATATAGTATTCATGTAACATTTTCACTATTGCTTTGATCTCCAGTACTTAAAGGATTATAATCCTTGAATTTTTTTGTGTTTCAATTTATTTTTTTTTTGCTTTTATTTCCTTTTAATTTTTCACTAAATTTATTGGTGTTCAAAAGCTTGAAGATTTTTTGCTTCTAACTCAATATTAGCATGTCAAAGTCATAGAAAGAATCCATATATTCCTGAATTCCAAAGGAAAGAAAATTAAAGTGTTTAGCCAGAAAGGGTTTTTGTGTTTTTAAAGTTGGTCATTCTTATATTATTTGTTTATTAAAATGGACAAGAATAGAAATTGCATAAAAAAATAAATTTAATCCCAATGAACTGATGTCATTTTTTTTTGTAGACCAAGTAACTGTGATATTTTTTGACTGGCCTTATACTTTAAATTAAACTTAGTGTTTGCTTTTAGTATTATGTCAGCTTGATATTTTTCATTGGGTAATTAGCTGTTCCATGTTTTTATAGGTTCTCGATTTTCTCACCCCAACCCACCCTCTGTGTGGCAGCGTAGTTTAACTGCCCAAACTAGCTTTCCTATTGGTAAGACAATATCTCCTAATCTTGTTTGTTTCTTTGCTGAAAGTAGACTTGATGATACATATTTTTTTTTTTAAATATTCTGTTTTAAGCTTGGTATTTGTATTGAAATGCTTTATATATGTATTTTAATATTGTTTTTGTGTAGATAAGATAAGGTATTACTTGTAAAAAAAATCGCAGTTACAGTCCTTTACTCATTTAATTTTTTATAAATGTCTTTTAAGGTCTCTAACTATTTTTTAGTTATTATTCTTTTTTTTATTTGACTTTTCTTTAAGATAAATAAATGTACGCTCAAATAAAAAATTTTCATCTGATTGCACCGCTATACTAGTTATACAACAGCAATGCTTATGTGCACATCTCACTTTTAGTAGTAAATCTACCAGTGCATAGTATATAGTATTGTTTTACTTTAATTATGTATTATTTTTATGTTTACACCACAAACAAAAAAAAAGGATTACATAAATGTGCCTCTTATCATTTTATAAAGATAAGCAAATTTTTGTAAATATTTTTTGTTCTGGAACTTTGATGAACACAATTTTCTCAGATTATAGTTCATTTAGAATTATGTTAACTGTAACCTTAAAAATATGGAAGAAAATACACTTAATTCTATATAAAACCCCATAGAATATACGGATTTCAATACTTGCTAGAAATTACAAATATTTTTGTTCCGTCTAATAGATTAAAATATTTCACGAAAGGAAAAAAACGAACAAATTAAAAATATCTGGTGTGTCTTTATCTTTATAAGCCTTTATAATCTTTATAAACTTTTAAAATTATTTTCTTTCATATTTTTTTTTTTATTATTAGATTTAGTTTTTTTTCTTTAAAAATGCTTGGATTAAGGGCTATTAGTTAAAAAATAATAATGGATCTATGAAAATTTGTAATGAATTTATTAAGCTTGCGTCTTGTAGTCAATTTAAGAAAAAAGCTATTAAAATAAATGTCTTTCATTTCCAGTATCTCAATTTAAATCTTTTTATCTAGATTCATCAAAACATGTGAATTCTGTTGATCATACTTCGGCGGGAAACTCATCGAGCAGTGTAACATCTTCAAGTTCTACGAATACAAACTCTGTCTCTATGACATCGTCGGGAAATCCGTCTGTGCCCTCTGCGCCATCACCACAGACAGTAGCTGTTGTTGCTGCACCATCTCTTAGTACCGTGAACTCATTGGCTTCATCAAGTATTAATAATTCCTCTCAGGTCCATAATAGTCGGACAGACAGTGCGCCTGTTATGAATGGACCGATAAGTGCAAATGGTCCAACGTCACAAAAAATTAAGGTAAGTCCTTTTCAAAATA
Source organism: Anisus vortex (assembly GCA_949126835.1). Taxonomy (NCBI): domain Eukaryota; kingdom Metazoa; phylum Mollusca; class Gastropoda; family Planorbidae; genus Anisus; species Anisus vortex. Next base: position 19,639,544 of record OX421494.1, read on the forward strand.
AAAGTGGATTTTTTATTTATTTGTGTGTGTGAGAGATGGATATAATTGAACTTACATGTATAAGGCACGTATGATATGAAATGTTATATTTACTTTAAGTCTAACTTTTAATATAGAGTTTCTAAAATCTTTATCAACATGAAAGAGTATTTTTTCTACCAATGTATCAAATCAGTTACTTCTCTATTAGTTAGCCTCAATAATTATATGGTTCTATCCTAAGCACATTTTTTTACTTGTATTTAGTAATTTTTGTTCTTGTTGTAGGATACTCCACTTTAAAACTAAAGCAAATATTAATGGAATGGTTTTTGTTCATTATTTCAGAATGATGAATTATCATTGCGAACAATGGCTCAGCAGGCAGTTGCAAATGCTGAACTGGAAAAATCATTGCCTTCAACTCATGCACCTGTTGAATCTTCTCGTGAGTACACATTCATACTGATAAAAATTTTATTATTAGATATCATCTATAAGATTCCTGCAGCCCTCTGGAATTCCCAAGAAATCTCCTACATTAGGATAGTTCTCCTGAACTATTGTGTGTACTGTTGGTTATATATATAAATTTTTTAATTGTACATGTAATTGTTATTAATTATGTACATGAGGATGCTTTTTGGGGCTCACGTCTACTTTATTAAAAGACAGAATTGTAAAGGTCTTTGTTTCCAAAGCAGTTAAAGGCTTATTTCATTAACAAAAGAAAAATAGGTCATCCCTGCAGTGGAAAGGAAATCTGCCCAAAATAATATATAATGGTTCACCTACAGGCTGGGAAAGTATAGGAAAATTGACTTGATATTGTTAAGTTGGCTAATTTTAAAGATGCTTTAAACCGAAGCAGGACGTTTTGGAGCGATGGTCGTTTTGGCGTGATGGAATAAAAACATATCACATCGTTTAATAAAAGTAACTTAATAACTTCATTTAAGAAAAACAATATTTTTTTTATATTAAATGAAACAAAAAGTATCCATTTTAAGAGTTTGATACAATTATATTCCAACTTAGGAATCACTGCACAGTAGTAACACGTGAATAAATATTGAAACAGTTGCAGTAATCCAATAAATAGCCTATCAAAATCACTTAAAGTGATATTTATTGAAATGAGGACTAAACCTTCTAAAAAATGACTTATATAGGCCTACAGTTGTCTCTACTGAAACTGCTTTTTTGCTGCTACCAATCTAGTTAAAATTATCCAACTGTCAAAAAATGGTGCCCCAACGACCCTCGCTAGGGTTATGGGATAGAAGAAGAAGAATCTAGTTAACGTCAACCAAATAATTATCTCTGATTTGTACGCACGTTGTTGACTGGACGCAATGACCACTCATCATTGACCATTTCAAATTAAAAAAAGTTACTTTTTATCTTTTTACTACCCACCCAGTATTCTAAAACATCCATTGTTTAACATTAATTCTTTGACCATCTTGTCTACGATTGACCCTGGTTTTAATCACTCCCAACTATTTTACAACAGTCAAGTTATTTGAAAGGTGTGGCAACTGAGTTACTTCATGAACATGTGTAGTTATTAGAATTTTATTGAAAAACTAGCACGCGTAATTTTCGCATATAAGCGTAACGTTCTAGGTGTGGAGCAAAAAAAAAACAACTTCCTATTAAGACGACATATATATAAATAGATAGATAAGCATTTTATGCCCATAAGTCTTTATGCATATATATAAAAAAAACAATGTTTTTAAAGTTTAAAAGCCCTATATATACATTAAAATATATCGTTTTAAATTATTATTATTTATTATTAGTTTCATTTATTATAAAAAAAATTTTTCCTCAATTATTTCCTCGCGACAAAACGTCGCGTACCGCTTTAAACTGTTAAGTGTTTGTCCGCATTGTCCTTTTACAGGGTTCATACTGGTTGGGCAAATTTGGGACAACTGCCTTGTTTTTCAAGTGTGGGAAAATTGCATATTTTGCTTTAATGGACAAACAACATAAACATTTTTAATTTTAAAAAATAAGTAACAACTTTATAGTCTGGTTGTTGTTTTTATAATTCAGAGTTGTTTCTATTCTTTGAGGGCTAAAAAAATCAACACATTATAAAATGTTACATTTGGACTGACCTATATATGCAACCAATCAACATTACTACAATTGAAATTATATAAGTATGTATTAGTTTATGAGTTTATGAAGTTTGGAAAAGGTTTACGAATTTGTAATGATTTTTCAGTAAATACTAAATTTATGAATCTTAAAATATTGATGTATTGAAACTTTGTCAAACTGAAATTATTAACTCATGAAAAGTTTTTCTTTAATGCCAATGTTAATTTTTATTTCTGTGTTTTGCAGCAGTGTACAATAATTCATCACAAGCTCCTTCACAAACCATAGCTTCCTTATCCGAGCAGTGTTCAGTCTTGTCAGAGCAGCAGCTTTCAACACAGCTGCCCCAGCAACAACAGTTAGCTCAGGCACCACAAACCAACACTATTCACTTGAATCCTCTGCTAGGCATGGTACCACTGGGTCCAGTTCAGCTAGCTAAAGAGCAACACTACCAGTCATCTATGGCTGATGCAGCTTACCACCACCTTCCACATCCCTCAGATTCTGAAAGAATGAGGTACAACCCTTTTAAGGCCCTTCATTAGTACAAACTGCACACAATAGTATATTTATCTATTCATATGTATATATTTCTTTTTTATGATAGTCTGCACATGGTATAAATGTAAGAGTTTTATTTTCTATATTGATGAATTTGTCTTTCTAGGCACTTCTTGCCACGCAATCCGTGTCCGACGGCATCATACTATCCGTCAACTCCATGTCCTCATGCAGATACTGTTGAGTTTTATCAGCGGTGTGGCACAGAAACGCTTTTCTTCATATTTTACTATATGGAGGTATGTATTTGTTTTTAAGTCACCTTGCTGTGTGATGTAAATATTCAGTTGTGCGATGTCTTTCAAATGTGCCATTTTGTGTTTTAGGGAACAAAGGCTCAATACTTGGCAGCAAAAGCATTGAAGAAACATTCGTGGAGGTTTCATACAAAATATATGATGTGGTTTCAGCGGCATGAAGAGCCCAAACAAATTACTGATGAGTTTGAGCAGGTAATAAAATGATATATACCTTGATTGGGTTCATAAGGGTTGGGAAAGCTGACCTAGGTTAAATGTATGAGCTCGTGTTCCTACAATTTTTTAAGTATGGGAAAAATGACCCTGGTGACAATGACAATGGTGTGAAAAATACTTCACAAAATGTTTTTACAAAAGTGAATAACCATGTAGTTAGTTAAGAAGAGGTTAAAAACTCCAAATATTATTTTTCTCATAAATAAATGCTTAAAAAATCCACAAACTTTTTTGTTTTGTAATTTAAAAATGATTTTAGAGTAAAAACTCTGCTTAATATAATAATATGTAAACGTATGGTACTTAAGTTTTTTTCTTGAAGTTTGAGTTGTCTCTATGGTTAGAAAGGGCTTTGAACAGGCTTTAATTTAATACCAAACTTAACAATATACCTAAATTCGTTACTATTTTGTTAGACTCATTCCTTAAGTGCAAGAACAAATCTTTTGAAAATTGATGGCAGGCCAATTGCTGTCAAGCAAACGTAGAAATTTTGAATAGATCTCGTCGCGCCAAAATCATAATTTTTTGGCCATTATAAATTGGGCGTTGTTGTTTTCGTCCATTAAAACTGAAAAGGGCAAAATAAAAAAGAGTGAAAAAAATACAATTTATAAGAATCGGTGCATGCATGATTGATTCTCTCTGATTTAGCTCTTCTCTGTTTTCATGGCCCAGCAATTTGCAGAGCCATCCTTAATGACAAACAAACATTTCAATCTGCCAAACTAAAGTACTGTAACAAATATCAGGCATACATTTCCACCCATATTATTTATTGTAATACAGTGTAATGACGTTTATGATCGACTGTCGCTGAAATCAGGTTTAAATTATAGGAACTTTTTCAGTCCAGCCTATGGCTTGTCTAAATTAATATTGTTTGATTTCCAAGCAATTTAATAAATATTATGTAAGCATATACTAATAAAAATTACATATACTTCAGACTCTATACTCTAATCACTACTTTAGGTCTATATTCTATTCCTTCTATATTGAGTCCTATGTCTTAGTCTTAATGTGTCTCGTAAAATAAATGAAATAAAAAAAAAATTATTTCATTTACTTTTTAAACAGTAGGCCTAAATGCTATTGTTTTTATTAATAGTAATGTGCTTTTTTTTTATGAATGTACATCAAACCCTAAAGAAAACTTTAAAAAGTGATTATAAGAAAACAATCTGAATCTTTAAATAATTAAATTTGTTTTTTAAATTACAATGTTTATTAACCTTTTTTTTTTTTACAGTAATGTAGGCCAACTATTTTACTTTTAAAGAACTAATTAATGTAGGTCTACATCAAAATCTGAAGAAGTTTAACTAGAGATAAATGCAACATAAATTCTAAAATGTGTATTTAAATATTGAAAAATAAATCCAATGTCAACCATGTGGTTCTTATCAAAAACCTTTTTTTTTTTGGATTGGCTCCAGTAACTTAAGTACTGTTTTGACAGAATGGGTCACATATATTGTATTTATAACTTTCTTTTCTAAGTACAAATAAAAGTGCCTTTGATTATAATTTAAAAACAACAATAAATGAGTGATGGCTGTGTATTTTTATTCCTTTCTTCTTTCTAAACTACAATTATACTGTCACAATGAATAATTACACTTGACACTGCTTAATAAATGTATTTCAAATGTTATAGCAGCCAATGTAAACCATGGCATTTCCTGAACCCTTTTCAAATGAGATGTTACATTCTGAGTCATGTATATTCTGAATAATTCTGTATAGGAATTCACTTGTAGAATAAACTATGAAACTATAGCTCTGGGTGGTAGCGTTGTTACCGCGTAAAACAATACTTTAACAAAGGATTGGTTTAGAATAAATTTTTATTTCTTTCTAATTGTGTTTAGATGCCAGTATGGTGAAGTTTTGTATACTACATTTCTGAGTTAATTTTTACCTTTTTATTTTCTAGGGCACATACATCTACTTTGACTATGAGAAATGGGGCCAAAAGAAGAAAGAGGGTTTTACATTTGAGTACAGATATTTGGAAGATAGAGACTTGAACTAGTTGAGTGTACCAATCTGTTGAGTCCATAACTCTGTTCATCACTTAAACATCATACATCAGAGCTTGTGATAAATTTGTTCACTACAATATGCTACAAGTGCAGGATGACAGCCATTATCATGCAAGCAAAATTAACAAAGCATCCTTTCAAAGTGCTGAGCTTTGCAGCAGCTAAATGGATCTCTGATATGTGCAAGTTCAACTCGAGTGTCTCATTTGCCCTTGGCGTCAGCAATGTGAGCGTGTGTGTGTGTGGAACTGTTCAATCCCGCCTGCAGTCTCAGTGGGGCCCGTCCAAAGAACAAAAGTGTTTTCTCTCATTACCCACAAAGTGTATATAGAGCCCAGAATGTTACATTGAGGATTTCCTGGCAGTTCGAAGGCATGTGGAACCATGTTGGGTTTGACAGCCTTAGAATAATGTGGTCATGAAAGTGATCTACTTGTTACAATGAAAAGCCACCTGCACCCCTAAGCTCTGGCTGTGCAATCATTGAGGATATAGCTGTGATTTGTTTGTTTCTCCAATGATAGTTATGTGTAAGTTGTTTTTTTCCACCCACAAGTTATGCGATTGTCATCTCTACGTATCTACAGCTTGTTGCACCAATTTATTTTTTTCAAGCAGAGGTTAGTTATCAATGCAATATTTAGTATGTTCTTCTAATATTCATATATTTATTATATGACCATGAAAAAAAATTGGTGCATAAAACTTCAGATATTAAAGATGTTAGATTTAAAGTTAGGCTGAATAAATAGGTGCACAATGTAGTAATGTAAAGTATGTTTTTGCTTTGACTGCTGCTTTCTAGAAATCTAGATACACATAGTCAAGCGTTGACCAGGGGACCAGTGTATGCCTTAGGTTGTGATATTTCTTTTTAGATTTTTGTTTTCAGGCACTATTCATTATACAGTAAGACCCCTAAAATGTGCACTCCACCAATTGGCATATATTGAACCTAACAATTAAAATTTGAAATGTTAGTGTACATGGCCCAATGTAAACAAAGAAAATTGTTAGCTTTGCATTTAGTGTTGTGTCCGATAGAAAATGTGCTTGCTCAGATTTATGATGGTCACAAGGAAGAATACTGTAGTCTTACATACAGTATGTACAATATCTTTCTCTATATACTCTTTGTAGTGCAGTACTGTAGATGGTTTCTTTTACATGCGCACATTTTTAATGGGTAATTTAAATTGTTACAGAATCTTAACATACTCCTTAAGCTTTTTAAGACATAAAGATAGCTTGTCTAACATATGAAACTAGGTATTATAGGCCTTCGTTAGAAGATAGGTTTTTAATAAGATTTACTGGTAGTTGTCTGTCTAAACTCAGCTGGATGGGAATGTAACATTTGTAGATGTCGGGGTTTGACTGTATTTCTCTTTTTTTCAATGTGAAAGTAATATTGTTTTACATTTACCCTAGTCTTCACTTATTCTTGTTTGTATTGGTAGCTATGTACAGACACTGCTGAACTTTCAAATTCAATAATCATTATTAAATCTTTCCCTGTAAAAAAAATATTTCTAATGAACCAAATCATACATTTAGTGATAAGCATTTGTCTGTGTTGTGTGCTGTATTAGACTTCCTAGCTGGTCAACAAAGCATTTTGTTTTTTAGGGTAGCTGTCCCAGTTGATTAGGCCTGGTAGCTGTCCCTGTTGCTTAGGCCAGGTAGCTGTCCCTGTTGCTTAGGCCAGGTAGCTGTCCCAGTTTCTTAGGCCATGTGTAGTAACTAGGTTTTGGGTGTTCCATTTTTGTTGACTTTTGTTGCAATTTTTTTAGTCAGCTGTAGGTGAGCATTTATTGAATTGGAAGTGTTTGAATTAATTATTTAAATGTTGAGTTTTAAAAACAAACCAAGCTAATCTTGTTGAAATGGGGGTGTAGCAGGACTGCCAATGTCTTCTCGTGTGTTGACTTTTCTACTGAGATATAATGATGGACTAGTTGAACCATTGTTAGCGCATTGTTATTTTTGTTTCTCATCAATGTTACTACCATCTTTTGTTATGTGACCTTGTTTTGCTTAGCATCATCATCATCGTCATCAATGATCATTGCCTCCCATGGACGACATATCTGCAGGGGGGGTGGGCCACCAGTTGTCTTACATTGTTATTTTTTGGTTCGGAAAGGAACATGTGAGAAACGAGTGTTGAGGATCTTGCATGAGAATGGACTTCATGTGTGCAATGAAGCATATTACATGTATGCTGTGATGTGTGGAATGTCTTTAAATAATTATGTTTTATTATTTAAAAAAACAACATCAATAATGTGCCCTGATGTAAAAGAATTATTTTTGTTTAAATCTGTTCAGTTTTTTTTAATAATATAAAAATAATTTATTTAGACATTGTTTATTTTAATTATTTGTGTAAATAAGTGATTTGAATGTCAGCTCCTTGCTTTCTGGTGTTTATAGACAGGGAATCTGTATCTTTGGGATGAAAAACTTTTTTTTTACACCTTGATATTACCTTCATGCAATTTTAGATGTTAGTGGAACTTTTGGCTTTTTAAAAATATATTTCATTTGAGCAACTTGCATTGTTGTAAAATTTGGCAGGTCCAAGTTAACAACTCTAACCAATTGAAGTGATTCTGTAAATCAATTTTTTTAATTGGGTAGTGGTTGAACAAAACGTCTAGGATAAACAAACAAGACAGTTCAGGTTTACAACTCCATGGGGAAAGGTTCTGCTTGTGTATAGACACCACCAGGTAGGAGAGAGAGAGAGAGTTAAAAGGAGGGAGTGAATTGTACGAGAGCTCTGGTATGCTGAAGTGATTTGGAAAGAGTATGGATCTTGAAGTTCTGGTGCACATACAGCTATATGATGTCTTTATTTTTGTACTGTTGGTTACAGCTGGTAGTAGACTGGGTGGTGGTCACCAAGTTTCTTTTTCTTTTGTTTTTTTAACCTCTTGTATATACTGTAACTATGGTGACTGCACTGGTTGCCACCGGCTGAGCTAATGGTGCAAAACAAATCTTTTAAAATTAAAAAAAAAATTCAATGATAAAAAAATGTCTTTAAGTACAAATGTCAAAAACTTGTTGAGTTTTCATTTTATTTGTTGTGTTTCGTTTTTTTAATGATGTATCACATTTGTAGAGTTTGCCCACTTTCAAGGTATTTGCTCTGTTGATCTTACTAGTATATCATGGATCTGAAATATAAAGTGATGCACAGGATTGTAATAACAAGTACAGTGTTCATACAGTTTAGGAAGGTTTTGGGAAACTAACTTGGCTGTTCAAGTTTAGGAAAAATGACCAAGCTTTGGTAAAGGTTAGGAAACCATTTAATTATTTTTCAAAGTTGTGAAAACAGACCAAGCTTTGGGAAAAAAATAGAACATAAATAAAAAATTGATCTATGATACCTATATACTCTCTGAGTTATTAACAATAAGATATTTCACCCTTACCTATATAACTTGGTTTGTAAATGAATGTTTTTAAGTTTGGACAACATTTTGTAAATTTCACTTTGATTTAGACAGCCCATAAGAAGACTACATAATATAAGATGTTGGAAGTCGTTACTTTTATCTATATAATTTTTAATAATGAATAATCACATCATTTTGTCATAAAATATTACTTTAAAACTAAAAGGTTTTTAAAAAATTTTTTTTTTACAAAAAAAAAAACCCACTTATTTGCTCATTTCTTTTTATGCCACTATTTTTGTATTTTATAATTATAATATCTAAGTCTACGTGAAATTTTGTTGATTAGCAATATCTCCCATTTATATAAAATTAACCAGTGTGTGTTATTATGTGTTCAGGCGTGTTTGCCTGGTCCACCTAGCAGAATAGATAAAGGTATTCTGCTGGTCCATCCTCTTACAAATAAACAAAACCTGCTTCCGTTTTCCTAAAAATCAACACAGTTGTTTGGAAAACTGGAGAACCATTAAATAGAATTTAAAATAAGCAAAAGAGAAAAGAAAGTTTTGAGTTTGAGACGATTGAAGGAGGTCAGAAAAACTGCAGACATTTTCACCAATGTAAAGGACACTTTAAAGATTATACATCTGAAAGTGAAAGGAGAAAAAAATATACAAAGTAAGTTTTAAAAAAAAACATGATTTGTTTCCCTTGAATTTGAATCTTTCGTCCTGTGTTAGTGTTAGTTATTTATTAACGAGTGGTCTAGCGGTGTGGATATGGAACTTACTTGTACATGGCCTGGTTGAGCTAATATGGAAACGATTAGGTTGGCCACATCGTCTGCGGCCAAGTACTGAAAAAATAACATTGAATGAAGCAGATGTTGGGCCTACAATATGCTATGGACATAAAGCAAATAAATAAATAAAAACAAACAGCCACTCTAAACGAAGTCATTCATGTATACACGGCTCTTTGTTCGCTTTAGAGCATAGAGACCAACAGACTTAGTTCCCTTGTTCCACACCCCCCCCCCCCCCCAACCCTTTTTCCCACCATATTGTAGTATTTAGGCTTAAGATAAGCTTGCATGTACTCAGGACTACGTTTAAATGTATCGCCTAAACTCATAATTCAACAAATGTGAGACAATGTATACGTTTGAAAAGATAAACGCAAAAAAACGTTGTATGTAGCTTATTTTATTATCGATCTTAGGCCTACTCAATGTTATATAAAAGAAACGTATGACCCAAAAAAATGTTTAAAAAAATTGTTTGGCGGTTTAAAATAATGTGTGAAAATTTGGCTAATTAGTTTGAACATTGTGAGTTTACATATACTTTGTATTTTTTTAGTAGACCTACTCATTACGCTCACATCCCCCGTGGGTGAGTGGGTGCATCATTAATGGTTTGACTACTTCATGGTCTTCTGCCGCCACTAGAGGGCAAAATAGCCTAGACTATAGTACAGACCCCCCCCCCTCTCTCTCTCTCTCATTTGCATCATCATGTCGTCTTTTCGTCTATTATCTTTTTTTATTATTTTGTGTTTGTCAAGTGTTACGCTTCTCCTACCTTTCTTTCCGATAGAAATTTCTTCGTTTTCTCTTCATCGTTATCAAACAGCTTCTTGAAAATATCTGTCTCTACCACACCTGGACTAATGGACTAGAGATACAATGGAACAGAAATTATTGCACGCGGACAATTCATTTAGACTGTAACCACGGAAACTGGTGAACGCTGCTTCACCAGCCCTATGGTCAGGTTGGTCCGAAGGGTACTTTACTATGTGACGTACAGGGGCATAGCCAGAATTTCAAGTTTTTTTTTGTTTTTTTTTTGGGAAGGGGGGGGGGGGGGCAAATATTGCAAATCAGAGGAAGGGGGGATCAAGGAGTGTAGGCTAAAGTGGAAGGAAGGGGTATTGTGCAAATTATTTGGAAATGATGCACGTGAGGAGGGAGGGACAATAGCTGGCCAGGTCTTATTTGGTGCGCGATTTCACCAAAAACAATAATTGTTTATCCAAATATCTTTTAAGGCCTGTAGTAAACTTTTCATTGCTACCTTATTAAATCTAAGTTCATATTTTAAAGTTGGTAGCAAAAAAAAACTTTTACGCTAATTTACATGACCTTACATAACGATAACTATATAGTAAAAAATTAGATCGATTCAATATTTCAAAGTTTTGAATGCCCATTTTTTTTACAAAAATGTTTGTACGAGTTTCAAGAATTAGCTTTAAAATAAACACATCACTTTAAACAGCATTTTCAAAAACGTTTCTGGGCTATTTATAATGGCCATCAATTAGACTATTGTTAAAATAAACAAATACAAAATTGATATAATATTTTTAGGGTTTTATAATGGGAATGCTAACAAAGTTTACTAATCTGTTAAATCTATATAACTGTCTGTAAAATTATTTAAACTTCCCCAAATTTTATTTTTAAATCCTCGTTTGAGCGGCGGTGGAATAGGGTTATTGGGCAATGACACCGGGTCGCCCCATTCCCCATGTGGCTACGCATGTTGCCTTTAAACAAACACACACAAAAATGAATGCTATGGCCTACTCTAAATTAAATAAAGTTTACAATAATATATAAGTAAATAATTCTTAAGCAAATGAACGAAAAAAAAAAAAAAAAAAAAAAAACTAGCAAAGATCTTCTATTTAATTTTAACCTTTAACGTTAAACATTTTATTGATCTAGGTATTAAATTTTGAAATTAGTCTACTTTCTGCAAAACTATGCTGTTGGACACATGTACTCTTTTGCTTTTCTCCCTCTTTATATAGGCTAGTTGTGGCAGGGCAATGTATCAAACAGAAAAGAGGGTGAATAAAGCAATATAATTGATATAATAAAGATTTTTTTTTGGAAGACGTTTTCAATTTATGTATTTCATGTCTGTGCCGATCGATGATATTAAGAGAGGGAGAGAGAGAGAGAGAGAGAGAGGTGAGAATATCGAGTGAGAGAGAAAGGGAGAGATTCTGTAAACAAAAACAACATTTCTGTCACCAAATCATATGTTGTGTCCTTGCAGGATAAAAAAAGGGGGGAACCAAGAAAGAAAAGAAAAAAAAAGACAGAGGGAGTGGGGGGGGGGGGGGGGTCGACGATCTTCTGAAAACGACAACTGAACGTAAAACAGAAAAAATATGTAGGCCCTACTAACCGAGACTCTTATGTGAGAGTCCATCTGGCGAAGTTCGAGGCGTAAACCTTCAACTATTGACCTCAGGGCGAACTTGGTGGCGCTGTACATGTGGAGATCTTTGTTGCCCGGTAGCAGACGGTGACCAGACAGACTAGAACGAGGCGAGGTGAACATTTATATAGGGTTGGCGACTTCTGTCTTATTCACACTCACTTCTTGTACCCCATAGGCCTCAAAGTCATAAGTCTGGCAATGGGTGTAAACCACCGATACGCTCTAATTGAGAGTACACCGGTGGGCTAACGCACGGGGGACAGCCCCTGTTGCTCGTCCGAGATTTCCTTGCTCCGGCGAGAGCCACAAGACTAGGTGGGGAGGAAGGAATGTGCGCAAAAACCAGTCTCGCTATGCCCGATGCCTGGATATCGAGGCCGATAGTATGGGATTGGTGCTACTGGGCGACAGTGCAGAAATACGAGCGAGCCAGCTTGTTAATAGTCCGGGGAGGGAGGGGGGGGGGTATCCGCAGGCGGGAAGAAGCTGTAAAAGGACATCGCTCTGAATATTTTTTTTAATGGCGCTCCAGTCTATAACCTTTACATAATTAGTTAATTAGTAATACGATTTAAAAATATGGGTGAATAAAGCAATATAGTTGATAGATAAAGATTTCTTTTTGGAAGACGTTTTCAATTTATGTATTTCATGTCTGTGCCGATCGATGATATTAAGAGAGGGAGAGAAAGAGAGAGAGAGGGATAGAGGTGAGAATCTCGAGTGAGAGAGAAAGGGAGAGATTCTGTAAACAAAATTTTTAGGAGTATCAGTTGTTTCTAATGACATTTTCAAAATAAAATGAAATGTCAGGTGGGAGAGTGTATTCGGGGGCAAGGGAGGGAGCAATTACCATTATGTCTGCAAACGGCCATATTCTGAGAGATAAAGCACCAGGCCCTTTTTATTTGGACAACAGGTAGGCTACATATTATTTTCTAATATATACAAAGTTTAACATCATCAAAAAGCAACATGTCCAATTCATCTTGCATGCAATAGCCTACTGAAGCCTACAATAAATCAAGCGTGTGTTACACTCCATGCTTAGAATTTTAAACTACAAACTAAATGTGTCATCGTTGAGCCTAATCGAAGACGCATACACACTTACACACATACATATACACTAAATGATTGACAGCTGTAACGCTTCACCTAGATGGGATACATCAATTACCTGTTGACAAACACTATATGACCATCGTCTACTTCTCGCTCTTTCATTGATTTAAACACTTCTTGGGCTAAAATGGTGGGCCCCAAAAAGTTGGTCTGAAAAGTAATTTATAAAAAAATGAATCTTCTTTTTTTTTCTCTTTGTTGTGCATGAATAATTTACATGTTTTTTTTTTGTGTTGTTTTTTTTTGACATTATTGATACTTAATGACATAGCGGTAGAAAAGTTGTTAGATTATTTCTCGAGCTTTATTATCTCTCACTTCTCTCTCACTTCTCTCTCTCTCTCTCTGTCTGTCTATCTTTGTGTCTCTGCTCTCCCTGTCTTCATTTCTATGTTTAACCCTCCCTACCCCTACTCTCTGTCTCTCTGTTACTCGATTTCTGCTTTTCTCCTTGTTTCTATCTCTCTGTTTCTCTATATCTCAGCCTGTGTCTCTGTTTCTCTATATCTCAGCCTGTGTCTCTGTTTCTCTATATCTCAGCCTGTCTCTCTGTTTCTCTATATCTCAGCCTGTGTCTCTGTTTCTCTATATCTCAGCCTGTCTCTCTGTTTCTCTATATCTCAGCCTGTGTCTCTGTTTCTCTATATCTCAGCCTGTCTCTCTGTTTCTCTATATCTCAGCCTGTGTCTCTGTTTCTCTATATCTCAGTCTGTGTCTCTGTTTCTCTATATCTCAGCCTGTGTCTCTGTTTCTCTATATCTCAGCCTGTGTCTCTGTTTCTCTATATCTCAGCCTGTCTCTCTGTTTCTCTATATCTCAGCCTGTCTCTCTGTTTCTCTCATTGTCACTGTTTCTTTCCCCACCTCTGTTCCTGAATCTGTCTCTATTTAAATCAGACTGAGCAGTCTTTCTCTAACCAAGCAAACATTGGGAAATGTATTGCAATAGGCCTACGTGTATGTATGGCACGTTCATTTTTGTGGAAAATTAGTCACGCGTCTAGCTGATTCTTATTATTATCCACATCAAAGCGACTTTGTGACTTTGTGGCTAATGTAAAATGATGATAAAACACACTCCTTCGTTTTTTACATAAAAAGATGTTCATTTCATAGAGTAATTCCCGGATGTCTTGTTGGAACCAAAGTTCTACAACAAAGTATACAGTTAACAGCTTAAGGACAGAAACGTACCGTGGGAATCTAGAATACACTTCTGGAAATATTCATTATTCAAGATCAAACTTATATTTGCTGGTGCCCAAGACAAAAACCAAGAAACATCACCCCCCCCCCCCCCCATTTTCCTTCCTCCACACACCCAAACATCTCCTCATCGCACCCAGGATGGACCTCTGTACAATAGATTAAACAACAGCCTTTGCGTGTCAAAATGGGTCAATCTCTCAATCACAAATTTATTCTCTCTCTCTCTCTCTCTCTCTCACTCATTTTTAAAAACGTCAAGATTTTTTTTTGGAAGCTTCCTGGTGCCCCCCTTCTCCCCTTCAGTACATGAGACCTCGGGCTATTGCCAGTTATGTCGATAGCAAACCATTATTTGACCCACTGGATCTCTCCAAGCCTTCCACCACGCCATTCACGAATATGTAAATAAAATGTGAAATCCACTTTCAAAATGTGCTTAGTCATATATAAAAGAAATAGTCCTACATATTGTCTTCAAGAATAGGCCTATGTCATTATTTATGTGCTCTACCCTTTAAAAAGTTCCCCGTTTTCTAATATATTCGATAGACAATATGAAACGCCATGCAAAAAATGCTAAAGGTGACCCAAAAATGTTTGCAGAATTCAATTTTTTGTTGACTTAGTTAGTTAGTACCTTTTGCAATAGGACTACTCAAATAGCCCGACTGAAGTTTAAAGGTTCAACGTAAGAAAAAAAAAGAAAGAAAGAAAATGTAAGGGTGAAGAGAATGGTGGATAAAATGAGACTGTACCTTGACCATGGTCAGCCAGACATCGGGATTACCGCTCAGAAGGGGCTCAGCAAAGGCCACTGCAGCATTATTGATTAGGACATCGACGCCCTCCAGATCTGGATCCGCCCGAATGGTGTTCAAAAGCGCGGAGATTTTATCCGGTTGAGTGATGTCACATTTCATGGGCACCAGGGTCCCCTCGAACCCACTGTTCTTGTATTCTACTGCTATGGCCTGCAAGTAAGTGAACATGAATCGCGAACATTTTTTAAATAGTTTTAATCAAAGAGAAACTTTTTTTTTTTCATTGGCTGACAAAAGGGTTTTTTGGAAGTAGGCCTACAATGATTGTGTTACAAAGCCGGATAGTCTGTTGTGTGTCTAGGATCTTGTTCACTATAATAATAAACCCAAGCCACTCGATGGATGTTCAAAGAAGAATTTAATGTTTGAACAATAATAACAGTAAACTTCACTGGTTAATACTAAGTAGCATCCTTGTAGCTTAGCAAAAATCAACAACAACCCTAACTTCTAAATACGTGATTTAGGCCTATATAGAATTGTAGAATGGATCTTCCCAAAGCTTTCCGAAAGCAAAAGAAAAGGCGTAGAGGTCTACTAGAAAGTCGAAGAAACTACGAGAAAGCATACTGATATATTTCGTCATAATAAATAAATATATAGGCCTACACAAATACTCGTTGTTCCAAAATTAAATGTAAATAAACAAAACTACATGAACTAGCGAGACAATCTCAAATACAATATAGAAACTATTTGGCCTGAAGACAAGTTTTAATTATTATGCATGCATGGTGAACCTAAAAGTTCAAAGTGTACCAAAATTTCCGGTCCTATTTGTTCATTTACTAACAACACATGTCAGTCTGTTGCGTTACTGAATGTACTGTGAGAAAGACAAGGTGTCGGGATTAAATTTTATTTCCATTTCCAAAACTTAATTCTGCCACCGCTATAAAAACAATTGACTTTGTTTCTGTTGTAGGTCTATAGATGTAGATATTTTTTTTTATTCAAATTATTATTGTATAACAAAAAAGTTATGTTCAGACAGTATGTTTTATTTTACTTCTAGTTGTTCCGTGTATTCATGATGCAATGTTTGAAGAGCACAAAATAAAACTGTTGCCGATTGGCTGTGATGTAGACCAGGGGTCGGCAACCTTTTGATAACAGTGTGCCAAAGTATAACTTCTAATTCATTAAGCGTGCCAACTGCCTAAAATTCACCGTTCTGTAGCACTAAATTTCTTGTAGAAGAGACTTGAATAGGCCTAGACATTTTGGGTCTCTTCCGCGTGCCATTGAAAATCCCTCGGCGTGCCTCGTCTGGCACGCGTGCCGTAGGTTGCCGACCCTTGGTGTAGAGTGTAGAGCATCAACTTTGTGCTGGTCTAATGGCACTTTTCAAAACACCGACCATACCTGCCTACACGGATTTGGACTCACCAGGCCGAGATGGGATTAGTTATGCCTGGGGGTCATGGGTAAGTAACGGCCGTTTGGTTTAAAAAAACGTAAATATGATCAGACTATTAACCTTTGAAACAGGGGGGGGGGGAGAGACTGGCAGAACCTTTCTCTACCCCTTACCCCTACTGACCCCTCCCCCCGCCTAATAAAACAGGATGACTAGCCATGCACCAAGACAAATTTGTTAGGACCTTACATTTTTTTCATAAATATTGCTTCCAAAAAAAAAAGCAATAACATGTAGTTCATGAATGTACATTGTGTAGAGATTCAAATGATCTGATTGCTGGGGACTTACACAATCTTCTTGCATCTCATTGTGATTGAAGTATAGGAAAGGGATGAGGGACAATAAAATATCGTACATCACACACAAAGTAGTGATTAGGATAAAAAATAGTGATGATACATACTTTATACTGAACAGACTCACAAAACAATAGAAACATTAAACAAACCTCTAGTTCGGCGATATCTCTAGCCAATGCCACCACAACCATCCCTTGCTGACATAACATCCTCGCCACAGATGACCCTATCCCACGTGATGCACCGGTCACTAGAGCCACACGACCTGCCCATTTGTCCATCTCTGAAGAGGACGGCGAGTCCCCCTTTTCTGCGGTAATATTTCCCTTCTCTAACAGGAATTTTCTGTTCTGGCGTCGTCAGCTTGGATGTGTTTTTTTATGGTGCCAAGGATGGTTCTTTCTTGTGAAATTTTATTTCGTTATCGGGAAGAATAAAAAAACAACACTACTTTGTTGATGCGTAAAAATAGACACGAGACAGGGAGAGAGAGAGACAGAAAGACTTGAAGAGAGAGAGAGAGAGAGAGAGAGATAGACAGGGGCAGAGGGAGAAGAAATAGCAAGAGGGAAGAAATGAAAGACTTTACCCGCTTTTAGTTCCTTTTACTTTTTATTACCTCATCTTAATTGAAAATATATATATATATATATATATATATATATATATATATATATATATATATATATATATATATATACATATAGGCCCTATATATATATATAAATATATATATATAACTATACATAAAAATATAAGCTTATTACAGAAGATAAAGAAGATATTATGCCTCTTACTAATCCGTAGTCTGAGACTATTCTTTCATTTTGTTTAGTGTTTTGAATAATGTTAAGTTACTGGTTTTCCTGGTTTGTTCAGGTAACCCATTCCACTACAAATCATCTAATCAAGTTTTGACAATCTCGCCATCAATGATATTGATCTGCGATTTGGAACATAGGTGTTTGCTGGACTACACATGAAATTTCTTATAATTATATTAACTTCACTTGAACAAATGTGTATCGGCTAGCGGGGAAAGCTATTGATTTCAAGGATGTCTCTATATTGAAGAAAAAAAGTTAAACATTTCAGACCTTGTTAGTGTATAGGACAAGAGAAGTAGTGGTTCATACGTTTCCGTGGTCACGACACTGTGACAAGCCGTCATTACATTTCCTCAATAGCGTCAGGTACTCATCAGAGACTTTACTCCCTTCAGACCCAAAATCCTGCAATCCAGCTTCCAAGCAATAGACCACAGGTTCTCAATGGGGGCGCTATCGTCCCCAGAGGATCTTAGTGGGCGCTGACGTCCCGCGAGCGGTAGGTGGGGGGCGGGTGGTGAGGTGAAGGGCAAGTGGGCGGTACAAAAGTACTTGAAATAACTTGAACACATCTGCTATTTAAATTACTAAAATTACAAATTGTAGATGGACTTATATTCCAACTGTGTAATTGTGACATAAAAGTATTTGAATGTCCTTTATTTACTTAATCTTGACTTATTCCTATATTTAGACAGTTTCCGAGAAAGGCAGGTTTGGAAAGGGGGGGGGGGATTAGATTGTAGATGTTATTTGACTTAGAACTCAATGGCTGCTAAATATCTGCAGTACATACGATGCTAATAAAAAATAGTACAGCAGTACAGGTCTACTCTCACAATTTTTCTGGCTACAATAAACCTAATAATGTTCATTTGATACATTTCATTGGCTTAAAGTAATCTCAAGAACGATAACTCAACGTGCACCTGCAATAGCGATGAATATTTTGTTTCTTAAATTAATTGTCTGGACATCGAACTGATGTTTAGCAGAAGAAGTTGAGCTCTTTCAGATGCATTTCTTTTGAGCATTGCCTTGATTTCTTCAGTTTCAGATTGATTTTGCTTTAATTTGACTAAAATATGTTTCAAAAACAATAACAATATTTGAAATCGGCATGCAGTTAAAAGAAGACAATTTATTATTTACCTATCGTGGTACACCGGAACTTATATACAGAAAACTAAATAGCATGGTACAGACTACGAGACGTGATTTAAAGCAGTGGTCGACAACATTTTGCTAATAGTATGCCGAATTATGATTTCTAAATCATTTACCGTACCAACAGCTTGAAAGCAGTGCCCTCACATAAAGGGGGGGGGGGCGCAGAGGGGGGCATATGCCCGGGGGCGGCACTTCTAGGGGGGCGGCACTTCTAGGGTGGCGGAAAATATAACCTAAGTTCATACCAGAAATTTTGAAACACAAATTGTCAACACAAGGAATAATGGATAAAGATGGTATAGAAGTTATAACTTCTTATTTATTTAAACTCAAACTGTTTTATACAAATGTTTCACTTTTAATAGGCTCACAAATGTTTCATAAAAGATTGGTTCATCTAGATAATCATAATAATTAACTCAGCGCAGGCACTAAACAAAGCAGTTACAGTCACTCATAGATTCTCAACGGGGGCGTTGTCGCCCCCCAGGGGGCGGTGAGAAGGTCTGGGGGGCGCTAACGTTCCCGGGGGGGGAGATAGGGGGAGCGGTGAAGGACCAGTGGGCGGTACGAAAGTACTTTAAGTATTTGTACTTTAATTATAATAGGCCTACGGTAATCTTGAGCTTGTTAAATAATGAATCGACTGTTTCACATTGACTCTGTCTATTGTGTAATTGTGATGTAAAAGTCATTCAAAGCCCTTAACATACTTAATCTTGATTTATTGCTATAATTAGACTGTTTCTGAGAAAGACAGATGGGGGCAGTGATTAGAATATGGATGAAATGTGACATAGAACCTAACTGCTGCGAAACATCTGCTATCACCCAACAGAACATGTTATACGAATAAAAAGTAGGAATCGCATTGATATTTAGAAGTTGGGGCTCGGGTCAATTTAAATAAAATACCTGGATTGGTTTGATAGTAAACAAAATTCGGCGAGTTCGTTAATTATCGCAGTCGTTGATATCAACTTGAATTTAAGAAATATAAGTTGAGCCAAAGAACTATGCAGAGACGAATTGATGAAATGGCAGGTGATGAAATAGAGTACATTGTGTGGTTATCTAAAACATTCCAATTTTCTTTACAATTTGATGAGTACATGCTACCAGACAATTAAGCGTTACTTTTATTTTATTATAGAAGGGAAAATTGCCAATTTTTCTGAAAAAAAATAAATAAGTGACACTAAAGGCGAATCTACATTACTTGAACAATAAGACTTTTTATATAATAGTGTTATCGTGGATTGATGTGCCAGACGTATTAGTTGTGTGATCTCATCGATAACCTATAGTTGCTAAATAATCTCATTTATTGTATGCATCGCTCACTACACTACGTAATTACTGCAGATAACAAATAAGAAGCAATACATTCAATGATAGATTGTTCAGTTATGCATTGAAAATAACAATGACTACAAATCGTTTGTTACTGCATGCATGATGGTCATCAACATTTTTAATAGATTGTATCATTCTTTGATTCGATGATAGAGGTTTTGGAAAGCAAAAACGCTTATTTGATAGAAAATCGAATAATATTGAAGACTGATAGGCCTATCACTGATATAATCGATTTATATAAGTTTTAAACAAATGATTTAAAGGTAATGACCCACCTAAAAGATTATATTTTCTTTAATGTCAAAACTTTGATTGTAGCCTACATATGCAAGTTTGGACGCATGGGTCTTGCATTTGTAAAGAAAAAAACTGATGAAGACATAGATTTTCTACTTACTTATTGTCAACAACTTGAAGCACTTAATGGTGACTTTAACATTCGATTTAAAGACCTTATGATTGTTAACGTGAGAATTCCTGATTGGTTTTTAGACATTTTTTCTAATGATAAAATATTAAAATCAGTCCTACCTTTACAACTGCATGAGGAATTGATTGAATAAAAAAAAACAATGAAAAATAAACATTGAAATTTATAAGAAATGGTCTATAATGAGGACTTTTGGTTGCAAAAGGACATCAATCAATTTCACTAGGTCTTTTGATGTTGGCAACAATTTTTATTGCATTTCCATCCCCCTATTTAGTGAAAAGAGAAGCAAGTTGCAAATAATGGAGCGTGGAAACCCAAGGATTTTAATAACCGAAATTTAACCAAACAGATAGGCCTACATACTGCTAGCAACATACAAGCTTCACTTTAATATTGATTTTGTTTTAAAACCTCTTGTGCAGTATATTTTTTTATGAATAATAAAAAAAGACATGTTCATTTCATCTCTTTTTAGTATCATAAAAACGCACACAAATCTACTCGTCCTATACTAATTTTATGCGGCAAATTTAACTCATTAATTTAATTACGGCAAAGGGAGGGGGGGGGGGGGGGCGGTGGGCGAAACAAAATAGAAAAAAAGGGCGGTGAGCTGAAAGTGGTTGAGAAAATATGAGTTACAGTATGAGGGGGCGCCACTGAAACTTTTGCCCTGGGGCGCCACATAGGCATGTAAGGGCCCTGCTTGAAAGTCTATCCGATCTAATATAGGTCCTACATTTTTTATGACATTTTATTTAGCGCCGTAGCAAGACAAAGGCCAAAAGTAAGGAGCTTTACAGAGAAAATCATATTTAATTTAAATAAATTTACGTGTTGTGTGTGATTATCGTCCTATTTATTTGAATTTATAATTTATAGCAAACACACAATTTCATTACTAAATTTTCAGTTTTATGTTTAGGCCTACGTTTGAACATTTTCATTTAGGCCCTACTAATTCGAAGAAAATGGCGAAAACATTATATTTAAACGGAATGGAAACGTGGTAATCATTCAAACTGGATATTTATTGT
This sequence comes from Anisus vortex, assembly GCA_949126835.1. Classification (NCBI taxonomy): domain Eukaryota; kingdom Metazoa; phylum Mollusca; class Gastropoda; family Planorbidae; genus Anisus; species Anisus vortex. Next base: position 19,661,083 of record OX421494.1, read on the forward strand.
AAAGCTTAAATATGCACTCATAAATTGTTTAGTCTTATAATATTTTTATAATTTTCAAATTTCTTTTTATAACTTGATAATTTTTAAGTTAAAAATTGTAAGCCATAGACTATATTCTTTAATAAAAGGAAAAAAAATGAAATATATTGGTAAATATATTTAATTGACGCAAAGAAACGAGTTAATTATTTCCCTTTACTAAATTAAAGTTCCCACATTTGATTTTAAAATGATTCCAAACAAATTATGTTTTGTAATCAGTGGCGTATTTAGGCATGTTCCATTGAAACAGGGGCCCCCACACAAAAGGGGCTCCCACACTTCCCAAAAAGATTTTTTTGTGACAGTTACATCCCTATTCTTTGTTGAAAATGTAAAATAAAATTTCATTTACTCCCTTAAAATTTAAAGCGCTCCAGTCCGGCTCCAGTCCAACCAAGCTAAGTGCAACATACAATTTTAAATTTATGATTTTACAGAATGTAACATGAATTAACGGCCCTTTTCTGAGGTATGTGGAAGGCAGGGGCGAGGTCACGAGGGACCCCTACATAAATTTGGGAACAGGGCCCCCACAATCCTAAATACGGCCCTGTTTGTAATATAACTAGTCTAATATTTCTGATAGATTATGTTTTAATACAAATCCAGTATTATGGTATTTATTTCAAGATTTAATTAGAGGTAGGCTTTATTAATTTACGTTAAACAGTTGTAAATAAAGATTACCTTCATTGTTTGTCCATTAAATTATTTTTTTTTTAACATGAATAATTACAACAATTAAATAATATATTGCTAGTAAAACAGCTCTTATATTTATTAAAATAATAAAACAAGTCAATATGTTTTATAATTATTTATATTTATGTTTGATTAAAGAAGATGAGCTTAATAACTCGTTTGGATACAATTCGTCTGTATCACTTGGTGTGCGCTTTGAGTGCTCGATATCTTTGCTTATAGTTCAATGTCTGGAACAGTTTTATTCACTTATGAGTGGTCAAGTGTAGGCTAAGTGACCGCTTCGTAGGCTATGCTTTAAACAGCTTTCAAATGCGATAAAATCTGTTCACATGTTTAGGCCTAAGTTTAACTAAAAGCTGAAAGTAGAGTAGGCCTAAATGCCTAGCAGTTAAGAATAGCAGATGAATTTCCTAAGCAGCTTCCTTTCAGATTTGACAGCAAATTTGCACATTTTGATACCCATTTTTGTTTATAAATCAACTTTCTGCATTTTAAAATCGCTAATATCCCTCCACTAAGAAATACACATCTAAGAAGGTTGTAGTAAGATCAATCTAGTCACGCTTGATGTGAGAGGATGAGTCCATGGATTTGAAAGTCTTGATTTTGTTTAGTAAACTCTACTTTGAACGCTTTAATGTTGGCTTCTTCTGAAAAAGCCTATCTATCTATCTTGAAATATGCCTTAAATTATGACAATAGTTACATTTTTACAATTGATTTAACGGCAAGATGGTCCCGTTTCAGTGCAAATCCATTCCAGTGAACCCAATATACTAGAGGGGCCTATAGAATAATAGAGATAAACTTCTAGCAACACGCCAAAGAATAGCTTCACTTTAATAGTTATATTTTATTTTTTAAACCTCTATTTATTTATCTTATTAATTATTTAAACGAACAACAACTAAAAAACGTTTTCTAATTGCTCATAATCTCGTTCATAATGATGTGCTAAAATAAAAGGAGGAGGGGGGTGGGGTGAGTCGTAAAAGTTTGAGAACCTCCTGGCATATACCATCGTATCCCATCAAATCGTAGGCAGGTCTCAGGACCTACCAAGAACTTAGTGAAAGAACAACATTCATTATTTTCTCTGTATTAAGATCTTTAGTGCACTATAGAGGATTCTCAAAGCTTACGGTTTTCCAGATAAGATTAAGTGGTGGAAAATGAAATAAAGGCCTTAAGGGTGTCATCGACTGAAGTGGTGGAGGTGAAATAAAGCACTTAAAGGTGTCATGGACTGAAGTGATGGAAGATGAAACCATGAAATAGAGGCCTTAAGGGTGTCATGGACTGAAGTGGTGGACGATGAAACATTGAAATATAGGCCTTAAGGGTGTCATGGACTGAAGCGGTGGGAGATGAAATAAAGAACTTAAAACTTTAATAGCAACTTGGCATGCAAACATAAACCAAAATATTTCTATGATGCATGAAATAAATAGTGGTTATTGGATATGGTTTTGCTGAATGCCATTCTATTTGAGCAATATCCATCTTTGTTTAGCCTAGGCACATTCTGCCCCCCCCCCCCCCTCTCCCATTATCAACAATTGTCAAAACTTTTAAAAAACGCCCTAATTTTGATATTTTTTTATACCTAACTTTTTTACAGTTATTTTTATTTAAATGGTACAGTTTGTGCCTGTCACTGAGTGTATTTGTCTGTACTTAAGGATAATACACTTGTAATTAGATGGTGTATAGAGCTGTATTATATTTTGACTACAGAAAATACATGCATTCATCAACTGTAGTAGGCCTACAATAGTAATAAAGTTGATAAGTCTGCATATATGAACTAAAAGAAAACAATTCTTTGAATAGCATAAAGAACAAAGTTTGAAATATTTGCATTAGTAAGGAAAGAACCTGGACCAAATTGATCTATAGGGACGGTGAAGCAGAGTTCATGTTTGTGTGACCAGCACTATGCACAGATGCCTTTACTTTAACCCAAATAAGGTCAGGTACCCATCAGAGCTGGTTAGACTCATGGACACCCTCCGGATCAGGGAAAAAATCCTTGCCTGCACCAGGATACAAACCCAGGACCTTCGGTACACCAGCCAAATGCGCTGCCACAAAGCCACCTTGCATTACTAGAGGCACATTTGTTTCCTTATTATTATAATTGTTAAACTGGTATTTATTGCAAAAGGATTATTATATTGACACTTTAATACATGTCCGTTGCATTTTCACAGAGTTGCATTTAGTAGAACTGAATGGCTCAGTATACACTTGAAAAAAAAGTTAACCAAGTTAACACTATTGGACACAATAAAAAATATACTTTTTGAAAAAATATCATTTATTTGAAAAATTGTAGAAATTTTTAACTTTTAGAACAAAAAAAAAGGTTGATCAAAAACTTGTGAGATTCCCAAAGTACAAATTTTGTTAGTCAATAGACTACAACAGAAAATTAAAAGATTCATTTTCTTCAGAATCTAGTCTAATTAAAAAAACAGATGCATTCTACATAAAAGTGAAAGAGAAATAATAAGTGAATTATTCGTGTAGTACAATAAGTACAAAAAAATACAAAGTTGAGGTGATAGAGTGATAAGAAAATGTGATCTTAAAATTTAATATTATTGTATTAGAATTGAAATATGGAATCAATTTTAATAAATTAACATTAATGTACCTGAAACACACAATTTCCGTAAGCTTTGTTATTTAAAAACAAAACTGGAAAAAAAAAAAATTTCTTGGGTTTACAGAAAAAAATTAGTAGTCTCTATCTTTGTGTTCAAAGCTATTGGCACAGCAAACATTTGATGTGATTAAATAACAATACTATTATGTTACCAACGTCAACAGAACAAGTAGCTCTAAATAAATTTAAAGACACAAAACATGAAGTTTGATTTTGATCTTTGATACAAGCACACACACACAAAGAATACAAAGAGTTCATTGGAAAAATAACGCAACAATAACAACAAATGATGAACTTTGTGGTTCAAGGCACTGGTCTTACACAGCAAAGATAAAATGATCACGGGTCAGACCTTCGGCAAGGGTAATATCATCTTTCTGGAAAACAAAACAAATATAAATTTAGTTGGTTTGGTGAATCAATGAAAATGTAAAAATCAAAATTGTGTTGCCTATGATGAACTTGTCAAATATAAATAAAAACGAAATATAACCAAAACATAGCGTACATAAAAAAAAATGTGTATTGTTAAGATTTAACCAGGGCTGTGGAGTTGGAGTCGGTGTCAAGGGACATTTTGGGTACATGGAGTCGGCACATAATGCACAGACTCCGGCAGCTACTAAATTTAGATTGGAATTTTTAAAAAAGCAAGTTCAAAAGTCCCAATTTGCAAAAAAGTTATAATTAATTACTTCTCTACTGTAATTGTAAGAATAAAGACCAATGCATGCAGTGCCTCAAGTAACCGCAAAACTAACACATTAAGTGACCGTGAAGAAGCATACTTTTCATGTGCCTCACTATAAAACAATACATTCGCATATTAATACAGAGGAGTCAAAGTTGGGAGTCGGAAGTACAAAAAACTGAAGAGTCGGAGTCGGAACATTTATCTACCGACTCTACAGCCCCGGATTTAACAAACAATTAGCTATTGAAACAAAGAAAGGTATGATAAACTTACTTTCTCACACTCAGCTGGGACATCAAAGACGGTTTCATTTTTAATTCCTGGAGTCAAGTTGATGAATCCAATAGTCTGGACAAAGTCCACTGGTAAAAAAAAAACATTTACATTTTGTAGCTATATATGATGATATTTCTTCCTCTTAAGTTATTATCAAGTAAGATATAAAGTTATAAAGGCTAAAAAGTATGAAAATGAGTTAATTTTAGAACAAGCTTGCTGCTGCTTCTATTAACCAGTATGCAGGGCTATTCGCTCTCTTGCTGTCAATTTTACATATTTTTAAAAGTTGTTTTGTATTGCTGTATAGTTTGTTGGTAATGATAGGTTGAGGTGGGATTAATGTATGTCTGATGTTGGTTAGTTTGAAGTTTCAAGTAGAAAGTTGTCTACTGTTTCATGTGTGGGTTGGGGCAGCTATGTCTACAGTTAGGTGGTGGGTGTATTCGGGCTTATTCTGCAGAACCGGCTTACAAGCCATTAAATAACCAAATAAAAGTTTATTATTGATTTAAATCTAAATGTTTTCATCCTCTGACACTCTACATAAAAAAAAGTGTATTAAAAGAAATTATACAGGAATTAAATTAGCTAAGGCAATCCCAGAGACCATAATCAAATCTAAAAATAAATTAATTACCTTTGCGGAGTTTTCCATAGACAGCCTCTGTAACAGGTACACACTCAGCGCCTGTAGCATTCTGAACTGAGACGAAAGCACTGATACGCTCACCTTCAAATGCATAGCCAGAGACTTTAAACCCATCTTTCAGACCCAGAGAGTATTCTCCAACAGACTTGGCTTTATCTGTAGACACAAAGGTAGACAAAATACAGTAAAGCAAATTTCATGATGAGAACAGTAGGCTTTCATCAAACAAACACTTTGAAAAATTAAGTCAATTCACCTGGAATGCAGGCTTGGCGAAAAGGACGGCTTAGTTTTTTAGTCCAACATTTGTCCTTTTTCAGATCTACAACATACAGATTCCCTGTCTGAATAAAATACATTTTGTTTTTTATCTAATGTTAAATATCCTCCATCATTGGTTTTGTAATAGGGGTGCAGATTTACTTCCAGAAGTTAACTTCTGAGTGAATTCAGTATATTAAATTATCTTGTATAATGTGTAGACTTGTACTTAAAATGACCCTGCATGAGTCAAGCATTAAAAGATGCCAGACATGTATGTACTTGACATAGTGAATGATCAAAAATATTTTTTTCAAAAATCATTTAAGAAGTGATATTGAATGATAAAACATTTTCATACCGTGCCATCATATCTGACGACAATTTTGAACTTGTTATGGTATTCTCCATTGGAATAGTCAATAAATGAAGCTGAACGTTTGTTGGTGTAGTCATAAGCCGCAAAAACATATTCCTGAAAGAACACAAATTAAAAAAAATCATTATTATTAACATTTTCATTAAAAGTACATCAAGGAATAAATTTCTGAAGAAAGTTTAAACCAGGAAGAACATTTTTTTTATTATGATAAAATGCACGACCATTATGCAAATATTTGGGTTTTGGAATATATTAATAATATTTTTTAGAGCAGATGATAGAAAATGTTTGTTTAATGTATTATAGTTTCATTTTGGTGTCTGCAAGTTTCAATGTGACTTTAAAAATGTTTACTTTCAAGAAACCACTATGTCTGCGTCCGGCATAGCCACCAATGGATGCTTCCACTCCTTCCCACTGGTCGGGTGTACAGCAAGCTGTACTAAGTGCCACAAGCGAGAACAGCGACAGTAAAATGGGTGCAACAGCCATTTCTTAAATTTTGTATCTGAAATCAAAGCAGCAAAAAAATATGTCAATAAATTTGTATTGAAAGGCAATTTTTTATTGTTTCATTGATTTCTGACTAGCATATTCATATAATGCATAAATATGACAGGCATATAAAGGTACCAGTATGCAGAATTCATAAGTAGGCCTTATAACTAGTATGTACAAGTAGGCCTAATCACAAATTAGTAGACCTACTTCTAATTAAGGTAGCTGACAAATACATTTTAAATCAGATACACCTTTACTAAAAAAGACATACCCTACAATAATTGCAAACTGTAGCACATATAGTGTTGCCAGATAATTGAAATACCTTTTAGATTTTTGAAAATACTAGACATCTTCAGCTCATCCCTCCCCTCCTGAATATCCCACTTGTGGAAAAATTGGGTTGGCTACATTACATATTGATTATATTTGTTTAATTATAATTATAACCATGGTAATAGTAAAATAGCCTTCATGACCAGGTATTTAGACCTATTTTATACTAATACTGGACATTCTGCTGAAATACTAGACTGTAACGTAGGTCTATCCGTAGGCCTATATTGTACACTGTAAAGTCTTCAAGGCCACAAGTGGTAGGCCCTAATTCATATCAAGCTTTTTTTATTCCTCACTTGGTCTTGCCTAAATCTAGATTTATAGGCCTAAATCTCTCTTTTTTTAAAAAATTAATCTGCTTCATAACTTCATATTCATTAGTTAACAACTATTAAGGTCATTTTTCACAGACTGTCATGTTGATCTTATTTTTATCATATTACATTATTCATTATCATTATAATGTCAATTATGACATTGACATTATGATTATGTTTGTTGGCAGCGCTATATTGCTATATACTGCTATAGTTATAGTATAGTATAGCCTATACTATAGTTGGTAGGCCCTATAGTCCTATAGGATAGGCCTAGTCTATAGGGCACTATAGGCCTACTTATAATTATAATAAATTATTATAGGCCTACATTTGTGAAATAATTATTAGGCTATTAAAATATTATGGCTAAGCTAAGGCAAGAAATCAATATAATTATATAATATAGGCTAATATAGACAAAATAGTCGTCATAGCATACGACTATGAATGCCTATTCCTATTCAGCTTTTTCTGAATGCCTTCAAGTCATACTCTACCTTTCTAGGCTACTTATTGATTATTAAAGTTAAAGTCGTCTCTAACACTAACTCTCTAGTCGACTCAAATATTTGACTCGTCATGGTCTCTGACTGACTCTTACTCTTACTAGTCTTGCTCTTAGTAATTTTAGTTAGTCTTAGTAACTAATAGCCAGGCAACGCTTTAGTTTTAGTATTAAGAACAAATTTATTTATATAACGACTAAAAATTAAATTTTTAAAAAAGCTTTTCTTAATCGGTGTAACAAACAGAAAAAAAATAACGTCTTACCTTTCGCGAAAAAACCAACTGACTTGAACTGACTAAAGTAACTAAATCTAGTCGACTGATGAAGCAAAAATGTAACGTTTTAAAATCACGTGATTGAAAGTCACGGGATGCGTTGTTTTCGTAACATGTATATATAAAAATAGTACCTTGGCACAAAGGTCATGGACATACGCGCACGAGCTTTTGACATAAAAACTTTAGGCCCTTAGCCTTAGGGTCAGAGTTCTCATTAGAAAAAAATTAATTACGACATAAAAAAAAACAGAAGCAAGAAAACAATAATATACACAAAAAAGACCGAAAACAGGGCAAACAAAAGTAGCCTACGCCTACGTAGAATACAGAATAGTTAGACGTCTAGCACCTGAACTCTATCGTAGGCTTAGGGTTATAAAGTCAAAGTTATAGGCATAGGATAGGATAGGCCTTTTTTTATAGATTATAGATCTATATTCTATATTATAGTCCTACTATCTAACTACACATTGGTTTTTATAATGTATAGCATAGCATAGAGACTATAAAATTTAAAAAAAAAAGATAAATGATTTCACACCCCCTTTGAGGGAGAAGTCAAATATTTGTAGGCCTAATTATGCGAAGGGGAGAGGAAGCGGGTAAAATGTGACGTCATATAAAAAATATAGATCTATGCTGCATCTGAGAATGACATATTTTCCGCAACAAGTTACAATTATTATTAACTTAAAACAGGCCTACACTTGCCAACACCGTATAGTAGGCATTATATGTAAAATTATATCAATTATGACTAAAAGGGAAGAGGAGCAAATGATAAGCAAGGGGGGGGGGGGGGAGCACAAAAGCAGGCGAATTCTGAGCATGCATGCTAATTTTTAATTTAATATTTAAACATTATCAAAAGTTGTTTTTTTTTTAAATTTTACACAAACACATTTAATTTATAGAATGAAGAATTATTGTGCGTCATGATAGCCTACCATACGCAACAAGAAATATATAGTAATCAGCTAGAATACAGCTACTAATGAACTTTTTCTTACATGATAAATTGTGTGATTGTGTGTGCGCTTATCTATTTTGATAAGTAAATTTCTGTGCTTGAATACAAATTACAAATAGGCCCTAATTATAATAAGGACAAAACATCTGTAATCAAGACGAATTTCCATTGTTTGGATCAATAAAGAAATCTCATCTTTTCCTGATTAAATAAATCAAGTGCTTTGAATAAAATATTCCTACTTGACCTAGATCTACATGTTTGTTTCTACAATAATATATATATATAGGTATCTCTCTCTATATATAGGCCTATAATAGCTCTTATAAGCTTATATAGGCCTATAGATCTGCCATTTTAAATAATAAGCCTAAAAATAATGGTCATTTCTATAGCGCTTCTATCCATTCTATTAAATTTAGCATGCTCAGTGCCCTTTCGGTGTAAATTGTAAAGGCAGATGTAAATTTCCCCAAATGAAACACGAAACAGACTGAAATTACCACTTTGTGTCGCTCCCTAGAGACCAGAGCCAGGTGTCTATCTAATTTGGCTACCAGGGATCAACAGAATACAGCTACTGGACCCTAAAACTAAAAATAGCAATAATATTATACAATGTAACTATTGTAACGCAGAAGCCAGAGTTCTACATATTCTTGAGGAAAACCACATAGATGAAGATGTCGCCTGCATGTGTAGGACCGTCAACCAAAAACTAACTGACAGGTCGCGGGTTCTATCCCTGCCACCGTCGGATCCCTGTCGCCCTGCAGGAGTTTTGGGCCTAGTGGACCGTCTAGAAGGAAGGTCTGTAAACTTTTAAAAAATTATATTTCTATCGTTAATTCTTTTATATTGTTTAAAAATAGTGTTCTTTCAGGCCGAAAGAAGTTGTAATCAAATCAAATGTCCATTTCTGTGGATTAATAAAGACATAAAGTATACTATCTATATAGGCACTATTAAGTTATTGTTATTCAACAAAACTGAAACTCAACCCTGTTGACTACACAAATGCTAATTAATTGGCCTAACGAAGTGTAAAATATTCATTTTTTTTCAGCAACAGTCAACCATCTACAGTAAGTAGCGGTTTAAAATATTTGTTTTCTCCCTGCCTCTTCATTTAATGTAATTAATCAACCAACCACGCAGTCTATGACTGGTTAAATGTAAAAAATATAAGCTTATACCTTTGTAGTTGTTGGTTAACCCCCCTTATTACCATTGGTATTTCCGTGTAACCACAACCGGTGCACTGCCCCCCTCCCCTCCTCACTCACTCACACGGGGTGCGCATACTACAGGTTGGGTACCTGTGAATCTAGTTTCAATCTACCATTTGGTTTTGTTTATCAAGCGTAGGCCTATTTATGTTAACATATTAAAATATCTTAGCCGTGATTGGTCATCACCCCCTCGCAGAAAGCTACCTGGTCAGAAACGAGGGGGCTTGCCTCCTGTACCTGTAATAACACCAGGTTGTGTATAAAATGGTCAAGTTTTTATTGACCATTTACCCAATAAGAGCAGGTTTATTGTACGTTTTGTTTTAACTTGGCTAGTCGTTGTTTTCCAAAGCCCATATATATGAGTTCTTCATATGCGTTAGCCCACCGGTTGACTCTTCGATGCCTTGGTTACCAGATTTCGACCTCATTAGAGGCCCACGTGTAGCTACATCAAAGAACAGAATGCGCACTCTCTTTATGCACAGTCACTAAAAGTGATATCTACGATAAACATTTATATATAGGCCTATTTATATATCACGGTATATATATTTATCTTTCACTATAGGCTTACTTTAAGATAAATTTGACTTAATTGTTCAATTGTCGATGGGGAGGAAAGAATGTGCGCAACTATGCCCGTCTCGCAAAGTCCGGTGCTTGATAACAGATCTATATAGTCTGGTTTTTGTCCTACCGAGCGACAGTGCAGGTTTACGAGGTAAAGCCGTCGTTAGTGGTAGATGGGCGATTTCACAAGGAAGGAAAGGGAGGGGTGGAGTGATGTGCCTGTGGGATACGTAACATGCGGATTGCCCCACAGGCACGATTCGGACAAGGTCTTAGCTAGCGTTTATAGAGGCGGCGGGTTTCGGAAAATCGCACGCGCGAGTCGATCTGAGCGAACTCGTGCGAGGAATGTTACTATTTTTGCTTTGCAGTTGTTCATAGAGGACGCGGGTCTGTCGAGGCGACAGATTTGCCGACCGGCGCGGGTAATTACCAGAACTAGTTTTTAGTTCTTGTTGCGCGTTGCCGCGCCGGACTGTGTTGGCTGTGCACTGTCTTTAAGGTGACCCCAGAATGACCCTGGTCTGTCTGGCGATGAAGCGTGACGTGTTTGTTGTCTCGTCTGCCTTTTTCCCGCTTTTGCTATAAACACCAACCGCGCGAGTCATTAGGGGCGGTTTTTTAGCGCGAGTAACCAGCTCGCGGCAACCCGCCGCCTCTATAAACGCACTCCTAGTTTATTTCTTTCTGTGTCCATCCAAACTAGGAGTTTTGAGGAGTGACTGTGTTGAAGAGCGCAGTTACTTAGATCGCTTACGCCTTGATATAAGCTCCCGAAGATAAGAAGGAGCAATGCCCTTTATGCATCCGTACGTAATGGACATAATTTTGTGCTCTATTCGCTTTATCACCGGGAGCCAGTGGAGATCCCTTAGTGTTGGGGAGATATGATCTTGCCTCCTCACCCCCGAGACAATGCGCGCCGCGGTGTTCTGCACTCTCTGTAATCTCTGCAGCTGGTTCTGGGGCAAACCCCACAGGCAACTATTGCAGTAATCCAACCTTGACTGGATAAGAGAGACTGCTACGGTATTGGCCGTCCTTCTATTGAGTTGAGGTCGCAGCTGACCCAGGGCACGTAGATGAGACGAACAAGCCTTAACCACAGCAAAGCTTAGTGGATGGAAAGATGAAAGTGACCAAACCACATCAGAAAAGATGTGTGCGTAAGTAGCCTCTGGTTTAACTCTAAATGCACTGTTTACAAAATCTGATGTAAATGTAAGCCATCATATTTAGCATTACTACTAATCTATAGAATAGAAGTTTGACACTGCACTGCTAATTGGCTTCATAAAGAGATACAAAACTTGAAACTACAAAAAAACAATTTTTGATGTTATAAAACTATAAGAAATTAAAACAAAACAATTTTTTAAAATAGTTTTTAATGAATAACATTGTCAGTTTGTTTATTAAAATATTCATTAATAGTTGAATGAAACTGTCTGGTGTTAAATTGTCTTATTTACAATACAATTTTTTAAACCTTTTAATATTATTTCTTTTCTGTATACATTTTTTTTCACAACATGTCAATATTTATTCATAATATATAGTACAAACTAGAACACAATAGAATGAATATGTATACTTAGACAAATTCACTTTTTTAAATTATTAATTGTATAAAAAGTAATTTCTCAAAAGTTCTTTGACAGACATAATGTATACATGACTTCAGACATGAACAGATGTAGATGATCTATTGGATAAAATGGAAGACCTTTTGAAACAATATGAAATGAATAAATCTAATATGTACAGCTAGTGTCAAGCATTTAAGATGGCAAATTCAAATCTTTCAGCAAAGATTTAAAACTGGCGACAGGGTCTTCACTGATGGTAGCCTGAGAATAGCGTACGTGGCACAATGGCTGATTATTGGCCAGAAAATCTGTGAGCTCTTTTACTGGAAGTCTGTCTTCGTCAGTTAAAGGGTGAATGAATTGTGGGACAGGTGATTCGTCTATGGCCAGAGCAGCAACCAACAAATGCAACGGATCGTCTGAATCTGTCTCAAGTTTAGGACGCAGTTCCAAAGATGTGGATACTGCAACAGATGAAGCAGCTGTGTTTACTGAAGTGCGCAGAATAGAATCCTTTGGGCTTTCTGAGCTACCTTCTGCGTAGACGTTGGAATCATCATTCTGTTTGACGGTATGGTCTGTTTGTTTTACGCAGATGACTGGTATGTTTTTAGATGATCTCAAGACAGCCTCCTCGCTTTTTGGAGAGTCTTTACTTTTGTCACTCTGAGAATAACAATCGCTGTACACTTGAGATTCATGCCCATTATTAATATTAATAGTTGGTGTTGAACTGACCACTTCTTCATAAATGCTGCTACTTTGAAAGGCTGTTTCAGGTAATGGGGAACCATTTTGAATGCCGTAGTATACAGGCTCTGCTTTAGACTGTGCGTCGTAAGGTGCTGAGTAATCTGTGACTTTACATGTACTGGATGTTCTATTGGTATTTTTCTTTGGCTCAGGAGCATCTCCAGATATTGTTGCATAAACACTTTCATATTTTGTGTAATCTGTTTGAACTTCATTTGGTGGATCAAGCAACAACTTAGAACCTCTGAGCCTAGAAATAAAAAGTAAAATGTTACTTATAAAGATTGCATTAAGCCATAAAAACATGCTAGTAAACCACAACCATCAGGATGTGAAATATACTTGTGCAAAAATAAATGCTGCATATTGTTAAAAGTAAAAAAAATCAAATGTTAGTTAAATTTTGGTTTACTTTAATTAAAATATTTTTTTTTAAATTCAACCCTTTTGATTAAGAAATATTTACTCTTTTTTTGCCATAGCATTATGGAGAGCGCGAACCCATTGACTGCATTCGTCACTCGTTGAAGAAATCTAAAGTAGTTGAAGAGACAATGACATAAAATTAAATATACTTTTAGAAAATTATTATTAATTCATTTACATTGATAACATTTTTTTTTTGTTTATCTTATTATGAACATTGCATAAAATTATGTAATTATTAAAAAACAGCCTGGCCTACTATAATGCGTACACCACATCATGTGATGTTTCAGTGTGGTGCAGTAATAATTTGTTTCAAATATCTCAATGAAAAAAAATATTTACATGAAAAATACCGGTACATAATAAAAAAAACTAATAAATCTAATAAATACCCGGTACAACTCTTTATTTACTAATTAAAATATTGCATTAATTTTTTAAATTATAAAACTTCCTAAAAGATTGTAGTTGTGTAATAACTAATTTAGGGTTGCCTCCCTTGAGAAGCTCTTGCAGAGGAAAATTGTGCAAGATTTTTGGAAATGAAGGGAGGTAATTTTAGAATGTTTAATCTATGTTTAATTACTAGCCTAGAATTTAAATTTTTAGCTCAATATTTGTTAATTTCCAATGTTGCACAAATTTTTTTCGCTTTTTTCAATTTCTTTCTTAAGCTGAAACATACATTTCAGAGTTTAGGAGAGTTTTTAGATGTATTTATAATTCTTTTCCTACAAACACATAAATTGTAAATATTCATTTACAGATTTTGCAGATTTAACTGCATATGTGTTTTTACATAAACCTTATAATGTACACATTAGTAACACAGTGAACTTACAAAAACATAGGATTTCTTTTTAAATGTTATTTCAAATGATGTACCAGTTGAATCTGTTGAAACTTTTTTTACTTGATGGGCATCACACAAGTCAATGGTATCCATATGGTCTTGATTCTAATTGAGAAACATTAAGAAAAGTATTTTCATTAATATGTATATGACTTGGACATTATTGCCCCTGTGTCTAGCCAGCTCTGATGGATACCTCACATTATAGTTGTGGCAAATTAAAGGTTGCTGGGCATTATGTTGGCTATACAATCCCAGAGTAGGTCATGGAAGTAGATTCTTGTAAATGTTGCTTCACAGGCCCTATGGATCAAATTGGTCGCACTGGGATACTTTACTTTTTTTTTTTTTACAAAACATTAGTTTGTAATGTAATCAACAATCAACTGCACATTACATTAGCAAGTATTTTATTCAGCAAAACATATATTGTATACTAGCTTAGACAAGTTTGTAGAACGTTTCCATTAAAACCTATTGGGCTGTAAGTTAATTAATTTGCTGTATCTATTTGTAATTAATACATTAGAACTTCACTACCATCTTTTAACTTCTAACTCATTAACTGTGATTCACGTTATTAATTTTTATCAACTGAAAAGTCTGAAACAATTTCTAACTGATACTATCCATTGCAATAGAGTTGTTTTTTCTTGAAGTGTTATTTGATAATTGGCTACCAGAGGTAGAAACGATACTCATACAATAATAGTCATTATACATCAAATTGCATAACATATCAATGGTCTACAAGACAGACGCCAGTGGTATAAGAACAACTATAAAAGAAAAGACAACTTGTACGCCCTCAGAGAAATTTTCTTTTTTTTTTCGAGAGTTATCCTGAAAGATTTGGTTGTTTTGAGGAAAAAAAGAATAACAAAAGAACGGGATAGGGTTGACGCCCTTGTTTAAATCAGGAGAATTTAACAGTGTCTTCTGTTTTATACCTGACAACTTGGTTCCAAAGCAATGCAGGGCAGTGCCCTCACATTGGGGGAGGGGGGCAGAGGGTGGCGTATGCCCGGGGGCGACACTTCCATGTGGGGTGGTGGTAAATGTAGTCTAGATATATCACTAAACAAGCAGTTACAGAAACTTTTGCCCTGGGGTGCTACATAAGCTTGTAAAGGCTCTGATGCAGGGCATGGTCTAAAATAAAAAGAAGAAAAAAGCATCCTTTTTCTTTTCATTTGTATCAAATTGTCTAAAATGTAAAAGCTGTACATAGAGGAAATGTTTACCTTTTTAAGGTACATTGATGTTCCTTGTATTGAACAATATGTTTTAGTTTTTCGAGCAATCATCTGTTACAAAAAAAAAAAAAAGAGAAAAGGTTTATACAAATAAATAATAATATATGATAGTCATTCAATTAAAAATGTTTAGGAAAGCATGGAATTATCGATTAATCCAGCAAAACATTTAGATCTCTGTTAAGAGAACTAGCTCCACAGAAGGGAACAGGCAAAAATCGCCTGGACCCACGGTGTTGAATCTGCCGGGAAGCAGACGTGAAGGTCAAGCCCGTGCTTTTAGTGTGTCCTACGCTTATCCGTGGTTTTGGCTTTAGTCTTGCAGTTTAATAAGTATTTCAAATGGTGTTTAGCTGTTGGTTATTACTGATTAGTTCGTGCAGCCCATTCCATTCCCGAACGCCACTTGGGAAGAGCTAGAATGTATTTGTCTTTGTCCTTGCATATAAAGCGTTCTCAATGGGCGTGGCTTAGGTTTTTTAGTGACGTATTTGTGTAAATAGAAGCCACTATTGGTGTACAAAAATGGTGAAGTACTTCTTTATCATGCCAAATTCACATCTGAATATTGGCTATCCTACTCAAAAATAAGGAGGTAAATAGTAGTACTGTAGATTAATTGATTAATGTGATTAGGCTAGGGCCGGCTAGATCTATTTACACTTTCAATTTCACTTTATAGGCCTACACTTTTAATGTTTCGTAGGCTAGGCTAATGGCTAAGTAGAGATGCCAAGTGATAGTGTTGGTGAATAGGCTATCTAGTCAAGTCACTAATAGGCTCACATCGTCTATGATCTATGTCTATGATAATAATAAAATAGCCTATTTTATTTAACAGACATAATACAGCTTAAATCTTAATAAGACTTAAAACACAAAACATCATTTTAAAAAAGCTCGAGCCTATATGAAACTTTATTAATACAGCGGCCTTGTACTTGTACACCACTACTACATAAAGTAAACAAAAATCACGTGCTGTTTGTTACGTGATTGCAAACGCCCTATTGAATAGGATAACTGTCTTTACGTCAATACATTTATGGGTATTTTTTATATTATGCACCGGTTTTTCAAAAGATACTAAAAAAAATACGTTTGTTATTTGATGTTCGCACGTAAAGTCAAATATAAAAGCCTTAAACTTGTGTTAAAAATGTATAAATTGGATATTAATATGAATGCAAGGTTTTCATCGGCTAGTCAGTTGTTTTTATTTTTTTGAATTCTGTGTTACATAAAACTACCAAGGTCCCAAATAACGTCTTGTTATGTATAAGTGATCACGTGGCAATAACAGGATTTGTAAACACCATGTGACATCATGTGCGAGTAAAACATCACGCCTATTTTAGTTTACATGTATGTAATGCGAACCAAACGCGTATATATGACATTCATAGCCAGTGCCGTTGCTTGGGATTTGGGGGCCCGGGAGGCTTGGCCTCTTTAGGGGCCCCTGCATTTTGACATTCGACATTATGACATGAGAAAAAACAACCTTTGGGGGCCCCCCTCAAATGAGGCCCGGGGGGACTTTCGAATTTGGATCCCCCCTCCCCTAGCTACGCCACTGTTCATAACTATTCCACTCATTCGCCAATTGGGGCATGGTAGCCGTGCGGAAGCGCATTCGGCTGGCGTACCGAATGTCCTGGGTTCGAATCCTGGTGCAGGCTCAGATTTTTTTGCCGCGGTCTGGAGAGTGTCCCTGAGTCTAACCCAGCTCTGATGGGTACCTGACCTTAGTTGGGGAAAGTAAAGGCATCTGGGCATTGTGCTTGCCACACATCCCCTAGCCCATAGAATGCTGTGGCCACAGAAACTGGTGAACACTGCTTCACCAGCCCTATGGATCAGTTAGGTCCAAAGGGTAGGCTAGGCATTCACCGATGGTGTTGATTAAAAGATGTGGCGTAATATGTGTCAGTGGCGTGATTAAAATACGTTCTGTGTTATAATGGCTGTGGTATAGAAGTGACGACCTTGACAATGGCTGAGAGAAAATGGAAAACAGTAACAACCCAATAAAACACCAAACAACCAAAAGCAATATGTCAGGCATAAATTCTATAGTGTGGCCATCTTGGTTATCGCTGTCTCTATAATAGTGTAGCCTACTACCGGTATCTTGTTTAACGCAGAATACAGGACATGAGTCACATGAGTCTATAGGATATATATTTTGTTGCATGGCAGGGGTTTTCTAAATAACACTGTCAAAAATGTCATAACACAAAATAAATTTACTTCCTCTTGGAGTTTATAAGACTCTGTTTAAATGGTATTGCTTAGATTAGTTTAGAAGATGTGCATGACTAATATCAATGCAATGTTGGTTTCATTCATTTTGAAAGGCCCTAATTTAATAGCTAGGGGATTTTAATTTCGTTTCCTGCTTGTGTAACTTTATCTGTTGTGCTTGTCATGAAGCCGATGTTGTAATTGTAAAACACCGACAGCAGCGATTGTTTGACTCTGCTTACGTTGAAAGATAAACTGATGAAGCGTACAATCATAGGCCCTACCTTACCATTCACAGACGCGATGTAAATCTATTAATTATTGGATATTGATAAGAAATTATCTGGATGATCTCAGACATCCCTTTTCCATGAATGAATAACGCTGTTCTAAAAAGAGTTATTCTTTAAAAAAATAAAATAACTTGTAGTAGTTTACAAGATTAGCCTACTGACTTGTGTTTAATACCGGTAACCATATTGCGAGGGACGCAATAACCTTCTTTATATAAGGAGCGTCTGTAAAGTATAAGATAAGATAAAGCTAGTTTAGGTATGTTCCTTGTGTACACTTTATACTGACCCAATGTTTGTTAAATATTGGTGACAATTTGACAGGGTTGTAGTTTAAATATACTTAATATACTTAATATTTAAGAATACAAAGTAGCCTAAATGGATGGTTACGAACATATGATTAAACAAGCGTGACAATACCGTACGGGGAAAAATTGACAGGAAATTCCAAAGACTATTTATTGTTATAGTCTTTGGAAATACATAGCATACTGGATGTTATAGATCAGTAGAGAAATATTGCCACAAAAAGAATGTCAAGAAAAGCATCACGACAATGCATGGCTCTATGAATAAATAATTGAGCTGTGAAATTTATACATTTTCAGCCACACGAGGAGCGCATTATTACAAGGTGTCGTTGTGTCGTTTCGTGCCTCCATCGGTCGAAACCTTGTTTAAAACTATTTTAGAGTGTTATTGTCGTTTCGTTTTTGTGAGCGCACTGAGCATGCTTGCATTAGCATGGAGTGAGGCGCGATATAAATGACCAATTATTATTTTTATTATTATTATTATGCAATCTACCGCCTTGTCACGCCTTTAAACTTAAAAAAATAAATAATAAGCAGTAGATGCAGTCTGCAAAGTTTCTGTACGAACGAACCAGTTGTTTATTTTCTCTATCTTTTGGACAACTGCCATCTTTAACTTTAAAGAGTACAACTGCCATACAATCCGCGAAGCACTATATGGCAGAGGTCATGGCCACAACCCCCTCCTCCCTTTCACCAAAACAATACAACAACCAAAACCTTGAATGACTATAACATGTCATTTCTTTTACCTCCTTTTAAAACCTATACATGTAGACAATAAAATATATTGTCAAACAAACACCGAAGCTTACATACCATAAAGCTGGGCCTATTCGGGTTTTTATTTCTTCAGGATGTAAACATATCACGCATACTTTGTTGTTTTTTTTCAACTACATTTCATTTTGGTGAGGTTTCTATTGTTTTAAACTGTATTGCAATTTGTGGGTAATTCTTTTCTCACGTCACAACTTTTAGACCACTATTGAAACTTGTTCGACTATTACAACCTTCAGTATATAAACCTTTATTAAAACTTTCTGTAAGGCGACGACCTCCGTATAATAAGGGGCGGAGGGTGGGGGTGCTATATTAAAATTTACGGTTACGCGTAGAAAGCAATAATTTTCTTTGCAGAAATATCGCCTGTAACATATAAGCAAAAAATTCAAGCGAACGTTTGGATTTTAAAAAAAACATCAACAGTATATTAAATAGGGATAATAGAGAAATCGTTTGAACTGCAAGTGTAAAAAAACAAACAACAAATATTCATAGAATCCAATAAAACTGTTTATTAAAAAATTTCCTTCAGTTGCCTTTTTGTGCATCTTAAAATGAGCCGTAAAATATGTGTTGTTTTGTTTTAGTTATGGAAAAGGGGTGGTGGGCAATTCTTGACCTAAAAATTAATTAGGTGAGTTTTTAAAAGTGTGAACCTTATAAATAAAAAGGAAAGTTGGTCTTAGAAAATATTTTAAAACATGCACGGAAGTTTGAAACCCTCGGTCGAATGGCATTGTATAAATAATTCGGGTAGAGCTATATGTGTTTTTGTTCACCTAAACAAAAGAGAACCCAAAATAAAGTTTTGTTAAAATACATTAAGAGCGCCGAGCATTATACTATATATATACATTATACTTGTATCAGTTGAATAGTGGAAGCAATAGGGCGACACTTAGAAAAAACAAAACGGTGTATGAATTCATTTCACTTTCTGACCAAAGCAATGATTAGTGGACAAGATGGCGATGGGAATGCTGAGTGTGATTACGCGTAGAGTCGCGCTATATAATTGAATACCATTATCATTATACTTGTTGGATCGAGTATACAATTGAATACCATTATCATTATACTTGTTGGATCGAGTATACAATTGAATACCATTATCATTATACTTGTTGGATCGAGTATACAATTGAATACCATTATCATTATACTGGTTGGATCGAGTATACAATTGAATACCATCATCATTATACTTGTTGGATCGAGTATACAATTGAATAACATTATCATTATACTTGTTGGATCGAGTATACAATTGAATACCATTATCATTATACTTGTTGGATCGAGTATACAATTGAATACCATTATCATTATACTTGTTGGATCGAGTATACAATTGAATACCATTATCATTATACTGGTTGGATCGAGTATACAATTGAATACCATTATCATTATACTTGTTGGATCGAGTATACAATTGAATAACATTATCATTATACTTGTTGGATCGAGTATACAATTGAATACCATTATCATTATACTTGTTGGATCGAGTATACAATTGAATACCATTATCATTATACTTGTTGGATCGAGTATACAATTGAATACCATTATCATTATACTTGTTGGATCGAGTATACAATTGAATACCATTATCATTATACTTGTTGTAGAAATCAATTACAGTGATAGAGCAATAAATTAACTGAAACGTTTATTACAAGTCACAAGTTAAATGAGGCCCCCAATGGAGGCACGGTGGCCGAGAGACAGCGCGTACGAAGGTCCCGGGTTCGAATCCTGGTGAAGGCTACGATTTGTTCCCGGGTCTGGAAGGTGTCCCTGAGTCTACCCAGCTATGATGGGTACCTGACCTTAGTTGGGGTAAAGTAAAGGCGACTATGAATTGTGAATTGGCCCGATGATCAATTAACCGAAGGGCAGTGGCGTACTTCCGCATGTTCCATTGGAACAGGGGCCCCCACACAAAAAGGGCCCCCTCACTTCCCAAAAAGATTTTTTTTTGTGACATCCACATTCTTTGGTTGAAAATGTTAAAATAAAATTCATCTATTCCCCTTCAATTTTAAGCACTCAAGTCAAACCAATCTAATTTCAACAAAAAATGTATTTATGATTTTAAAAAATGTAGCATAAACGGCACTTTTCTGAAGTACCGGGTATGTGGAAGGCAGGGGCGAAGCCACAAGGGGGTCCCCACATACATTTGGGAACAGGGCTCCCACAATCCTAAATACGGCCCTGCCGAATGGTACTTTACTTTATTTATTTGGCCCCCTATAAAGGCTACAGCTGTTAAGGACTAGAAATATTCTATATTTTTATTCTATATTGAGACATTTAAGCATTATAGCAGTAACAGAAGAATGGCAATTTGCCAGAATGAATGGGCAACGCCTTTACAGCCTTCCTGTGGTACACATAGACTTGGTCACATATTGACTAGGAAATACATTACAAAATAAATATCAGAGAAAGGCAAAGCTAGTGTTTCTATTTTGTGAGTCAGTGAGCTCCATGTCAAACACACTTACCTATACAAAATTGCACTATCAAATACCAAAACACAAACAGGATTTAATGCGCATCGCTGAAGTACGCAAATAAAAAAAAAACGACATGAACAATTGAAGAAGAAATAAACCCAGAAACCCAGTGACATTCAAATGTACACAAAAACATTCACGAACACCAACAGACGATAAGCAGAGAAACTAACAAATAAGAATATATATGTATTATATACATGGAATATATATGTATTATACATATGGGGCACGGTTGTCGAACGGCAGCGCGTTCGACTGGCGATTCGAAGGTCTTGAGTTCGAATCCTGGTGCAGGCTTGGATTTTTTTTCCCGGGTGCTATGAAGCCATAAAATAATATATAGGTAGTAACTATATTAATAATTAAAAAGTCGAAATAAAACCCATTTTTGGATATTAAGAAAACCTATATCGGAAGTAGATATAGTCAAGTGACTGTCCATGCGGTCGGCAGTCTTTCTCATAACTCACAAGGAACGCAGGCAGTATTTTAGACTCAGGAGAAATAAATAAAATTGTGTATTATGTTGATACTATAAAGCTATATTTGTTCATTGGATGTGAAGTGTCAACTGTTAATGAATTGTTATTAAATTATATGCTGCAATAAGTCGTTCATTTATTATTTACAAGTTTGGAAGTTATATTGTGGTGATGTCGTCCATTTTGATGTTCAAATCAATCAAATAATTCAGCTACTGCAACTCAAATACTCTGAGAAGACTGGTGGTAATGTTTGATAGTCCAATAATAATAATAGGACATCAACAGGTTTGGTGGCAGCTAACGGAGAGAGAAGCTGAAGGATATAATATTATGTACTACAAACCACATGGAAAATTATGTGAGTACCAGTTTTTGAACAAAACTGAAGCCTGAGTCAATTATTTCAAATACATATACTATTTATATGATTGAGCACTATAATAGCTCTAAGAAAATATAACATTTGTACACCGATGACAAATATTTCATCATTGGAAAATTCGATACAAAAAATCGAAAAAAAGTGACTATACGCAGATCATTATTTAATATTTGCAACCGGAAAAAGTTTCGTTCCCACATGTTATCAACAAGGAACCTAAACTATATACATATGTTCAAGTCCGATGTTCAAATCCGATGTGACACAACCATGTGTTGAATTTTATGTAGCCTATGTTCAAATCCGATGTGACACGACCAGGTGTTGAAATCTGATATGTTGAAGTCCGATGTGCTTATCGGAAGATAAATAAATAACATTAAATAACTTTAAATATAATTAATATTTAATCTGTATACCAAAGACTTTGACATTAATTTTAATTAATGGTATACATTTTTTTCTTGTGTTCATTCTAAAATTGGATTATACCATACTGAAGTGGAAACTTGAAGCAACTCAACTTGATACAGTGTGAACATTCATTGGATTATTAAATAATTAATTAAGTTTCTTCTGGATTTCTACTCTGGATTTACATTGCAGTAATTTCATACAGTGAATGTGTTTTCATTTGGATTATTAAGTAATCTTTAATTTAATCATATTTTTTACATTCATTAGTATGAATTATATATATATATATGTATTATTTATGTATAAAGCGGGCTTTGGTTGGCGGTAGTTTTTAATTAAATCTCTTGTCTATTCTTATTCTGTCTATCATCTATTTCTATTTCTTAAAAGAGATTGATTAGAAATGATTCTTTGTTAGGGTTATTTCTGTTAGTTGTCTTGACTTTGTTTGTTATTGTTAAGAATTATTAAAGTAAAATTACTATAGTCTTGTCAATGTTATACATGTTGTGATTCTTTGTCAAAAATTCCTCTATCATTTGTGGTCCAAGCAGCATTAGTGTATTGTGATTGTGTTTTTTTTCTATTGTTACTTGATATAATTTTTTTTGTTGTGTATTTTTTGAGATATCATTAATATGCATTGGTTAGTTTTTGCTCTCTGAGTATAATGGTCTATGGTAAGAACATTAACAATAATAAGTTCACCTAGATAATAATAATATGAATATTCACATTCATAAATATATAATTTAAGTAGTGCCCAATTACATGTAATTACAATTAACAAAATAATAATTGATATCTAATACATGTAACTACAAATGTACAAAATATTCACAATATAACAGGTAAAATAACCTAAATAAAAATAATATTGTGCTTTGCAGTGCTACTGTAATAATATTATCTAGAATTTACATTGCTATTAATTATAGTAAAATTATTGTGTATTGGCATTAATGAAAATGTACTTCCAGTAATCACTATGAAAATGTACTTCCAATACTGATAATAATTACATCCATTTCAATTGCTCATAAGAATAATATCATAGTGGCTTATGATAACATTAATCTAATTGTTATATGCCATCCTCAATAAGAATAATAATATTATCTATGTGCTACCATTGGTAATAATAAGATTGTACATTGCTTTGCGGAAAATAATTGTGCAACCTATATAGTAATAATAAGTCACAATAGTAAAAAGTGACTTGCACTTGCTTTAAACTCTACTATAAAATTGCTAATAATAATAAAATAAACAAGCCATAATAGAAAATGTGTCTTGGCTTAGCATACTTGTTGACATTCTAGCATTTTGCATTCTGAATTATAAACATTTTACTACAGCATAGGATTAAAAAAAAAAAAAAAAAAAAAAGTTGCTGTGATATTATATGACTGCTCATTCTGTATTTAATAAATATTGTCATTCAGTAATATAAAAATGCTCATTCAGTAATTAATAAATATTGCCATCCAGTATAGGAATAAAACATTGCTGTACTATAAAATAGTGCATTATAATAATTGTACTGTACTATAATATAATAAATCTTGACATTCATAATAAATAATAATGGAGTCAAAGGTTCAATTACTCTATGACGAGGCTGAATTGTTGGCAAAAAAATATGGTATTACTGATAAGAAAGAATATCAGGAATTTGTTGAAAATAAAGTTAAACAATTGAAAAAAGAATTAGCAGATAAGGAAAGAGATGAGCGAGCAGAATTAAGGGCTCATGAAATTAAACAAAAAGAACTTGATAATGAAATTAAACAAAAAGAAATAGAAATGAATAAAGAAAAAGAGTTAAGAGAAACTCAGTTGAAAGAAACACAACTAAAATTAGCTCATGAATTGGAGTTGGCTAAATTACAAAATACTAAAGTTGAGCAAACAAATAATGAAAAATCAAAACATGGTGTTAGATTCAAAATGCCTCCTTTTGATGGGAAAGAGAAAATTGTTGATTTTCTAAATTTATTTGAAGCAACATGTAAAGGATATGGGATTCCCATTTCAGAATATTACATTCACCTTATTCCACAATTGAAAGATAAGGGTAGGGAAGCACTATCACATATTGATAAAGAAATAACTGATTATGCCATTATCAAAGAACAGTTAATAAAATTCTTTATCCACTCTGAGGATTATTACAGACAGAAGTTCCATAACTTTATCTTAACAGACAAGATAGAACCGAGAGCTTTTGTGTCTGAAGTGAAAACATTTTTACTTACCTGGTTAGACTTAGTAAAAATAGATACCAAAAATCCTAATGAGATTATAGAAATCATGGTTGTTGATAAAGTATTAGAACAAGCTTCTAAACCATTGTTTACTCACATTATGGAAAGAAAAGTTAAGACAGTTGAGAGTTTGATAGATGCAATCTCAAATTTTAAGGATAGTCATCCTAATGTAGAACTGACTAAACAAAATCAAACAGTAAATACAATTCAACATAGAAGAAGGAGCTATTCACCTCCTAGGTCTAGACATAATCAATTTGGCAATAGAAAAAAATTTGGTAATCAACCAAAATCTAATAATTATAGATGTATTTTTTGCAATGGTACAAACCATTCATCAGAATATTGTTACAGAAATAACAATGCAAGAGGTAGAAATTTCAATCCAAACTTCAATAGATCAAATGTTGATCATAGAGGTTTTTCAAATCAAAATTTTTCTAATTTTGATAATAGAAACTTTCCAAATCAGAATTTTTCAAATTTTGGAAACAGAAATATGCCAAATCAGAATTTTTCCAATAACAATGTGCCAAATCAACATGTTGGAAGACAAGATTTTCCTAATACTCAAAACAGACCTCAATCAAATTTCCAAAATGGAAGAAATAGAGGAAAACTTAACAATTCCACATCTCAATCTAATAATGTCATATTTGAAAACAGGGGTCAGTTAATACTTTTTCCTGCTTATGTGGAAGGAAAGACCACTTACTGTCTAAGAGACACCGGAAGTAGTATAATATGTATAGATGAAAGTATCATTCCAAATCAGAAACCCACCAATATAATAAGAGTGGATACAATAAAACTTGCAAATGGTTCCACAATAAATTGTCCTGTCACTATAATAGACATTGATTGTCCTTGGCTCACTGGAAAAGCAGAAGCAGCCATAATGAAAAACTGTGTTGCACCTTTAATTATTGGTAATTCTTTCAATGTCAAACATGATAATAGTTTTGACATTTTTCAAAAATGGATGAATGAAAAATCCAATGACTTGAATTTGAAACCTGTTCTATTGCAAAATGAGAAGTTAGTAGATTTACCAGAACAAGAATTTTACCCTGCTCTACAAACTTTTAATTTCTTACAAACCATAGGAAAGTCAGAAAATAATATTCTCAATGAGACACCTAATATTGACTTATCCATAAATAATGAAAAGGATAATCCTATTCCCAAATGGAATGGAACAGAAAAACTAGAACAGTATGTAAGCAAATTTGAAAGTCAATGTGAAATAAACAATGTACCAAAAGAATTACATGCTATTTCATTATGTAGACATTTAGAAGGTCATAAACAAATATTCAACATTGCTAAAAATCAAATATCTGATTTTACTAAAATGAAGAGTGAGATATTATCATACATTGATAGTCCTCATAAAAAGGAAACCCAAATGAAAAAAACAGAAAATATAAGTTTAATAAACATGCCTTTTGATGAGCTAACTCTAAAACAAGAACAGAAAGAAGATCCATACATAATTAAAATGGTATCAGAAATTGAAAAAGGTCAGGTTAAAAATAAAAACATTGAAATAATAAATGGAATTCTCTGTAGAAAGGACACTAAATTAGATGTAACTCAAATAGTTATACCTAAAACATTAACTGTCAAAGTAATGCAAATTTCGCACAACAATGCATTGTCAGGTCATTTGAGTAGCAAGAAAACAGTTTGTAAACTTAAAAAGAATTTCTGGTGGCCTAAAATGGAAAAAGATTTGAAAACATTTATTAAAAGCTGTGATACCTGTCTTAGACATAATAAAAAAGATTCTAAACATAAGGCTCCAATACAAATGACAGATACCATAAATAAACCTTTTTACAAGATAGCAGTTGATATCAAAGAAAACATTCATAAGAACATGAGAAAACTAGAAGTTGGTAATAAAGTACTTGTTTATTTGCCAATTGGCAGTGGCAATACTATGGAATGGAGAGGACCTTTTGAAATAATACTTAAGCTATCTGATGTATTTTACAAGGTTAACATTAATAACAAAGAGAAAATTGTTCATTTAAACAATTTGAAAACTTATGAAGAAAACAAAGTGATTGAAAATAAATCAGAAGATAATAAAAATAAATCAGAACATGCAAAAATGACATTGAATAAATGTTGTGCAATTCTAAGAAACTATAACAGACAAAATAAAAGCAAAATAATTGAAATGGAAAATAAACCAGACAATGATATTAGTAAATCTGAACATAGAAAAATAACATTGAGAAAATGTTGTGAAATTCTAAGGAATTTTAGCAGAGAACTCGGGTATAATCAATAGAATTATACATAGGAACAACTAAATTTATGGAAAGGATATGATATTTTCAGTAACAGGTATAATGACATGATAACATTTTTTTTTCTTTGTAAAGAACAAATATGTAAATATGGATACTGGTATAAAATAATCTAATTGATGAAAATAATGATTATCAGTTGGAAATTTTTTTATGTAGCCTCTGAACAGTTTGGTAAGACTGTTAAGCACATAAATTTTGTGGCCTCTGAACAGTGAATCTGTTATGCCATATGTTAACATTAATATGCCTATGTAAGTCTTTAAAAAAGCATTAGAGAAATTGAAATAAGAATGATATAATAATGAAATGCCTATGTAAGACTCTAAAGTCAGAGCATTAGATGAGAATATTGTATTGTATTCATGTAAGACTAAAGATAGCATTGAAGCCAATAAATAAATGATACATATAAGACTCACAGGAAGATGAGCAGTGTAATATAAATATATAATTGAAGAAAAGACTTGAATAATTTGTGTAATATTTTATTGTAAACTAAGATTAAAGATAATCATGTTACATTGTAAGTAATGTTATTGAGAATATCAATCAATAATAATCAATAATAATCAATAAGAATCAATAAGAATATCAATTCAAAATAAATATTATGAAGATATATATTCATAATAACCATGATGAGAATATCAATACAAAATGACAATTATAAAAAAAACCGACATTAGTATTATATTAATTTTGTTGTATAAAATAATAAATGTTGTATGAAAAAATTTTTTTCATGGAATCTATTTAGATTTTGTGAGATAAAGATAATAGATAATCTTAACAGCCTTGATGAGTATTTAGCATAATAATTATCGATACACATCATTGATATCCAATAGTTTATCTCACTATTACTGAAGTTGATTAGACAATACCTAAAGATAATTGTCTATGACTAATTGTCATATAAACATTAGACATTATTCTTTGTGTCATATTTCTGCCTATAAATATGTTTTTTGATTGTTTGTACATATATTAAATGGATTTTTTCTCTATGTATTATTAAATGAATGATTATATGCATTAATTAAGATTAAGATAATTTTTTTTCATTATTGTAAACATTTTTCGTATCAAAAATAATAATAAATTATTATTTTTTCTCTGTGGTTGGGGGGTATGCTATGAAGCCATAAAATAATATATAGGTAGTAACTATATTAATAATTAAAAAGTCGAAATAAAACCCATTTTTGGATATTAAGAAAACCTATATCGGAAGTAGATATAGTCAAGTGACTGTCCATGCGGTCGGCAGTCTTTCTCATAACTCACAAGGAACGCAGGCAGTATTTTAGACTCAGGAGAAATAAATAAAATTGTGTATTATGTTGATACTATAAAGCTATATTTGTTCATTGGATGTGAAGTGTCAACTGTTAATGAATTGTTATTAAATTATATGCTGCAATAAGTCGTTCATTTATTATTTACAAGTTTGGAAGTTATATTGTGGTGATGTCGTCCATTTTGATGTTCAAATCAATCAAATAATTCAGCTACTGCAACTCAAATACTCTGAGAAGACTGGTGGTAATGTTTGATAGTCCAATAATAATAATAGGACATCAACACCGGGACATGAGTCTACTCAGCTCGGATGGGTACCTGAGACTAGTTGGGGTAAAGTGACGTAGGCTGCCGTGGCCACAGAAACTGGTGAACGCTGCTTTACCAGCCCAATGATTAGTTTGGTCCGAATGGTACTTTACTATAGCCTATTATATATTTATATATTTGTTGCTTTTTTTTTGTGGGGGGGGGGGGGGGGTAAAAACGAAATTCTCATAAATAGAATACAAAAGAAGACGTTTAAAAAATGAAAATCAATTAAATAGATGCTGACAATGTTAAATCTAATAGACAAAACAAAACACAATAACAACATGTTACAGTGTTCAGATAGACATGCGGACAAAAACACTTTTCTTATCCCATATATACGAGAACAAATGCATATAAGTACTCTTTCTTTCCGAGTGACATTCGGGTATGCGATGGGTTGTCTGAATAAACCAGGAAAACCAGCAACTTAACATCATTTAAAACCCTTATCAAAATGCAAGACTAGACTCAAACTCAAAGGATAAGTGATAACAGGTATTAACAGGTAAGATAAGATACGTAAGTTAACCCGCCTAAAAAGAATGAACTTTTCCCAGAAGCAATTTTTTTTCACTCTTTTTTGTCTGTAGCGTTTCTATTAAAAGATGAAACAATTTCGATCGAGGAGGAAGTTGTTCTGCTCCATTGAATGCTGGTATTTTTTTAAAAGGGGGGATAAGAAATAAAAGGGAGGTAATGAGGGAACTGAAGGAGGCAATAAATCTGATATTTACTTCGATGCTATTTATTCATGTTGTGATTGTACTTTTGCCATTCTTTTACTTTTGAGAAATACCAACACGTATGCAAGTATCGAAATAATCTTCCCGAAATATGTACTTTCCCTTATGTTAACTTTTTTTCGTTAACAATTAAGGAATGAAAGGCAGAAAAAAAAACTCGCAATGATTACTCACTGGACAGTGCTCTGTAAAATAACAATGTCAACCATCTTACTTTTCTTTGAACAGCGATTAACTATGGGGATCCCTATTCCTTTGACTGAACCCACTAGCACGCCTCCTCTGCTGTTTTATTGTAAGAGGATGACACAGCAACATCAACAATGTAAATCAGAACATTAAAAGAAACGTTTTGTCACGAGTCACGCATGACAGGAACGGATCTAGCTACTTATGCTGTATCATATGTTCAATGTAGTTTAGTTCTCGTCAAGTTTGTATAGTGGTATATGATGTTCTTAAATAACGATGGGCCAAGTGTCAAAGTGTCACTTAATTAGATTTAGTCATTTATGAGCCGGAATTTTATCTTTGTATCCGGCAAGTATTTAACTTTAGTACGTATATCTATTTATAGATCAGTGTTGAAGGAAGAGGTTTTATTTTAGCAACCATTCTTTGAGACATACTGTAATGTTATTAGTACACATTACTTCAAAGCAGCTCCAGTTCTAAAAATAAAACTTGGTGCAACTTTCCTACTATTGAAGAGCTAAGGTTTGGGATCCAGATTTTTTTTCTGTTTCAATTTTGAATGTTTAGTCACGTGAATCGGGCCAAACATTGAATGCTCCCACAAGTCAACACATTGACTATCAACCATCGAGATTGAATCGGCGATTCTAAAGCTGTATGGATATTGTAGATACCAGTTTGCCTCCCTTGTGTGTGTGTGTGTGCAAAATGAAAACACACAAATTACTTATAAGCTTAGATCTACCAATTCTTATTCTTATTCGTTCTCAAAAGTTATGATTAGGAGGATTCAGACAACCAGTCCGATAGCTGTAACGAACCAATTATTTAATAAGCTTACGTCTATTATATAGAGAGAACAGTAAGGCTACCACTTTAATAAATATACAATTCAAAATGTTCGTTAAATAAAAAGCTTTTTGTAAAACTTCTGGTTACAGTAATATAAACAAAAAAAAATTGGGAACATCGAAGACAAAGAAAACAAGCCTTACGTTTAAAGCAATTAGCTTGGCCATGGCAAATGAGGGGATTGTTTTGGTAATACACAGAGAGTTGTTGACTCTTCTGAAGGAAGTCAATCATGTAATTATATCGTCAAGAAACTAGTTAACTTGAGCCGGTATTATTATGATTGATATAAGTGGTTTGTAAAAGGTAATAGCGATATTAGAGCACGTTAAAGCACTATTAATTAATATATTGATAGTTGAAAATAAGCGATCATCCACAAACATCAAATATTGTTGAGCTATGAAGCTGTATGTTCACTAAATGCTCTAAGTCAGTGCTTCTCAAAGTGGTGGTCCGCGAGCCCTTTCTTGCCGGTCAGCAATGGGTGTGAAGATAAGTTCAACATTTCAAGACATTTTAACACACACAAGAAACAAAAAAACGGGAAGAAAATCTTTCCACGTTACAAATTTAACTTCAGAAACAGACATGTCAATGCATAAATATAGTCTTCAAAGAAGAGAAAGGAACGGCTTGAATGTATTAACTGTATGGAATATAATCATATGCGATTTTTACAAACTAATATAGGTCGTAGCTAGTAGCTGTTATTATATAAAACAGGGTAACTTCACTGTACCTTCACCCGCATCATAATTAGTGGAAAAACAACACGATTTATAATGCTGTAAGTTGTAATAATGGAATTACAAGTCAGTCATAAAAGATTGACTTGTATAAGGGGCAAGGGTGTTAACTCTCAGCAGCAATACGGCCCATTAGTATTAATAGGTTCTATCATCTAGTCTAAAAAAGGAAAGATGACAAAAAAATGGACACCAGTGGTCGTTACTACTCGTTACTACTAAAAATGTTTCGCCGGTTCGTGACACTTCCCAGAAGTTTAAGAATCACTGCTCTAAGTGATAGAAGTAAAAACAAAAGTTACTGATAGGATTAGAAGCTCATTACAGCCTACCAACGTTACTTAAAAGTAGGATTTAGAACGTGAGAAAAATGCGAGACAACTAAAGATACCAACTAGTGATTTTTACAATTCATTGACTGATACAGATAAAAGTTATCACTGATGATACAATACATTGACTGATAAAAGTTACAAGGAACACAAAAGGAAGGTCAAATCTTATCCTACACTTGTCTCTTTTTTTCTCGTTACAGGGCAAAATGTTTTTTTTTAATTGCAAACAACAACATACACAATTAATTTATTTTGCACCAGTTTATTCTCAATACAATCTCGATTATTTCCAATTTCATTCCGAATTCTTTCACAATTATATTATATATTACAGAGGCTCCTTCTATAAAGAAGAGTATTGCGTCCTACGCTCATCCGTGGTCCAAGTCTAGTCTTGCATCTTTATTAATGTTTTAAATGATGTTAAGTTACTGGTTTTCCTGGTTTGTTCAGGCAACCCGTTCCATGCCCTAATGCCACTTTTCTTTCATAATTTATTCACAATTCATTCATCCCTAAACTTTCTCTTCCCCGTACTTTTCTACTTCCAAACAGTATAATATGAATTCAAAATGATGCCATAAAATTGGTTTATTTTAAGTTTTAGAATAAAACATGGCAACATAAAACATTACATGGATCAATTGTTTTCTGGTGAAATGGGTAATTGAACTAAATCAAATATAGTGTATGAGAGGAACTAATACTTTAAAATACAAGATACTGAAGTATTAATTTCACCACAATACACTATAACAAGTGTAACAAGTCTAACGCCATTAGTAAAGAAAAAAATGACAATTTAAAAATACTTTGAGAGAAAAGGTCAACAGAAGAGTTGTAATAATACAAATAACATTAAATAAAGTAAAGTCTAACTTAGAAATACAACACAATAACCTAAGAAAAAATAATTAGAAAGATCAATCAAGACCCTGAGAGTTAAAAATAATATTCTTGTCCATATATGAAAGGACACGTTTATAAATGCCCTCGTTTTTCTGCACGGATTGTGTGTCTGTGTGTGGGGTGGGGGCTTCTAGGCAATAAATGGCTTGTCTGTCTGATTTATCAAGAAAACCAACAAAATAACATCGTTTAAAGGATGTATGCAAGATCAAACTTAAACCAAGCAATAATCTTTGGTATAGACGTAGAGTTTTAAGTTTCTTGGCACTGTCTTATCCAATGAACTAACATGGGATATTAACTGCACTGATATCCTTAAGAAAGCAAGGCAGAGAATGTATTTTCTTAGAAAGCTTAAGTCCTGTGGGGTCAATAAAGTGATAATGACTAATTTCTATAGGGCTATTATTGAAAGCATACTGACAAGATCTATTGAAGTTTGGTTCGACAGGCTACCTGTAGTTAATTTACACAAGCTAGAATCAGTTGTCAAAAATGCAGAAAAAATTATTGGCACTAACCTTAAGTCGTTAGAAACATTATACCAAGAGCGCTTAACAGGTAAAATGACTAACATTATGAAGGATAAATCCCACCCCTCGAGACACTATTTTGAATTTCTTGCACATGGCCGTCGCCCTCGAGCATTTAGAGGTAGCAGCAGATTTGTTAACAGCTGTTATCCGCAAGCAGTTAAACTGTTCAATAATACAAGACAGAAGCGTCTTATAAGATCATAATTGTAATAATTTTCCTTATATTCTGTATATTATCATAATGTACATTGTTATAATAGTTTTTTTTTCCATTAATTTTCATTGTTGTGTCTTACTAGTATTGTAATGTAATTTTCTTTTTTGTAGATGTCACATTCAACATCACATATTTTCGATGTAAAACGCATTGACTGAATAAAATTGAATTGATTGAATTGAAGGCGCGTCTGTAAGATAGGGGATAATTGTAGAAAAGAAAACCTAAGATTAGTGAACAGTCTATGATATATTTGACCTAATGTAAAAGAGTTTTATCACGATAGCATTCAGTTTGATAACTTTATTGTGTAACATTTTGTTACGTTCACATTTTGGATAATTGATAATTTTAGTTCTGTGATAATTTTACTTCTGAAGTATCATCTTTTTTTGTGTGTGTGTATTTCTGGGTTGAGTGTAGAATGTTTACAAATTCATAAGAACAAGACATTAATTTTTTTTAACGAATAGACTAGTCTAAAACTAAATACTGGTTTATTGATAACACAACGAGGACTCTTGAAATTCCAAGTGGAATTAAAACCCCACACTAAATAAAGGCGATCAACTACAAATATGTCAATACAAAAAGAAGTAAAGATAACAAGACCGAGAAGGGAGATAATTTAGATATTACCTTGACAACAACAGTTAATCTATAAATATAAGTTGTTATTAAAGAAATTGCTTGTACCGAAATAAATGTTAAAGTAGACTCAAAAGTATACAAAAACAATATATTGAAGTGTGCGTAATCCCTAAATTTGGAAAACCTCTACCCAGTGGGAAGTACTATTCCTGTTCCTTATAAGCAAATACTGTGATATGCTAAACTGTTTGTACAGTGTCAAAGTCAAAGTGTGTTTAATTTCGACCTTTTAAAAAAAATAAAAATAAATGCGAAACCTTCTTTTAAAGTTCAATGTAAACAATCTCGTTTAAAACACGGGTCACGTGTGTGTGCCTATTAATTCTTTTGTTATTGAAAATGCACATTGTTTTTATATCGTTTGTGATAAACTTTATGATATTATTTGCTATCCTTTGATGTACTTAAATAGAACATGTTTGAAGAAAAAAAACACCAACAATAAATAATCAAATGGACCCAGTATCAAAACTTTAGTTAATCAAGCAGTATCAACATGTCAAGTGTTAACGCTAAGCGGTGGCGTTCAAGTATCAACATTAAAACCCAATAAAGTGTTCAATGTAATCGCTACCAAATGAACTCTCGTTCACGGTTAGCAGACGACAACTTAGAATCGAAACAAGGTGAACAGTTTGACAAGACTTTTTTTATTGCTTTGAACTGCCGATGTGTGTGTGTGTAGCCTACTTACTTGGGTCTTTTTGTTATGCAACAATTATTTATTCAATGGCCCTTGGGGAAGGGGTGGAGAGAGAAGGAAGTGGTGTGTGAAAAGGATTACATGTACTACCAAACAGGAGAACTGGTTATCGAATGTAAAGCTACTAAAGCCATTAGATAGCAAACTTTCTTTGACAAAGTTCCTCCGGCTATATATATACACACAGTTGTATCTCCCAAAAGACTGCCGAGAACACACCTAACATAAAATGGGGACTTGGAACAGGCGCCTACTTATTTATGACATTTCCCAAACGGTTAATTTTGTGGAGCGTTTTAATGGAGTCTGTTTTTTTTTTGTGTGTTTTTTTCATTAAAGTGACAAAAACAGTTGCGGCAATCATTTACATTTTATTGTATGTCCTAGGAAAAACCACTGACGTCGATGAAGAATAGGCTGCTGTTCCTCGAGGACGGGTCGAAGACAGAGCCTATATATCCTATAAACACGAATTCAAAAGAACCATTGTTTACACCACCACCCCAATATCTCAACACACTGCTGTGCCTAGCACTGATACTATACTATGGGGACTTTATAACTGTTCAATGCAGTCTCTCGCCTGACAACAAAGTAATAGGTCACCGGACTCAGTGTAAATAAAACAGCAATGAAGAGATTATTTGGGAAAATTGTTTATAATGATTTGTAGGGCTGTATTACTAATACTATTAGGCCTACGAGGAAAAAAAAAAGAATATCTGCCGATTCTTTTGAAATATAGCATTTTGTCATTTCTCTAACGGTTTTTCATTTTTGGTTCTGTGGACTATTTATAAGGCACATTTCAGCACATTATCACACAAAACTTTCTATTGTCATAGTCCAACTGTGTAAATGTGTTTTGACACAAGGCATGATTAATGAAGTGTCAACACAGTGAAATATTGTATGTTAGCTCACCTGTGACCTGACTGTAATTTCGTGTTATAATAATTAAATCACTCTTTCCCCCCTCCTCTTCCTCCCATTAAGGCCTATAATTTGCACATTATACTATTTTATTGTAGGCCTCATGGCCTAATTTATGCAGATATTCATTATAATTTAAATAAAATACAGAATACTTTTAACTTCTATATTGGCCTACACATGTAGACATGTGTGATAAGCCGAACCTACTATAGGCTATATAGGATATAGCAAATCTAGCATTATAGGCCTAACTATATAGGTATATAGACCTTATTGTGTACATTTATACAATATTTATTCTATAACGAAGTCCCATATTATTAATATTATTCCCTATTATTGCCTATTAAACTAAAGTATCATTACTAGTAGTAGTAGGCACTGCGCTGTACCTTAGACCTTAATTAGCCTTGTGGTGACAATTATATAGGCCTACATGTTTAACTCAACAGTTGACTGTCCTACTAGATTTATAACAACAATAACAATCTATTTTTAACACGAAACAAATCTGCAACTTACCCCTGACCCTTTTTTCTCTAAGTATCCTTCCATCTCTGGACCAATGTAAATGGACGATATTCGAAAATTGGTTGGTGCATTTCCAGTCTCGGCCATTCTAAGCTTGTTTGGCTGGACGTCGCGTTGACTGCTACTGTAGACTAACTTAGTGAAGCGTGAAGCAGACTTATAAAACACACGATAACGACTAGATTATATTGTTTTCACTTCTTTCACCCGAGCTCGCCTTGTCCTGTTGACTGCTGCGTGCTGTTTACGAAAACGTGCCTTAGAACTGAGGCTAAATAAAGAAACCCAACACAAAACATAGCCTATTATAAGTCTTGTGTGTTTTTCCTGGCATGTAGAATATTACTTCCTTGATCGAAGCCCACCTCGCTAAAAGCGTAAGTGTCCCAGTCGGGATCTGTCGTCAGAGCACAAGAAGGTAGCATAATAATCATTTCCACGTTAAAGGGAGCTCATAAGTATACAAGAAAATGGATACCAAACATAGTTTGCTCCCTTGATTGGTGTACAACATTATATATAAATTTACTAAATTAACGGCCAAATACAATGAATGGCAATTTTACACCAAATACAACCTTTAACATATTTTGTAGTTTGTAGGCTGCTACTTGTCCTTCTGTATTCTTTGAACTAATTATAAAGGGCGATACAGTGATGGAACCATGAATTCGGATCGGTGGGGATCAAATTTTAGACAGGCCAAAATCGCCAATATAAATCACCTGTAGGCCTATATGTAACGTTACACTATATATTAAGCAAAAACAAACCATAAAAAACAACAACATCTAAATGAGAAAACATTAACTGTAAAAAAAAAACTACAACAGTAGCCTAAGCCTAATTCAAAACCTAGGACATCTGCATTAGTCAATAAATCTACTAAAACAATATAAAATAACTATATAGGCCTACTGTGTGTTTTTTTGTTATTGTTTGTTGTAATTTAACTAAACTTTATTCACCCGTTGACACACTGATAAAATATCGGGCCAATTATTTACATTTTTTTTCTCTATTATCAAAGTCACCGCAAACTGTGTAAACTCTTTTTAAAGGGTCATTGCTAAACGACTGCTCATCATCTGTGATCTGTATCTCCGCAAAGTGTCCCCCCCCCCCCCCACCCCTGCCGGATTTTGCGAAAAATATAACATTTTTTCGAAAAATACTATTACAAAAATTTTCAATCTTCTAACAATGTACTTACTTACTTACCTAGGCCTACTCACTAGGCCTACTTACTTACCTAGGCCTACTCACTAGGCCTACTTACTTACCTAGGCCTACTCACTAGGCCTACTTACTTACCTAGGCCTACTCACTAGGCCTACTTACTTACCTAGGCCTACTCACTAGGCCTACTTACTTACCTAGGCCTACTCACTAGGCCTACTTACTTACCTAGGCCTACTCACTAGGCCTACTTACTTACCTAGGCCTACTCACTAGGCCTACTTACTTACCTAGGCCTACTCACTAGGCCTACTTACTTACCTAGGCCTACTCACTAGGCCTACGTACTTACTTACCTAGGCCTACTCACTAGGCCTACTTACTTACCTAGGCCTACTCACTAGGCCTACTTACTTACCTAGGCCTACTCACCAGGCCTACTAGGATATATCTTGACATAATTTATTTATTTTACTATTTAAATTCGTGGAATGCTATTCTATACAAAAAAATGTCATTGTACTAAGTTTAAGTTCAAACAATTACAAAATATTTCTCCCTCCCAAACCACTTTCCCATGTCGTGCATAAGACGTACTCTCCTCTCTCTCTCTCTCTCTCTCTCTCTCTCTCTCTCTCTCTCTCTCTCTCTCTCTCTCTCTCTCTCTCTCTTATGGTTAAATTAAAAAAAAATTCTTATACCTAATAGTACTTTATGAAGCCGTATTAAATTTGGGTTAAAAACACTGTAACAATAACATAAAAATGAAAATATGTAAGCCAAGCGGTCAATATTTAAATTAGATTTCGAAATTTGCATAGTTGTTCATACGTGTCTAAATATAGACTTCTATCTGTTTTTAAGAGCTATGCCTATCCTACATCACTTCCCAAATGTAAAATTTGTATTTGAAAACCTTGATTTATTGAAAATGCACTGTAGGCCTAAATTGTTTTTCGATTAAGCTTTTAAGGTGTATTGTGTATTTTAAGGTCACTGTGTGTAAAGATATCCTAATTGTGCAAGCTCGTCGTGTAGGCCTAACGGTTGCAAACACATATCAAGTTGCTGAAAGAAAAATGCTCTTACTTTTGATAGGATCACTTGGTGTAAAATAAGTAGGGCCTATAAAATTGAGATACTTTTCTAGCTGTAGGCCTATGTAGCTGCACTGGTTAAACTGTAATTTTATATAACTTTTATTTCATAAATTTAACATTGCCATTGCCCTTATTGTG
Source organism: Anisus vortex (assembly GCA_949126835.1). NCBI lineage: Eukaryota > Metazoa > Mollusca > Gastropoda > Planorbidae > Anisus > Anisus vortex. Next base: position 19,699,813 of record OX421494.1, read on the forward strand.
AATAAAAATCTAAAGATTATAAATATTTCTATCAAATAGTATTTTAGATTAGGCCACACCAGGCGCATGATTGATGGCCGAAAACCGAAGGATATTCTGTACGGAGATATGGCCGCAGGATCTCGAGCCACAGGTCTACAATATAAAGATGTGTGCAAGCGTGATCTCAGGGAAACGGACAGACGAGGATTCGTGGGAGGAGGTTTCAGTTTGACCGAGAAGTCTGGCGATAGGCCGTCTACAATGGGATAACCTCCCTAGAAGCAAAAAGGGCCCGGGCTGACATTGACAGAAGGCAGAAAAGGAAGGCAAAAGCATTCTCCACACATCCGCCCTCGATGTTCAAATGGGAGGGATGCTCAAAGGACTGCCATTCGAGGATCGGGCTCCTCAGCCACAGCAAGCGCTGCTCCTTACTAAAGGGCGTATCCATTAAAAATTGTCTTGCGAGATAGATAGGAGCCATATATAGCTTATGCACGTCGTCGTGTTGGAGACTTTTTGATATCCTTTCATATATAAAATTATTAAACAAAGCATTCAAATAAAATTTGTTACACCTAGTAGCCTGTTAAACTTAATACCTATGTGTGCTGCGCTTATATTATTATTTGGCTATTCTCATTGACTTTTCTGATTGCAAACTATTTTCTTTCTCCTGCCCAGTGGCGTATTTAGGCATGTTCTACGTGTTCCTCTGGAACAGGGGCCCCTACACAAAAGGGGCCCCCACCCATCACGAAAGGCTTATCATTCAGCATCAGCAACACTGAACACAGGCTAACACAGCGATTTTAGAAGCCAAGGGCGAGGCCACAAGGGGCCCCCACATAAATTTAGGAACAGGGCCCCCACAATCCTAAATACGGCCCTGCCTGCCATAGTTGAGTCTGAGTAACTCATCCAGACAAATTTAGTGCACCAAATAAGATAATGAATTCAGCGTCCCATTATTTTGAAATGTTTAAAAAAAAATTATCGTAAATAGTAGATTAAACAGTAGTAGGCTAACAGGCCTACACTTAGTATTAGGCTGGCTATTGCATGCTGGCTACTATACTAATCACTATAATCTCACAGGTGCTTTTGGGAGATTTTTCTGTGGTACATAGCGGAATACATTTCTAATATCGGACATAGAAAATAATAAAATGTTGTAATTAAATAAATTATGTTGGATTTGTCCAAATCCCTCTCCCTGTAGGCCTATAGATCTAGATCTATAGCCTACCAAACGAAGCAACAGAATATAAATAATTAATTTATATAGATCAGTGTCTATATTAAACAATATTTTTTAGTTGGCATCTCCTAAAAAAAAAAAAAAAAAAGAAACATGTCGATTTTTTCTTCGGTAAAAACATTGTTGAAAGACGGAAAAGAAATAGCTACCAATTTCGTATCAGAATTAACAGCACCCGATGAAATAGTCATGCCTGATTTTCAAAATGAAATTTCTCGAAACCATATCATCGCAAAAATTATATCAACCGCCTTGGGGATTGCTGCATCATTTACACTCACGTATTTTGGAATCAAATGGTTGACTGATGCAATGGATCCTACCAAAAAAGAAAAGAAATTAGCACAAGCTGAGGTAACATACGACATACTAATAATGACAAATTATTTATTATATCATACATCACATTATTATGAAGGTCTTTAAAAATAATTAAAATACAGTAAGTTCTTTTGTTCAAACACATACGACATACAGACATAATAAAAAGTCACTTAGGCTTAGGACCTAAGTCTAAGTACTAAGACTAAGGACTAAGTCGTCTAAGTAAGTAAGAGTTAGGTCATTTAAAATTGAGTGAGTCACAGTGAATTGAGTGAGTGGGCTAACGAGGCAGCTGGACTAGGCCACCACCATGCCATGCACTATGCACCATGTCGTTAGGGCCGCTTGGTCTTTTCTAATCTTGCCCTATAATTATAATAATTAGGCCTATTACCTATTACTATAATTATATCATTACAAAATCTATTCTATTACTATTTCTTAAGTCACATAAGATTAATATTAACTTTAGAAACCAAAGAAGTAGGCCTGTAACAACAATAGGCTAGATTGCTGCTTGATGAACCTTAAAAAAAGTCAAGTTAAAGTTAAAGCCATCATCATTCCTAAAATTCCTTTTTCCTACTCTCATGGATACATTTATCATTTACCTGATCTTCAAAATGTATATGTGTTCTGGCTCTTTTGTCCTGAATTAACAGGCAGAACGCAAAAACAGGTGGATCTGTAAGCACACAAAGATCCTGTTAGAGATACCAAACCAAATGACCAGATATCTAATATTGCTGGTTCATATGTAGGTTCTTCTTGCACATAGCTATAAAACTGTTTCAAAGGCTGTGTTGTTTGCTGTGTTTGGTTTGAAATCACAAATCAATATCTTATATCTTCAAATCATCTGTTACCTATAGACTATAGTGATTCAATGTCAATATTATTTGTGGTTTAGCCAGAGTTTACTTGAGAACTAAATTTGTTCACTTTATGTAATTCATTGTAATGTGTAAAAAAAGTAAAGTAGGCCAGGCCTACCTACCCATCGGACCAAATAGATCAAAGGGCTAGTAAAGCCTTCACCAGGATTCAAACCCAGGACCTTCGTTATGCCAGCCTAACGCACTGCCAGTCGGCCACCTTTTACATTCCTTTTTTTTTATTCAAATTATTTTTTCCCTCAAACTATTAACATTTTTTTTGCTAACTCTTTTCCATTTAAAAAAACAAACAACTCTTAAAAAACTAGAACTAATTAATTTTCAATAAATTTCCAGGCTCAGAAAATGTTATCTAAACTTGGTGTCACACTTGTGGGAAAGGTAAAGTAGTAAACTGTTCTTTATTCTTTTTTACATTGTTTATAATCTTAGCTATGGCTATGATACTTATTAAGTATTCATATTTGTTTTTATTTTTGATATATTATATATAAATATACACTTCTGTTTTTAGTGCACCAGTATCTTTTGATTTATTTGTTTTCATTTTTATATCTTAATTTGTTTTTTAAATGTACAACACCTAAATATAAGATACCATATCTAATTTTTTTTTAATTATATCTACAAAATTAATGGGTAATTCTTTACCTGCGTTAGCCCACAAGTTTTTTGGTTCTCTGTGAAAGATTTTTAAAGATCCATGCCAAATTCGCACAAATCAAGTCATCAAATGTCTCGCAAACGATATTTAGACTTTAAAAAAAATATTTTTAATAACGATTTTTTACTATTAATATAGCATAAAACAACTCCATTTCGACCATTGTCGTCAAGGGGTTTCCATCCCTAACCTATATAAACTAACTGATACTAACCATGCGCTATTAAAAAATTTCATTCATTTTAATAGCGCATGGTTAGTATCGGTTAGTTTATATAGATTAGGGATGGTAACTCTTCACCTGTGAAGTCACAAGCCAAAAATGCCAAAATGGCGTTGTTTATGTTAAATTAATAGTAAAAAACTAAAAAATCGCATTTAAAAATATTGTTTTTCTTTTTTCTAAGTATCTAAGCCTAAATATCGTTTGCGAGACATTTAATGACTTGATTCGTATGGATTTGCCATGGATATTTGAAAATCGTTCCTATAACACCCCAAAACTCGTGGGCTAACGCAGGTAAAGAATTACCAATTAATGTTGTTTTTGTGTGTGTGTGCTTATTAGTTAACAGACTATGAATTGTGTGTAGCGGCCAACTTGTTGGACACCCACTCTATGGATGTAACATGGGACAGCATAGGAGGACTCGATAGCACAATCGAGGAAATACACGAGACAGTCATTCTTCCATTTAAAAGAGCAGACCTTTTTAAAAACTCTTCACTTCTTCAGCCCCCTAAAGGCACGTAAGAGCAGCATGCACAGCACATGTTATAGTTAAAATTAAAATGTGTCTTTGTTTATGAGAGAAATGAATGAATTAAGTTGTAGTAACTAATGTCACAGTTACAGAGAAATTAAAATATCAGCACAGATTCCACTATCTAATGTTTAGCTCATCTGCCTGGAGAGAAACAGTTTTAAGGATATTGTTTAAAAAACATTTTTAATAGCTATTATAAAAGAAAATTACATTTTGATTATAGTGGAAGGCATGACAATTTGGCTGTTACACTAGTCAAAAAACTCAATTTGCTGTATGTATATTTATACATACTAGATCAAGGGTGTACAAAAGGCGTCCCGCTGGCCAAAAAAACGGCCTGCCAAGCCTTTTAGTTTAAACCCCCAAAGAGCTTCTAACGGCATTAAAAAAAATTCATAGCATTGATAATGCAAATAAATTTCCAGACTGTGTGGCCTGTCAAGTTGTATAAAATTTCATATGCGACCCAAAGCAGAAAAATGTTGCACACTCCTGCACTAGATCATCAACTTTGGGTTTAACTAATGGAAATGACCCAATCACCTTGCACTTTAGTGATTTGTCATGCTAATGAAGACACTTACAATTTGAAAATCAGTACAGGTCTAAGCAATATATTTATATTACTTAATTTTAGATTGGTTTCAAATCCAGGTTAAAGCCAATTTTTTTTCTTCTCTCCACTGAAAGGTATCTCCTGCTCTGATGGGTACCCAATTCTATTTGGAGTAAAGTATGGTGTGCTCTTAAAACTTACTTAATTGTCACTCCTACTGTAAATCTCTTTCCAGGGCCAGTTTTATCCATTTCCTTCGAGCTGTAAACCATCTTTAAAAATGGCAGCCTTTAAGTCACATCGCCAGCTGTTTCTTGGCCAACCCCTTTTTCACTTTCCTTGTGGATTCTACTTTAGAGCCTGCCTAGTGTTGTTAAATGGCAGTTTTCAAAGGGGGTGTTTTATCCATTTCCAGCTACCTTTCCTGATTTCATCTTCCACTGGAAACTGGCAGGTCGTACCGAAGGTCCTGTGTTTGAATCCTGGTGAAGGCTAGAATTTTCCCCTGGACTCGAGGGTGTTTTGAGTCTACCCAGCTCTGATAGCTGATGGGTACCTGACATTAGTTGGGGTAAAGTAAAGGCGGCTGGGCATTGTGCTGGCCACACATCCCTTTAGTATGCTGTGACCACTGAAACTGGTGAACTCTGCTTCACAGGCCCTATGATCAATTTGGTCTGATGGGTCTTTACTTACATAGTCTTAAACTTAAAATAATATTGTAGGTAAGGACTTTAAAAGCTTTGAATTTTCCTATAGTTTTCTTCAGGATACTAATCTTAGGATCATGTAGATGGGCTGTAAGTTTCTTTTATTGTGTCTTAACATTATTATTTATTTCATTTCATCTAAATAGGTATCTTACTGTATGGACCCCCAGGATGTGGTAAAACAATGATAGCAAAAGCCACAGCTAAAGCTGCAGGTGAGTGCTATGTACTTTTTATGTCACGCATTTTTAAAAACTTCATTTTCACAATGATCACAGTTGTTTAAAAAAATAAATTTAAAAAGCTAAAATATTCAATGTTGTATGAATCACTTTGTATAGGAGCCCGTTTCATCAACCTTCAGATATCAACATTAGTAGACAAATGGTACGGTGAATCCCAGAAAAGGGCAGAGGCTGTCTTTTCACTAGTGAGTGTGACATTTATTTCATCGCTATTTATTTATAACTAGTGAATAGCTTAATCTCTCTAAATTAGTTGTTTAAAAAAAAGGAATTAAAGAAATTAATCATAGAGTAAAATAGTGCAGCACTCTTTGCAGGCCAATTCGTTCTGTAGGGCTAGTTAGTAAAGCATAGATCACCCAACCAGAAACCAGGAGTTTTGATAGGCATTTGCCTGTGTAATGATCCTTTGATGTGCAGCGGGGGACGTTCACCCATGCATGACCCCACCCATGTATGGGAGCATATGGTGATTTACTCATGTACCCATGGGTACATAAGTGCATATACTGCCAGACTCCTCTGCCTTTGTACTACTTGACCCAAATCTCATACCATATATGTTTCCCTCCTTTGAATATCTCTCAACATTTGTCAAAAGATATTTCATGTCAAACTTGTCATGGCAAGCGTAAACATTTTTTCCATTCATGTCACATTGTGAAATTTTAAGCATTATTTAACATGAGTCAGCAATAATTTGAGCCCTCAAAAATGATTTAAATAAAACAGTGACATCACTCTTTCAACAGTGTTTTTCTAGCATTTGAGATTATTAAGTTTAATTTCTTTCTGCTGTATTAATATGACATTTTTTTTTTAAATTCAACAGGCAATGAAGTTACAACCAACCATTATTTTTATAGATGAAATAGGTAAGAGCCCTTTTGGTTATTTTAACCACTCAAATTATTTTTGTAGAGTTAGATGCCAGTTAACATTGAGAACTTTCACTCGTACTGATGAAAATTGGTTTGGGATTTTTGTGTAAAGTTGTAAAATAAAAATTGGAATTTGAGAAGGATTTTGAGTTAGAACCCTGAAATGAGGAAAATTCAATGAGGCTGGGCATTGTGATGGGCCACAGCAACGTGTGAACACAGCTTCACTTGCCCTAAGGACCAACATAGTCAAAATATTTATTCACCTGATCACTTTTATAATATAATAAAAAGTAGTATTACAAATATTATTTGAATCATATTAAAAGAATATTAAATTTAAAAGTTGATGAAAAAATATTTAGCCTTTTAGATTTTTTAAGGCTGAGAAAGGGTACATAAGGCCTAGAAAATGTATAGATAAATACATGTAAGAAAATACATTCGCTACTTTACAGATTTTCATGTCATGGGTGGTTCAGGAACTGTTCAACGGCTATAGTTGCGAGTTTACTGTACATTGTTTAACTGCAATTAAATTTGCATATTGTTTGGTTTGTTTGACAGGTCTGAATTGTGCAAACATTTTTTTATTCCTAGACTCTTTCCTGAGATCAAGATCATCAACAGACCATGAGGCGACAGCCATGATGAAAACCCAGTTCATGAGCCTGTGGGATGGCCTGACCACCGACCCAAATAATAGGGTCATGGTGATGGGAGCAACAAACCGACCACAAGATGTGGATGCTGCGATACTTCGGCGCATGCCCAGTCAATTCTACATTGGTATGCCTGTGAGTATTCACTTTAAAAAACCTACCTGTGAAAACAAAATGTACCGTATATACTCGCGTATAAGTCGCACTTTTTTTACCGAAAATTTCGACGAAAAGTAGGGGTGCGACTTATACACCCGACATGGTTTTTGAAAAATTTGAAAAACATCACTACTCTGTCATAAAGTTTCCTTCATAACCCATAGGCCTATAGATGATTGAAATGCTGAATAATTTAGTGTTTTGTCTGACCCCCCCCCCCCCCCCCCCCTTACACACACTTTCCTTTTGAACTTTCGGACCAATTTTGTTTTGCCGAAACGTGGGGTAAGTATAAGGCGGCGTTTTTTTTTTCATATGCCTATTAAAATCAAACTACAGTACGGAAGGAATCGTAAATGTGTACAAAACTGTCTAGACCTACAACGTAGCTTAAGATGCGTTTTATTTAGGACCTATTGCCTCTGACTATACGTTATAGCCTACTAATAAGGCAGTGTGTAGCATTCCTGGGGAAACCGCGCTATGATTCCAAAACTACAATTGGCCGGCCAATCGACTCATTTCATTAAATTTCGGAAAAATTATGCACTCAAACCTTTTTTTTTTATCACTAGTATGTTTCATTTTTCATTAGTTGCATGTAAGAGTTGAAAAAAAAACACAGCTTATTGTCGGTGTCGCAGTGGCGTTTGTAATTATTACAATGTTAATGGGAATTGGGACACTCGTATAACGCGTGGTTAATACCGGCGCCGCTCAGTCTGAAAAAGCGCACTTTTGTAGGCCTATTGAACGCAAATTACATTGTGGAAAGAATCGTAAATGTGTAAAAGCCTCTCTAGTCCTATAATATAGGTATAAGCTTGTAGCTTAAGATTAGGACCGAGAAAACCGCGCGCGCCATGTCCGCATGTCCTAGCAATGATTCCAATCGGCCGATCGACACATTTCAAGACATTTCGGAAACATTCTGCACTCAAATTTTTTTTTTCAAATCTTTATGAAACAATGCATGAAATGTCAATAAAGTCTGTCATTGTTCCTTAGTTCCTTGTATGAATTGAAAAAAACACAGCTTATTGTCGATGGCGAAGCCAGCACACTCTCCGAGAAGCCACCAGCACTCCCCCCTTTTTAAATATTGTTCGAGCAGTTGCTTTGAAATCATTACAAACAATGTTAATGGTAATTAGGTCATCACTTGTATAGCCCAACTATGAATACCGGCGCCACTCAGTCTAGGCTAATGATGCACATCAAAAGATTTTTTTTGTGTATAGTGTGACTATAGGATAGTATTTTGAGTAGGGGCATGGACTTAGATGAAGAAACAGATACCTTTCTTTCCCATATGACTACTGACTGTATTGATAGGTTGTTCAAAATAAATGAAGCGCTGACTTTATTTGATTATGTTTGCATTATGCACGATTAAAACCATTTTTTTAAGGAAAGTTTCCAAATTAGGGTGAATATTAGTAACTTTTGTTGTTTAAGGGTATGCATTTTTTGAGAAGTTAAAAGGCAGTGTAACCCCTGAAAGTCAGGGTGCGACTTATACGCGGGTCAATGACAACATATAAGAAAAAAAATCCTAAACTAGGGGTGCGACTTATACACTGGTGCGACTTATACGCGAGTATATACGGTAATCATAAATTGTTTCAGATCCATTTTTTTAAAATACAGATAATGCTACTTAGTTATTTAGTATTTGAAGAGTGTATTTAGCTCTTTCTATACATCTAAACCTTTTAGCATAAAATTATTTTAATTTCATCTATATGGTATGCTACAATTTTAGAATAAAATAAGAGTTAATTATATTGCCTTTGTGTTAGCTTTAGTTTAGAATGTTGGCGAGTTCCTCATTCGGTTTAAATTGTGCTCCTCAGAACAAAGAACAGCGTGAAGCAATCTTACAACTTATACTGGCTACTGAAGATGTAAGTTAATCTAAAGATGGTTTTCAAAAATTAAATTCCATGTTTAATTTATCATCTTTGAATATAAATTATCTTTTAACAAAGTTTAGCGCTTACATGAAAAAAAAAGTTTAGTTTAACATTTTAAAAAATTTTTTGTGCTCATGCTTTCTTTTCTTGATTATTTCATAATATCAATTTGTTTTTTATTTGATGACTGGTAATAAAATTGAGCTGTTAAATTCTTGTCTTTAAAGATAGAGGGCCTGAACTATGAGCAACTAAGTGAATTGTCCGAGGGTTTGTCAGGGAGTGACCTCAGAGAAGCATGCAGAGCAGCAGCTGTTTCTGTAGTCCATGAGTTTGTTCAGAAAGAAGCCAGGTACATTTAGAAATTAGTTTTGAATGCTTTATCAGAGAGAAATGATAATTTTTATATGCTTATCCATCGGTCAGTATTCAGAAATAAAGTATCAACATGTTGTATAACAGCTTGAATGACCCCAAAATTCATGGTCCTTAATAGTGGTTGTCAGAAAAGACAATTGAATCCACACTCTCCTTCTTTTTCCTTCTTCAAAATAACCATCACGCTAGAATGATGAGGTCTGTGGGTTCTTCAATAGGATCAGCCAACATTCATCATAAAAGGTCATTCAAATATACAAAAAAAAATGAAAAGAGTATTTGTTTGAACAGTTATCATCACCCAGCAAGTAGGGAATCTTAAACATATGAGATTTAAAACATTATTAACAAATGGTCTTTAAAAAATATCAGGGTAATTTCCCTTTAATCCATTCATAACTTGTTCTACTGACTTGTAACAAGTAAACACACTGACATTGTTTGTGAATACACCTTGTGTTTCAGGAATGCTATTGGAGACAACAACCTGCGTAAAATCAAGATGTCTGACCTTCAAACATCACTGTATAAACTAAAAGTTAGTAAAAATTTATCATCAAGGATACATCAAACTGTACCACCACCACCTTTAGATTGAGTGTTGTATTTTTTATTTCAAGTTTCCGCAGTTCATATGTACAAGTAACTTGGAAAATTAAATGTTACAAAAACAGAAACTTTTAATCTATGAAATCTAATCTATGGCTGTGTGTTTCAAGGAAATTATTTATTGGTTATTTTACATTGTCATTCATTGGTGAGGATCACAGATGACAAATTTACTATTGTAAACAAAAACAATGTATACATCAGGTGTCACATATTGCGATCAGGTTTTGTCAACTGAATGTTTAATCTTTTTTTTTTTTATTAGCTTAATCTTAAAACTTCAAAAACCACACTTGCTATTACTGAGCATGTATTTATTATTGTGTAACAAAAACAATGGTATGTCAACAGAAAAAAATGGTTTATATTACCTGCTTAACTCCCTTGTTTCTACTGTTTTTTTTTTCAAATTATTATTTGAACCGTTTCTTGATTTATTTCCTTTGTCTTGAGTCATTGCCTCACGATCAGACAGCGGGCAAGATTGTGCGGATGAACTATTCATGTCTGCCTGAGAGCCATGAGTGATAATTGTAAAGTGACCTTTATAAATAAATACCAAGTGTAAAATATCAGTGAGGTGAGGGGGGGGGGGGGTGATTGATCCTCTATTGGGAACCTCTTGTTTCCTGTGTGTGATTTATGATGTCAACTAGCTTCACCAGCATTAATATTCTTGTATTTAAAAGTGGGATGGTTATAAAAGGATAAAGAGGGTGAAGAATTTATAATTGTGACATATTTTTTTTGTAAACTTTCAAAGCATCTAATTTTTTAACCATTGGTCACAATAAGAGGCACCTACTGTATACATATTATATAAATACACTATTGAGCCTGGTGTTATTCATAGGTATATGATTCCATATTTGTAACATGCATCAAGAAATATTTTAAGGCTTTGTATTGTTAGATTTAGGATCCAATCAGAAAAATGAATACATGTTAATTATGCTTTACATTAACATTATTTTTTATCACTTTTTGGGCTGGAAGGAAAATTGACCAGATTTCTGTCATCCTATTTAGCTGAAACTTGGCACATAGACCTGGTGCTAATGACAACACATTCTATCAAATTTTCAGGCCCCTCCCCCCTTTCCAAAAATCAATTTTTTTTATTTTTTACATAGCAACAGCTTACATTCTAAAGATACTTTATATTATTTCTTATTGCATAGTTTCATTGAGGAAATAACTTTATTAATTAAATCAGAGAAAGGGATACATGTAGTTAAGATAATAATCAAGGTTATATATATACATATATATATATATTTAATCAACAATTGGATGCAGTTTTGTTTGATCCACTAAAGACATCTTTGCTGCACCAGCCAATTAGGTTTTTACACACAAGAATATGTATCATTCTTTTTTTTTTGACAACCTTGTTATTTATTATTTTTTAATGTTGGACCAGATGTAGTTATAGTGTGAGGATTATCTGTGCGTGGGACATGTCCATAAGATGGCTATGCTTAAATTGAATGTTTTTGTGTGTATGTAGGCATGATGATGTTTTAGAAAGATGACATTCTGTGTCAGAATTATTTTTTGTCTTGGTTTTAAATACAAGAATTGGATTGTTTAGGATGTAGAGTGTAGTCTGGCTGTGTCTTGTGTTTACTGGAAACATCTCTGAAGTGAAAAATAAAATTGGTTGAACACAAATTTGGATTTCATTTCATTGTGGTCCTTTAGGATAATTTTTGTTTAAGTAATTGCTATTGGCAGTATTGGATGCATATTAGTATATATAAAGTATATTAGTTACAGGCAAGTTTGGTACCAGGTAACTCTTTGACATAATCATTTGCAGCTAATTCAAGAGTTCTCTGAGCTAATTTAACCCATATTTGACATTTGCACACATTCCAGAGTGCAATGACTTGCTTCCATTTTTTGTTAGCTTGCAGAAAGGCTTTTTATTATATATTTAAAATAGTGGCTTTTTTCTATTCTGGACATATTTCTTTATGTTATTTATCATCATAAAAGTCATTTCCATTGCATAGTTTTTTGTAAAAAAAACTGCCTAAAACATTTTCTTCTACTTCAAACAGGTATGTGTAAAAAAAAAATCTTACTTTCTTAGGGCAAATAAGATAATATGGTTTTAGATACTTTAATTTTAATCTATTCTGAATCCCATGAATATAAAATTTTTACTTGACTAGAAAAGTTCCATTGAACTTCAGATCGAAATATAACTGCACTCCTGGAGAGTGCTGGGACACGAGAGGGGTACGTGTACATTTAAAGAAATGCACTCTGGGGGAGTGCAAATGTCAAATACAGTATCAAAATATGCATAGGCTATAATTCTTCATATTTCTATCAAATAGTCAATTGTGACGCTATTACTACGTAACAAATTGCATAGTTAAAAGGCATTTAAATCATAAACAACTTAATTAAATTTGATAAATCATGTGGACTAATTATCTTTTGCTGTGTACGAAAATATTATACAATGAACAATGGGTTAACAATGTTGGAAATAGATGTGGAGATGACAAATGTCACTGTTTATATAACACCACATAATAGATCGGTAATGATGGTGACAGTAAGGATTCCTTGGACTAGGTGGTACTGGACCTGATCTACTAAATAATCTGAGGTTTCTTGACATTTGATAACTCCTTTCTCACTTGCATTGCATTGCTGTCAAGGGCGTTGGAGCCACTGGGACTATAAAACAAATTTGCCCCTTACAAGATGCGTCTAGCTTTGTTAAAGGTATCAAGGTTCAAATAATTTTCAACAGGACAACAACCACAACTTGCTCATGGCAAAAAACTGCGAGCCTGTAAGACAATCATGGAGATGGTCTTGTCAACAATGACAACATATCATGAATGATCAACCTGACCTAAACAGACAGTGTCACAATGGGAGACGTGGATAGGGCTAACCAAAACATCAAAAAGTACACAGTTCTGTGAGAACCAAAAAGTGGTGTTGGCCTTTTGTCTTTCATACCTTATAGATTGCTATGTATTATGTCTGGTTACTACACAGGAAAGGACATTCTAATTCTGCTGAAGTTATTGAGCTTTTGACCTTTCATCACAAAGTATCCAATTGTGTCTGCGTGTCAGCATGATGAACAGTATTCCAAGGAATCAACCACCTACACCACAGTTTTCTTGGGTCAGCGACAGGGTCATGTTAGATATGAATGGACATTTTTTGTTTTGACTCCACTGTACAAAATAGGTTTGCAAAATGACGTCGCAATATTAGACTGAAATATAATGGTCGTCTTCTGCATTTTTTCAAACTTTATCATGGAATTGCCCATACATAAAGACTAAGTAATTAGAGAAAATTCGATGGATATATATTAATTTTCAATTTAAATGTTTTTTTCATGCTTCAAGAAGAAGCCTAATGAAAAATGAGTATGTTAAATTTTTTTAATAGAAAAACTCAATAACAGTGTTTACGGTTATATGTTGTTTTCCATAAAAGAAAATGGGACGTAACCACTGAACTATAAAAAGAATGGATTGCGCCTTCTTAATAAATTGGTTTGAGCAAAGTGAAGAAAAGCACTGATCTATAGAAGAAAGGGAAAACTACAAATCTTCACTGCACTTACCGATAAAAACAAAATTGTGTCTAAAACTTACTGTGTCACTGATCTATAAATAGATCGGAACGGAATCGATGTTGCTGCCATTTTACACAATATGCATATATTATATGGATTGTTGCTGTCAAGCTTCTGACTTCTTATTAATAATATAAAACTAACAATAATACGATCAAAAGGAAAGAAAACAAATACCAAACAATAAAGAAAGTTAATAATAATAACCTTAACATACGGCGAATAGTAATAGGTCTAAGTTTATTTAAAAAATAAATTAACGAATTAAGCAATATTGTTGATAAAATAACAATTTCTTTTGGAGGACGTTTCCAATTTATACATTTAGCTTTTAACCCGATTAGTAAAACGGCTTAGGAGAATATAGAGCAGAAACAAACATCTAAATAAATAAACTCATTGTAATTATATATATTGATCAGTGACAATGGAAACAAAATGGCGGAAATTTCCTCAAGGATGTTATTTCCGAGCCTAATCCATTCTTTTTACAGATCATTGGACGTAACATCCATAAAATAAATAAATGCCTCCGTTCTGATTTATCTATTTCTTATGTTTTATTCTTCCAATACAAAAATAACTTATTCAATACGTTCAATAACAAGCATGTACTGCATTTATCATTAGAAAACCCCGTACCCCTTTCGTGTCCATTGCACTTCTCTGGAGTGCATCTCAACAAAACTACATGTACCCATTCGTGTCCCTGCACGCTCCCAGAGTATCCCCCTGTAACTTTCGAAGAATACAAAAACCTATCAAAGCACATGACTCTCACATACTCAACTGACTCTCACACACGCAATTGCCTCTCTCACATACTCAACTGACTCTCTCACATACTCAACAGACTCTCTCACATACTCAACTGACTCTCTCACATACTCAACTGACTCTCTCACATACTCAACTGACTCTCTCACATACTCAACTGACTCTCTCACATACTCAACTGACTCTTTCACATACTCAACTGACTCTTTCACATACTCAACTGACTCTCTCACATACTCAACTGACTCTTTCACATACTCAACTGACTCTTTCACATACTCAACTGACTCTTTCACATACCGTACTCAACTGACTCTTTCACATACCGTACTCAACTGACTCTTTCACATACCGTACTCAACTGACTCTTTCACATACTTAACTGACTCTTTCACATACCGTACTCAACTGACTCTTTCACATACTCAACTGACTCTTTCACATACCGTACTTAACTGACTCTTTCACATAACGTACTCAACTGACTCTTTCACATACCGTACTCAACTGACTCTTTCACATACCGTACTCAACTGACTCTTTCTTATACCGTACTCAACTGACTCTTTCACATACTTAACTGACTCTTTCACATACCGTACTCAACTGACTCTTTCACATACTCAACTGACTCTTTCACATACCGTACCCAACATACTCTTTCACATACCGTACTCAACTGACTCTCTCACGTACTCAACTGACTCTTTCACATACCGTACTCAATTGACTCTTTCACATACCGTACTCAACTGACTCTCTCACGTACTCAACTGACTCTTTCACATACCGTACTCAACTGACTCTTTCACATACCGTACTCAACTGACTCTTTCACACACCGTACTCAACTGACTCTTTCACATACCGTACTCAACTGACTCTTTCACATACTCAACTGACTCTTTCACATACCGTACTCAACTGACTCTTTCACATACCGTACTCAACTGACTCTTTCACATACTCAACTGACTCTTTCACATACCGTACTCAACTGACTCTCTCACATACTCAACTGACTCTCACATAGGGCTACTCAACTGACTCTCTCACATACTCAACTGACTCTCTCACATACTCAACTGACTCTTTCACATACCGTACTCAACTGACTCTTTCACATAACGTACTCAACTGACTCTTTCACATACCGTACTCAACTGACTCTTTCACATACCGTACTCAACTGACTCTCTCACGTACTCAACTGACTCTTTCACATACCGTACTCAACTGACTCTTTCACATACCGTACTCAACTGACTCTTTCACATACCGTATTCAACTGACTCTTTCACATAACGTACTCAACTGACTCTTTCACATACCGTACTCAACTGACTCTTTCACATACCGTACTCAACTGACTCTCTCACGTACTCAACTGACTCTTTCACATACCGTACTCAACTGACTCTTTCACATACCGTACTCAACTGACTCTTTCACATACCGTACTCAACTGACTCTTTCACATACTCAACTGACTCTTTCACATACCATACTCAACTGACTCTTTCACATACCGTACTCAACTGACTCTTTCACATACTCAACTGACTCTTTCACATACCGTACTCAACTGACTCTTTCACATACTCAACTGACTCTTTCACATACCGTACTCAACTGACTCTTTCACTTACCGTACTCAACTGACTCTTTCACATACCGTACTCAACTGACTCTTTCACATACCGTACTCAACTGACTCTTTCACATACCGTACTCAACTGACTCTTTCACATACTCAACTGACTCTTTCACATACCGTATTCAACTGACTCTTTCACATACCGTACTCAACTGACTCTCTCACGTACTCAATTGACTCTTTCACATACCGTACTCAACTGACTCTTTCACATACCGTACTCATCTGACTCTCTCACGTACTCAACTGACTCTTTCACATACCGTACTCAACTGACTCTTTCACATACCGTACTCAACTGACTCTTTCACATACCGTACTCAACTGACTCTTTCACATACCGTACTCAACTGACTCTTTCACATACCATACTCAACTGACTCTTTCACATACCGTACTCAACTGACTCTTTCACATACTCAACTGACTCTTTCACATACCGTACTCAACTGACTCTCTCACATACTCAACTGACTCTCACATAGGCCTACTCAACTGACTCTCTCACATACTCAACTGACTCTCTCACATACTCAACTGACTCTCACATAGGCCTACTCAACTGACGCTCGCATACTCAACTGACTCTCTCACATACTCAACTGACTCTCACATAGGCCTACTCAACTGACTCTCTCACATACTCAACTGACTCTCTCACATACTCAACTGACTCTCTCACATACTCAACTGACTCTCACAAAGGCCTACTCAACTGACCCTTTCACATACTGAACTGACTCTTTCGCATACTCAACTGACTCTCTCACATACTCAACTGACTTTCTCACATACTGAACTGACTCTCTCACATACTCAACTGACTCTCTCACATACTCAACTGACTCTCACATTCTCAACTGACTCTCTCACATACTCAACTGACTCTCTCACACACTCAACTGACTCTCACATAGGCATACGCAACTGACTCTCTCACATACTCAACTGACTCTCACATAGGCCTACTCAACTGACTCTCTCACATACTCAACTGACTCTCTCACATACTCAACTGACTCTCTCACATACTCAACTAACTCTCACATAGGCCTACTCAACTGACCCTTTCACATACTGAACTGACTCTTTCGCATACTCAACTGACTCTCTCACATACTCAACTGACTTTCTCACATACTGAACTGACTCTCTCACATACTCAACTGACTCTCTCACATACTCAACTGACTCTCACATTCTCAACTGACTCTCTCACATACTCAACTGACTCTCTCACATACTCAACTGACTCTCTCACATACTCAACTGACTCTCACATAGGCCTACTCAACTGACTCTCTCACATACTCAACTGACTCTCTCACACACTCAACTGACTCTCACATAGGCATACGCAACTGACTCTCTCACATACTCAACTGACTCTCTCACATACTCAACTGACTCTCTCACATACTCAACTGACTCTCTCACTTGCTCAACTGACTCTCTCACATGTTCAACTGACTCGCATAACCTTTTAACACAATTCAATGGTGTTTGAAATGGTGTTAGGTTATATAATCTTGCAACACACATAAACCATTGCAAATGACGTTTTACACACACAAATTCAATTAAGCGCCAAACTGCTTCATTCTTTTTTTTTCCTCCGACGGTTTTGAATCGGTCACATGATAAACACACACAATCTCTCGATTAATCTCCCTTTGACATTATAAATCCTAACGAGCCTTCATCGTCATGACACGTCCCATGCTGCAACTAAAAAAAAAAAGAACTACAACTTTAGACATGGAAGAGCGGTAACTCTTTCTTATCTCTTTTTGTTAAAAAAAATGAACCAGCTGGGTTATGTTTCTTTTCATTCCGTTTTAGTTTTACCAGTAGATGTCGGCAGGCCCCACGAGAGGGGGGTACAGCCGGTACGCCGTACCGGGGCCCATGAGAGTTTAAGGGGGCCCATGAAGCCCATGAATATTAAAATTTAAAATGAAATTGGCAATTACGCAAGTATTTTTTAAATTATTGCTATTAAGCTAAGAGGAGATGTCCCAAAACCTTCTACAATCTCGCGTGGCGCTGGGGGCCCTTAATTTTTTTATTATTTGAATGTGTACTTGAACATTTTGTTAAATATGCAATGAAATCCTTAAGTTGTAATAAAGGGCTTAATTATTTCCGATAGCATTTAGGATCTTAGTTTTCGTCCTGACTCGTCTGCCTGCTCTGCTGTTGTTGGTAATGTGGAGGAGTGCTGTCAAATAGTTAAGGCATGGATGGCTGCAAACAACTTAAATTAAATGATGACAAGACATAGGCAATTATCTATAGTTCTAGTGTCAGTCTTCGGAAAATAGCTATTACTACGATCAAGGTTGGGGCTTCCGAGATAACGTTGTCCAACACGGTTAGAGACCTTGGCTATTTTATAGATAATAAATATCAGAGGTTCCACATATCATTGCTGTGGTTAAGGCTTGTTCGTCTCATCTACGCGCCCTGGGTCAGCTGCGACCCCAACTCAATAGAAGGACGGTCAATACCGTAGCAGTCTCTCTTATCCAGTCAATGTTGGATTACTGCAATAGTTGCATGTGGGGTTAGCCCCAGAACCAACTGCAGAGATTACAGAGAGTGCAGAACACCGCTGCGCGCATTCTTTCGGGGGTGAGGAGGCAAGATCATATCTCCCCGACACTGAGGGAACTCCACTGGCTCCCGGTGATAAAGCGAATAGAGCACAAAATTATTTCCAAGTACTTGGAAGTGCGCTCATTTGAATCAGTTGTGCCTTCTTTATAGAACAATTTACCTCAGACACTGAAAGAATCTGTGACAAAGAGAATCTTTTAAAAAGAACTTAAAGACCTTTCTTTTTGGCTAATACATCTGCCACTGCAAATCAAACCCAGAGCGCAATAAGCATGCTAATTTAATAGCATGGATAGAAGCGCTATAGGAAATGCCCATTCTTATCTTATTTTCTTATCTCTTTTTTATTATTTTTCTCCAGGACGATTACAAATATAGACCTATGAGCCTTAAAGGCTTACAGTTCTCCCTGTTAGCTTAGTAGTCTAGGCCTACTTACTCTTTATCGCTGCATACTAGTACGGCAGTCAAAGCTAGTTAGTCGATTCTTTTACACTTTAATGATCTCCTGTGCGGTAGCCACGAGGGGAGGTTGAAGTAATCATAATTTTAAACAAATGTAAAATAAATACATATTATTCAGTTGCAGCCTCAAGAGGTGGAAAATACTGTCAAAGCTTCGTGGCATTTCTAGCACAATATGGTCAGATCGAATTGAAAATGTAAAACAATTTGTAGCTCATCTACCAGGGGCTGTTAAAACTGAATCTTACTCCGAAAACCAGAAACGAAATTCATGAAATGTATATGTTATGTCGGTTCTTTCACTAGCATTATAATGTCAGTTGTTTGGCACAGTATACTAGTCTCTTTTGGCTTCTGCAACAAAGTCATTCAAGCTTGTGATGCGACTATAGATATGGAAGTTGCAAGCATAGAAAGCTTATGATATGCACAACTAGGGGCTTTGCGAAACAGTTGGAAAGCAACGTAGAATGAAGCTAAGCTTGTTGAATCCCACCTGCAGATAGAAGTACAATAGTTTAGGAACATCAATACAACTGCCAGTAAAAAAAACAAGATTCCATGATGATGAAAATGTAAATAAGATGAACGAAACAGAAGAATGCCCTGAGGAAGCCAACTTTCGAAAACACATTATTTTATGTTGTATTGGATAGTGTTATTGGAGGGCTTACAGTTTACAATTCGGTTCAATTCAGCTTTCTTTGGAACTGCCAAAAGATGTCAAAAGAAGACTTGAAGTATAAAGCTACTAAGTTAGCAGAAAAGTATTATAATATCATAAGTTGTGAAGACTTTCTTCAGGAAATAATTCACCTAACAATGGTTCACAAGGCAAATGTTGGTAAAGAACAGTTGGGTGCATTGGAACTGATGTTTTGGCAAATTCCAAATTAGAAAATATTTTTCATAACATAAGTGTCGGTTCGAGGATGTTTCTTACATCACCAGTCCAGTAGCATTAGCAGAGAGGAGCTTCAGTAAACTTAAGCTCATCAAAAATTGCCTTAGGTCCACCATGAGTCAGGATCGCCTGCACAACTTGGCTAGGCTCAGTATTGAGTCTGGCATTGCAAGACAATAAACTTTGACACAGTAATTCGTAGTTTTGCCAAGAAAAAGGCACGCAATTTATGTTAGCCCTGTTTTAATAAATTTAGTCTTTTTCTTCTCTGTCTTTTTTTATCATTCATGTAGGCCTTTTGGTGTATTTTCTGTTGACTTTTTCTTTTCACCAAACAGTAAGCATTCAAAAGATGAATGATTTGGGTATATTTTTGTAAATAATTAGATCAATTCTGATCAATGCTGAAGCGGAGGACCAATTAGATCTACAACAATTTAAACTAAGAATACTTGATTAATGTATATTTGTAATAGATTTGTAAGGCTATGATTGAAATTATTACACTCGAATGGTAAATGGTTACACTTATGTCAGTTTCACAAAATGATCCACAGACCTTTTGAAAAGATTCCTGATTTTTCAAACGTATGTAGGCCTAATACAAATAAATCATCAAGATCTAAATAGTGTTAGAAAAAAAAAAGGTTTTGGGCGGGGGGGGGGGGGGGGGGGAGAAGGGGGCCCACAAAAGATTTCGTACCGGCATCTTTTTTTTCTCTCGAGGGCCCTGGATGTCGGGCTTGTGGTCGACTGAAAATGGCGGATAAAGTCCACTCACGTTTTTTTTTCCCCATGCTGTTAATGAAATTGTATCTGTTTTATCAAAAAATGAGTTAACATTGAACATTACATTTTGCAGTATTTCTCTCTAGGTTGTTCTTTAGGGAGAAATTTAAACTTTAGTCTCAAGTCACGACACTTTTTACTTTTAATGGGCAATATTGCTACTGAGCTTTAACACCCTTGTTTCTAGATGTCTGCACGTTCTAGTCGGAAAGTAACGTGTAGGCCTAAACAAAGAGAACTTAAACATATAGAGCCTGTAGTGAATATTACGCAGCAATGCTTTCTTTTTGTTTAAGATTAATATTTAACCTTGCTATCTCAATTTGAAATTGATGGCTCAAAATGAAAATATTTTTATTCGAAAAGGTAAATACTGTCGGGCCTATGAAATACGACCAAAGGGCGAAGTCTATTGGAAGTTTAGGGAAACTATTAAATTGGATGATTTATTGTATAACTCTGATACTACGAATAAATCCCTGTATCTATCAATCCACATATTTAAGATTTTTTATACCAAAGGCCCCGGGCTTGAGTCCTAATGCAGGATAGGATTTTTCCCGTATCTGGAAGGGCATTTCTCTTCCAGCTCTGAGGTTAGTCCCCTACACATATATTTTTTTGCAGAAAGAAAAGATTTCCGAAATCACTATAGACTAGAGAGAAATTTCAATGAAGATAAAACTTTTATTTACTGGAAAAAAAAAAAATTATTGTTATTAAAGTGGTTTTTTTTTTTCGAAATCTTTTTTGACAAAATTTTCAAAGCCGTTTCCTTATATTCTCCGAAACTTCTAGTACTATTCTTGTTCAATTTTTTTAGTGCTAATTGTTGTTAAAGTGCTGTAAACTGTTGTAACGTGTTCTAAATTGTTGTTATAGTGATATCAATTTTTGCTGCGTTGTATTGAATTGTTGTCACATGGGTAAGAACTAAAAGAAAACATAAACTTCTACTTCTAACTTTTATTATTATAAAAAAACCACAACTAACCCATAGACAGTATAGACTATAGACCAATCAATCCTAACACTACATTCCAACTTACAATATCTCTTATATTTTGTTTGGCAGGTGAATTTCCATTTTGCTTATCGCTTCAAAATTGTTCAATTTTGTATAAGACATCGCAGGCTTCACCAGTTTGTCGCGTCATGAGTCACGCAATGCGAAACAACGTCACTTGTTAATATTATGGGTATTAAAAAAAAACAACTCTGGCAACGATTCGCTGAGGATCAAGTTTCCAAATTATTCACTCAAGTTGATTCGAATTGAAGTTCGCATCTTTACATTATTCACTCAAATTGAAGTTCGCATCTTTACATTTTTCACTCAAGTTCATTCGAATTGAAGTTCGGGCCAAAAAATGGTTAAAATAACGGTCATTAAGTCGAACATAGCGCTTCCATGTCTCTAAGGCAATGACCATCGCGTTGATTGGCTAAAGCCCCATTTCATTTTATACAATGAAGTATGGTG
This sequence comes from Anisus vortex, assembly GCA_949126835.1. Lineage (NCBI taxonomy): Eukaryota > Metazoa > Mollusca > Gastropoda > Planorbidae > Anisus > Anisus vortex. The sequence goes on from OX421494.1 coordinate 19,722,142, forward strand.
TAGTATCGGTGCAAGATTATCTATCTGGGTCAATAAGGCCACGTGAAACAATTGCGTTGCCCAATGGTGTAGTATCGGTGCAAGATTATCTATCTGGGTCAATAAGGCCACGTGAAACAATTGCGTTGCCCAATGGTGTAGTATCGGTGCAAGATTATCTATCTGGGTCAATAAGGCCACGTGAAACAATTGCGTTGCCCAATGGTGTAGTATCGGTGCAAGATTATCTATCTGGGTCAATAAGGCCACGTGAAACAATTGCGTTGCCCAATGGTGTAGTATCGGTGCAAGATTATCTATCTGGGTCAATAAGGCCACGTGAAACAATTGCGTTACCCAGTATTTAAAACTGCTTTGTTATTACCACAGAAAAGACATATAACCGAGGTATTGACTAATATTGAGTTTAGTCTATGGTGTAATGTGACCTACATAGGCTATACAACTGATGATAGACCACAAACAAGAAGGGAATAGGTCTAAGAAAGAAAGCCATCCACACTAAATGTAAGAGAAGCCCTACTCTTGAGGTGACAGACTTCCCTGGAATGTGTGAAATTTGTTAAAGTGGTGACAGACTTCACTGGAATGTGTGAAATTTGTTAAAGTGGCCACGTGGTTTGGACACAGAGCTACCACAATGTTAAGACGATAAAAAAGAAACCTAGATCTAGTTTTATGGCAGACTTGGGTCAGTGGATCTAAGAGAAAAAGTTACCAGAGCTTTGTTTCATGTTGGAATCATTGTAAACTCCTTTGTAAGCTTTTCTTTAAGCTATATGCTGTCCCACATCATTAACAATTTTTTTACTGGTAAACATTAGGCCTTCTATTTTAAGAGTCTATATCTTAAATAAACAAAAGTCAACAACATTCAATATTTAAGTACCTAAAAAAACAACTAAAACATAAGCCTAATAGGCCTACATGTATCGTAAAATTTTCATTTAAATACATTTATTTATTCTGTTCAATTATAGTTAGCTTTAAAGCAGGACTTTTTTTTGTGGATCACGTTGTTGTCACTAAGGGATCACGTTGTTGTCACTAAGGGATCACGTTGTTGCTGCTAATGGATCACGTTGTTTCTGCTAATGGATCACGTTGTTGTTGCTAATGGATCACGTTGTTGCTACTAATGGATCACATTGTTGCTACGAATGGATCACGTTGTTGTTGCTAATGGATCACGTTGTTGCTACTAACGGATCACGCTGTTGCTACTAATGGGTCACGTTGTTGCTACGAATGGATCACGTTGTTGTTGCTAATTGATCACGTTGTTGCTACTAATGGATCACGCTGTTGCTACTAATGGATCACAATGTTGCTACTAATGGATCACGTTGTTGCTACTAATGGATCACGTTGTTGTTGCTAATGGATCACGTTGTTGCTATTAATGGATCACGTTGTTGCTACTAATGGTTCACGTTGCTGCTGCTAATGGATCACGTTGTTGTTACTTATCAACTTATGGATCAAATTGTTGCTACTAATGGATCACATTGTTGCTACTAATAAATCACGTTGTTGCTACTATAGGATCACGTTGCTGCTGCTAATGGATCACGTTGTTGCTACTTATGGATCAAATTGTTGCTACTAATTGATCACATTGTTGCTACGAATGGATCAGGTTGTTGCTACAAATGGATCACGTTGTTGCTACTAATGTATCGCGTTGAACCACAGATTTATATGGAAAATTGGAACGTAACATATTAAAAAAAGACACCTCCTGTCGCTCTGAAGGAGATACGGGCAAGGAACGTAATTATCGTTTTTTTTAAATGTATATGACGAGAAAACTAAAAAATTAGCGACCTGGAAAATTTTATAATAATATCATAGTATTTAATGCCTAGAATGCGTCGCAGGCATCTCAAGTGGAAGCTATTTAGCTTACGCTCTTGTGTAGGTTGTCCATGTTTCACTTCCATAGAGCGGCTTGCCGATGAAGCAGGCCTGGTAGACACAGAGTTTGGTCTTTAAATGGCAGGACAAAGTGCCCAATAGCAAGGTCCTGGCGCGTGCTAGCGCCCAAAGCATGTTCTCAATCCTTAGCTCAGACATGTAAACATAATGAGCCCAGGGAGCTCCTATATGTAGAATTGGCATCTGGAAAGAGAAAAGCAGGTCGCCCACGCCTTCGATACAAAGCTGTCTGCCAGAGGGACATGAGAGCAGCCAGCATAAAGAAAAATCACTGAAAGTGGAAAGCAGAGGCTCGATCCACCTGCCGCACTGCTGTCAGGGAGGGGGTAAAACTAGCAGTGGAGCGCAGGATGGAGGAGACCGTAGAAAAAAAGAGATATGAGAAAGGGGAGGCAAAATGGAAAGCACAGAACACGTGTGCAAAAGCTGCTATAGAGACTGCCATGCAAGCATAGGGCTGCTCAGCTACACGAGACTATATCAACCTCATCCCACGGTGATGCACCATCTTCTCGTGAGACTGAAGGATGCCGACGAGATCATAATGTACACTTCCCTCTTACCCCCAGGGATTTGTTTTCTGTGTAGACGCTGGACGCTGGTTCGACCGCCACTTTGCAAAATAAATTATTGGAACTAGCTGCTGTCCGAGAATTGAAAATTGTTTTCCGTAGTGGGATATCACTTGCAGCTTTTTGGATTGATGTCAATGCACAATACCCTCATGGACTTTAAGAACAAAGTGATCTCACGATATGTTAGCTCCGAAATGAAACTCTCAGAAAAAAAAAAACAAGATTCTTGTATCGTATGCAAGAGCTAAGTTCTCTTCATTCCTGAGTGACATTCGAGCAAGAAATGGCCTGCCTAAAAATAAAAATTAGCATCGTTAAAAAACGATTCTTTTATCAAATTACTCGGATAAGCGTAAGTAAAAGTCGGACCGAATTAATGAAGCATAGGTCCGATGAAGCAGCGTTCACCAGTTTCTGTGGCCACGGCATACTAGGTGATTGTGTGGCCAGCACTATGCACAGCCGCCAACTAAGGTCAGGTACCCATCAGAGCTGGGTAGACTCAGGGACACCCTCCAGACCCGGGAAAAATTCTAGCCTGCACCAGGATTCGAACCCGGGACCTTCGGCTCGCCAGTTGAACGCGCTGCCGCTCGGCTACCGTGCTCCCTCGGATAAGCGTAGTACGCAAAAATCTTCTGAAAAGTAGCAACGTCTGTAATCTATAGATTCTACGAGTGAAACAATTAGTGTTTAATTTCTAAACAGCTTAGTTTACTAAAGTCCCGGCAAGTTTGAAATCGATCGGTTGGCCTATTTTATTGAATGCCATTGAAGAAGCTGGAAATACAACACATCCAAATAACACCCTCGCCCAGTCGTTCGTTCGTCGTTTCCTGCCTGCGAACCATCCAGTTTTTTTGATGACAAGCAAACAAGAGCGATTGTAAGGAGAAGTTAACTCTTATTGTGTGGGCGGTCAATAGTCAATTCTCAACGGGAAACTACTGCGAAAACACCAGCCTCAAGACGGGAGTTACTCCGCCTGACACACTATTGGGATCTATGGCTATTCATACGTTATTCTTGAAACGTCTGAGAGAAAAAAAAAGTCCCACAGCGACATTTCAGGCGACATTTTAGCGATATTGTGGGTATTAATGCGCGAGATTACTTTTATATCACAAACTTTGATAGCGGTTCTCCTCCTGTTTAATATATTTATGTAGACTATGTGGAGCGTGCACTTTAAGCCTCCATTCTGATATTTTCTTGATTTTAAAGGAAATAACAGTGGTTATAATAAGGAGAAATAGAAAAAGACAATAATATAGAGACACAAATCATGAAGCGTGTAGTCTTTAATCTAAGAAAATACTATAAAAAAACACATAGGGCCTATAAACACCGTAACTGTTCGGTCTAAGAACCAATTCGGTATGGAATGGGTTACCTGAACTAGCTAAGAAAAAACAACAACGTATTACCATTTAGATGACTCAGAAATAAAATGAAGACCATAGCCTACAGCACCGAAAAGCGTAGACGCAAAATTCTCCAATAGTGCTGCCCCATGCAAAGAAAGATCGATAAAAAGAGAGAAACTTTATAGAGAAAAGTCAGAACTTTGAATTATATCCTAAGTGTTATAGGTAGCCTGTGCAGTTTTTTTTAGACAGGTTAATGAGTTTTCTTTATTGTTCAGAACAATTTTCGCAGCCACAACGATCTTACATATAGAGGAATCGTATGGACCTTACAATATAACGTAAAGAAGAAGACAACTTGCGCAGACAGTTTGTCTTATATAATAACACGTGTTTTACTGGAACCATTTCAAAACACAGCTTCACATTCTGCTTGATCTAGATCATATGTTCTCAACCTTTTTCGGCTCACAGGCCCCTTTTAATTTTTTTTTCCTCTCACCGCCCCTCCCCCCCTGCAAACATTCTTTTAGCGCCCACCCCACCCCTTCCCCCTTCCGCCCATCTGGACTATAGTTTCCGCAATATTTTTAGGCGGACTAGACTTTTTGTGTGATTAATTATGTTTAAAAAAACTGAAAAGGAAACATATTGAAAGAATTAATAGATAAAAAAAATTGCCTTAAAATAACAAAAGATTTAAATAAATCAATATTAATGTGAATCGTTTGGCTGATGTGTTGCTAGCAATTTGTCTATTTGTTTCAATTTTGGTTGCAAAAGCCTTAGGTCTATTAATCAGTAATATTTGTTATATTACAAAAAAGAACTTGTTCGGCATCACTATTGAATCAAATGTGGAAACATTTTCTAATTAAAGGGAGATAATTAGCCCGTTTTATTTGAGCTAATATTTCTGTTGTTATTTTCTTTTATAAGAAAAAAAGGCTTAAAATTTATAACTTTGAAATGATCAAACTGTAAAATGTATTTGAAAATCATACAAATATTATATAACTAAATAATTTATATGTATATTTTCAAGCATTACAATAACTACCCAGTTTGTATGAATACTACTTATCTATACCGTTTAACAATGTTCTCAAAGAAACCGTAAATGTGTAAAATACAAAAAGGATATCTCGGATAAACTGAGATCAAAATATCGCTTCTCGGCCTTTTGGCTAAGGTCGATCACTCTGGCTTCCTCACACAACGTGTAGATCTTGCACTCATCTTCTCCGCCTTGTGCGATTAGATCTTGCACTCATCTTCTCCACCTTGTGCGATTAGATTTTTCACAAAGGTGTAGGAAGTCTGAGTTACCCCACCCCCCGAGCTACGGCTCCCTAAAACTATACGATGCCTAGTAGGCCCAAAGGAGGGGCAAGGAGATCAAACTCCGACGCGCCTCCTACCGGACAAAAAAAAGAGATCGAAATATCATTAATATTAGTAGATGTCAGGGCAACAGTGATTGGTCAGCAGGGTTGACAGTCCGGTGAACCAACCACAGGACCAGCAGGCCGCACACTATATTTGCCAAATACAGACCCCTACTTCATCGAAAAGTTACTGCGATTCCTATTTCTTATTAATATAATAATATGTAGGCATGCTGTTGGGGAATATCAGATATTTAGCAGCACTTGCGTTTACACCATATTTCATCCAAAGACTAATCGATTCAAATAGCTGAGGTGTTAAAATAAATCAGGTACGTTTGTACCACCACTCGCCCTTCACCGCCCCCCAATCGCCCCCGGGAATGTCAGTGCCCCCCCCCCCCCCAAAGCCTCTCACCGCCCCCCAGGGGGCGATATCGCCCCCGTTGAGAACCTATGATCTAGATCTATATTCTATGCAACAATGTAATGAGTTGAATTTCAAAGGACATTTTCTTAGTAGTAGAAGTGCTACTTTAAAAGTTCGTTTTCCGTTAGGCTTACACACAAGTTTTGTGTTTTATAAGCCCCTCGCCCTGACCACCCTCCGACCTTCCTCAAAATTCGGAAGTTCTTTAACAAATTTGTATTGAATAGCAAGCTGGTATTGGAGCGTGTTGTGTTGACACTTGACTAAATACAAAAAAAAACCTACTTACAGGATTGTGAACCAGGCTCATTCACAGGTCACGTGCTGGCTCTTCCAGGAGGAAATAGAACTGGTAAACAGGGATCATCTCATAGACACGTCTGCAATGTTTGCTGCCATATTGTCCTTACCTGGAATAGATAATGTCCCTTTCAAGAACAGGTTGTGGTTATCTTGTTGTTTGTTATTTCTTTTTTTTTTGGTGTCCGAATCGAAGGTCATATTAAAAAAGAACTCACAAAAATACCCCCTCTCCCATTTTTTTTTCAATGAAGGTCTTAGAAAATCTGCATAATTTACTAAATAAAAAGTAGGCTTAATGAACAAGGTTTTGACCATAGTAAAACTAAATTTACTAAATAAAAAGTAGGCTTAATGAACAATGCTTTGACCACAGTAGGCCCTAAAACAAAATTTACTATATAAAAAGCTTAATAAACAATGCTTTGGACAGAGTAAAACTTAACTTACTAAATAAAAAGTAAGCTTAATGACTTAATGAATAATACTTTGGAAAAAGAATAAAACGCAATGACAGAAACTTTCAAATTATCTACCTGCAGTTTTATTTTTACTGTGCCTAAAGTTTAAACTCACACACGCAGACACATGCGTGTGCGCGTTTGGCACACACACACACACACACATATTATATCTTCTGGTTAACTAGACGTCTGCAATGTTCTCCCAGAAATTCCGAGAATGCTGCCATTGTTTTGGTTTGTTAAAATCTAGCTTTAAAATGTCACAATTATCGGGTTTTGCCGATCTCGTGGAATGCACGCTGTTTCCGGGCACAAGACTTGGCTTAAACCCACGACCGTATCACTGAGTAACAAACATTTTCCTCTTCATTGAAACTAAGTTCAAGGTCGTCGTAATGCTGTATACTACTATATTATACTAACTCAGTCTTCAGTCATCACCCCCCCCCCCTTTTCCATCTTCCCCCCTCCACCCGCTATGAGCTGGGTTTAAATGTAATGTTTTGGGGTTTTTAAAAGAAGGACAGTAAGGTGCAGGTGTTTAAAATGGAAATTAGGAAGGGGGGGGGGTTAAACGGATTATGTAAATTTACGTAACATAAGAATGCAGAAGTGTGATCTTTTTGTGGATAATGAGAGGAAATGAGGCATCAAGGAAATTAGTGGAGATATTTTATGAATGAACAGTTTTAAAAAACAAACAAGCCGAGTCAGTGACTTCAAGGAAAGGCACGTGATCAGCAAACTTATAAATTTTAAGTGAGTTTTCTTTTACTTTCGCTGTACTTGTGGATGTAATTGAAATCCTGTTAGAAACATTTTTTTTAGTAAAACCACAAGTGAATGAACTAAATGAGGGGTGTACAACAAGCGGCCCACGAGCCACAATACACCCTGCCAAGTCTTTATTGGCGAGGCGCACACAGAGTGTGTAACGGCAGTTGCTGTTTTTCTTTCGTTGTAAAGACTCCATTGATTTAATAAAAGTAAAAGTAAAGTATTCCGTCGGGACAAATTGGTCCATGGGGGGGGGGGGAGCAGCGTTCACCAGTTTCTTTGGTCATGGTATACTGGGTGATTGTGTGGCCAGCACAATGACCAGACGCCTTTACTGTGCCTTAACTAGGTCAAGTAGACTCAGGGTCACCCTCAATAACCGAAAACAAATTCTAGCCAGGTTTCGAATCCAGGACCTTCAGTACGCCAGCCGAACCAATGTGCCCCTGTCATTGTGTTAATAATGGACATAAATATCCAGTTTGTGTTGTCCATCTTGTTGTAACCAATCCCATTATAGTCGAGAATACCATACAATGACGACCACTGGTGCTGACCATTGAGAATACCATACAATGACGACCACTGGTGCTGACCATTGAGAATGCCATACAATGACGACCACTGGTGCTGACCATTGAGAATACCATACAATGACGACCACTGGTGCTGACCATTGAGAATACCATACAATGACGACCACTGGTGCTGACCATTGAGAATGCCATACAATGACGACCACTGGTGCTGACCATTGAGAATGCCATACAATGACGACCACTGGTGCTGACCATTGAGAATGCCATACAATGACGACCACTGGTGCTGACCATTGAGAATACCATACAATGACGACCACTGGTGCTGACCATTGAGAATACCATACAATGACGACCACTGGTGCTGACCATTGAGAATGCCATACAATGACGACCACTGGTGCTGACCATTGAGAATGCCATACAATGACGACCACTGGTGCTGACCATTGAGAATGCCATATAATGACGACCACTGGTGCTGACCATTGAGAATGCCATACAATGACGACCACTGGTGCTGACCATTGAGAATACCATACAATGACGACCACTGGTGCTGACCATTGAGAATACCATACAATGACGACCACTGGTGCTGACCATTGAGAATACCATACAATGACGACCACTGGTGCTGACCATTGAGAATGTCATACAATGACGACCACTGGTGCTGACCATTGAGAATGCCATACAATGACGACCACTGGTGCTGACCATTGAGAATGCCATACAATGACGACCACTGGTGCTGACCATTGAGAATGCCATACAATGACGACCACTGGTGCTGACCATTGAGAATACCATACAATGACGACCACTGTTGATGACCATTGAGAATACCATACAATGACGACCACTGGTGCTGACCATTGAGAATACCATACAATGACGACCACTGGTGCTGACCATTGAGAATACCATACAATGACGACCACTGGTGCTGACCATTGAGAATACCATACAATGACGACCACTGGTGCTGACCATTGAGAATACCATACAATGACGACCACTGGTGCTGACCATTGAGAATACCATACAATGACGACCACTGGTGCTGACCATTGAGAATACCATACAATGACGACCACTGGTGCTGACCATTGAGAATACCATACAATGACGACCACTGGTGCTGACCATTGAGAATACCATACAATGACGAGGAGAGATGGGCAAAGATTAAGTAGTAACAATACATAAGGCATTAAAATCTAACTTAGAAATACAACACACATAACAATCTGTTACAAAGCTCAGATAAACATAAATACAAAAACACTTTTCTTATCCTTAATGCGAGAACAAATGCATATGGATCTAAGTACTCTTTCTTCCAGAGCGGCATCCGGGCATGGAATGGGCTGCCTGAACAAATTAGGAAATCCAGTAACTTAACATCATTTAAATCTACATGATGGAATTCAAAGCCTAGGAAAAGGTAAACTTTTTTTTTTTCATTTGGGATCCAGTTAGTACAAATACTTTCAATCTCAATTCACTTTTTTTATAGTAATTTCTCTCTGCAAGTAATGAGGCTGTATTTTAAAAACTTTTACTCGAGAGCCAGGGTTATCTTCCCTCTCGTAATGTGTAGGTCTACTGAATTTTGTGAAGTGCTTTATTGGGCGCCAATTTCGTTTGACGTAAATGTCATCTCAGTGTTTCGTGTGTGTTCGCTTTATTGTGATTTTGCGCAAATGACGAAACATATGCCAATGCCACCCCGCTGCCCACTTCCCCGGAAATGTTTTTATCTAGACATCCGCCCTTCATTTTTTTTAACAAATACTAGACTAGACAATCGTAACTGTGTGTAGAGCTTGAGTTTAAAATGCATGGAATAGAAATAAAAGAACTACCGGTAGTCATGCCAGACATACAGACACCATCCGGGTCTCCCACCATTTTAGAAGAAATAATAATAATAAACAAACTAACGAATTATTGAACCTTTATATTATTAGAACATGCTGTAAATATGCGAAGAAGCCACAACCACACTACAAAAAGCCAGATCGTCATCCTCACTGATGCCAAAACAGTGCTTCAGTCTCTCAAAAACCCAAACGCTATTATCAACCAGTCACTCAGCACAAAATTATCAAAACTGAGCAAAAGAGCAAAAGAATGAATTAGAAATCCTACTTTGGCACAAAGTTATCATAAGGTTGCCGACCACTGCATTAGAGGTTACATAAATTCCATGTAAATTATCATTTTGAGTTAGACAAAGACAAACAGACACATTTATGCGTAATCTTAGATAGATGGATTAACATATACACAGAGAGAAAAACACATGGGTTGCAGAGAGAAAGAGAGAGAGAAGTGAAATAGAGAAAAAAAAAGAAAAATACAGAAAGAATGAGAGACAGAGAGAGAGAGAGACTAAAAAAGAGAGTAAAGAGAGCAATATAGAAAAAGAGACATCGAGAGGAGAAAAGAGAAAAGAGAAGGGAAAGAGAAGTGAGCTTTAAAGGGGTGAAAAGAGAAAAGAAAGCTAGAAAGGTGGAGTTACAGAACGAGAATAGATAGAGAGAACTATAGAGAGGGAAAGAGAGGAAAGAGAAGAGAGGAAAGAGAAGAGAGAAAGAAATATTCTTACTTCTCATCACTGACCAAAAATATAATTAGAGCTCAATACATGGAAGGAAAAAAGTGCAGATGGTCAGCCGGAAGTGACATCAACTGACACGTCTGCTGTTGGAACTACGCAGACGACAGTAATGAACAGGGATGCTACAGATAATTGAAATCTTCACGAATTGGGATTACCACAAATCGATGACATGATTCCCTCCCCCTCCCCACGCCCCACTCCCCTCCCACCACCCATACGCTGTAGTTTGCCCCCACCCCCTCTCCGTCACCCCCCCCCCCCCCCCTATTCTCCTCCCCTGTATAATTCAATTGATCTTTTGAAACTAGATTTCCTGCCGACATCATCACTTTACACCGACAAGCCACATAATCTAAGTCCAGGGTTAGGGAGAGATTCCATTCAGCAGTTTAAAACCCCAACAGCATAGGAGGTCGACTCATCGACAGTTAGACTATTATTATTATTATCCAATATGTATTTAAAGAAACATTCTAAACGGAGCTGTTTTTTAAATTATTATTTGTATATTATTCCTTTTCGTTCATATCTTACACGTCATAATATTTGTAAGCTAAAACATTTGTATTTTAAACGTTTACAAAAGTGCTTTGTATATAACTGTCTTTTTTAAACCCACTATATAACTATACTACCTTTTTTTTGTTTTTTTTTGTTTTTGTTTGTGGGAGAAAAATTATCGGAAGGTTAATTGACCAACTTGCCGCCATCCTTTCTGCTTTTCCTGGTTTGTACAGGGAACCCATTCCATGCCCGGATGCTACGCGGGGAAAAAAAAAAGTACTTTTGCATTTGTTCCTGCATTAATGGGATAAGATAAAGTGTTGTTTTCCTTATGTTTATCTGAACATTGTAATATATTTTTGTTGTGTTGTATTTCAAAGTTAGAATTTAATGACTTGTGTATTAAGCTTATAACGACTACACTATTTCTAGTTGAGTCATATAGACAAGTTCACGATGACATCATGATCTATCACATATTCATCCACACACACACCTTTCCCCCAAAAAACTATTTAAACTTGTCTTATTTGTCAAGGGCTTATAATAATAAAAAATAAATAGTTTTAGGTACATTTAAAAGTTTCGATTGAAAAACAGAAATACAAGCAAAATTGTATATAATGTTTTTTAGTTTTTTTTTTATATTATTTTTTATTCTTCTTAATCTTTATTGTACAGTGGAGTTCCCGTTAGACCCGAGGAAAAAGTCCACAATTTAAGTGTGATTTGATTTCAAATGCTTTGGGATTCTGGGATCAAAAGTGTGCATTAACTACTTATAAATATTGTATGTTTTTTTTTTAGGGGCTGCTCATTAGAAGTTTTTATAGTACACAAAGATCTAATTCTAGTTTTCAAATACAACATAAATATCTCATACACTAGAAGGGCAAAGTGGTACATTTGTAGCAAACGCCTTCTGCTCAGGTTCACACATGACCTAATTTGTCTTTGGCCTCTAGGGTCGAACTAGGTCATAAGCCATTCATCAAAACTGATGCATGCACTTAAGATTAAAAGGAACATTCCAGAATGAAGCTGTTTCCTGGGCCAGGTAGGTCAAATAATAAGCTAATGATAGTCATCGGAGATGTTGGGCTACACCAGGGAAGTTTGAAGTATCTCTTAACGAAACACTAAACAAGTGACCTACTTATATTTTTTTAAAAAGTTGAACTCGAGAGCAAGAAAAAAAATTAGATCCAACTAAGTAAAAAAAATTCCGAAAAAGAAAATTCCACATTCTTTTATTTGAGCGTCTAATGTGGCTTTTCAACATACAACTGTAATTTTTTATCATAGAAATACAACTGTAATTTTTTATCATAGAAAAACAACTGTAATTTTTTATCAAACAAAACTAGATAACTTACACTTTTTTCTAATCTTTAATCAAGCGCTTTTTTTTCCCAAACGCTCACTGTGACCGAAGACTATAATGATATGGACCATATTTCTGATATTTGATGACTCGAATGACTTCTTTTCGGAATTCCCGATTCCCTTTTGTACTGTACACTTCCGTTTTATTTAATTGATTTGATTTTGTCATTGAAAAATTTAAATTAAAATCGAAAGTTGTATACAGCGGAACCCTTTAGCCCAGTGGCTCCCAACCTTTTTAATGCCGCGACCCTTTTTTTTATACAGCTTTTCACATCATGGCGACCCCCAACCATAAAACTTTTTTCGTCGCTACCTTATAACTGTAATTTGCGACTATAATAATAAGATGTAATGTAAATATCTGATATGCAGGATGGATTTTTATTGTTACTACAAATTGAACACAATTAAAGCACACTGATTTATCACAAAAATACATTTGTAACTATATATTGTGAAATATTTATTTCTAATTACAACACATCGTCAGTTCAAAGATTGAGACTGCGTCATTCTCATCGGCTTACACAACGAAGATCATCTTTTACAACAAGTCTACTTCTGTATTTAGATTTAATAAACAAGCTAAAAAGCTCTTTTACAAAGATATGTTGGTGGAGATGGAAGAAGAAGGCGCAACACAGTCTCAGACAGAATAGTATATGACTGAAAACACTTGATCCTGAATTTTAAAATAGGCATTGTAAAGAAATTAGTTGTTAATAAATTAATTGAACTTTTCTTGTGTTGTCTCAGGAACATCTTCGAATTTGACTGCGCATGACATTCTTTCAAGTGCAAATTAGGTGTCAGATAAATTTGAAAGGTACGATGAAATTTCGTCTGCAAGCATCTGCAAGTGTTATTTCACAAAAATTATTATCGTAAAAATCATTATCGTAATCATTTTATCTGGTTCAATGTCATATTCCTCAAAGAAAGCAGATAATTTAAGCTACATGTAGGCTACTTTTTATTTTCAGCAAAATTTTTATGTCAAAGCTAAAGTTTTATTTGGAAAGATCCGATCTTTTCAGACAAATTAAGGTTTGTTACAAAAATCAACTGGTCCTTGCAGTGATAAATTTTACTCATGAAAGATTTCAAAGATGTCAACAAAGTAAGTTATTTTCTTCAGTTCACTTTTATCGCCATAAAGTGCTTTGAGCTGCGGTCTTGATTTTTTATTTTAAAGTTAAAGAGTGCTGTGTTTACCACGAAGCACAATACACGTTTTAAAACTTTTCCTCTCGACAATACCATCTGAAATAGTAGATTGGCCTATCCGACTGTTTTCGCAACTGTTTAAAGTGCTTGCTTTTACAAAAGTGACACACACAGCTTATGATGCTTTCAATTACTTCTAGTCGTTCTATTTGTCCATTAGCCTACTCATTCAAAGCGGTATACTCATTCATTACCAAACACTAAGTCCCAATATAATCATGAATAAAAATTGTCATTTTACCTCCAATACCGCTGCTTTCAACAGAAAAGATGCTTTTCACACAGCAACCAAACTCTCTACACCTGTGTAGCTAGTCAGCGTGCGTACATTAGAGTGCCAACCCTGTCACATACATCATACATCATACATCATACAGCATACAGCATACAGCATACATCATACATCATACATCATACAGCATATATCATACATCATACATCATACATCATACATCATACATCATACATCATACATCATACATCATACATCATACATCATACATCATACATCATACATTATACATCATACATCATACATCATGCATCTGCATTTGTACGGGAAATACCAAGTAGGTATGTGATGGGTTTGGTGCGCTGATGCCATCACTTATATGTGGATGTATTTGCATGTGGGTGGGCCCGCCAGTAGACTGATAAAATATGTGTCTTCATGTGATCTTAGGCGACCCTCATGAAATGGTTCTTCGTCCCCCAAAGGGGCCGCGAATCATTGGCTGGGAACCACTGATCTACTGTGATAAGTAATGCATAGGTATATTAAGATTTAACGTATAATGTTGGTATATTATTAAAACTATATTCTTTTCGTTTATTTAAAAAAAATATTTTTAGAAAACACGATATTAAAAGAGTATTAAATAATTAAACAAATGCTTACTAGCTGTAGTTTAAAAATCTAAATTAAGACTTCTGGAGTAGCATTCCAATCTAATCAAGGGAGATAATAGTCGCAATTTTAAGTCTCTGTGTCAATGATTTTTGTAAACAATTTTATTTACTACACAATATGCATTTGAAAAAAAAAATATTGTACTTGTGTATGGCAATACTCAAATCGATAAAAATACGTAAAATGAATAATCAATTAATTAATGTTCTTTACATTATAAAAGTAACTTTTTCAACACCTTTTTAGCTACTAGCTTAATTTTATTGGTACGCATTTACTTCTTGTAATGTTATCTGTAATAAAATGTATAATGAAATTTTTCGAAAGCCTTATTTTTAAGGCTTGAAGACTGTAAACAGAAGAGGAATAGAGCGTTCTTAGTGGGCGTGGCTTAGGTTTTTAGTGACGTATTTGTGTAAATAAAGAAGCCACTTGAGGTACAAATGTAACGTGGTGAAAGTGAAGTACTTCATTATCATGTAAAATTCACATCTGAATATTGGCTATCCTACTCAAAAATAAGGAGGTAAATAGTAGTACTGTAGATTAATTGATTAATGTGATTAGGCTAGGGCCGGCTAGATCTATTTACACTTTCAATTTCACTTTATAGGCCTACACTTTTAATGTTTCGTAGGCTAGGCTACGATGTCAAGCGATATTGTTGGTGAATAGGCTATCTAGTCAAGTCACTATTAGGCTCACATCGTCTATGATCTATGTCTATGATAATAATAAAATAGCCTATTTTATTTAACATACATAATACAGCTTAAATCTTAATAAGACTTAAAACACAACACATCATTTAAAAAAAGCTCGAGCCTATATGAAACTTTATTAATACAGCGGCCATATTTACTTGTACACCATTACTCAAAGTAAACACAAATCACGTGCTTTTTGTCACGGGATTGCAAACGCCCTATAGTCTAGAAGTAGGCATCCTTTAGATAACAGTGTGCCTAGGTATGATTTCTAATTCATTCAGAGTGCTAACAACCTAAAACTCATCATGATGTAGCATTAAATTTATGGTAGAAATGACTTGAATTGACTTATTAGGCCTTTTCCACGTGTCATTGAAAATTCCTCAGCGTGCCAAGTGTCGCAGGCGAGCCGTAGGTTGCCAGGTTGCATAAACCTAGTCTAGACCAAAGAGTGTTGGTGTCAGTACACAACTCTTTTTGTCACCGCTACACACAGGGAAGGGTTCTGATGTGGCGCCATCGAAGAGTACTATGCTGTGCATGTTGTTATTAATATTAAAAGCCTCAATCAGACCATCACATAAAAGTGTTTTCCGATGGTCCTATGGCGACCCCCGTGAAATGGTCGTTCGACCCCCAAAAGGGTCGCGACCCACAGGTGGGGAACCGCTGCTTTAGGCAGACGTAGGAGCGTAGAAGTCATTTAAGACAGTCTTATTGGTTGCGCACGGAAAAAGAAGAACATATAAGCTCTCAAATTAGAGCTAGCGGTACATCTTATTATAGTCCTTGCTGTGACTCAATTTCTTATGTCTTCACATGAATGAGATGTAACAGATCATTCTTTAAACACAGAATGTAATGAATGTATCAAAATATAACTGTTACGAAATTATTTTTTTTTATAAAGTTATCTTTTAGTTTTTGGGTGCCCTTCATTGTTTCTTTTTATCGACAAATTAATTTACATGCAAGTGAAATTTTAAAAAAATGCTTTAAAACGATCAGTCTGAAAAACTGAAGTTTACAATTTAATCTTTCTAGTTACGAAGTGCTAGGCTTTTAGTGTGCCTAATGTAAGTTCATCTTCTTCTTCGTTATCAATAATAATATTGTCAATGGGGGGGGGGGGGCTCACACAACAATAGCTATGGTGAATTGTACGGTTGTTTCCAGGTCTGTCTCTTTTCCATACGGTTTGGTGTTGGTGGAGGTCTTCTCTGGCCAGAACCTGTAGCGAGCTGTGTCATAAAGAGGACAGGCTTGGAATCACATGTACTGTGTTCTCAGGAGACATCCCACATGGGCAATCTTCACTGGTTACAATGTCTAGCCTTTGGAACATAAAGGACAATCTCCTGGCCGACGTGTGGTTTCATCACTAGCAGTTTAAAACGGCACACTATGGTGGGTACATCACATCACCCGGCTGCTTTTCATTGTAAATATAATGGTCGGCTAGACACTAGAGCCTTTTATGTCATGAATGCAATCAGAGACTTTAGATTTGACAACCTCAGGGCTCTGCAAACATTGAGTTTTAACTTATTAAACAACTACAGATAATTTGTAAAATATCTTTTAACCATTCCTTCAAATTAAAAACCATTTGGGCAAATAAAAAAGAAACTCACAATTTCAAAGATTCGAATGTAAGGAGTGGGTAAACTGCGAGCCAGATTGCACAACTAACAGATGCATGAAAGCTATTGTAAATAAAGGACAGTGTAAGAGGCATACATTATACAAATGAAAACTTAAAATTAAAAATGAAACATTAAGAGGAATTACTGTTAATTTAGTTAAAAAAAGCTAGATTAAACAAAATATCAACAAATAAATGTGCAAAGGTTTAATTATTTTATTATTGTTATTAAAGTGACTGTGAGTCATTCGAAAAAGCAGACGCGAGCCGCAATATTGGCCCGCTAGCCATATATTGCCAACTAAAGAATTAGATTAATATTAATACCCCAACTTTTTCATTTCCGTACTATGTAATGTTGAAAGGTATCTAGAAAAAAAGCAAAACAACTTATTTTAAAATTTTGTTCTACTTGAAACAAAACAAAATATAGAATATATCTGGAGACACTTTAATTCTAGTAGATAAAGATTGAAAGTTAATTATAAAACCTTAATTCTTATGATTGACGTTAAAAGCACCCTTTCCTTTTTTTTTTTACATACAAATGTTTCGTGAAGGTTAAAGTTTGTAAGCAATTAAAAACCGATCCAATGTGCTCTAAATGTCAAAATTTGAAACAGATGAGATTTTGAAAACAGAATGACGTAGGAAAGATGACTGCTGGGATACTTTAAATTTTTGTGTTTTGTTCAACAAAATAAATGGAAAGTAAGATTTTTTGAGCTAAAGGTTTAAACATAGACAATAGGCTGTTCACATAGTCACGTACTGACTGATTTTAAATGAATTACTTAAAGACTAAGTTACAGAGTCACTTGGTGAAAGACTCACCGAAACTAGAGTCACTTGATGGTTGACTCAGTATATGACGCCTTGACGCACTGGATGACCTTGCTGACTGACAGACTGACACAACTGAGTCGTTGATACACTGACGGAGTCCTTGAATCATTGAATGAATCACTCACTGATTGACTGACTGACTCAGTCACTGACATGACTCACGGATTAACAAAATCACTGACTGAATCATTGACTGACTCACTCTCGCCGTCAGTTATTTTACACACTAATTTGTTTCAATTATTTATAGGTTATAAACATTAACCCCATAATACTATCTGATGTTTAATCAACAGTGATATAAGATAAGATAAGAATGGGCATTTCTTATAGCGCTTCTATTCATGCTATTAAATTAGCATGCTCAGTGCGCTCTTGGTGTGATTTGCAGAGGCAGATGTATTAGCCAAAGTGAAAGGTCTTTAAGTTCTTTTTAAAAGTTTCTCTTGTCCCAGATTCTCTCAGTGTCTGAGATAGACTGTTCCATAAAGAAGGCGCCACTGACTCAAATGAGCGCACTCCCAGGTACTTCTTTCTGTATCCATCCAAACTAGGAGTTTTGAGGAGTGACTGTGTTGAAGAGCGCAGTTCCCTAGATGGCTCATGCTTGATTTAACAAGTACAAAATTTTTTGTTTAAACTATTTATTTTAACCTGTGAAAAACAATAACACAATAACTAAACGAAAGCAACACACACGCAAACACACATGCAAACATACACAAACACACACACACATATTATTAACATACATATAGGACACAAAACTACCCACATAACACACGCACAAACAGACATACAAAGGACACACACGTGCAGAAAACATACACATATAAACACAAAAAAAACACGTTTAAAAACATGCAAAGCAATAAAAACACAGTAAAAAAAATGTTAAAATAATAATAGAAGTCAAATTAAGATAATTTTAAAATTGGTAAATTATTTCCATTAGATTAATTGTTGCATTCAGATTACCTTGTACTCTTACTTCTGTCCTGAGGCCAATCTATCTCCCTACCTCCTCATATCCTCCCATTCAAAGAAAGGAGTACAGAGGAAATAGAGAAATAGAAGTAACTACATCCAACACAAACCTGGCATATGAACATTTTCCACTTAGGACTTGGTTTTTAAAATGGTGGTAACATGATATGTAATGAAACTATTTGGTTTTGTTTTCTGAGTGTTTTCTCCTGTTGTTTTTATATTAAAGTGCACGCTGTTAGCTCTCTCTCTCTCTCTTTCTCTGTTTATATGTCTTTCTCTTTCTCTTTCTCACACACACTCGCACATGCAAGCACAGACATACAAACACACTTGCTGACACAAACAATCACATGAGCACACATACACGCACACCAACACACGAGCCTAGGAGCAAGGTATTAGACCGACGTGCACAACAAACAATAACAACCAAATTATCTTTGAGACAGACCCAAACCGCTGCCACCACTGACAAGCACATTTAGCAGTTTTAAGTAAACAAAATTTAACAACCCCATCATAAATGTTAAAGTTGTTTTAACTTTCAGAATTTTTTTTCTGCACGCGCACTTTCCAACAGTCAGCAATGATGACCCAAAGATTCATCACAGGTAATGCGATAAGTGAAGTGAATATTTTCAAAATTTAGATAGTCTTAAAAGTGCTATAGCTTTAGTCTATCCACGCATATAAATTGTTCCCTCCTGTGTATGTCTTAAATTTAATGCAGTTATTTTAGTGATATTAATTGACAACAACACACTGTATTCTGTTTATGTTCTGTTCATATGGAAATATAATTGTTGGATTTTGAACAAAGACTCAGAAATGAAAGCGTTCGTGGAAATAAATAAGCAATAGCATTCAGAAACGTTATTAAAAAAACACGAACGAAAACACACACACATACAAACTGATTGACAGTCATCAAATAACTCAATTAGGTGCATCCAATAAGAAATTTTAAAAGGGACTTCATAAAGGCTAAAAAACAGTCTTAAAAAAACAACAACTGATTTTCGAGTCAAGTTTCAGCTTGATAGGATGACGGGAAGTGGGCCAACGAGCCATCTGAAGTTTTGTCAGAAACTGCTAGATTTGCCGGTTCCGTGAGCCAGCACTGGACAAAATATATGATATAATTGACACACACTCAAAGATAAATAGTCCAATAGGTCTGAGGTATACACACCAACACACACACTTAATACGAAGCCATTATGAGGTTCAGTTTTCTTTATACTAACAACATGATACCGGGAATACACAAGAAAGATAGATAGAGAGAGAGAGAGAGAGAGTGAGCGAGAGATGGCGAGAGAGATCGAGAATGAGGAGAGCGAGAAAGAGACAGATGGCGAGAGAGAGATCGAGAATGAGGAGAGAGAGATGGCGAGAGAGATCGAGAATGGGGAGAGAGAGAAAGAGACAGATGGTGAGAGAGAGATCGAGAATGAGGAGAGAGAGAAAGAGACAGATGGTGAGAGAGAGATCGAGAATGAGGAGAGAGAGAGATGGCGAGAGAGATCGAGAATGAGGCGAAAGAGACATGGCGAGAGAGAGATCGAGAATGAGGAGAGAGAGAAAGAGAGAGATGGCGAGAGAGATCGAGAATGAGGAGAGAGAGAAAGAGACAGATGGCGAGAGAGAGATCGAGAATGAGGAGAGAGAGAAAGAGAGAGATGGCAAGTGGAAATCGAGAATGAGGAGAGAAAGAAAGAGAGAGATGGCGAGAGAGAGAGATCGAGAATGAGGAGAGAGAGAAAGAGAGAGATGGCGAGAGAGAGATCGAGAATGAGGAGAGAGAGAAAGAGAGAGATGGCGAGAGAGAGATCGAGAATGAGGAGAGAGAGAAAGAGAGAGATGGCGAGAGAGAGATCGAGAATGAGGAGAGAGAGAAAGAGAGAGATGGCGAGAGAGAGATCGAGAATGAGGAGAGAGAGAAAGAGAGAGATGGCGAGAGAGAGATCGAGAATGAGGAGAGAGAGGGGAGACATAGATAGGGTGTGTGTGAAATAAAAAGATGGGAGGCATAAAAGGTCTGGGAAGGATACAATGAGCGTAAGAGAGCTATAACAAGAGATAAAGAGAGAGAGAGAGAGAGAGAGAGAGAGAGAGAGAGAGAGAAAGAGTGAGGTAATGGTAAGAGAGTGAAAGAGTGACGGAGAGATAGCGAAAGAAGGAGGGAGTTGGTGAAAGAGAGACAAAAAGAAAAAGAGGGAGAGAGAGAGAAAGTAATAACTAGCTACATTGATTTTCAGTTTTAAAGAGTAGTTGACTTCGATTACTTGATGATGTTGTTTTTATATTCCTACCTTCCTCCCTACTCCCGCCACCCCCCCCCCAAACCCTGCCTCCCCCTTCCCCGTTATTACTAAAAAATCAATGGGCAGTTTACAAGCATGAGCTCGTGAAAACATTGTGACGTCACGGCAACCGGAAATTAGTCAGTGTTGATGCCGATATCTCTCGTGCAAACAGCCGAAGAACATCTGTACAATGGCGGACACAAACAACAAACATACAAACAAAACAATAGAAAAAAAACTACAGACAGACAGACTCACCGCTTTGACATGAAGTCCTAAAACTGACCTTGCAGTATGAGAAAAGTACCTTAACATGGCATGCCATATGAATAATACACTAGGTCAGGGGTCGGCTTCTTTTTGATGATTTTATGTTGAAATAGAATGTCCAAGTCATTCTAAGTGCCAACAGACAAAAAAAAATCACACTGCTCTTTTCTTGGACGAGAATCGCCTTTTTTGATGGTCATCCGTGTGCAAATGAAAATTGCTCTGCGTGCCAAGTCTGGTACGTGTTTCATAGGTTGTCGACCCCTGCCATATAGCATCGGCGGCATAAGAATTACAACGTTTGACGAAAGGATTTGTATACTTTGCTACAAAAGATGAAACAGAGGACACAGATACTGTAGCAGAATTTGGGGGTTACTGGGGTGGGGGTGAAAGGGAGATAATATTCTAAAGAATTTCATTTTTGAAACAAGAATGTAACACTTTTAAAAATTACTTTTCATACTTGCATTTTTTTAATTTTTTGAAGAAATAAAAAGTGCTATGAATTATACGCAAACAATTCCGAAACCTTTAAACCTCTAAACATTCTTTAGAAATTTGTCTCCACATACTTCAGGTTATTATAGCAATATAAAACTTATCCAACAAACAAATTATTGACAAATTTTTCGGTCTGTACTTGACTGGAGGAACTTAACTCAACTTGATGAATTCAATTGGAAGGTAAAATAGAAGAGAGAAAAACTCACGTGATTTTAACGAGATTCATCTTTACCAAAAGAAACAATTGTACATATACACGTATCTTGAAGTGACTCTCACCTGGAAGCTCGTCTTTGACTCTCAAGATAACGTCAAATCTCCCCCCCCCCTCCCCCCGTCTCCAGGCGCATACTTAAAAGTTCAGACCAACTGGTAACACTTCTCTAACAAATGTGAATAGACAGTTATGCTCTTAATGACTAACTCAAACAAATCATTTGGCCATTGGTTGAACTCGTGATTAAAAGACGATGGAAGAAACAGTTTAGTTGTCTGTTTTCCAGGTTTCATTTCCCCGGGATAGACAAACAACAACAGTTAAGGATACGGTGCAAAGAGATGAGAGAATTGAACTTGGAAAATGTTGTGTTTTTTTTAAACATCTTGAATAGCTTTTGAGCACTCACCCGTGTGTTGAAAGATCAGACAAATTAAGGAAGTGAATTGATATGAGCCGAGCCATCAGGTTATGACCCGCGTTCAGGAGTAAAATAGAAACGTCTTTATTTCACGTAGTTACCGCAACAGCTGGAAAGGGCAGGATGGGCAACTGAAACTTTGGGGCAAACCAAATCCTAGGATTTCTCCAACTAGAGCGTAGTTGTTTTTTTTTGTTAATAACTTTAAAGAATTTGTTCTAATGTTGTTGGAGAATTCAGTAAGATCAAAAGTTTAATCCTTAGTCCAATACCCATAGTCGCTTTGCAAAAACCGAAATGACATTTTTGTACTTCCTCTGCTTGAATTCGTTTATCAATATCTATATATTTTTTCAGACTTAAAATAACTCTGGTATTAACCCCTCAACATATGACTCGTTCTTTGTGGGTTATATATAAAGCACTCGTGCATTTACGAGAAATATTATTTTTATACTAAACCAGAATTATTATTTTAATGCGGTTTTTTTTTAAACAGTTTTTATTTATAGTTTTAAGTGCTTTAGATCCATTTATAAAACATGACTGTCTCAAAATTCTTGAATTTATATAAGAGAAGCTCTATAATAGATTATTAAGATGTTCTATTCTTTACGCCCCCATTTTTTCCCTCTATCTATCTATCTATCTATCTATCTATCTATCTATCTATCTATCTATCTATCTATCTATCTATCTATCTATCTATCTATCTATCTATCTATCTATCTATCTATCTATCTATCTATCTATCTATCTATCTATCTATCTATCTATCTATCTATCTATCTATCTATCTATCTATCTGGATACACCTATCTGTCTGTATGTGTCTGTCTATCATCTGTCTATCAATCAACCCATTTATATAACCGTCTCTCTCTCTCTCTTTCTCTCTCTCTCTCTGTATGTATATAGGCGTGAGTGTAAAGGTAAATTAAAATGAGAAAAGCATTTCAGACGCACTCAAGCAGAAACATTTTAATACACATTGATTATATAATACTAAGGAGGGAGGTAGAGAGAGAAAGAGAGAAATAGCATGTGTGTCAGAAAGAGTAAACAAAGAGGAGGAGTCAGATATGGTAAAAGAGAGAATGATTGAGTGAGCGGTATAGTGAGAGAAAGAGAGACCGGACAAATTTAAGTGACAGTGAGAAAGAGAGAGGTAGACAGTGAGAAAGAGGTAGATGGAGAGAAAGAAGTAGATGGAGAGAAAGAGGGAGACATGGAGAAAGAGGAAGACAGAGAGAAGAGTCGCGGAAGAGAGACGGAAGAGAGAGAGATTGAAATGAATGCATACGACATCTCTGGTAAATCCATGAAATCTGTAGAATCTCAGGTAAAACCATGAAATCTGTAGAATTTTAGGTAAAACCATGAAATCTGTAGAATCTCAGGTAAAACCATAAATTCTGTGGAATCTCAGGTAAAACCATAAAATCTGTGGAATCTCAGGTAAAACCAGGAAATCTGTAGAACCTAAGGTAAAACCATGAAATCTGTGGAATCACAGGTAAAGCCATGAAATTTGTGAAATCTCATGTAAAACCATGAAATCTGTGGAATATCAGGTAAAACCATGAAATCTGTGGAATCTCAGGTAAAACCATGAAATCTGTAAAATCTAAGGTAAAACCATGAAATCTGTGGAATCTTGAAACAGAATTCCAGAGTGCCGAGATGTTTCTGATGTGTACACATGAAACTGATGTGTCCAGATGTTTCTGATGTGTACTATTGAAACTATAAAGTTCAACCATTCATAAAGATAAAATAAAATCCCTATGAAAGCATTAGACAAAAGAAAGTTTGTGTACACGAAATACACATCTTAAAACATGTACACAACGTAACCTGTAATAATTTTACTCTAGAATATTCTGTTTATGCTAGACGAGTATGTTTCCTTAGCCCTTTCACTATCAGTCTAGGTAGCAAAACACACATACAAACACACAAAAATACACACCTACATTTGATACAGCCAAGCAGGTGTATTTATTTACACCTAACCCCCATTACCTGTCGATGAGGTTCTGATACATTCCTTGGATGGTATTGAAATAACTGGTCACTTAATTTTAGAGCAAGAGTTTCCAACTGACGGCGCGCGGGTCACATACGGCCATCGAGGCATCTATGTTCGTGTTTTGTGAACTCGTTTTCATAAAAAAAAAAGTCTGTAACTTAAAAAAAGGTACCAAATATTTCATATCTTGTTCAAAAAAATGACATTGTTTAAGGTGTAAGAGTTTTTCTTCTTTATTTTCTTCTCATGTAATTGTAAAAAATATGTTTAAAAAAAAATAAACATATGAACATTATTATATGCTGCAACCTCTGTTCTTTTCGCATAATTTTTTTCTTTTACCGTTTTTGAGTCCTGAAATATTTTTTTTAATTAAAAAAGAAAGATTATTATTGGTAAATTCTGTTAGGGTGAGAGATTTTCATTGGCTGATGTCCCGATACTTTTTTCCCGCCATTCTTAGCTTGCGATGCTATGGAGGTTCATGTGGTGAGGCGGGAAGGGTCGATGGAGGAAAAACTTGAAAATCTAAACGCAAGCACTTGCACCTCACAACCACCTGTCCATCGAATTCCAAAGATAAACAGGTTTGTTTTATTGGCATAGTTACCATGAAGTTATTTCTATATCAGTAAATGGTTTTAAAAATAATCTAATATATAATAAAATATTGCACCCTCTAACACAGTTCTACTGTGTGCTATACAAACCATCCCGTAGTGCGGACAGCATTCATGACATTTTATATAATCTAAACCTGTTATGTTTATTTGTTTTAAAATATCAGCGGAATAAGGGACTTAATCGCCCTTTTCTTTTATTTAATGGAACAGTTTGTAATAACTGCGCCAAAACCGAACAACTTCTTTTGCATGTACTATAAATAAGGTAAATAAAGAAGCACCAGAGAGAAACACGGCACCAGTAGGCCTACATGCACTCGTGTTAAATTATGTTACACCTTTGGTTAAACCATGGTTAAATTTTGGTTAATACCAAGGTCAAACTATGGTTAAACTGTGGTCATACTTTGGTTAAACTGTGTTTATACTTTGGTTAAACCAGGGTTAAACATATTGTTTAAACATTGGTTAAACATTGTTTATACTTTGGTTAAACTATGGTTAAACTGTGGCTATATTTTGGCTAAACTATAGTTAAACATTGGTTAAACTATGGTTCGACTTTTTTAAAGCGGTGGTTAAACTGTGGTTAAACTCAGTACCCTATCATGTACAGTTAGTGTTCAAGAGAGAGAGAGAAGGGAAACATTTAAAGACGGACTTGAGACAGAATAGCTTGAGTGGACAGAGGCGATATGCTTTTAACAGAACTGACGGGATAGTGATCAGAAATATAAGCTAGTGAATGGTATTTACTTATTCCAACATTCACTGCTGTGTCCAGAGTCGAAGCCACGATGGAAGGCTGATCGGGGCTAAGCCCCTCGTGAATTAAAAAAAAAATTATTATTAAATTTGCAGAAAAAAATGAATAGACGTTTAGCCCACCCTTGAAAAAATGTCTGGTTTCGCCCCTGACTGTGTCCTTGTCTCCCAATTATATTAAGTAAACCTGCTCTGTGTTTATATATCTGTGGATAGCGGAGAATAAAACTTGACCTTTGCATAAAAAAAAAAACACAACACCTCCACTTATATCCTTACAAAAAAATGAAAAAAAAATGCTTGTCCTCTCAATCGCCTCGGTCTTCTCATCTCATCCCATAGATCACCCACTCATTTCCCGAATGCGATCTACCAGACATCTTCTCTCTCTCTCTCTCTCTCTCTCTCTCTCTCTCTCCCTCTCTCTCTCTCTCTCTCTCTCTCTCTCTCTCTCTCTCTCTCCCTCTCTCTCTCTCTCTCTCTCTCTCTCCCTCTCGCTCTCTCTCTCTCTCTCTCTCTCTCTCTCTCACACACACACATACAAACATATTGTGCAAGCGTTAAGCCAACAGAAAGGTCTATGTAATCAGGTTACAGAGAACCCTTCCCACCACAGGGTCTCCTGTAGTTTGATGTACGTTTTTTGACAAAAAGACTCCTTCTACGTCTTCCTTTCTTTCTGTCTTTCTTTCTTTTTGTGGAGAAGTTCTGAGATTTGTTTACTCTCGGAATCTAGACAGCCATATTGATTGACTGGGATGGTCCTAGTGCTGACATATTTACTTATTTGAATGGCCATTCAAACGGAACAAAAAGCTACTCAGGTGACCTGTGCTTGTTCTATTTCCGCGTTCTTGTCTCTTTGTCTTAGAATTGGTGCTTTTTGTAAAGGAAGTGTTTAGGATTGGTGCTTTCTGTAAAGGTAGACTTTAGGATTTTCTTTCTGTAAAGGAAGACTTTCAGATTGGTGCTTTCTGTGAAGGAAGTCTTTAGAATTGGTGCTTTCTGTAAAGGTAGACTTTACTATTTTCTTTCTGCAAAGGAAGACTTTGGGATTAGTGCTTTCTGTAAAGGAAGTCTTTAGGATTGGTGATTTCTGTAAAGAAGGACTTTAGGATTGGTACTTTCTGTAAAGGAAGACTTTAGGATTGGTGCTTTATGTAAAGGAAGACTTTAGGATTGGTACTTTCTGTAAAGGAAGATTTTTAGAATTGGTGCTTTTTGTATAGGAAGTCTTTAGGATTTGTAATTTCTGTAAAGGAAGACTTTATGATTGGTACTTTCTGTAAAGGAAGACTTTAGGATTGGTACTTTCTGTAAAGGAAGTCTTTAGGATTGGTGCTTCTGAAAAGGAAGAGTAACACAGTGTTTGGATTGATTGTTATAAAGGATTTATTAATTGGATTTGTGAATGAGTTATTTAATTGATGTTATCAAATGATTCATAGATTTGAAATGCAGAGTAAATTGAATGTATTATAGATTTAACGGGTGAAATGGTTTATTGATTAGTTTTGTGGAGTGATTGATTGAATTGATACATGGCGTAAATATACTGATGTATTGTTTTGATGTGTGAAATGATTTATCTATTTGATTAAAAAAAATATTTTTTTAATCTTTATATGTAATTTTTTGATTGGATGTCACACAATAATTTTAGAATAACTATTAAATAATATAACTAGTGGACTATCAACGATGACAGATGGATTCAAAAGTTGTAGACCTATGTTGATGTTTCATAATGACAAAAAAAAGGATGATCGACTCCATTATTACGAAAGAAATACACAATGTGTTGGTCTGTGTTTGTGAACATCAATTTGACCGAGTCAAAATAATTAGCGTTTATGAGATAAACAATCAATGCAAAACTAAATTCATGTTATAGTCTGTCATAATCTGTCATAGTCTGTCATAGTCTGTCATAGTCTGTCATAGTCTGTCATAGTCTGTCATAGTCTGTCATTGACTGTCATTGACTGTCATAGTCTGTCATAGTCTACCATGGTCTGCCATAGTCTGTCATAGTCTGTCATAGTCTGTCATAGTCTGTCATAGTCTGTCATAGTCTGTCATAGTCTGTCATAGTCTGTCATAGTCTAACATGGTCTGCCATAGTCTGTCACAGTCTGTCATTGCCGGTCATAATGTGTCATAATCTGTCATAGTCTGTTATATTCTATACTCTATACATTGAAAAGTTCACGTGAACGGGACAATGCGATAACCTCACAGAATGTCCCATTAGATTAGGACATAAAGAACTGGGTCAAGAGGACAACTTCCACTTTCTCAAATTCTGCTAGAATAGCTTTTTTTGTTTTTGTTTCAATTGTTTGTTGCTCTCTCCTTTTCTATTCGAATGATTTCCAGCTATCCGAAGAAAACCGTTTGACGGCACACACTCAAGTGTACTATTTTCAATTTATTGATCCGGCTATTGCGGCCCAGCGCGGCTCAAGACGTCCTTTGTTAGAGTTATTGCCCCTTCCTTAATTAACCCTGCGCGCGGAGTTTTGTTTTGTTTGTTTGTTTGTTAATCTTGCGTCTGGACATGCGCACTCGACGACTTGTTATCAAACTTCTCGACACAACATAAAAAAAAAACAACAGAAGAGCTTGTTAAGAAGTGGCTATCCGTAGCGAAAAAAAGCCTCGGTGAGTTTATGGTAGTAGAAGCAGCTATCTACACCACTGGAGTAGTTTTTGAATCAATGACAATTGTCCACAAAAAGCTCCCGGACACAGCTTATTTGCGGCATGTAGGGTTGTCGACGAGTTATCTTCCATGCGCTTTTTTGCATTTCCGACCGCGCCATCTGTTTGTCTGTTTTTTTTCTACCTTCCCTTTTATCTACTATGATAATAATAAAAGCAACAATAAAGAGGAACTGCTGCAGCCTTGCCACTTTGTAAGGAAGTTATTTGGCACAATGTTAACATACAGACAGTGGAAATACGCTGATTTTTATTTCCACTTTCCTTATCCCTTATGCGAGAACAAATGCATATAAGTACTCTTTCTTCCCGAGTGGCATTCGGGCATGGAATGGGTTGCCTGAACAAACCAGGAAAACCAGTAACTTAACATCATTTAAAACATTAATAAAGATGCAAGACTAGACTCGGACCACGAATGAGCGTAGGACGCAATAATCTTCTATATAGAAGGAGCGTCTGTAATGTATAAGGTAAGATAAGATAAGGCACTAGAATAAGCAGAATCTAAGTGAATGAATTAACGCAGTAAATATCTTTAATTATAATATTAAACAATAAAAATAGAAATGGTTGAGTAGTCAGACTCTATCGGTAGTTGGGATAGATCGAATTTGTACCTACGCTTAGGGGAGGTGATTCAAACATGTACGGGGGAGCAACAGGTCAGAATGGGGTTCTGAAATTTGACTATGTTTATCGTTCTTGATATATGGTTGGCTCCATATCAAAAGACATCTACGAAATATGAATCTGCATGCTGCAGTCTACTAGCTTTAAAAGAAATGTCAAAACATAAAAAAACATTAATAAAACAAACAATCTTTATAATAGTGTTAAATAAATATAAAAAAACAAACAAAAAAAAAACACTATTACCGATACGAGTTTAACTTTTTCTAATTTGTATACATGCATGGAACATTAAGCAAACACATTAATTATTACAAGAAATGAAATGAACTCGACACGCGTGTTAAGTTTGAAAAGGGAATTAAAGCGTTGGTGGATTTGTGCGGAATTAATGAACTCTGCGATACATAATGTAGGTAATTGTAGTCATTCAAGAGGAGGAAACTCTAACACAGTTTAGGGGAAGCATTTATATTTGCATTGAGTTAACTTAACACGTCGTTATTACGCCCACCTGTGAAAACAGAAGATGTGTTTGTGTATGTTTGAATGCATGTGTGTAGGTGTGTATGTGTGTGTGTTTTAAATAGGTACAATTTTAGAATTGGCTTTTTATTTTTAATGTTTTTTCTAAAAATCAGTTTATCTAAATTTTGAGTTCATTGTGGCGTTCTTGTTGTCTCTGTGATGACAAGTAGAAGGTATCAAACAGGCGTGTAGAGAATAAAATTATTTTTCTCATGAGACATGTGTAAGTATGTCGTTGACATGACAGGTCAAAGTTTTAACAGTAAAGTACCAGTAGGACCGAATCGATCATAGGGCCAGTGAAGCAGCGCTTAGCAGTTTCTGTGGCCAGCACAATGCCCAGCCGCCTTTACATTAACCCAACTAATGTCAGGTACCCGTCAAATCAGAGCTGGGTCCAGGGACACCCTCGAGTCCAGAGAGACAATTTCCTAGCCTTCACCAGGATTCGAATTCCAGAACCTTCGATACGCCAGCCGAACGCGCTGCCACTAGGCCACCGTGCCCATTCAAAGTCTTATGACTGGCACAAAACTTCAAAATTTTAACTGGAGAAGCATGTCAAAGTGTGACGCTGAGATGTCACTAACAAGAACCGTCAAACTGACATGCCATGCCAGATTATTCAATGAAAGAATACCACTGAAATGACATGTCATAGTCGTCAGATTATTTAATGGCATGACACGCTTGGTAATCTTTGTCATTTAAAAGAAATTTAAAATTTCACTGGTGTCGTTTGAAATGGAATGTAAGCAATAAAGGGTCTTATTTTTTCTAACAAACTGTAGGCTTTCATTCGACGGAAGAGTTTATAGTATTCGCACGTGACACATACGTCAGAGTAACACGTGATTAGATTAACATACAGCTGTTGCTTCTTCCTTTAACCCCCCCCCCCCTACTCCAACTAACACAAGTATGTTGTTTTAAACTGTTAATGTACTTATGAAATATCACTTGCACATCCTACTTATCAACTGCTCAGGTATTTCGTCTATGGGGGATTCCCGAATGATCCTAGAAGTCGCAGTAGTAAGAGCTGGTATAAAGATTGTATTTTAATTGACTGATAACACTGGGAAATCATAGTCTGATATTATGATAATACACATTTCGTAAACTGAAATGATAAACCAAGCCGTCGTTCCAGCGTACTAAGGGATTGAGTAGCATTGTTCCTGCGATATCTCTTTTCTATGTTTTATACATTATATCAGACGAATACCCTTAAAACTCATCTATTTACTGAAAATATGAGAAGTTCTAAATTTAAGAAAAAAAACTTATTCTTCCCGAGTGGCACCCGGACATGCGATAGGTTGCCTGAACAAACTAGGAAAAACCAGTAACTTAACAGAATTTAAAACAGTAATAGAAATGCATGACTAGCACCAAACCGCGGAAAATCTTCTTTATAGAACGAGCGTATGTAATATATAAGATAAGATTGAAGCAATAATGTATTCTTGCAGTCTTCATTTTCACAGTTTTTATTTTATTGTAAAAGAGATATGATATAATTGAAATTCATTGTTGGTAACCTTAAACTTACTTTATGAGATCAGGTTTATTTGTCTACCAAATTCAAGGCGATAGTATTAATACATCGTGCGCTCGTGTTTGTCATAAATTCCACATCGTCAAGAAATGAAAGAAATTAGAAATTTTATTTAAAATATACTATGTCCATGGTTTAAGCATACGTGCCCGGAAGAGCGAGCAATGTTTTGCTAAATTTCACATCTTCCAGTACAAACATTCACATCACCTTCTCCCTTGACAAAACCTTCTGCAGACGGCCATGGGTTGAAGTATAGCCATGTATTACGTTCATTGCTTTAAATGCTGTTAAGTTGTTGCAGGCTACCCATTCCATGCCCGAATGTTATACGTATGCTGCCTTGCGATCCATTTAAAATGTAATTTATATCTGGAGGCAGATATTTGAAACAACGCATTCAAGAAACCAGAGTTAATCGACTCTTATTAAAATTTAGCCTGAGAAACATTCTCATGCAATAATAAATCTCTACATCCGAGAGACAGTTTTATACTTGGGATAGTTATTAGCAAAGAATCTTTGGTTGGGCTGACGGACAATTGAAGTTTAAGTAATCCAATAGTATTGGACAGCTCTACCACAGTTAAAGTCTTATGTACATTGTAACTTAATGTGAATAAACGTAGAAAGCTGCTGAAATTTAAGTCAATCTTCGCCGAGATGGTGCTACAAAATATAAATGGGATTGAAAGCTGTCGTCTCTTCATATTCACTGACACAACGAATTCACAATAGCATGATGACTGCCTGCAAACCATGCCTCTAATCAGAGTTAACATGTGACATGCTAATTTTTTGTTGTAAAGAAAGCAATGGAAAAATTAATAGGAATCAGTTAGTCCAAAATAAACATTCATAGAAATTGAAAAGAAAAGAAAATTCAGTCTGAACTAAAAGATCTGAGAAGATTCAGTTGATGTACATTCACACACAAACACATTTTATTTTATTCAATAAGTTCAGGCTTTTCTAAAAAAAATAAAAAATAAAAAGAACAAAAGTAATTGGCAAATTATTTAATCGAGTAATCTTTCATCTAATTTACTTTTTTTTGTTAAAAAAAATATTTTAATAAAACAAAATTAACCAATGCCATAAATTAACCAATGCCATAAATTAACCAATGTCATAAATTAACCAATGCCATAAATTAACCAATGCCATAAATTAACCAATGCCATAAATTAACCACTGTCATAAATTAAACAATGCCATAAATTAACCAATGCCATAAATTAACCAATGTCATAAATTAACCAATGTCATAAATTAACCAACGCCATAAATTAACCAATGTCATAAATTAACCAATGCCATAAATTAACCAATGTCATAAATTAACCAATGTCATAAATTAACCAATGTCATAAATTAACCAATGTCATAAATTAACCAATGCCATAAACTAACAAATGCCATAAATTAACCAATGTCATAAATTATCCAACGCCATAAATTAACCAATGTCATAAATTAACCAATGCCATAAATTAACCAATGTCATAAATTAACTAATGTCATAAATTAACCAATGTCATAAATTTACCAATGTCATAAATTAACCAATGTCATAAATTATTCAATGTCATAAATTAACCAATGTCATAAATTAACCAGTGTCATAAATTAACCAACGCCATAAATTAACCAATGCCATAAATTAACCAATGCTATAAATTAACCAATGTCATAAATTAACCAATGTCATAAATTAACCAATGTCATAAATTAACCAATGTCATAAATTAACCAATGTCATAAATAAACCAATGCCATAAATTAACCAATGCCATAAATTAACCAATGCCATAAATTAACCAATGTCATAAATTAACCAATGCCATAAATTAACCAATGCCATAAATTAACCAATGTCATAAATTAACCAATGTCATAAATTAACCAACGCCATAAATTAACCAATGTCATAAATTAACCAATGCCGTAAATTAACCAATGTCATAAATTAACCAATGTCATAAATTAACCAATGTCATAAATTAACCAATGTCATAAATTAACCAATGCCATAAACTAACAAATGCCATAAATTAACCAATGTCATAAATTATCCAACGCCATAAATTAACCAATGTCATAAATTAACCAATGCCATAAATTAACCAATGTCATAAATTAACTAATGTCATAAAGTAACCAATGTCATAAATTAACCAATGTCATAAATTAACCAACGCCATAAATTAACCAATGTCATAAATTAACCAATGCCATAAATTAACCAATGTCATAAATTAACCAATGTCATAAATTAACCAATGTCATAAATTAACCAATGTCATAAATTAACCAATGCCATAAACTAACAAATGCCATAAATTAACCAATGTCATAAATTATCCAACGCCATAAATTAACCAATGTCATAAATTAACCAATGCCATAAATTAACCAATGTCATAAATTAACTAATGTCATAAATTAACCAATGTCATAAATTTACCAATGTCATAAATTAACCAATGTCATAAATTAACCAATGTCATAAATTAACCAATGTCATAAATTAACCAATGTCATAAATTAACCAATGTCATAAATTAACCAATGCCATAAACTAACAAATGCCATAAATTAACCAATGTCATAAATTATCCAACGCCATAAATTAACCAATGTCATAAATTAACCAATGCCATAAATTAACCAATGTCATAAATTAACTAATGTCATAAATTAACCAATGTCATAAATTTACCAATGTCATAAATTAACCAATGTCATAAATTAACCAATGTCATAAATTAACCAATGTCATAAATTAACCAGTGTCATAAATTAACCAACGCCATAAATTAACCAATGCCATAAATTAACCAATGCCATAAATTAACCAATGTCATAAATTAACCAATGTCATAAATTAACCAATGTCATAAATTAACCAATGTCATAAATTAACCAGTGTCATAAATTAACCAACGCCATAAATTAACCAATGCCATAAATTAACCAATGCCATAAATTAACCAATGTCATAAATTAACCAATGTCATAAATTAACCAATGTCATAAATTAACCAATGTCATAAATTAACCAATGTCATAAATTAACCAATGCATAAACTAACCAATGCCATAAATTAACCAATGTCATAAATTAACCAACGCCATAAATTAACCAATGTCATAAATTAACCAATGTCATAAATTAACCAATGCATAAACTAACCAATGTCATAAATTAACCAATTTATAAACTAACCAATGTCATAAATTAACCAATGTCATAAATTAACCAAGGCATAAACTAACCAATGTCATAAATTAACCAATTCATAAACTAACCAATGTCATAAATTAACCAATTCATAAACTAACCAATGTCATAAATTAACCAATTCATAAACTAACCAATGTCATAAATTAACCAATTCATAAACTAACCAATGTCATAAATTAACCGATTCATAAACTAACCAATGTCATAATTTGAACTGTGTAGCCCTACTTTTTGTTTTATTGCCTTTACCTATTTGTCATAGATCCACTTGGTCAGTGTGATGCTATGGGGGGGGGGGGAGGATGGAAGATGCGGGTAGTCAAACTACAGAACAAAACACTTGACCTACTAATCTGGTCATCATGTTGAAATAGTGTATCCAGTGACATCACTTCAACACAACGCTGCCTGGTGATGGGCATGGGAATATTTAAGAAAAAAATTGTTTGAGAGGTAAGACTAAGACTTTTAAGTCGTGAATCTGATGAAGAATGAAGCAGACGGCACAAGTTCAGCAAACATTGACGGATTAATGCCATCAGTTTACTTTTGAAAATATGAAATATAAACACGGATAGCAAACCATTTCTTTAAGCAAGTCGGGCACTCAACTAACGACTCAGTCGCCTTTCATTGTTAAACCAAAAAAAATAATGTGCCGTCATTGACTCTGTAACCTGGACAGCTTAGACGTTTAAAATGTAAACAACAACTAAAATTCGATGAAAAGAGACGCATGAGCATATTTGGAGCTCGGTGGTCGAGCGGCAGCGCGTTCGAATGGAGTTCCGAAGGTTCTCGGTTCAAATCCTTGTGAAGGCTATGGTTTGTTCCAGGGAATAGAGGAGTGTTCCTGAGTTTACCCAGCCGAAGGTTCTCGGTTCAAATCCTTGTGAAGGCTATGGTTTGTTCCAGGGAATAGAGGAGTGTTCCTGAGTTTACCCAGCCGAAGGTTCTCGGTTCAAATCCTTGTGAAGGCTATGGTTTGTTCCAGGGAATAGAGGAGTGTTCCTGAGTTTACCCAGCACTGATGGGTACCGTACGTTGTTGGGGTAAAGTAAAGGTGGCTGGGCATTGTTCTGGCAACACATCCCCTAGTATGCCGTGGCCACAGAAACTGGTGAACTCTGCTTCATCGACCCCTTGACCAATTTGGTCCCAAGGGTACGTCACTATGAACAAATAGTCTAGTTTTATTGAATATGTACAAATTATATATTGTACTTAATACAAAAATAATAGCTTTCGGATGTACAAAAAGTCCTGCACCCCCATCCCCCCTGGTCTTCTTTTAAACAATTATTTTTGTTGCATTTTTTTAAACTTATATTTAACCCTTTTCATTATGGACGTCCTTTACGGACGACCCCTTAAGCATTCCGATTCAATTCTGAATATATAGTACGACTTATCTAGTTTTCATACAGTCACGCAATTGCCTCACGAATGTCAATACTTACTAACCTGTTTTACATATTCACTTAATCTTTAAACTGGAAACTACGCCACTTACTCAAAAGTTCGCCCCTGCCCTTCCCTCCCTTGCACTCCATCCTACCATCCCCGCCCTTCCCTCCTCCTACCCCCTCCCCCTTTTGGCATTCCCCCCCCCCCCCACGACGGGATATTCCAGATCGAGAGGACTAAACAGTTATCCAAGCTGTGTCTACTGTGTACAACTGATAGGGAGAGTAGAGCTGTCCATGTTTAACAACATGTGTATGTTTGTGTTAGATGAACATTCTACACAAACATTTTTACACGTAATATCTGGGTTTATCAGGTGCATATCAAGGACTACAGACTACAGACCTATCTTGATGTGACATATTCAACATGTTTTATTCGACATAAGCAAGGGAGAGAAAAATGGCGGTAAAGAGATAGTAAAATTCCTAAGAACTGATTAGAAATTAGAACACATTTAAATATGGCGAACAATTTTAGAGAAAAGATTTTGGTAGCGGTAAAAAGAACGGGGTGGTAAAAGGGTACACAATATGAAAGAGAGGGAGGGAGAGAGTGATAGAGTGAGACAGAGGGAGCGAGAAGAGAAGACAATGAGGGAGAGAGAAGAGACAGTGAAGGAGAGAAGAGAGTTGTACTACAGCTTCGCCAGAGCCCTAGCTTCGACTCCTTCAGGAGCCGGCTGAAGACTCACCTATTCCAATAGCAGTATTCACCTGTACATATACACATTTTCGTCTGCTCTTCGTTGCCTGTACGCTGTCTGTAACTGTTGTCAGCGCATAGAAGTGTCCTCAACGGGGGATGCGCTATACAATAATTATTATTATAATTATTATTATTATATTGAGAACTGAGGGACAAATGTGCGGAAGAGTATGCACGAGGGGTCGACAACATTAGGCACGCGTGCCAAACATGGCACGCAATGCAAGTTTCAATGGCACGCGAGAGACCTCCAAGAGGGGATTTTTTTATTGATTAAAAAAAACAACAACTTTTTCTCTTTCTGAATGAGGAGAACTGACCGTTGAAGCCGATGGTTCGAATGACATGGCAACACATTTCAGTGAGTTGAACTTGCATTTACAATGACCACGGGAATGGACTTGCTTTGAAACTGGACATATCTTGCCGTGAAATTATAAAACATTTAACTACAGGTACATCCATATATTAGGTGGCCGAGAGGGGCACGGGGGCCGAGCGGCAGCGCGTTCGACTGGCGATCCGAAGGTTCTGGGTTCGAATCCTGGTGCAGGCTAGGATTTTTTCCCGGGACTTGAGGGTGCCCCAGCTCTGATGGGTACCTGACACTAGTTGGGGTAAAGTAAAGGCGTCTGGGCATTGTGCTGGCCACACATCCCCTCGTATGCCAAGGCCACAGAAACTGGTGAACGCTGCTTCACCAGCCCCCATGATCAGTTTGATCCGAAGGGTACTTTACGTTTTTTTACATCCATATTTTAAGATGGATAGTGTTTTTTTTTTTTTCAGAAGAACATCGAAGCCCTCAGAGTGGAGTTTTCTAATCAAAGGCAAAGACATTGATGGACTCATTTTTTCATACCACATCAAGCCTAACTCGTTTGATCTTACTACAACCTTCTTAGACGTAGAACTTTGTTAAAGTGTAGGGATATTGTCGTCCCCGCGCCTACACTCTTCGGCATCTTTTTCTCTACGCTCCTTCAACACGCCTTCAAGGACTGCAGTGAGGGTGTCTTCATCCACACCAGGTCCGCGTCCACAACATAGCGCGTCTTCGTGCCAAGACCAAAGTCACAAAGGTCCTTGTAAGTGATGCATGACTTGGTGTGAAGTTATAAGGAATAAGTTTGTGCAATAGGTGCGATTAATGAGTAACTAGGAAATGTGTGTTTGACGTCATGTAATGTTTACTTGGGAGAGAGAGATGGTAAACAAGGACAGAGTATGTTAGGCCGTGGAAGAGTGATGTTCTTGGTCTTGATGTGATAGTAGTAACGAAGTATAGAAGTGATGTTGATATAGGATATAGTGATTAAAGTTATTATCTTCAAGTGAAGTCTTTATCAAGTATTATTACCGTTGAAGTTATGTTACTACATGTTATGAAGATCTCTCAGTTACAAAATGGTGGAGCAGCAGTAGAAATCAAGACCATAGAGAGACACATCACAGAGCCTACTTTATGTACAGTTGTTGGAACTGTTAGAAGTTGACCTGCCTGCCTGTCTTGGAGGAGGTAACTTGAGGGAATCGACGTTTGATTGCCCTGCGAGTCATTGTATATGACTGGTGGATTTATTGATTTGTGGAGCTGCACTGTGAGTCATGGTATATGACTGGGATGTTTACTGATCAGTGGAGTTTTTTGTGAGTTGTGGAGCAACCCTGTGGAATAGTTACAGAATTGTACTGAAGCTGATGAGCTGAGAAATCCGAAGCTGTCCTGTGGGTGTCCTGAAACTGTACTGTCGTCTGTGAGCTGTACTGACGAGCTGGTGTCTATCTGGTGTCAAAGTCTATCAAGGTCGGCGTCGTAGGTTGTTACTATCCGGTTTGCCGTGGCTACACACTATTGCCTATTGCCAGCCGTAACTGCTTACGAGAGCTTTCTGGCATAGTAAGCGGGCGTCATTGCATCGTTGCAACCGCTGATAAATGCATACATCGTCTGCGTCCTTGTGCAGAGGGCATATTATTGCGGGCGTCATTGCATCGTTGCAACCGCTAATAAAGGTATACATCGTCTGCGTCCTTGTGCAGAGGGCATATCATCTCTTGGCGCCGGATGTGTAGCTTTGCTGTTGATCTCGTTTGCTGACTGCATTCAACACGTCGGTGGAAGTTAGGCAAGTTCATACGCAAGGTCGACACAACGGTTACCGGAAGATTGCAAAGTGGAGCAACGGTTACCGGAAGACTTCAAGGTTGGGAAAGGACACTCAAGGTTGATCCGTTGGATGCTGTGGAACATTTGACGTTGATTTGGTTGGACAGAGCTATCAAGGTCGAGGAATTTGGACGTTGGACAAGGGACGTGCGTGGACCTGGATTGGAGACAGCACTACTGAAAGCTAAGTTAAATATTTTTTTTAACTTGTATGATAATATCTAGGGTATAATTTATTATCATTGCTATATGTATATTCGTATATTTGTATATGTAAATTCTATTAGGGCTACATGAGTATATTTTTATTCAGTGGGGAGATTTGTCTTTTAAAAAAAGATTTTACGGATTCAGACTGTGGGTTTGAGTGGGCTTCCCATTGAATTAAAGTGAACTTAGTATTTGTTTAGTTTGTTAGCGTGCTGGTATCTTGTTTTGGGCTGTTTTGTTTAGCGATTTGTGTCAAAACATTAAGTATAGTTTACTTGTTTGTATTCTTCTGTCTTTCTGCTAACCTATCTGTGTATCTATATATATATATTTATTTGCTTTATGATTTACTTCTAATTTTAATTTTAATTGCAACTATAAATGTTATATGTATCACATTGCTATATCGTAAGTATATATGCATGCTGGTGTGTTGGTTGAGGTAGTGTGCTATATGGTCAACGTTTACACGCCTTTATGTTAATCAAAACAAAATCAAAGATTTTAAATTAAAAACATTGCACATATTAGGACGGTATTTGTGCTGATTTGGAGGTTGTGCATACATTTATTTTGGTACACATATTGCATTGTATTATAATATCGCGTATAGTGGTATTAGAACGATACTTGTGCTATATGCACACGCATAGATTTTCTTTATAGTATATGCTTTTTAGTATAGTATAAATAGCGATAATGTCGGACATGGATCCGTTGAGGCTATGGGTGGACATTGCCAAGAGCATGGGATTAAAAGGGGATGCCTTGGGTGATTTCTTGGAGAAAAAAGGGCAGGAGTTTAAGGAAGCGAGGGAGAAGGAGATACAGAGGGAATTGGAAAAAGAACAAAGACAAAGAGAAGAGAGGGAGAGAGACAAAGAGAGAGAGCATGTATTGAAAATGAGGGCACAGGAACTAGAAATAGAATTGGCTAGGCAGCGTGCAGCACCAGTGCATAATACTAATGAACATAATGGTGCGATTAAGAACATTAAGATACAACCTTTTGATGCTAAGACTGAAAGCATTGAGAAGTTTATAAGAGTTTTTGAGACTCACATGAAGATGGTAGGAGTCGCTGAGAACCAGTGGAGTATCCACTTATACCAGGCTATGAGAGGGGGTGCGCGTGAGGCACTCGCGTGTATAGAGAACTCTGAGGGATTAGCTTACAGTGAGTTTAAAAAAAAGTTGTTAGTATACTTTAATAAAACCGAAGATTATTACAGGATCCAATTTAATACTAGGGTAATTAATAAATCGGATGATCCGCAAAACTTTGTCGCGAATTTAAAGTCTGATCTAATGAATTGGATTGAAATGTCTGAAATTAAACATGAGTTTGGTAGCATGTTAGAACTCTTATTAGTAGACAAAGTGCTGAATATGGTGACACCTGAATTATATGCATTTATAAAGGGGAGAAAGATATATAAAGAAAAAGATCTAGTAAAGGCATTGGCTGATTTTAAAGATAGCCACCCAAATTCAAATTTAGCTAAAAATGAGACCAGTAGTGGAGAGCTATTTGTTATGAGAGGTGTAAGACAGAGACATAGTAGTTTACCTTCCCGGATGGATAGGTTTAGAAAACCTGGTACTTTTGGTATTAAGTGTTGGTCATGTGGTGATGTGGGTCACACTCAGGCTAGGTGTAATAAAAAAAATCAGAATGACAACTGGCACAGGAATAAGCAGAGAGGTACTAGAAGGGGTGGATGGTCTAACAGGTCGGAAAGAGGCCGAATTAATAACAATAGAGATTGCCATGTTATAATTCAAAGTGACCGGACATCAGATTATAGTCCAGAGTTCAGAGGTGACAGAGGTAGATCTAGAGATAGGGAAGAGGCCAAAGGTGTTAGAGATAGATCTAGAGATAGGGAAGAGTCAAGAACTGGACATAGGGAAGTGTCGAGAGATGCTAGAAATAGATCTAGAAATAGGGAGGAGATTGTATCTACGGTTTTGGATAATACAGGAACATTGGTCCTTTATCCCGCTTTCGTGAATAATCAGATTACGCACATGCTGAAGGATTCTGGGTGTAGTACGGTTGCGGTGCGGAATAGTTTAATCAAACGAGAAGATATAACTGACAATAGAAGAAGAGTTAGGTTAGGAGATGGTTCTGTGGTTGATTGTAGGACCTCATTTATTGATATTGACACACCTTGGGTTAAGGGACGAGTGGAGGCATTGGTTATGGAGTCGCTTCCAGCTCCATTGGTATTGGGAAATATTCCAGAAATGATTCAGGACAATTACGACAAATTATTAACGGACTGGATGGATAGAAAGCAGGCACAATTTAAAACTATGTTGCCTGGTAAACATGTACTGTGTGGTATGAGTGAGCCGGAAACAGATGTTAGGGAAGTTATAGGAAATAGTTTAGTGCATGAAT
This sequence comes from Anisus vortex, assembly GCA_949126835.1. Classification (NCBI taxonomy): domain Eukaryota; kingdom Metazoa; phylum Mollusca; class Gastropoda; family Planorbidae; genus Anisus; species Anisus vortex. The sequence goes on from OX421494.1 coordinate 19,763,575, forward strand.
ATAATATGGTAGATAGTTGTAGCGTGATGACTAGGGCACAACAGAAGTACGAAAATAAAGAAAGAAAGGTAGACGTGGATGTGAGTATGGAAACTATAATGAGTGTTACTAAAGAGCAAATAATTGCTCAGCAACAAGATGATGCTGAATTAAATGTGGTAAAAGAAAAGGCTAGAGTGAGTAAGAATAAAGGGTTTTTTTATATACAGGGAGTGTTAGCTAAACGTAACTATAACATAGGGCGTGATAATAAACCCGAGTATAGAGTGGTGGTTCCGAGGACTTTAAAAAAGTTAGTTCTAAAAGCAGCACATGAGATTCCGTTAGCTGCGCACATGGGTCATAATAAGACGTGGCAAAGACTTAGCCGACATTTCTATTGGCCAAAGATGCATGAAGATATAAAGTCCTATGTAAAGGCATGTCAAATATGTTGCAGACATAATAGTCTGGATGCAAAACACAAGGCTCCATTACAACCGATGGATTTAGCCTTGGGGCCGTTTCAGAAAATCGCAGTAGATATAATAGGACCAACTGCCACTATGACTGATAGGAAACATAGATATATGCTTGTTATAGTAGATATGTGTTCGCGTTGGATAGAGGCTATTCCGTTGAAGAACATTTTGGCAGACACTATATGTCATGCGATGTTAGGAGTTTTCACAAAATTTGGGTTTCCTGAAAAAATATTGTCAGATAATGGGACACAGTTTAGGTCTCAACTGACAGCTGCATTTGCGGAGATGTTACAAATAACGCAAATATTTGCGGCTAGATACCACCCGCAATCGAATGGCGCAGTGGAAAGGGCTAACAGAACTGTAAAAACTATGTTAAGAAAAGTAGTGCAAGATAAAGAGAGGGATTGGTATAGATTTTTGCCTATGGTGGTGTTTGCTTATAATGAAACTCCACATGAAGCTACTAACTTTAGTCCGTTTCAACTTATTTTTGGAGCAAATCCGAGAGGTCCGTTAGATATCTTAAAAAATGAAATAATTACTCCGGATGTAAAGAATAGGTCTGCGTATGATATGATTACGGAAACTAGAGAGGAAATTGCGTATTCAGCTAAGGAGGCCAGACATAATTTAGAGGAAAGTAGTGAAAGGCAGAGAACAATTAAAAATAAACATAGGTTTTTAAGACAACTTAATGTAGGGGATATGGTATTAGTGTACTTGCCGAACGGAAGTAGTGGAAGACAATCGTGGCAAGGACCTTATACAGTAGAAGAAAAACTCAGTCATGTAGACTACAAGGTTAATATAAAGGGAAATAGCAAAACTTTTCACATAGATTTGCTGAGACAATATTATATTGATCTTGTGATGTCCAATATTGCAGTGGAAGAGAATAGTGATAATGTGACAATACACACTGTAGAAATGGGAAAAAGTAAAGATAGCGATATAGTGAATGCTATAAAATTTAATAAAGATATTGCCAGTGAAGTTAAGAAGGAATTAATACAACTGATTGGAGAATATAAGGATGTAATTTCTGAATTACCAGGACAAACTAATGTCATTCAACATGAAATTAAGGTGAATAGTGACAGTTATTTGAAGCAGAAGCCATATCAAGTACCATATCATTATAGAAAAGATGTAGAAAAAGAGATACAATTGTTACTAGATAATGGTCTAATACAGAAATCGCAATCGCCTTATGCATCGCCTATAGTCATAGTCAAGAAGAAGAATGGCAAGATTAGGTTATGCTGCGATTTCAGAAAAATTAACCAGATAACGGTAATTGATAGGGAACCGTTACCTAATCCAGAAGACTTGGTAAACAATATGGCGGATGCAAACATATTTTCACACTTAGATTGTACAAGAGGATTTTATCAGATTAGAATGAAAGAAAGTTCTAAGAAGTATACTGCGTTCACTACGCATGAAGGCTTGTATGAATGGAACGTGATGCCGTTCGGTTTGGTAAACAGTACGGCAACGTTTGTGAAAATGATGAATATCATTCTACATAAAGAACCATGTATCAGACATTATGTGGATGATATATGTGTGTATACTAGGTCCTGGGGAGAACATATTAAAACTTTGAAGCGGTTATTTGGGATACTTAGAAAATATAATATTACGGTGTCGCCAGAGAAAGTAAAAATTGGATTAAATAGACTAGATTTTTTGGGCTATAATATTGGGCAGGGACAAATACAACCTACAAAAGAATTAGCTAAGAAAATTCTTGATATTGAGAAACCAAAAACTAAGAAAAATGTTAGATCGCTTATTGGATTGTGCGGTTTTTATAGATCGTTCATACCTAACTTTGCAGAGGTGGTTGAACCTCTAGGAAAATTAGCTAATAAGGACAGTCCTGCAAACATTGTTTGGACGGAGGAATGTGAGGTAGCTTTAAGTAAAATTAAGGCTGTTTTTCAAAATGAAGCTATACTAAAACCCATAGATTTAAATAGGCACATGACTTTAGCTACAGATGCCTCGAGGATAGGGGTTGGGGCTTGTCTTATGCAGTTACATAATGGGCAATTTCAGCCTGTATTATACTTAAGTAGGAAGCTTTCTGAGGCGGAAAAGAGGTATTCGGTGATTGAGATTGAATGTTTGGCAATTTTCTGGGCAGTAACGCGGTTACAAAAATACCTACTGGGAACTCAGTTTGATATATTGGTAGATCACAAGCCTTTGGTAAAGTTTAATTGTGACAAAGTTAAAAACAATAGGGTAACCAGGTGGGCACTGGTATTGCAGGATTACAAGTTTCAGATTAGGTCAATAAAAGGTTGTGATAATCATATTCCTGATATACTATCTAGAATGGGTAATGATTATGTGTAAATTTGGTTTAAGGATAGGGATTGTTGTAGATAATATTGTAAATAGTGTTTTTTATATTATTATTTTGAGATATTAACAAATGTTACATTTTTCACAGATTTTGATTTGGGTATTATGATGATGATATTTGATGATGATGATGATGATGATGATATTTGATGATGATGATGATATTTGATGATGATGATGATGATGATGATGATGATGTTGATGTTATCTTGCCACACATTGTACCCAAGTCAAGTTATATGTTCTATATTGGTGTTGTGGTCAAGTGGAAATAAAATGGGTGAACATGAGTAAATGAGTGAATGAATTAGATGTAATCATTTTTTATTTAAGTAATGACAGTTATATTGATAAGTTTGGGATGATGACTGCTTGGGATACAGTATAGACATCATTTTTCAGTGTTATTATTATTATATTGTTCATGATAGTTATTTTTATATAATAATAGTTGTTGTCTTGAAGAGAACATATGTTGGTGTGCAATTTACATTTTACAATACTTTGTGCGTAATGGATGTGATGAAAGGAAGTGGATATTTGTTATGATTTGTTGAAAATTTTAATTAAATAGAGTTGGAGCATTTGTAATAATAGCAGATGTAAAAGAAAAAATACTAAAGGTATTTTTAAATGTGAGAAGGAGGGTGTAAGTGATGCATGACTTGGTGTGAAGTTATAAGGAATAAGTTTGTGCAATAGGTGCGATTAATGAGTAACTAGGAAATGTGTGTTTGACGTCATGTAATGTTTACTTGGGAGAGAGAGATGGTAAACAAGGACAGAGTATGTTAGGCCGTGGAAGAGTGATGTTCTTGGTCTTGATGTGATAGTAGTAACGAAGTATAGAAGTGATGTTGATATAGGATATAGTGATTAAAGTTATTATCTTCAAGTGAAGTCTTTATCAAGTATTATTACCGTTGAAGTTATGTTACTACATGTTATGAAGATCTCTCAGTTACAGTCCTCATTCGCGAGATGCTCTTCGCTGAAGATGCAGCCTAGACATCACACACCAAAGACGGACTCCAGCAGCTTGTCACTTGCTTCTCCCATGCATGCAAGGAGTTCGGCCTGACTGTAAGCCTAAAAAAGACTAACGTTATGGCTCAGGGCACAGAGACCCTTCCAAACACTGGAGGTTGTCGAGAACTTCACCTACCTTGAGTCCACTATCTCGAGTTTGCAGTCCATCGACTCGGAGATCAACAGCAGAATCGCCAAGGCAACCACAGTCATGGCCCAACTGAAACAGCGAGTGTGGGATAACTCCAGCCTCACCGAGAATACCAGACTGCGCGTCTACCTGTGTACTCAGCACTCTCCTATATGGCTGTGAGTCATGGACCACCTACGCGTGGCATGAAAGGAAGCTCTACAGCTTCCAAATGAGGTGTCTACGGCTCATACCGCAGATCCAGTGGCAGGATAGGGTCTCCAATACAGAGGTGCTGGAACGAGCCAACGTGAGCAGCCTTCATGCTGTGCTCGGCGAGAAACGCCTCAGGTGGCTCGGCCATGTAAGGAGAATGAATGCAGGCCGCATTCCCAAAGACCTCCTCTATGGAGAGCTGGTCGAAGGTCATAGGAAGACAGTGTGCCCGAAACTGCGCTTCAAGGAACTGTAAAAGGGAATTGATCCAGAGCTCGACACATGGGAATGTCAAGCTGCTGACCGACCAACCTGGAGGCTCGCAGTCAGGCGAGGCACATCGTGCGCAGAAACTGGGCGAAACAAGATTGCCATTCAGAAAAGAGCGAGGCGGAAACACCTGCTACAACAGCCATCCGCCATCAAATGCCTCAAGTACGGCAGGGATTGCCACTCCCAAGTTGGTCTACACAGCCATTCACGGCGGTGCAGTTGGACACCTCACCCATGAAGCTACACCACCGTCTCTCGAGACGGACGGATGCCGACGACGATTGTCGATTTAAAAAAGCAGCAAGTTGCATTTTACACTTTAAAAAAATGAGCATTCAAAAGTGCCCATTTCCGGAAAATATCTGGAAGGAAGCTGGTTAGGAAATTCATCTGCTATTCTAAATAACTAGAGTCTAGGCTTTCGCTCTTATACTTTCATCTTTTGGTTCAACCTACACTTGTGAATATAATTTATCGTACATGATAGCTTTTTTAAGCATACAAAGAGATACCCTACAGTTGACCACTCAGAAGTAACTAAATATGTATCTGATATTATACAATTATCGAAGAGCATTCAAGGCAAGGCGCTCATTTATTGATACATACTAATTACATTCAAACGAGTTTTTATGCTCATGTTCTCTAATTAAACATAAATATAAGTAATTCTAAAATACAAGTATAAAAGCAGTTGGCGAGGCAGGACAGAGCCCTCAATGGGCTGTAGCGATACTCATTAAATGGACTAACAATTAATGCAGGAAATGTTTATTGACAACTGTTTAACGTAAATTATTTTAATCCTCTAATAATTAAATTTTGTCATGAATACTATAATGTCGCATTTATATAAAGAAATAATAATTATTCAGTAATATTTGCTATATTACAAAACATAACTTGTTTGGCATCAAAATTGAATCAAATGCGGAAACGTTTTTTAATTAAAGGTATATAGATCTAATAAGCCCGTTTTATTTGAGCTAATATTTGTAATATATTTCTTTTACAAAAAAAAAGGCTTACAATGTATAACTTAGAAATGATCCAACTGTAAAAAGTATTTGAAAAATGTATAAATATTATATGACTAGATAATTTATATGTATATTTATAAACCTTACATTAACTACCCAGTTTGTATGATTACTACGTATCTATTCTTATTAACAATAGTCTGTGTTGTTCTTGTATTCTAAAAAAAACGTTAAAGGTCCTCTCAGTTAAACTGAGATCAACATATAATTAATAATGGCAGGTGTTAGATCCTCATCTTGGGAATCTTGACTAACAAATGTTAATGTTTGGACAATTACTTAATTAATTACTATAGATGTGACTATTTTGTAATAAAATATTGTACTCGATTTAAATGCAAATAAAAAAGATGATAATAACAAAAACGTTAATTTTGTATTAAATATAAAATGCTTTAACGAATTTATAAATTCTAAAAATCTCCTTTGCTTTTATCATTGGTCTTGCTACGGAATTAAATTAATTGTCCAATTAAAAATAGGAAAATATAGGGTAAAATCTAACCGCCTCAATCTATGAAAAATCTAACCGCCCTAGTCCCGGGTACAATCTAACCGCCTTAATCTATGAAAAATCTTACCGCCCGAGTCCCGGGTAGAATTTAACCGCCTCAATCCCGGAAAAAAATCTCGCAGACTCAGTCCCGGGTAAAACTTAACCGCCTCAATCCCGGAAAAAAATCTCGCAGACTCAGTCCAGGGTAAAACTTAACCGCCTCAATCCCGGGAAAAAAATCTCGCAGACTCAGTCCCGGGTAAAACTTAACCGCCTCAATCCCGGGAAAAAAAATCAAACCGTGTCACTAATTTTGACACCGAATGACGATTTGTTTCTTTCCTTTTTTTTTAAATCAATAAATTTGACAGCTGGGAAATCCCCCCTCCCCGCCCCCACACAGTAACAAAGTCAGTTCTGTGGTGATTGTTATAGCGCAATCTTTCATCCTATGTGAACCTGTGTGTGTATGTGTCAGTGTGTGTGTGGCAGCGTGGGAGTGTGTGTGAGTATCTGGTGGGGAGGGTGGGGGGGGGGGGGAGGTGGAAGTGTGGGAGTGTGGACAGTTTTGTCAACAAATTTATCTTTACGGTCAATTGCGGTAATATAAGGTTATCTGCGTGCATCAACGGCTGTGTTTCGTTTTAAGAGTTCAATGAACCCGAATAGCTGTCTTTCTATTGAATTATCTATCTATGTCTAACTATCTATCTAATCTATCTTTCTAATGTATCTATTTATCTATCTATCCCCTGTATCTATCTAAACAACTAACTAACTATCTAGATAATCTATCTAATTTATATATTTATCTATCTATCTAATATATATATATATATATATCTTTTTCTCTGTCTATCTATCTAATCTCTATATCTTTTTATCTGCCTTATTATTTACATACATATCTATCTTTTTATCTCTGTCTGTCTTTTGTTTGTCTGTTCGACACCCAGTTTACACATTTTAGGAAATAGAACCTTATTAAATAAAAAAAAGCGACAAAATAGTAATGAAAAAACAACAAACCACAACAACAAAACAACTCAATCCCAACCAACCACAACATATGTACACTCTTGCATACCCAACATGATTGATGATCACAAGTATAACGCGATTGTCTTGACATTTGAAAATACAGAAATTCCCATTTCCATTGGTAGAGTAGATGATCTACTTTAAAAGAAAGCGTCAAGTTTTAAAACACTACCGTTTATATTACTTAACTTACGACTTATGTCTTGATTACTTTCTGTGGGATAAGAGCTAGCAGAAAATGTCTATTATGCAATGAGCTAAATGACAAAAAATATAGAGTAAAAATCCATAGAAGTTTTGAGAATAAAGCCTAGGAAATGTCCATAGGTAATAACAAGAGAAAATGTCCATGAAGTTAATGATGTTATGTGTGAAGCTTTATGTTATCAGTGAATTATTAGGCTATCTTAATTAAAAGGAGCCACGCCTCATTGTATAAATTTGTTTGATCTATCAAGCTAGAAATAAAATGCACATCAGCGGGCCACTAGTTCTAGACAAGAAGCCAAGACACAGTCTAAACCAGATAGTGTCTCCCCATCCAATCCACGTATAACATGGACTCACCTAGCTAATAGCAAACACCTAGTTACATATTTTAGCAAACTCATAGTTACATATTCGGTAGCCGTGCGGCAGCGCGTTCGCCTGGCGTACCGAAAGTCCTGATCTGGAGGGTGTCCTTGAGTCTACCCAGCTCTGATGGGTGCCTAACCTTAGCTGAGGTAAAGTAAAGGCGGCTGTGCATAGTGCTGGCCACACAATCACCCAGTATGCCGTAGCCATATTCCCTATTTATCAATTTGGCCCGACGGGATACTTTTCTTTTTACTGTAACATATTAGAGTTATTAGATGCTCAATCGGGATTCTTCAAATAACTTACACAACTGAACAATTTAAAAAGGCAATGCGCGTTTAACTAAACGAATCTTGTAGTTCTTATCTTATACATTACAGACGCTCCTTCTATATAGAAGATTATTGCGCTCGGTGGTCCGAGTCTAGTCTTGCATTTTTATTAATGTTTTAAACGATGTTAATTTACTGGTTTTCCTGGTTTGTTCAGGCAACCCATTCCATGCCCGAATGCCACTCGGGAAGAAAGAATACTTATATGCATCTTGTTCTCTCATAAGGGATAGCGAAAGTGTTTTTGTCTTTATGTTTATCTGAGCTTTGCAACAGGTTGTTATTGGGTGCCTATTTCTAAATTAGAGTCTAATGCCTTATGTATTATTACTACCTCTTTGCCCTTCTGTCCTCTAGTGTTTCTAGGTTTAGTGATTTGACAGATTTGACTAATGGTGTTACTAAAAGTATACGAATAATTCTTAAGAAGTTTTAGTTATAAGTTTCTAGAGGACCATACGACCGATATAGTTTTTACAAAGTACTATAAAGATTTTTTAATCAACTTGAAGATAAGTTAACTACAATCATTAAAACTATACAAAAAAAAAAAAAAAAAAAAAAAAAAAAAAAAAAAAAATTGGTGATAAACATCATACTATATAGATCTATACTCATCATACTATATAGATCTATACTCATCATACTATATAGATCTATACACATCATACTATATAGATCTATACACAACATCCTATATAGATCTATACACATCATACTATATAGATCTATACACATCATACTATATAGATTTATACACATCATACTATATAGATCTATACACATCACACTATATAGATCTATACACATCTACCAAAGAGCGCACAGAGCCTGTTAGATTAAATGTAATAGTTCCATCATCATCATCATCACCATAATCATCATCTTTATTTAAAGAGACAGAATACGTTGTGTAAAATCACTGTTGAACAAAGTCAATTGTAACTTGTCATTGAGGTTAAGGCTGGTCAGCGGTAATCGGCGACGAATTCCCTCCCCCGCAATCCTCCTTCCCGCTCTCAACAACCCCACTTCCCTGCAGTCCATCCCCCTACCCCCCCCCCCCCCCCCCCGATTCTTCTGACTGTTATCAATCGATTTCTTTTAGCCAATCCTTTTTTTAAAAACCAAAACCAAAAACAACAACAACCTCTTAGCGCCCAGGTGTTTATTTTTGTCCTTTTGACACAGGTGGACAGGGTGGTCAAGGGATCCCTATTATCAAAAACGAGAGGTCAGCATACTGGTAAAAAAATGTGTGCTTGAAATAAAAAGAAAAATGTAAAACAAAAAAGTGCCTAGACTTATTGTTGTTACAGTGAGTACAAAATTCTAGTTCGGTTCCAATCAATTCCGGGGCGCCGCGCCCAGAGATAATTATTTTAGTCTGCACTTCATCACGCTAGGCGTTATTCTCACTCCCCATGTGGCGTCTCACACACACACACACCTACAGCCCTTGTATCTTTGTGATCTCTAAGTAGGAACATCCACCCCATCTGACTCCTCCACTCGAACGCCTCAAAACTGAGCACTTAATTTAACAATTACTCAAAACCTAACAAGCCCCTAACTGGTTACAATTACAATACACACAGCGTGCTCTTTGACTTGAGTATGTGTGTGAATGTTTGTGTGAGAATGTGAGAGTGTTCATGTGCATGTGTGTAGATGTGAATCAGTGTGTTTGTGTGTCAATATGTGGTTTTGTGAATGTTTTTCTATGAGTACGTGAGAGTGTGTATGATTGTGTAAGAGTGTGTAAGGATGTGTGTGAATGTGTATGATAACGCGTGTGTGTGCTTTTGAGTTTGTATCGATAACTCACATCTCTCTTTTCTTGAAATTCTTACCTTGTCGCAATGTCAATATAATATAAACTCTAAACGCTCTACCATCATAGATGGCTTGTACAGTAGCTATTAGTACCACTAAATAAAAACTAGTAATACAATTATTGAATTTTTTCTTTACGTTATGGAAAAAATAATCTAGAACAACTTTTCCATACCAGCTTTAGGAAGTAAAACAAGTGCTACTCCATTCACTATACTATTTGGGATTGAAACATTCACTACACTATTTGGGATTGAAACATTCACTACACTATTTGGGATTGAAACATTCACTACACTATTTGGGATTGAAACATTCACTACACTATTTGGGATTGAAACATTCACTACACTATTTGGGATTGAAACATTCACTACACTATTTGGGATTGAAACATTCACTACACTATTTGGGATTGAAACATTCACTACACTATTTGGGATTGAAACATTCACTACACTATTTGGGATCGAAACATTCACTACACTATTTGGGATTGAAACATTCACTACACTATATTGGATTAAAACATTCACTACACTATTTGGGATTGAAACATTCACTACACTATTGGGGATTGAAACATTCACTACACTATTTGGGATTGAAACATTCACTACACTATTTGGGATTGAAACATTCACAGCACCATTTGGATACACATAGACTGGAGAGTGAAATCTGATCTGTGCCAGATTGCTAATTTGTTAGGGAGGATCTGTTTGTTTGTCTGTGTGAGTGTGTAGGGTTGAGAGGTTTGGAAAAAAAAAAGTTTAATCCTCACCTGTTTACAGAAAGATCTGATTATCGTCACTTAATCACAACAGAAGGAGCTAAGTTAAAACTAAGCTTTAGTTGTCAGGAGCTTGAGGAGACAAATGCCATTTGAGCTTTTCTTGGAAAGTGATAGCTTATTCCTCATGCTCACCTATGAAAAACCCGAGAGCCCCTGGATCAATTTTAAAATTCTCTCAAGTACACAGTGCTATAAAATGAAAATAATTGCATGCTAATGGTCACATTTTTATACAGTTAAAGCTTCATTTTATGTCACGGCAATAATCGTTTTTGGTTATACTGACAATAATATTATCAATCCGAACAACCTGTTGATATTAATACATGTTTTAACTTTTAACACCTCATCATTTGGGGTTCTATTGATGTTGAAGATGCATTGAATGCTGTTTTTTCAAAAGTAGTTTAGATTTATTCTAGTTTTTAGGAGTATGTATTTATTTAATGTGCTAAGTGTCTGTTACTTTTTTAAATAGGCTAGAAGTCAAGATATTTTTATTGTACTGTTTGGAGCCATTAAATGTGCTAAGTATCTGGAGTTATTGAATGTGCTAATTGTCTGGAGTTATTGACTGTGCTATGTTTCTGGAATTAGTGTAGATGCTAAACGTCTGATTTATTAAATGGGCTAAGTTTCCGAATCTATTAAAGGTGTCAAGTGTGTGGATTTATTGAAGGTGCTGTCTGATTGACTAAAATTTCTAAAGTATTGAAGGTGCTGTCTGATTGACTAAAATTTCGAAAGTATTGAAGGTGCTGTCTGATTGACTAAAATTTCTAAAGTATTGAAGGTGCTGTCTGATTGACTAAAATTTCTAAAGTATTGAAGGTGCTGTCTGATTGACTAAAATTGCTAAAGTCTTGAAGGTGCTGTCTGATTGACTAAAATTGCTAAAGTCTTGAAGGTGCTGTCTGATTGACTAAAATTGCTAAAGTCTTGAAGGTGCTGTCTGATTGACTAAAATTGCTAAAGTCTTGAAGGTGCTGTCTGATTGACTAAAATTGCTAAAGTCTTGAAGGTGCTGTCTGATTGACTAAAATTGCTAAAGTCTTGAAGGTGCTGTCTGATTGACTAAAATTGCTAAAGTCTTGAAGGTGCTGTCTGATTGACTAAAATTGCTAAAGTCTTGAAGGTGCTGTCTGATTGATTTAAATTGCTACTGTCTTGTAGGTGCTGTCTGATTGATTTAAATTGCTAGTCTTGAAGGTGCTGTCTGATTGACTAAAATTGTTAAAGTCTTGAAGGTGCTGTCTGATTGACTAAAATTGCTAAAGTCTTGAAGGTGCTGTCTGATTGATTTAAATTGATACTGTCTTGTAGGTGCCTTCTGATTGATTTAAATTGCTAGTCTTGAAGGTGCTGTCTGATTGATTTAAATTGCTAGTCTTGAAGGTGCTGTCTGATTGATTTAAATTGCTACTGTCTTGTAGGTGCTGACTGATTGATTTAAATTGCTAGTCTTGAAGGTGCTGTCTGATTGACTAAAATTGTTAAAGTCTTGAAGGTGCTGTCTGATTGACTAAAATTGCTAAAGTCTTGAAGGTGCTGTCTGATTTATTTAAATTGCTACTGTCTTGTAGGTGCTGTCTGACTGATTTAAATTGCTAGTCTTGAAGGTGCTGTCTGATTGATTTAAATTGCTAGTCTTGAAGGTGCTGTCTGATTGATTTAAATTGCTACTGTCTTGTAGGTGCTGTCTGATTAATTTAAATTGCTAGTCTTGAAGGTGCTGTCTGATTGACTAAAATTGCTAAAGTCTTGTAGGTGCTGTCTGATTGATTTAAATTGCTAGTCTTGAAGGTGCTGTCTGATTGACTAAAATTGCTAAAGTCTTGTAGGTGCTGTCTGATTGATTTAAATTGCTGGTCTTGAAGGTGCTGTCTGATTGACTAAAATTGCTAAAGTCTTGAAGGTGCTGTCTGATTGATTTAAATTGCTAGTCTTGAAGGTGCTGTCTGATTGACTAAAATTGCTAAAGTCTTGTAGGTGCTGTCTGATTGATTTAAATTGCTAGTCTTGAAGGTGCTGTCTGATTGACTAAAATTGTTAAAGTCTTGAAGGTGCTGTCTGATTGACTAAAATTGCTAAAGTCTTGAAGGTGCTATCTGATTGACTAAAATTGCTAAAGTCTTGAAGGTGCTGTCTGACTAAAATTGCTAATGTCTTGAAGGTGCTGTCTGACTAAAATTGCTAATGTCTTGAAGGTGCTGTCTGATTGACTAAAATTGCTAAAGTCTTGTAGGTGCTGTCTGACTAAAATTGCTAATGTCTTGAAGGTGCTGTCTGATTGACTAAAATTGCTAAAGTCTTGAAGGTGCTGTCTGATTGACTAAAATTGCTAATGTCTTGAAGGTGCTGTCTGATTGACTAAAATTGCTAAAGTCTTGTAGGTGCTGTCTGATTGATTTAAATTGCTAGTCTTGAAGGTGCTGTCTGATTGACTAAAATTGCTAAAATCTTGAAGGTGCTGTCTGACTAAAATTGCTAATGTCTTGAAGGTGCTGTCTGATTGACTAGAATTGCTTAAGTCTTGTAGGTGTTGTCTGACTAAAATTGCTAATGTCTTGAAGGTGCTGTCTGATTGACTAAAATTGCTAAAGTCTTGAAGGTGCTGTCTGATTGACTAAAATTGCTAAAGTCTTGAAGGTGCTGTCTGACTAAAATTGCTAATGTCTTGAAGGTGCTGTCTGATTGACTAGAATTGCTTAAGTCTTGTAGGTGTTGTCTGACTAAAATTGCTAATGTCTTGAAGGTGCTGTCTGATTGACTAAAATTGCTAAAGTCTTGAAGGTGCTGTCTGATTGACTAAAATTGCTAATGTCTTGAAGGTGCTGTCTGATTGACTAAAATTGCTAATGTCTTGAAGGTGCTGTCTGATTGACTAAAATTGCTAATGTTTTGAAGGTGCTGCCTGATTTATTAAAATTGCTAAAGTCTTGAAGGTGCTGTTTGATTGACTAAAATTGCTAATGTCTTGAAGGTGCTGTCTGATTGATTAAAATTGCTAAAGTCTTGAAGGTGCTGTCTGATTGACTAAAATTGCTAAAGTCTTGATTTATTGGCGGAGCTAGGGAGTCTGGATGTAATTACGTAGTTCTGGATTAATTAAAGATGTTATAAGACGAGATATATTTAATATATTCAAAGTATCATTTTTTTCTAAATGAGCAAAAGCTGTCAATGTATGAAATTCTTTGGAGTCTGAATTTTTTTTTAAAGTTACAAGTTTGAAATTATTGAAAGTGATAAAACTTTGAAGGTTTTAAATGTGATAAAATCTGAAGGTATTAATGCGCTAAAATTGTGAACGTGTTGAATTTGAATGTTCTAAAATTTTGAAGGTATTGAATGTGCAAAAATTTCGAAGGTATTGAATGTGCTAAGTTTTGAAGGTATTGAATGTGCTAAGTTTTGAAGGTATTGAATGTGCAAAAATTTCGAAGGTATTGAATGTGCCGAGTTTTGAAGGTATTGAATGTGCAAAAATTTCGAAGGTATTGAATGTGCCGAGTTTTGAAGGTATTGAATGTGCAAAAATTTCGAAGGTATTGAATGTGCCGAGTTTTGAAGGTATTGAATGTGCAAAAATTTCGAAGGTATTGAATGTGCCGAGTTTTGAAGGTATTGAATGTGCAAAAATTTCGAAGGTATTGAATGTGCTAAGTTTTGAAGGTATTGAATGTGCTAAGTTTTGAAGGTATTGAATGTGCTAAAATTTTTGAAGACATTGAATGTGCTAAAATAAGTCTGAAATTATAGGACACACTAGAAGCATAACAATTTATAAATGCTAACAAATTCTATAATTATACATTTTGATTTGATTTTCAATCCATTGATTAGTTATACTATTTTGATAACTTCAATTCATGATAACAGTTTTTGTATTTCAATGTTCAGCTGATGCCGAAGTGTCCTGTGAAATATCTAGTAGCGCGCCAACTTCCAATGCAGTCCCACCCCTCCCCCTCTTTAAAAAAAACAAGTCAACTTTTTTATTCGGCCAGGTTTTTACCGCGCGAGCTGCCGAAGTCTGGGCGATTTTTTTTTCTTTGCCATCTTTATCCTTCCCCCCTCTTTTCCAAAGTTCTTTCCCCTTGTCAATATTCAAGAGAATAAACTTTTTTCAAAGCCCCGCATGTTTCAGTGGATATACAAATTGTGTGTCTGCGTGTGCGAGCGTGTGTTTGTGGACATTTTCATGTTATGCAATTATTTCCTGGACATTTACTAACGGTCGCATTCATTCATGGACAAATACCCCCCCCCAACTCCCATCCACCCTCACCCCCACGAGGGGCATTGTCTATTATGTTTTCGTGAGGGTAGTGTTAGTGATTTCGATCTCCGTTGATTATGTTTTTGTTTTGTAGTTAGGTGTGTGTTTATGTGTTTAAATTGTGTTCAGCTGGACTCATAGCAGTAAAGGTATGTACGAGATTTATTTTAAAATTAATATGAGATTATTATAATATTGATTTAATGAACTCTAAATTTACAAAGGATAGACATTTTTGTACAAATTTTCATTCTGTTCTAAAATTCTTATTGTATTTATTATCCATATTAATTTAAGCTGTGTAACGTTTAAACAAATATTTTCATTCACTATAATACAAAAGTATTATAGAATATCAAAACAATAAACTAGAAGTTAAAAAAAGATCATAATCATGACGACAGAGTGACAGAAATAACATAGAAGGAATGAATACATCCTGTCCCCATAATTTGACGTCAAATTTTTACGTGTCGATATTTAAAATGAGAGCGTCTGTGTTCCCGTCGGCTTATTAGCCACACAATCTTTAGGTGACTGAAGCCAATAATATATTGTATTATTCTAGGCTTAAAACCTGTATACGAAATTCTTCAATTTGTTTTTATATGAATGGATCTCATAAAAATAATAAAATATTAATTTTCAGAAAAAACTTTTAAAATGGGATACAAACAAACAAACAGACAAACATACAAACAAAAGGCAAAAAGAGGTACCACGTGACTTCATATACCTATAGACAATAGACAAAATATTACATAACTTTGATTAAAAATAATAGAATTAAAAAAAAAGAATCAGTACAATGAAGATTTCTGTATTATATAACAATTAGGCATACTATTGATTGAGCATAACACATATTAATATATCAATCACAGACATACATAAACACATATAACACACACACACACACACTCATGTTTATATCGAATCGACGTTCTTCTCAACATATCCGCCATATTGGAGGCGGTGATTGCAGTTTAAGTTAATCGATTTGGATTACGAATTTCTTTCACAGCATTCTTTTTTTAACTTCATTATTTTTATTTTTTGCTAAGGATATGCAAATGGCTGATTGTAAAATACAATAGAACACGCGATGCGATTCTCTGTATCGATACACTGAATATGTTTTCACTGTTTGATTTCGATGTTTTGGTAAAATAAAATAATACATCAAATTGTTTGCGAGATTCCTTCTACATTCTTGTGTGTTTTGTTTTAGATTTGCATTATCTATACACACATTTGGTTTAACTTTATTTCATTTTGAGCCGCAGTTTGAGTTAATGGTATTGAAATAGATATATTTTCATAGGTTATCTCTCTTTATCTTATCTTATCTTATAAGATAAAAGGAAGCCTTCGTAAAAGCCCGTCTGTTTTAAAATATACTATACGACTTTATGTCTATGTATCTATGCATCTACCTATCTATCTACCTATCTATCTACCTATCTATCTATCTATCTATCTATCTATCTATCTATCTATCTATCTATCTACCTATCTATCTATCTATCTATCTATCTATCTATTAATCAATCCATCTTTCTATAAATTTACCTAAATGAGCATTGGATTTACAAATTAAAATTCAAAAACTCATTGTATTGATATATTTTTAAAAGAATGTATACATGAATATTTATGTATGTGTTTAAGCGTTTACATATCGTGTGTGTAATACTATTATGTGCCTTCCCTCATACAGTAAACTATTTAGAATTAAATTCTAATAGCCCAAGAGTTATGCAACGTGTTTTAAGTAAAGAAAAAAAAACACACAGATAAATATGCATTCCCAGAGAGACGGGTTTCATATCAATGAAGGCAGGAAACTTGTTTTTTTTTTACATTTATTTATTCGGCCGTTTATTTTTATTATTGAAGATAAGTTCCTTCGGAATTATTTTATTTATTCTTATATCAACCTTTTTAGTACATTTTAACCTTAAGCAAACATTTGTAAAAGAAAGTTATTTTATTAATATATATATATAATTACCGTGAGTTTGTTTATATTATATATAAAGCATATTAATGGAGCATTATTGCATGCTACATTAAATTATGATCTGACGAAATCGTGCTTTATAAAACTATGGCACATTAGTTAAGGACGTTAACAACACTTAAACCAAGACGTTACGTTTCTCTAAAAGAGTTGACCAGTTGTCATGACCACGACCTATAAAGGGATTGTGATGCCCGAACAAAGGCTAGACACCAATGTTCCCTCTAATTTTTGGGTGGACTGAGCGCCAGGAATTTTTTGTGAGCGCTATTTCAAAAATTGAAACAAAATTGCGCGCACTTGTTGCATAATTATATTTTAGTAAATACGGTACATTGATCTACTGCGCCGCTGCGTGCATTATAGTTTGTTCTGCGCGACGGCACCGAGGCTACTGCGCGCGCGCGCATGCGCGCAGCTTAGAGGGAACATTGCTAGACACCTTTTTTTCTTCATGACATGAAAAGGTGCTTATCCCGACGTTTTTTAACCTGACCCAACGCATTGACCCCTGGTCAATAAATGAAAATACAGTGGGTCATCAAAACCACATGTAGTATTAAAACACTCACCTTGAGATTTCTGCTATTTAACACATCAAAATCATCATAACACATCCTTTAAGTCCATGAAGGCAATTCGAAAATGGTCCTAATAAGAAAAGTATACGAGACAAAACATTCCCTCCCCCTTAAGCTTCCATTCAAAAAACTACAACGATTATCTCTCCCCCCCCCCATAATAATACGTTTCAATACACAGTCACATACACAATGAGACAAATAAAGAAGTAGACAAACTACGTAAAGCTGGTACTTGGATATAGAGATGGGACTAACGGTTGTTTAGATGTCACATGGGCTTTACGTCAGAACAGGGAAACAATAGGAAACACTACACGGAGAGCTAGGTCGGATATAAAAGAAGAAAAAAGACAAACATTAATTTTAGCTCTGCTGTAGTCCTAGATTTAGCTCTGCTGTAGTCCTAGATTTAGCTGTGCTGTAGTCCTAGATTTAGCTCTGCTGTAGGCCTAGATTTAGCTCTGCTGTAGTCCTAGATTTAGCTCTGCTGTAGACCTAGATTTAGCTGTGCTGTAGTCCTAGATTTAGCTCTGCTGTAGTCCTAGATTTAGCTCTGCTGTAGTCCTAGATTTAGCTCTGCTGTAGTCCTAGATTTAGCTCTGCTGTAGTCCTAGATTTAGCTCTGCTGTAGTCCTAGATTTAGCACTGCTGTAGTCCTAGATTTAGCTCTGCTGTGGCCCTAGATTTAGCTCTGCTGTAGTCCTAGATTTAGCTCTGCTGTAGTCCTAGATTTAGCTCTGCTGTAGTCCTAGATTTAGCTCTGCTGTAGTCCTAGATTTAGCTCTGCTGTAGTCCTAGATTTAGCTCTGCTGTGGTCCTAGATTTAGCTCTGCTGTAGTCCTAGATTTAGCTCTGCTGTAGTCCTAGATTTAGCTCTGCTGTAGTCCTAGATTTAGCTCTGCTGTGGTCCTAGATTTAGCTCTGCTGTAGTCCTAGATTTAGCTCTGCTGTAGTCCTAGATTTAGCTCTGCTGTAGCCCTAGATTTAGCTCTGCTGTAGCCCTAGATTTAGCTCTGCTGTAGCCCTAGATTTAGCTCTGCTGTAGCTCTAGATTTAGCTCTGCTGTAGCCCTAGTCTGAATTTCGTGATAAATCAAATAAGTATATACAGTTTGTAGAGAGTACCAAGTATGGTAAAATGAAAATAGAATCCTTTATTCTTTATTGAAATCCATGACAAGTGGAGAACAACAGCAGGAAAATATATCTGTTGTTATATTAGATTCTCGTGCCGATATACTTTTTTAACAGCTTCATTATGCATTATTTCGCAAGATGATATTGCATCGGATGCCATTTCAAGGGGTGGCACTTCATTTGTTGCCATTTCTACGGGTCACAGTGATCTATCGGACGAACTTTCGTACTTATATATTTCTATGACGGGCCTGCAGGACTGCTTTTTATGACATATTTCTATGACAAATATTTATGACAGACCCTTAAGATAAATTTGAATGACAGACCTGTACGACAGATTTCTATGACATATTTCTATGAGAGATTTGTATGACAGACCCTTAAGACAAATTTCTATGACAGGTCTGAAAGATATAATTTTATGACAGATTTCTTTGACGGATCTGAAAGACAGATTATTATGACAGATTTCTACGACAGACCCGAAAGAAAGATTTTTATGACATATTTCTAAGACAGACTTGAAAGTCAGACCTGTATCACAGATTTATAGTACAGACTTCAAGGAATGTGATGAATTAATTTCTCGTGTTGCTGACGTCATGTTCATATCTAGGTTATTTGCTTTCCGATGTAACCTTCACAATGACGTCATTGCCTCGCGCTTCATTTCACGCGTCCATGAGTGATCACAAAAAAACATGTTGTAGATCGGGAAGGGGAGAGGAGGGGGAATCTGTTTTAAAAGTTTAAAAAAAATGTAATTTTTACTACACAATTAAATTTTTTATTTTCAACACTAGAATCAACTAAGTAAATTGATATTGGATAACTAAATTTTGCTAGTATTTTAAATTCGTTAGGGTATACAGTAGTGAGTTCATTTTTTTCTCTTTAAAGTGCCCCAGGGGGGTTGTGGGCTCAGCACAATGCCAGGTCGACTTTCCTTTTTTTTTTAACTAAAAAAGAGAAGAAAAAAAAATTACTATCTATTCGGAAATAGACGACTTCGTAATGACAATCAAAGGACTTATCCTTGAACACCAAGAACCTCTTTATATTTTATATATATAATATAATACTAACATTAGTTTATATATAATATAATACTAACATAAGTTTATATATAATATAATACTAACATTAGTTTATATATAATATAATACTAACATTAGTTTATATATAATATAATACTAACATTAGTTTATATATAATATAATACTAACATAAGTTTATATATAATATAATACTAACATAAGTTTATATATAATATAATACTAACATTAGTTTATATATAATATAATACTAACATTAGTTTATATATAATATAATACTAACATTAGTTTATATATAATATAATACTAACATTAGTTTATATATAATATAATACTAACATTAGTTTATATATAATATAATACTAACATTAGTTTATATATAATATAATACTAACATTAGTTTATATATAATATAATACTAACATTAGTTTATATATAATATAATACTAACATTAGTTTATATATAATATAATACTAACATTAGTTTATATATAATATAATACTAACATTAGTTTATATATAATATAATACTAACATTAGTTTATATATAATATAATACTAACATTAGTTTATATATAATATAATACTAACATTAGTTTATATATAATATAATACTAACATTAGTTTATATATAATATAATACTAACATTAGTTTATATATAATATAATACTAACATTAGTTTATATATAATATAATACTAACATTAGTTTATATATAATATAATACTAACATTAGTTTATATATAATATAATACTAACATTAGTGTGTCGACGGAGTGGGGCAGGGAAGTTGGACATTTTAAACATGGATGTTAATATAGTCGTCTGCGGTGCTATTTTTAGTTTGATTCTTGACAACAATGATATTTTTCTAAAAATAGAAAAAAAAGAATTTAGAACTTCGAAATCTAATAAATTTTTACGTATCCGTTATGGATAATAATTTGATGGAGTTGATTCTCAATAGTTTAGGCCGAGATACTGCACTAGTTCAGACCGCTATTGCCCCGCAGCCGCCCCCCCCCCCCCAATAAAAAACTACTTTCTCCACCTTGAATTATTCACTTTATACTAATTATCTTATCTTATTTGTTACATATGTTTCTTCTATACAGACGATTATTGCATCTTAATATTTATCCTTGATATGAGTATAGTCTTACATTCTGGTTAGTTTTTTAAATGATGTTTAAGTTGCTGGTTTTACTGGTTGTTCAGGCAACCCTTTCCATGTCCGGATGCCACTCGGGAAGAACAAGTACTTAGCCTATATGCATTTGTTCTAACATATGGGATATGAAAAATGTTTGTGTTCTTCATTTATCTGAGCATTGTAACAGATTGTTATTGTGTAGTATTAATGCCTTGTGTATAATTAGTTACTTTACTCTTGCCCTTGTGTCCACTAGGGTTTCTAGGTTTAGTGAGTTAACTATTGATCTTAAACATGCACAACGTTTTCATCCTATTTTGGACTATTGGCCCTCGCCAATCCCTTTGCAATCCTGGCTACGCCACTGTATTAAAAAAAAACAACAACTATCACTAAATAAAAAATATTCACATAAAATCTATTATATTTCGCTGTAGAGATAGAGAAAACGTGTGTGTGTGAGAGAAAGAGAGAAACGAGAGAGAGAGAGAGAGAGAGAGAGAAAATCAATATAGTTCGAACATGGCTTTTAAAAGAACAATAGTTCTTTAATAACAAAGAACAGCGAGACCATTGACTTTTTATTCGAAAAATTATATTTAAAGATGTTTACTTAAAAAAAAGCGATTTATGATTTACAACAATAACAATCAATATAGGTCAAAGTAATATCATATATTGACCCATATTCTGAATTCTGTATAATTGTTGTATTACTGAGCATTGGCCTAGAGCCTAAATTTGTCCTAGCGGACAAGAGAGAGAGAGAGAAAGAGAGAGATATATATGTTACTCCAAATATCATATCAAATACTGACCGTAAGTTGACTTTAAGCTTTTTTTTTTTTTCCATTCTAATCTTAAAAATAATTTGTTTATCCATTGTCTTGTAATACTATATCGTACATATAGGCCTACTTTTTCAATAATGTTTCTCTAATATAATGTTAGTCGGATAACAAGTTATATGTTTACGTAATGAAAGTAAAAACAAAGAGTTAAAAAAAATTTGAATGAATGTGTGAACATAGAAAAAAATGTGAGCGAGCAAACTCTGTTTAAATAAAAAGACAAAACTACAACAGCAACAACAAACAAAACAACTTCAAGCAAACTTAAAATAATAACAAACACAAACACATAATTATGTGTGCATATAATACTGGAGTATGGAAACTATTATTTTATGGAATAAAGAAGAAAAAAAAATGTTTTGTATGAAACCATTTTTACTATGTGCAATAGTTCAATGTGTATTTCAAAATCTCAACGTGGCTAGTCTACAATCTGTCATTGTGTATGATAACACACATTTTTTAATGCATAGGCTAGTCTATAGGAATCGGCAATCTACGGCACGCGTGTCAGACCTAGCACGCAGAGCGATTATCAATGGCACGCAAAAGAACTTCAAAAGGGCTTTTCTACAAGAAATTTAATGCTAGAGAAAGTTAAATATTAGACTGTTGGCACGCGGTATAAATTAGAAATCCTACTTTGGCATACTTTTATTAAAAGGTTGCTCACCCCTGGGCTAGTAGATTAACTTTTTAAACGAAAGGATTCAGATATGTAAATTGTAGCTAATTGAATTATTAAAAAAACAGTTCCAAAATGAAGTTTGTAGAAAAGGTAATAATATAGACTTAACACCCCATGTAATTTATGATATTCATTCGTTGAACAGTGCGTCGTAAAATAGAGAAATGTTCAGTGTTTTCCGGCTTGCGTTGGCTCATTTTAGTGTTTGTAATTAGCTAGCTACTTTTGTTTTGCTACTTTTGTTTTGCTACTTTTGTTTCGCTACTTTTGTTTGGCTAATCTATCTTTGTTTTATTCAGCCAACTTTTTTCTATGTTTCGTAGTCTACCGTTCTTTGTAGAGCTTTTTAAATTTCAGCTAGATTTCTATGATTTGTCTGATTTCTAAATCCTTTGTTTGACAAGCTTATTTTTATATCTAGCTTTATTTATTTAGCTATTTATATCTTGTTTTTGTTGGCTAGCTTTTGTTAACAAGCTTTTTTTTTAGGCTAGTTTACTTTATAAAGCTTTCTTTGGATATTTTACTTTATCTAGCTTACTTTGGCTATTTTACTTTATCTAGCTTACTTTGGCTAGTTTTCTATATCTATCTTTATTTGGCTGGTTTTCTTTATCTAGCTTTCTTTGGCTAGTTTTCTTTATCTAGCTTTCTTTGGCTAGTTTTCTTTATCTAGCTCTCTTTGGCTAGTTTTCTTTATTTAGCTTTCTTTTACTAGTTTTCTTTATCTAGCTTTCTTTGGCTCGTTTTCTTTATCTAGCTTTCTTTAGCTAGCTTTAGTTAAATAGTTTCTGGTTTGTTTTCCCAATTAATTCCACAAGTTTGGTTGAACCACATTCATCTTTCTTTCTACGATAAGCACCACTTAAACTTAAAACAATATTTTTCTTTCTTCTTCATCGTTTGTCCATTTCAGTGACGGCACAATCCTCACTCCATTTCGTCAAATGACCAATCTGTCTTCATTTTTTAAAACTGGTCTCCATGGAGTCGCTTCCTCTATCTCTGGATAAGGTGCACTTATAAAGTTCTGTTTAACGGACATGGTCTAAATCTGTATAGCTTTATTTCAATGGCATTTTCGTTTGGTCTAGTGACCTAGTCTAACGGTACATTTATCATTCAACTGGTTTGATAGCTTTATATTGCTATGTGTGTATATCATTTACAAATAGTTTCTCTATTGTATCTGGAATTGTTTATCTAGTTAATGTAGAGTGTAGAGCTATTTGTGTGTATATTTATTTATTATGACGTAATACAATTATGCTTTTTCGTAGTTTCTGCAAATTTCTAGTACGTAATTTCTTTTGAATTCGGAAAACTTCGGGAAAATCCTTTTCGGATACTTTCTGCACCAAAATCTATACAAAGCATGCAGAGTGTTTTTTTTTTCGATTGTTGTTGATTTTTGCTTGGCTACAAGGATACTACTTATTAGTAACCAGTGAAGATTTATTATTGTACATACGTTCAAATATTAAATTCTTCTTTGAACATACATCAAGCTGCTTGAGTTATTATAATAGTGAACAAGATCCTAGACAGACAACAGAATTCCCGTGGAGTCGTAACAATATAGTCTAGTATATCTGCACATAAATATTTCATTTTTTGTTTGATAGATTGGTATGGTCTAGTCACTTAGTGTAAGTATGCACATTTCTTTCTAAGATTACACAACTTCCACTACAGTAGTACCACAAAGTTACGCAACTGGTAAAACCGACACTGAGCACTGCAACAGGTTGTTATTGTATTGTATTTCTAAATAAATTAGAGTTTAATACCTTGTGTATATGCCCTTCTGTCCTCTTGTAAAGCGGTTGGCAACCTACGGCACGCGTGCCAAACTTGGCACGCAGAGGAATTTCCAATGGCACGCGGAAGACCTCCCAAAAGGCAATTTAAGTCTTTTCTTCAAGAAATTTAGTGCTACAGCAGAATGACTTTTAGGCTGTTGGCACGCTGAATGAATTAGAAATCCTTCTTTGTCACACTGTTATTAAAAGGTTGCCGACCCCTGCTCTAGTATTTCTAGGTTTATTGACTTAACTATTGGTGTTACTCTTCTTGTCAGTTGTGAATATTCTTTAGTAATCACATCGCATTCAAGAACGTAACTTCAAGTTCTTGTAAGTCATGGTAAAGTAGGTCTAAGTCAGGATAATACTATACTTGTCTGGACTTAATTGGTAGATTTTGTACTTCTTTTCTGGTCGGGTCTAAGTTTGCAGAGTTCTAAAATTTAAATACCTTATTTATTTTAGCCTTGTCAGTATTATGTGGTTAAACATTATAGGCTATTTGTTTTTGTATTTCATTTGAAACAATCCACAAATCTTTCATTTCTATTTTGTTTCTTTCTGCATCACCACAAACTATAGACCGTCGTTGTTTGAATTGGACTAACTTTGATTTCCGTATAATCTGTCATTTTATTCTGTTGCTAACAACGTACTTACATCGTGGCAATAATTCATGCATATAAATACACACTGAATATCTTACTTAGTTCCATTGCGCCGTGAGATTGTAATTATTGGCCAATACTGAGTTTTACTGTACAATGAAGTGAAAGAGTAAAGAGGCAAGGACAAAGTTGATGAGTAAATTTACGATAGAGCCGAGGAATGAGAGAGTGTGTCTTTTAAGAGAGAGAGAGAGAGAGAGAGAGAGAGAAATATAACTATATATATCTATCTATATATATATATATAGAGAGAGACGACAGAAACTGCCGAACTTTAAAGAAAATTATATAAGTCATTAGCATAAATTAAAAAGTTAATTAGCAAGTGTATCCCTAGCCGTCGCGTCTCCAGATGGACGGATGCCAATGAGCATAAATTGAGAAACTGACGGCATACACCGATAGACGAGTTGGGACAGGAAGAAAGTGGGAGTGAGTAGGTGGCGTCAATTAAAACACATCCTTACGAGTGGCTCCTTCGTTTAATTCTGGATAGTATTTTTTTTCTTCAATCTTTTCAGGCACCGAAGACAGATTGACCTGGTCAAATAGGTCGTCGACGTAATGACCACGTGATAAAAACCTTGGCCAAAGGGAATTCTAGTGGTCAATCAATTCAGTGAGAAATGGTCTCAGAACATACACACACACACACGACACACATACATACATACACACTAACGAACTCAACGAAACGGGACTCAAGTCAGCACACATCCACTCGGCACTCACACACACATTCGACACTCACCCTCGCTAAGTGACGTGGTCCAACCCCCAATGTTTTATTGCGCCAGACCAAGATGTCGTTTATCTGAAGATATCTTGACCCCGGGCTCACGGTAACTTTTGATAAGACAAAATTAATTGGATTTTCATCCCAAAGCCAGTTAGTCGGTGGCGTTCCCCCCTCCCCACCCACCCTGGTCCCCTCTCCCCCCACCACACCCACCCATGATCTTTTCTCAACGTGAGCACACACACGTAGAGAGAGAGAAATTGTATCAGTATCCATTGATTATCAAGTTTTCGAATGGAAAAATTGTATGAATGCCATAGTAGAATTCTGAGCACAACTACCAGAAAAAGCAATGCAGTACAAAATACTACTGCTCACTGTATACAGGAATACAACATCTAGACAGGCAGCGAAGGCCAGGATGTCAAGGTACAGTGTCCAAAGTAACCTTAGAAGCTATTCATAATACGGGTCTAGAATAGTCTAGATCAGTAATTACTGTAACGGCTTGATCTAGGGGTATGGTTAGTAGATTACTTCTTAGGTATTCTCAAGTCAAACACATGGCTTTTCAATGAACAAAAACTCTTTACTTCAGTAAAAACAAGTACAAAACAACTGGAACACAACTGCACAGCTCGACGACTTAAAAAGTAAGCAAACACCCCCGTGTCCACTCGTGACACGTTTACACATTAGCCAGTCACTGGCCTTAACCAATGAACGTAGAGGTCAGCTATAAGGGATAGCTGGGGTAAAGAGGGCAAGGTTCGTAACACCCTATTATCCGGGGATAAAAAAAAATATTTTTGTTAAACTTAAACTAAATATTTTTTTTTTTATACAAATATCTCAAGGTACAGGAACAAAAGTATGTGACAATAATAGGGGTAAAACTTATGAGAACATAAGGAAGAAAGTGTGACATTATTAATTAAACACAGCAGTGTAAATATAACGCACAACACTGACAACAGCATAATAGTAGTATTAACTTAACAAAAAGAGAAAAACTCAACTTAACATAAACCATTTAGGTCAAAATAAAAGGGGCATAACTTTAGAAGTTATCAGTATTCTCCCTTGTCATTGTACAATAATAAACTCGGTGAAGCGTGAAAAAACAATTTTTTTTATACACACTAAAAATGACCGAGGTCAAAACAGGATGGGAAAAAATTAAAATACAGTAATACATTATCCAGATTAACTCTGGCAAGACAAGAAATATCATAGCTTAAGTCTAGACAGAACACAACAATCTCATTCTTCATTGAAAAATCAATACAATGCATTAATTTTCATTCTTTTAAGGTTAACTCAACCCACGTTCATTTAATTCTGAACTAAACATCTTTTGTCATTGTCAATAACTTCATAACAATAAAAACGACAATCAACTCAAACGACAATCAACTCAAGCAACAATCAACTCAACCGACAATCAACTCAACCGACAATCAACTCAACCGCGGCGACACTTCCCGTATTGAAATTAAATTTCTTTCCATTCATAAAAATCATACTATCTCTGTAGCATAAGTTTTCCACTGTTCACTAGTGTATGCTTGACCCAATTACGGTCTCAGCTCTAGGACAGTTTAATTTTCAATTTCAAGCCTGCTGGCCGTCTTTCTAACTACACATTAGATAACGGTTGACAAATCAAACAATACTCTCCTTCTCTCTCTCACGTTTTTTCTATCTCTCTATCAGTATCATTCTACTCTCTCTTTCTAATGCAAATTAACCACATCACCTCTTAAGGTAAAAAAAAAAAAAAATCTCTACGCGACAATAAGTTGCGACAATTAATGAGCATTATAGATTTCATAAACTTACGACTATAATTATAGTATAATATCAAAATTACATTCATGTATGTTAAATTTAAGAAATTTAAACTTTGTAAGTGACAGAATGAAGCTAGTTTATAGAAAATTCATTTATAAATACAATTTCTAAGATGTCAGTGACATTTTCTTAATTGCGTCATTAATTTCTGTGCACACTCTTTTGTATACAACATATATCTTAGTTTAAACATTTCATCTTCATTAAGATATGAATATTATTCAAAATACTAGTCAATTTACTTAATCAACCAACAAAAAAAATAAAAAACAATGAGCATCCAACAACAACAAAATCTTGATATCAATTATTAAGTAATTACATCTTATAGACTTTAGAAAACTTAATAATTCTTTGGTAGCCGAAATAGCATAATGTTTTTTTCTTCAAACATAAGTTAACATAAGACAAATATGTGTAAGTGCTCAAGGTCTACCAATGTCCTTGTCATCAATACAATTCACAATACAGTTTTAGTTACTGCATTTAGTTTGCGGTAATCAGTACAAAGCGGGCTGACTTATCTGCTTTTGGAACTATGAGACATGGTGAACTCCAATAGCTACAGCTTTGGGTGACGATATCATTATCTAACATGTATTGGATCTTTTTCTGAATAATAGCTAACTGGTTAGGGTTAACTCTATACAGGAGTTGTTTTATTGGAGAAACATTCTCATTCAAAATGACATCATGTTCTATCAAGTGTGTTCTAGTAGGAACATCATTGAATAACATAGGGTATTCTAGAATAATGGACTTGATGACATTGCTCTCTGACATTTTTAAATGTTTAGGTTTTTCATCAATGTTATCAAACACAGTGGAGTTATTTAGTTTACACCCACTCAATTTATGGTCAGTTTCACAGTGTTGTTCGTCCGGCTCAACAACAATAGGTGACATGGGGTGAGTTGGAGGGGAATAGTTACCTTCTACCATTTCCCTACCCTCATAAGGTTTGATCTTGTAGTTGACCTCACTGACCTTTGAATCTACTTCGTATGGACCGAAGTATTTAGCAGAAAGGGGGTGAGTGTTGGTGGGGAGAAATAACAACACTTTTTCCCCTGGCGCAAATGTGCGAACTCGTGATTTTTTTTCAAAAACAGTTTTCATTTTGCGCTGGGCTTGTTTTACATTGTCTCTAGCACATACAAAAGAATTGAACAAACGATTTTTAGACTTATCTACACAGTCAATGAGTCCTCTTTTCTCGGTTTGTTCATCTGTCCAGGCTTCTTTAAGCAGTTTTAAGGGACCTCTGACGGTGTGTTCAGGGCCCAATGACTCTTGTATCGCTTCACGGGCAGCAAAGAGCACATATGGCACTCCTTTGTCCCAATCTTTCTGATGGTCATGGCAATAAGTTTTTAACATCGTCTTTAATGTTTGGTGGAAACGCTCTAGCGCTCCCTGGCTTTCTGGGTGGTATGCCGTTGACATCCTATGCTGTATCTTCAATCGATCTAGAACTTGTTGAAAAAGTTTGGAAGTAAAGTTGGTTCCTTGGTCGGTTTGCACCGATTTGGGTAGGCCATACCGGGTGAAAAACTCGGTTAACGCCTCTGCTATTTTCTCTGCGTTGATACTGCGAAGGGGCACCGCTTCTGGATACCTAGTTGCGGTACACATCATAGTCAGCAAGTATTGGTGACCTGATTTAGTTTTGGGAAGGGGTCCCACGCAGTCGATGATAATATGCGAGAAAGGTTCGCCAAAAGCAGGGATGGGCTGTAGTGGCGCAACTGGTATTGTCCTGTTTGGCTTGCCTATGAGTTGACATGATTCGCCCGATTTACAGTAGGCGGTGACGTCACGTTTCAACCCAGGCCAATAAAAGTGGGGCAATATGCGTTGATATGTTTCGTTTATCCCCAAATGACCCGAAAAGGGCGAGTCATGCGCTACCTCAATAATGTCCTCTCGGTAACTCACCGGAACCACGATTTGCTCCACCACTCTCCAGTTATCCTCTGGCGCAGCATCCCGAGGTCTCCAACTCCTCATCAGCATTTCACCACGTACAAAATATTGCACAGGGCCATCTCTGACGTCAGACTCAGCCACAACACTCTCACGCAGCTTTTCCAGCTCTGTAACTTTCTGTTGTTCTTGGATTAGTTGCTGCCTGGGAGATAACTTATCTCCTCCGCTGTCTACAGGTGGTTCTACCAACCTGGAAAAGAAGGTAGCTTCCAAGTCGATTTCGCTCCGAGTATTGTCATTTTTTGCTGGTCCACCACGCGTCTTGTCCCTATTGTCTTGTTGATTCATGCCTCGGGTGATGGCATAAATAGGGTACAGTTCAGTATCTTCTACTTCTGTATTGTTGACTTCAGGAGTATGAGTCACAATCAGTTCAGGCTTTACACAGCCTTTTGCTAAGTCATTTCCAATTATGACAGATATTCCGTCAAATGGAAGTGTAGGTTTATCTCCTACAATCACTGGACCGGAAATAAGTTCGGACTTAAGATGAATGCGTTGAAGCAGATCTTCCACATGTCCCATCTCAGTGCCTTTGATTAGTAACTTTTGTCCAGTATATGTTTGTTCAGAGAGTGATAATTTACCCTCTAGACTCAGGGACATAGTTTCACCGGTATCCTTTAGGATTTTAACTGGTTTTTGTAGCTTAGTTTTATCTTCAGATTTAAATGGCGAAAATTCGTCAAGAGTTGAAGTTTCTATCTTCTCTTCAAATGAAGTTTCTATCTTCTTTTCAAATGAAGTTTCTATCTTCTTATCAGCACACTGGTTTACATTAACATGTTCTACCTTTGTTGTGCTTTCTCTATTATCTGAGATCGATATGCAGCCTTTAGATATAAAAGGTGACATTTCTTTCATTGAAGAACTTTCTGAGTTATTTTTCTTTTGTTCACCAGCACACTGGATAACCTTGCACGTTTCTACCTTTGTATTAGGCTGACGATAGTAGGCTTCCATTTCGTGTTCTGTTTGCTGTGAATCTTTTGTGTCGCCTTTAGATATATAAGGTGACAATTCTTTCATTGGTGAACTTTCTGATTTACTTTCCTTTCCTTCATCAGCACACTGGATAACCTTACACGTTTCTACCTTTGAATTAGGCTGACGATAGTAGGCTTCCATCACGTGTTCTATTTGCTGTGAATCTTTTCTTTTTTCCATAAACCAACAGTCTTCTAGTGTGTGACCTAGTTTATCACAGTTCTTACACACAGGCTTTGGCTTTGGCTGACCTTCAATCATATCATAAGCTCCCATTTTATGTTCTGAGTGCTTTGAAACTTTCTTTTTCAGAAACCAACAATCTTTTCGTGCGTGACCGATTTTATTACAATTTTGACACGCAGGCTGTAGTGTTATACTTTCACTTATCTCAGAAGCTCCGATTTCTTTGTTTGGTTGTTTTAAACCTTTCTTGTTTGTTAACCAGCAGTCTCCTCGTGCGTGACCTACTTTTTTACAATGTTGACACACGATTTGTTGAGATGTCTCATTGAGTTTTTTCTGCTGGGTAATTAGGTCGTCGGCGTTCTCTATTGTGGGTTTTCTAAACATCTCTCTATGACTTTTTGGTACAGTTTCGTATCTTCTAATGATGGCTTCTTTGATATATTGGTAATCATCAAACTCTTCATCTTTCAATAAAACTATGACCTCTCGTGCTTTGCGGTTAGCGACTTTAGTGAGTCCTTGTCTGACGAGTACAGCCCACTTTTCTTTTGGGAACGGAAAGTCTGTGGCTACTCTTTCAAAACGGTCAAAATACTGGTCAACAGGTTCATTTTCATTGAATTTGGGAACGTATTTTATGTACCTGAAAATATCAAATATTTGAGTCTGTTTAGTAATAGCTTCCTGTTTTACTTGGTTTTGTGTCATTCTTTCCTCTATAGCCAATTTGGCTAATCTTTCTTCCATTGCTAGTTTTTCTTTTTCCATTGCTAGTTTTTCTTTTTCCATTGCTAGTTTTTCTTTTTCCAACCTCTCCTTACTAGCTAGTTCCAATTTTGATAGTTCAATCTTGGCTAACTCCAGTTGAATATTACTTTCTTTGGAGATGGAAAAGTCTGTTATCGGTGACTCCATTTCAATGTAATGTTAATGTTACTCACAGTTTTTCCAGACTACTGCATCAACTGCTTTTCGGACGAGATCCCAATTGTAACGGCTTGATCTAGGGGTATGGTTAGTAGATTACTTCTTAGGTATTCTCAAGTCAAACACATGGCTTTTCAATGAACAAAAACTCTTTACTTCAGTAAAAACAAGTACAAAACAACTGGAACACAACTGCACAGCTCGACGACTTAAAAAGTAAGCAAACACCCCCGTGTCCACTCGTGACACGTTTACACATTAGCCAGTCACTGGCCTTAACCAATGAACGTAGAGGTCAGCTATAAGGGATAGCTGGGGTAAAGAGGGCAAGGTTCGTAACATTACGTAAAGGGGTTTTTCTGCTGAACTCGACGGTTCTGTGGGAGATATGAAGAAGAGTTTCCAGAGATATTTTTAATCTCTAAATATTGTCCATTTTTGTACGTTTTAGCGAACGGATGCATTTTTTTTAAAAAGTCACATTATTTGTCAAATTTTGCGTTCAGAAAAAAACCAAGGAAACAAGAGTTTTCTTTTCTCGTTCATTGAAACTACGAACCAAAAATTTGCCAAGCATTTGCTATTTCTCTCATCAGAAATATTACAATAAATATATTAACATTACTTAATGTTTTACTTTTTTTTTTTAATTATTGGGATTTTAGCGGTAGACAACGTCGCCAAACTTGGCACGCAGTGCGATTTTCAATGGCACGCGAGAGACCATCAAGAGGTAGTTTTTATCAATAAGAAACAACATTTTCCGTTTCTGATTGAGGAAAACAGACTGTTGAAGCCGGTGTTTCTGAATGACATAGCGACACATTTCAGTGAGTTGAACTTGCATTTACAAGGCCCACTGAAATGGATTTGCATTGAAACTAGACATAACTTGCCGTGAAATCAATTTCAAAACATTTAACTACATATAAATCCTTATATTGAGGCATATATTAAGATAAATAGTTGAACTTTTTCAGAAGTACATCGAAGCACTCGAAGCGGAATTTTCTAATGAAAGGCAGGACTTTCAAATTGATGGACTCATTTTTTCATACCACATCAAGCCTAACTGGTTTGATCTTACTACAGCCTTCTTAGATGTATATATTTTTACGGGAAGGAATATTGGCGATTTCAAAATGCAGCAAGTTGAATTTTGAACATATAAAAAAGTTGACATTCAAATGTGCCCATTTGCTAAATAAATCTGGAAGTAAGCTGCTTAGGAAAGTCTTCTCCTATTCTCAACTGCTAGGTAATCGCTCTTTTACTTTCAGCTATTGGTTCAACTTACACTTACGAACAGATTTTTATTGCACATGAAAGCTATTTTTAGCATACAAAGAGGTCACCTTCACTTGACTTACTTATACTTAAATCCTCTCGCGACATTCGTCGCATCGGGCAATGAGAGTTCTCTTTTGAACCTACATTTAACCACTCATTAATTGAAACAGACTAATAACATTTAAAATAGTTTTTATGCTCATCTTCTTTAATTAAACATAAATATAAGTAATTTTAAAACAAATTTATTTGTATTATTAATTAAATAAATATAAGAGATTTGTGTTATTTCTGTAATTATTAATGTTTAAAGGATACAATCCTTAAATGAACAAACAATTAATGCAGGGAATGTTTATTTAGAACTGTTTAACGTAAATTAATTTAATCATTTAATAATGAAATCTTGTAATGCATACCATATTGTTGTATTTATATAAAGAAATAATAACTAGTAATGTTTTTTATACTAGAAAACATAACTTGTTTGGCATCACTATTGAATAAAATGTGGAAACGTCTTTTAATTAAAGGGAAATAATTAACCCGTTTTATTTTAGCTAATATTTTTAATATGTTACTCTTTTTTTCTTTTATAAAAAAAGTAAATAGCTTACAATTTATAATTTTGAAATGATTGAATTGTAAAAAAAAATTGAAAATTATATAAAAAATATATATCGAAAGAATTAATAAGCCTATGCATATTTTCAGACTTTACATTAACTACCCAGTTTGTACGATTAGTACGTACGTATCTAAATCGGTTATGGTTATTGTCGTGAAATATAGTGCCTGGAAATAACATTAAGGGACATCTCAGTTATTCTGAGATCAAAATGTATGTAACATTTACAGATGTTAGATCCTCATATTGACTAACAAATGATAATGTGTGGACACTGATTAGTGATTACCATAAATGTGAAAGTTTAATGATAAAATATCGTATATGATATAAAAGCAAATAAAATGATGTTAATCACAACACAATTAAATTTTATTTCATTTCCAAAAGATGGCGCCAAAAGAAAACGATGGATTGTGATTGTCAGATTTGAAGAATCACTTTTTTACAATCCCAAACTAATTGCTTGATGCAAAAGAATTTTCGTGTTGTTGTTTTTTTATGAATCTCTGCATTGTGTTTTTTAATTACCAAGGACGCAACTCTTGACTAACTTATTTTATAAACAAAAGCTACATTTAGCAAAACGCGACTAACACTTTGAGTATTAATTATCCCCTACTCACTTTTGATGTTAAAAACGGATTCCTCAGAACTAATCTTGTAGCCGTTGTATATTTCTAAAAGACCAGAACTGGCTGTCGATGTTGAAATCAATTGTCAAACAGCACCAAAAGTGTCCAAAAGCATGGTTTTTGTTTACAAAAATGGCGGTAAGTTCACGATCATCCCAGTTCGAAAGGTCACACTTAATTAAGACTTGTCAATAGATAATTACTTGTAAAGATCATGAAGAGGAAATCAACATAAACCACATAAAAAGAAAAGAAAAAATCGAAACCATCATGATAACTGGAAACTAGAAGGGAAAGAGATGCAGTTGAAGACAGAGAATGAAAATATTAGATGATCTAACGGAATTTTATGGCATGGCAAAAACAACAGAAATGCTGGAGTTTGCTAGAAGAAAAGATACGTAGAAAAACATGATCGCCTACGCCAACCGGCATGGCACCTTATGATGATGATAATAGAGCAGGTTGACTTTTAGGCCGTTGGCACTCTAATTGATTTAGAAATCTTAGTTTGGCACACTGTTAGGTTGCCGACCCCATGTATACAAGATCACGAATCGCCACGTGGACATGTCCACACAATCAGGTCGAATCCAACAAGTGTCCCGCTTTACCAGAGGTCATCAGCTCAAACTGAGTGTTCCACACGCAATCACCGACGTTTACATTTATTCTTCCCACCCCCCACCCCCCCCCGGTCAGCCATTAGACAGTGGAACTCACTAGACCAAGCCTCCATCACTGCCCCCCTCTGTGCCGACCTTCAAATCATCACTGAAGTATTGGTCTAAATACCTTAAATGAAACTCCGTCATCTATTTATATATCTTGTTATGTATATTATTATCAAATATTATAAGTAGATAATGCACACTTTTGAGCATTCAAAATTCAACCTTGACTTTTTCCTCGGGTCTAGCGCGGTCGGAAACAGTACACTGAATAAGAAGAAGAAAAAGAAAACAACAACAAGAAACAACAAATTGTATATTCATATATGTGGACAATAAAGGTTTAGAGAACACAGAACTAGATATTATAATGAAACGTTGGTCTTGATTAGAATTGTGCGTGTGAACTTGTTTTTCTAGTCATAGTATACGATTTTACCTCTGCGACAAATCTCTCAGTGGACCAACACATTCTTAAACTCCTGTTGAAACAATAATAACTAATAATCATCGGATAAGAAGGAATTGTGTGGCCAGCACAGCCACTTTTCTGCCTCCAAGCGTCAATAACCAAAATATGCCTTTGCAACATATCTACCTATCTATCTATCCATTTATATATCTATCATCTATTTTTCCATCTAATCTTTAACTATTCATTCATGTGTTTGCATGTCTGGTTGTGAAACGGTTTGTCCTTCGCCAAGGCCGTCTGTCCATCTCCGTATCCGTTAATGCCTAGTCGATCTGCCATTGGCTTCCTCCCATTTTCTTTCCTTCAAGTTTCAAACTTTTTTTTCACTATTTTTCCCCTTTTTCTCTCCCCTCCCTCTCACTTTCACTATCCCCCCCTCTCTCTCTCTCTCTCTTTCCCTCTCTCTCTCCTTCCCTCTCTCTCTCTCTCTCTCTCCTTTCCATCTCTATCTCCCTCAATATAAACATTTCAAAACGAAAGTTTAAATCATTAAATAAAAAAATGAATTTAGGGGCAGGGAATGAAGGGAGTCCAAGAAAAAAAATCTTGTGTGATCAGATTTAAAAAAAACAGAAAAAGAATATCATTAGCCAAACTGTGGGAGGGATTACTGCAATGACCCGAGAACATGATAAATTTGTGACATCCGTCAGCATGACGACATAAAGAACTCATTTACACCAGTCTTCCAAAATAACACGTTGACACGGGCAATGTAACACCATGTTATAGCCAATAATTTCTTCACAACATTTTCTTACTGACCCCGACCTTCTTTTTCTTCTTCTTCTTAACCCTTCCCGTACCGACCTACTTCTATCTATGCTGCCTTCAGTCCCGCTATATACGCGTCCGGGACTGTAAGGGTTAATATAAATAAAACGCAACCTGCACTTTAGAAATAAAAAAAAAACAGACAAGAAAATGAATAGCGTGTCAGTGGGATAACTCCGATTTGAGCGAAAAAATTATATCTTAAGAGTAGCGGCCCTTTAGGAAGCGTTACAGTTTGTTGCAGACGACTTTGAAAGTTTTCATTTTTGTATTGTTGTGTTTACATGTTTCTGGGAAATTGAAAAAAATATGTTTACACTAATTCTTTTATTATTTTAGGTAAACACGGCCTATTTCCCACTAAACCTAAACATAACATTTTACACGAAAAGGAATTAAGATATTTGAGAATTAATGAATTTTTTTATTATGATTGCTGCTACTTCTAGTTAAAATGCTGGGGTGGAATTTGAAGGCTTTGATCATTCTAATTTTTTTTATGACGTTGTACAATTGTGCCTTGTCGATACTACAGACTACAGACCCTTCTGCGTAGTGTTACATCGTCAGGAGCCAGTCTACAATAAGTGACACTAACAAAACGGCGGTGTACTTTTAAATTAGCATACTCGACTCGTGTGTGTGTGTTTACAATTAGCTGTCGTGGTAATTAGACTCGTTTATTTGACATTAGCTGTTTTGGTAATTAGATTGACTTTTTTTTCATAATTATCTTTAGGCTACAGACAATCTATTTCTTCTTCGTTCTTCCGTATGATGATGGAGTTAGATAATAACTGCGTAGTGACTGTGAAATGATCCACTTCACTATATTATAGATTATTATTTAGGAAATCATGAAGTTCTTCCAGTCTGCAGAGCAGTTTGCTCTCATCATGCAGTCAATGCCAGAAAAACATATTTACATGTCTTTTTTTAGTTGTTCTGTCTTGCTATATAGTGTGTTGATAATGGTAGGTTGAGGGGGGGGGGGAGACAAGGGTATCTGAGGTAGGTTAGCTTTGGGCATTCAAGTAGGAAGTGGTCTACAGTTTCTTGTGGGGAATAGCAGTGTCTGCAGTTAGGTGGGTGAGTTGGATTTATTCTATTAAGGTGTGAGTTAATTGCTATATTTCATATCATGCTCTTAGCTGGAACACAGTGCATTGTTCTTTGCGGGGGAGAAATGAATCATGAAGTAATCATACTTTTTTTTTTAAATCCCAGAGATTAGATACAATAGCAAAAATACTTTTGTGTTTATTATCTGTAGCGGTAATTATTGATTTTATTTGAACATTAACTCTAATGGTAATTAATGTATATTTTTTTTTTATCAGGACATTGACTTTACGCCTAGTGGTAATGAGACTTTGTTTTTTACATGGACATTATCTGTAATGGTAATGATTCTTATTTCAGGATATGAGCTAAAGTGTTCTTTAGACGTGGCTATAAATCTGGATACTAGGATACTAGCTGTAGCAGAAACTAGTCATTTTTATCATTGTATTATCTATAATGGTATATAGACTCGTAATTAGAATCATCTTATTTAGCGACATTAGTCACAGTAGTAATTTTTTCGCTATTAGCCTCCATTATGTTTCCAGTCAATACCGCGGAAGGAGCCACGTTAATTAAAGGGGCAGTAGCTGAAATTGCCATTAATGGATTCATTGGACGGAGTGGAAAATGTGTCCGTTAAGGGGAAATTTGAGGAAAGCTCCTGGCCTTGTAACACAAACTTGCGGCGGTCTCTGTTCTCGCAATATATTCTGGTCTTAAGACAAATGAACTATAGTTATATTCTACAAGTAGGCCTATAGTATGGCCATGTAGTATGGTTATTACTATGAATAGACAACTGTTATGTTATTTCTTTTATTTGAATTTTAAGTAGCGTTATTGATTTTGATTCTCAAGTTTTGGTCGCTTGCAGCATCGTGCGTTTTAACCATTACATAATGTTCACATATTTATACTGGCACACAATATTTTTACTTATTGGAGGCTAAAACCATCAAATCAATTCGAAGTATGGTATTATGGCTATGGCTTATAGTATGGCTTGTATTACTTACTTCACTTGAATAACATCAATACAATTACATAACTTTTTATAATGCTTTACTGCGGGGGTGGGGAACCTTTTGATAACAGTGTGCCAAAGTAGGATTTCAAGTTCATCCAGCGCGCCAAAAGCCTTAATGTAAATCTACGCCACTAATCAATTTGTTGTAGATAAGATATGAATTGCCTTTTTGTGACTCTTTCGCGTGCCACTCTGCGTGCCAAGTCTGGCACGCGTGCCAAATGTTGCCGACCCCTGCTTTACTGCATAATTTCACACATTCAAACATGAGACAACAAATGTACGTCTGTCAACAAGAAGCGGCAGTCTTCTAACGAAATCTTTTGTTCTTATGTTATTCATTTTAACAAACATTCCCTATTCAAAATAAAATAATTATTATATTGTTTACATTGAAAAACTTATGGTTTTCTATTAACCCTTCCCGTACCGACCTACTTCTATCTATGCTGCCTTCAGTTTCGCTATATACGCGCCCGGGACTGTAACGGTTAATACCATTATTTAGTTCTTAATACATTTGAATGACTATATTCAATACCAACAATAACCATCTCTACAATAATGTCTCTTACCACACATCCTAGGCATTTAATTAATATTAGGATTCCTTCAATAATACTGTCTGGCTGTGTCAGTAAATTCAATACTTACTGGCCACATGTTAGTGGCGTTCACGTAGTCGGGCGATCTTGTCCCTACCCACCCACCCTCACTCCTGAAATCCCAGCACCCTCTTACCCGCCCCCAAACACGCACACACATATTCCGGACAAGTTTAACGCCACCGATTTCATTCTTATCAGGAAAAAATAAAACAATAACAACCACTCTAGCAACATCGCAACAACATATGGGGGTGGGTTGGGGGTGTGGCTAAAGGAAGAGTTGTCTCGCTTTCAATTCGCGCGCGGCATTAATTTTCTCTCCCAAATGGATTCGGACAGATCAAGCCTGCCTGACTGCATCACAGCTAAAATTGGACAGCTGGCCACGCAAAGAAGCAGGTCTTTAAAAGAGACAAATAAAAAGACTCATATCAGATTGTCGTATTTATGTGTGGACAGCCACGCACCCCAACTCTCATGCACACGCACGCAAATTACACACGGGCGCACACAAACCCATTGCGACTGACGTAAACGAGATGGCTTCAAATAATTCCCATGCAAAACGATCAATCGCTTATTTCAGCCGCCATTTTTTTAGAAGAAAATCTTCTAGCGCCTTCTGTAACGGAAGTGACATCATATCTGACAATTGTTACATTTGGATTTGTGGGAAAGAGACATATACCCAGCCGTTGTTTTTACTTTTATAAAGTGGTTACACTTTGCCTCGTGACCGTAATGGCCACGCTCAATACAAGATTAAAACATTTGAAAAGAAATTAGACAGCAAAAGAAAAAAGAAGAAGTAGAATTTCCACTCCAGACCAGTATTTGGTCAACTGGTCTAGGGGCGTAATAATAATAATACTTGAATTACCTTTTGTGGTAGTCTTCCGCGGGCCATTGAAAATTGCTCTACGTGCCAAGTCTGGCACGCGTTGCGTAGTTTGCCGACTCCTGCACTAGAACATCTTTACCGTATGCCAGTTGTATCAAAAAGTCTCCATTCCCCACCGCACACCCCCACATGAAATTATTATATATAGAAAAATCTATTACTTCAAATAATTGTTTGGCTTACAAATGTACATTCCTTGGTAGGCCAATGTTTTTCTTAAACATATTTGAAACAATATGCAGAGAATGCAGCTAGCATGGCGTCATGTCGGAGTTACTAGATGAGCGCAAACAAGTGCTCACGTCAATCAACTTATTACGTAATACACCCACCCATCACTGGTGCAATTATGTAAAGTCTTTAGGATGACGTCAGATAGAATTTTTTTTTATTTGTTTAAATCTCTTAAAATAAAAGTTTTAAAGTTTTAAACACAAATCTAATTTAAAAAAAAAATGCGTGTTCCTTGGCTCGTGTCGCTCTGTAACTAGGGCCGGTTTTATGTTGCTGGTGAACTGGTCAAGCTCAAGTAGCAATAGCGTTCCACATCCCGTCCAGCTCCATAGATCAGATCAGCGCCCCCAAGGGGGGAAACTAATCAGTAGAGATTTGAAATCCGAGCATCTTTGCGTGTCGTTAAAAGTGCGCTTCTTTCACTCCCCCTTTATTTCCCGCCCTCCCTCTAAAAAAAAGTTATGTTGCGAAAATGTGAAACCCACTTTGTTCAATTTTTTCTTTTTTTGGTGAATGCCTGCTGGGGCGCTAAAGTATATAGCGGCTAGGGCAACTAGCGTTATCAAACTTAGAAGGTTACCTGCTAATTGTGTACGTGAGGGAGGGGGAAATAATAGTCGGATAGAAATTGTGCTGGCCGTACAATCTTTTAGTATGTCGTGGTCACTGAAAAAATGTTGGTTAACGCAGATTTAACGAGGCCCTGCGGACAAACACGCAACCACATACATGTGGCTAATCGTCTGGTCATCTACATATCCACCAGACTGGACTCTTAGATGCTGTCCGTAGTCTTGTATGTATGGTTTCTGTTCGTGTGTACGTGTGTGTAAGGGTAACATAATTTTGATCGTAAATGTGTGTGAGAGAGGGTTGTGA
This sequence comes from Anisus vortex, assembly GCA_949126835.1. Lineage (NCBI taxonomy): Eukaryota > Metazoa > Mollusca > Gastropoda > Planorbidae > Anisus > Anisus vortex. The sequence continues at coordinate 19,804,312 of OX421494.1, forward strand.
TCGTGAGTGTATAAGTGTGTGAGAGAGTTGTGATTGTGTGTGTGTAAGTGTGTGAGTGAGGTGTGATTGTGTGTGTGTAAGTGTGTGAGTGAGGTGTGATTGTGTGTGTGTAGGATTGACTCCGTAATTGATTGAAACGTCAAGCCAAGCTTGCCGATTGGACTTATTTATTGCACCTTTGACCCTAACCAAAGTGAAGTAATATCCAGTAATTGTGATAGGGGAAGATATCGTTTAACCAAAGGCTTTACACATAATCCCCTTCCTTGTAATACTCAGCTTTATTTTTCATGCTTTTAATTTGTATGTTTTAACACTAAAAGTTACAATCATTAAATATTAAAACTATATATATTTATCTTTATTATATCAATATTAGATGTAATCAGTGGCCTTACAAAAGAGGTGGTGGGCAGAGGGGGCAGATATCATGGGGCGACACTTCTAGGTGGCGTCAAATATAACCTAAGTTCATACCAGAAATTTTAGGAGAGTTGAAGGGGAAATAAAATTTGAAACACAAATTGTGAACAAAAGGAATAATGAAGAAAGATTGTAGAAATAAACGTATTATTTATTTACACTCAAACAGTTTTATACAAATTTTTCACTTTAATAGGCTCACAAATGTTTCATAAAAGATTGGCTCATTGATTATTTTATAAGCTGAAACTTGCCATTCATTTTAAAGAAAATTCTTAATAAAAAATGCATTTTAAAATTTCTTAACTAAGCGCAGGCACTAAACAAAGCAGTTACAGTATGCAAGGGGTGTCACTGAAACTTTTGCCGTGGGGGGCTACATAGGCTTGTGAGGGCCCTGGGTGTAATTTACAGGACTCTATCGCTAGTCTAATCTATCCAGTTAAACTGTTTATCGCTACTCAAAGTGGCTCGAATTATTCATTCACGTTGACCTTTGCCTTGGGTTTTGATAAACGACGTCATAATAAAACTGAATTTGTCATTTCTAATCGAATCCCAAACAATATATTTATATATAACATATTCTTAACATTTCTGATCAATCAGATCTAATTTATCAAGTCGTATCGTTAGTATTATAACACAGTATAATTAATATTATCTTCAGCATGGACTTATCTATTCCATTATAATCGTATCCAATCCCATGCCGTCAGACATAATCTAATTCAGTTTCAATCTAGTTCAGACTTAAATATTAGGGCTACAGTTTACTTTTATAGAAAAAAAATCTTTATTTAATACTCTTATACCTGAACATTTTAAATAATCTAAATCGGGGCATTCATATTCGAGACTAGTTTAAGGAAAAATAACACATTACAATTTATTCAAACTAGGCTCTTTGAAAAAAAACAACTTCTGTTAAAAATGAATTAGAGAAAAATACATGTAGATTTAGAATTTTATAGAATTTTTTTTTTTTACGTATAATGCTAAATGAGAAAATCCGAAAAATAATTTAACAGTAGTATGTGTTTTTGTTGTTTTCTTGACGCGGTGTTTTTTTTTTTTTTTTTTTTTTTTGCTATGCATTGGGGAAGATGGTCGTTAAAACTAGTCACTTACTCTCCTATTGGACATAAACATTTTTACTTGTTCCATATATTGTTCCAAATGTTGTACCAAGTATTGTACTGAATGTTGTACCAAGTTTTGTACCCAATTGTTGTACCAAGGGTCGTAATAAGTGTTGATTCCTTCCTTTCGTCTAAACTCTTCCTTACTAATATTTCCTCGGTTCGTGCTAACGTTCGTTTTTCATAACATTTCACTTAGATTTTCAAAACTGAATCCTAAGTTGTTGCAGTTGTTGTTTAGAAAGAGTTTTTTCCAAAACAAAAATACTGTGCTGAGAATTGAAAATTGTTTGAGTTGTTGTTTCTTTTAACTACCCAAACATAACATGAAATCAAATAGCGCATTTGTAGATATAGGTCTACATTTAAAGACAGTGGGATCAGCGGTGTTTATTGAAGGTAACACAAGCTGCCCCCCACCCTCCCTCCGACTAAGATGAACCAAAAGTCTAATCCAGTACGTTTGTTTATGGCGAGATTTCCAGACTTCCCAAAGTCCGAGACAGAGAACTCCCTGTGTGGCCAGTTAAGCCCCCCTAGACTTGTTTTACAATCCCATGAAACGGCGCCAGAAAATCTCTTTAAAGATGTTGACATAGCCAAGGGTTAATTTGAAAAGCTTTAGGGCGCATTGTCTTACTGGGACTGTGTGAGCCGAAGACTGGCTTTTATATTGAATGTGTGTGTGTGTGTGGGGCGGGTTAGGGGTGAGTCGTTGGAGACTAAATACATTGTGCTGGTGGAGTATAAACACAAGGTTTACAGAATGTGGAGAATGTTTTGTTTTGTACATTATTACATTATGTATATTTTTATTCGTATATTAAGTAAACTAGTGGAAAAGAAAGAAAAGAAAATAGATGGAGGCAGATTGTGAGAGGGAAAGCTATAGACTGAATGTGCCTTTAGAAAATAAAATTTAACTTTTCTACTTTAATATCACATTAAAAATAAACTAAAATAAAAAGTATCAAACTGCTTTGTTTATTGAATTCATCATCATAGAACTTCAGAAAATTGTTGGTTTTTTCAGTCAACACAGGACATTGTTGTATCTCCAAGCTAATATTCCCAACGTCGCTGCTGGCAGAACAGTTTAAACTACAAGTGGATGTCTATGTTACATTCGATGCTGACGTGTGCATTATGCTCTCTCTCTCTCTCTACTCCTCTGCTCTCACGACCCCCCTTCCTTCATCCTGGGCGTTCCTTTTCTGGCAGCGATGCGCAAGTGTCAATGCTGGCTGCTTTTGTGTCTTTCTCAGAGACATCCTGGTATTCGTGGAATGAGTTATCCCCCATTAGAGTGCCATTCTCACCCTTTGTTTAAATTCTGTTTAATTTTCCTAACTATTAAATATGCCTTTTTACAATTTTTACCAAAGTTGACAAACAGGCACGCATCTAACCTAATGAATTGTTCGGCTTTGTCCTCCCGGCAGATGCCAAATGTGCGTCACATAACTCCACCAAGTATAAATAAATATTTATCTTAATGACGCGGTAATCTATGGGGCAAGTTTAAAGACTAGTTTAGTTTTTTTAGCCAGTATCTGATTGATGTTCCACATTTTGTCCTGCACTGATGAGTACGCATAATTTTCTGTAATAATTTACATTTTGGTAACTAATACTGTGAGCAGGAGATTCTTATGTTTTTTTGTTCAAAAATATCTTTGTTATAAAGAGTGCAACGTGTAGAAGTTTGTCCTATAGAAAAATAGTAGGCTACAGGTACATACATGAAAAGGCTACAGGTACATGCATGAAAAGGCTACAGGTGCAGACATGAAAAGGCTACAGGTGCAGACATGAAAAGGCTACAGGTGCAGACATGAAAAGGTTACAGGTACAGACATACAACAATCAACAAAAATGCAGACATCAATATTTGGCACCAACTTTAAATGCTAAGAAAACAACCTATTAACTTGCTTGAAAAAAAAGATCATTAAAATAATACTTTTATGTTTAAAATATTTTGTTACACAATTCCTTAGTTCCTAAATTATTATTTTTTCTGCTCTTACAAGCAAAAAAAAAATAACTCTTCAAATAGTTCATTCTCTGTTATATCAAAAGTTTGAATGAAAAAGAAAATGAACGTAAACTTAGCAAAACAAGAAAACCACAAACAACTAGCTAACAAATAAACAGTTGATAAACAAATTAGGAAGAATCTGTAGTTACATTTAAAGTAATACATGAACAAAAACAACAGATTTAATGGGAAAGAACATTTAACACTTCCACATCAAGTTCAAATTTGAATGCCTAGCTGTGTTTTCAACTTCATGAAAACTAACGGTTGTTTGTTTTATTTATAGATATTTTTTTTTACCTAGCGAATAGTTGTATGTCTGCGCTTTCTAAGTAAGTAAGTAATCATTGTAGAAAAATGTGATACATAGGTGCCCATGAAGCAGCGTTCAAAAATGTATGTGGCTACGGCATGCACGGGAATGTGTGGCCATGACAATATCCAGCCGCTTTATGTATCCCCATCTACTGTCAGGTAACTCATTAGAAGATAGTAACACCCAGGGGCACACTCCAGAGCCGGAAACAAATCACAGTCAGCAGAGGGCGCTGCCGCTAGGCCACCATGCCTAATCTCTGCGCCTTCTGCCTATTATGAAACAATCCGCAGGGACAGATTGAAAGTTTTCCCCCGTGTTTTGCTGTTGCTAGCTTAGTGGTATAGCAGCAGGGCGTGATGAACTTCAATCCGAAAGACGTGTTCAAATCCAAATTATAACGTCTGACCATGCCAAAGACTTACAGAGTCTCGCCGTGAAACCAGAGTATGGTTATTTTCATTTACGAAATCTGGTATATAAACCGCAGAGGATATGTCCAAGGCTCGAAGAGACACTCCAAAGCTATCGGTCAGTAACACCAGGTGATAGTCCTGGAATACTAGGTGAAGCCGCCACGTTAAAGATCCAAGGGAAATTCCGTAGGAGATGAAATGCAAGTGTGACTTTGGTGTATTAACGTGCACCTTGGATAAGAAAAGCTTCCAACTAAGAAGAAAAGCGTCGAACTGTACAGAAAAGCGTCGAACTATACAGAAAAGCGTCGAACTATACAGAAAAGCGTCGAACTATACAGAAAAGCTTCCAACTATACATAAAAGCTTCCAACTATACATAAACGCTGCCGACTAAACAAAAAAGCTTCCAACTATACAGAAAAGCTTCCACTATATATTATACGCTTGAACTCTATAGTTGAAACACGCTATCGGCTAAAAACAATTTTTGTAAAACGTTCAGGTTCCCCAGATTCTAACTGTTTATTGGGGGAAAGTATATTTCTGATGGCCACACTATGTTCTTGTATGCAGAGGTTACATGAGTGCAGCATGTCCCAGTAGCCTTCACAGACCTACATGGTCTAATCTAATAGAAAATTATTTTTTTTTATTCCTTTCTTGAATAAATTGTACTGCTCTTTGCATGTTGCCTTCAATTAAAATTTTTGACGTAATTCTCAGCACTTTCGAATTTAGCACGACATGCCAGGTTTTGGTTTATTTTTTTAAAGCGAAATTTTAAGATTGCTTAAAAAAAATTAAACAAGAAATTATTCGGTTTTTCCAATAATCTTAGTAAAAAAAATGTGTTTTACATTTCAGTCTAACAACATAGAATCATGCACACAAAGAAAAAAATGAAATCTCAAACAAAACTTTAATGGAATTTTTACGAATCACAACTTAGTTTAAGATGGATTTCTGTTTAAAAAAATTGGACATACTTTCAATGGGTGAGGAGGGTATGTGTATATTTGTTTTTTAAATTTTGGTCGAGCTGAAATATCTCAACATTACGTCCGCACAAGTTTGACATAAAAAAAAATAAAAGGTTATACCTCATTGACCAATTGTGTAGCCCCCATAAAATTAACGCCGATAATGAAATGATAGATTTTAATAGATTTTCAGTGATTTGTGAATATGTCGACCTCAAACAGCAAAAAATGCACCAAACAAAGGAAGCAACAACAATACTTATACACCTTTGTTGTTGTTCTGTTTGTTTTAATGATTCCATTTTGTTGACACATTGACAAGTCTTAAATAGTATGAATGCATAAAGGTTGAACATGTACAACATTTCCGGTCCCATTCGTTCATTTGTTTCAAAACATGCCTGTGTGCTGCGTTGCTGGTTGCACGAAAAGATGTAGAGGGTTTAATTTAATTTCCTTTCCAAAAAATGTTGCCTAAATTAAACGATGGATTGTGAATGTCAGAAGTGAAAAATCACCTATTTATAATCTCTAACTTATTGCTTGATGCAAAAGAATTTTCGTTTTTTGATTTTATGTTTTTTTTTTTAAATAACTAATTTATTAAATAATCGAAGCTAAATTTAACTTAACGCGACTAACACTTTGAGTATTAATTATCGGACACTCACTTTCGATGTTTAAAACGGAATCCTCATAGCTAATCCTGTAGCCTTTGTATATTTCTAAAATACCAGAACTGGCCGTCGAGGTTGAAATCAACTGTCAAACACCACCAAAAGCATGTTTTTTTTGTTTACGAAAATGGCACCGGAAGTTCATGATCTCTTCTTTTTGAAAAGCTCGGGACTTTTTAAAACTTGTCAATGGCGGAGCTGGGAAAGATGGTCGTCATATTTAATTTCTAACTCAACTCTCATCTAGGATAAAACAGATCAGATTTTATCAATATCGATGTTTACACAGGAAGTGTATAGTATGATGGGAAACAAAAAACATGAATGAAGCGTAAGCACAAGTTAAAGCCATAGCGGAAGTACAAGTTAAAGCCATAGCGGAAGTACAAGTTAAACCCATATCGGAAGTACAAGTTAAACCCATAGCGGAAGTACTAGTTAAACCCATAGCGGAAGTACAAGTTAAACCCATAGCGGAAGTACAAGTTAAAGCCATAGCGGAAGTACAAGTTAAACCCATAGCGGAAGTACAAGTTAAACCCATAGCGGAAGTACTAGTTAAACCCATAGCGGAAGTACAAGTTAAACCCATAGCGGAAGTACAAGTTAAACTCATAGCGGAAGTACTAGTTAAACCCATAGCGGAAGTACAAGTTAAACCCATAGTGGAAGTACAAGTTAAACCCATAGCGGAAGTACAAGTTAAACCCATAGCGGAAGTACAAGTTAAACCCATAGCGGAAGTACAAATTAAACCCATAGCGGAAGTACAAGTTAAACCCATAGCGGAAGTACAAGTTAAACCCATAGCGGAAGTACAAGTTAAACCCATAGCGGAAGTACAAGTTAAACCCATAGCGGAAGTACAAGTTAAACCCATAGCGGAAGTACAAGTTAAACCCATAGCGGAAGTACAAGTTAAACCCATAGCGGAAGAACTAGTGAGACTCATAGCGAAAGTACTAGTGAGACTCATAGCGAAAGTACTAGTGAGACTCATAGCGGAACTATTAGTTAGACCCAAATTGCGCTATGTTGATCAAACTGTCCGATTGTTCGTTTAATTCTTTGGATTGACAGTTTTGTGTTTTGAATTTACAGACCAAAAGATACCATTGGAAAACTTTTTGTTTCTAGACTATATAGTTCTCTGTTTGCTAAAAAGTAAACAACAAATAGTTTATTCCAGACTCTTTTGAAAGCAAACAAGAAACATCTTATATTCAGAATCTGTTGAAAGTAAACAAGAAACATTTTATATTCAGAATCTGTTTAAAGTAAATTTTAAGTAAACAAGAAACATGTGTTATAATGTATACAAACTCGGTTAAGAGTATACAGGAATTATCTTATATTCAAAATCTTTTCACACATTATTTGTTCCCTTTTATTTATTGTTTGTTTGGAGACATTAATTTATTAATGTATTTTTTGTTTCCATTTTTTTTGGACGGCCCACACTGTAATCATTTAATCTCAGTAGCTTTTTCAAATAAAGCTTATCCTGTCTGCCATTTTGTGTTATATTTCATTCGAGGTGCTTAGAGTTGTCTGACCTTTTTTTTGGTGTGTATGGTTTTCATTTATTAGAAAAAAAAACACCGACTTTAGTACCACTAAAAATATATTTTTTTACCCTTAAGTCTTCAAATACCAATTTGATAATGTGTTGCCTTGACCTACCCTTATGACTGTAAGGCCTATGTTATATATACTATGAACACATAATAATATGTTGTTTAAGTCTACTAAAGCACCATTCTAAAAATATCCATACATATTCATTCTCAACTTTTATCGCCATACAATCCATCAACTCTAAAGGACAGACGGGCAAAGAGTAAAGTAGAATTAATACATAAGCCATTAAATTCTAATTTAGAAATACAACACAATGACAAACTGTTGCAATGCTCAGATAGCCTAATTATTACATAAGAACAAACGCACTTTCCTTGTCTCTTATGCGAGAACAAATGCATATAAGTATTCTTACTTCCCGAGTGGCATTCGGGCATGTAATGGGTTGCCTGATCAAACCAGGACCAGAAACTTAACATGATTAAAAAAAAATAATAAAGATGCAAGACTAGACTTGGACCACGGATGAGCGTAGGACGCAATAATATTCTTTATGGAAGGAAAGTCTGTAATATATAAGATAATGTCTTTTCTTATTCTATTTGTTATATCATAATACAAATGGATAGGGTGATTTAGTATTTCTGCTATATGATGACTAGAAAGAATGCTTTTCGGAATTCCCGATTCGTATATTACTTTGCACTTCCGTTTTATTGAATCGTTTCGATTTTCTCAATGAAAAATTAAAATCGAAAGTACTATACAGCGGAAGCATTTAAGAAACAGGGAGGAGCGTAGAAGTAATTTAAGACAGCCCAATTGGTTGCGCACGTAAAAAAAAAGTACACATAAGCTCTAAAATAGAGCAAGCGGTCCATCTTATTATAGTCTTTGGTTATATAACGTAAAAGTGAAATAAAGAAACACGAAAAAATTACAATTTTAAATTTTGTAGCCAAAGATTAAAATTCATGCTATGAAAGACACAAGGATCCTGGTAGTGATACATTTTGAATATTAATCCTTGAAGTTCTAGAGATTTTTACTCAAAATAAGATCTAGATCTAGTCTCTAGTTCTTTTGGAGGAAGTTCGCTCATCAAAATTTCAGGCCATAACGGAAAAGGGGGAGGCAAGCCAGCAGGTGGAATAATAACGTTATCTTCTCTTAGGTTGTGCCCTTCTAGAAACCAATCAATGAGGGGTGAGTGGGAGAGTTTGGGTAGGGCCCGTGGGGGGGGGGGGGGGGAGGGGGCATAACAATAGCCACCCACACGTTTTGAGACGACGTTTTTGAAGTCAGAGGTAAAAAAGAGTTGACGGTAACAACTGACTCGATGAGTTCACGGTAAATATATTGGAAAAATACAAGTCTGTGAGCCATGGGATTACTTGGTCAATGAAGAGTTGAGCGTATAGGCCTACCGTTAGATATAGTATACGTTTAAATTGGCTAAAGTTATTTTTTCAAATAAAAATTACTGACAGATAGATATGCAAATATAAAAAAAAGTAGTGTCGGGCTGATTCGTGAATACCTAAAAAAATATGAGTGGCTATAGATATATTGCCGATTTCATTGAAGAATGGGTGATATGCATATGGAGTAATCATTTCTAAATGTGGCTCTTAAAAATCAATAAATCCGCCCGTGAATCAAAAAGAGCGTGAATAGCCCCCAAAATAAAACGATAACATATGGATAGATAGTCGATTCTATTTCTGTTATAACTTGTTATAGTTTGAATTCTATCAGAGCTATTTCAAAAAAAAATATATTGGATATTTACGATGTAGAGCAGTTATTAGTTCATGAAGGTTATAATCGGGAACTGGTGTAGTTTTTTAAATATATAATGGAAAGTGGCGTGGGGATAATACGATTGTATCGGATACAAGACCAATATATTCAGTACCAAGACTATAAAACAATATATATATAAATCTACACTTGTTCATACAGGGAGTTAGACTAAAAAGGGTTCTGCAAGGTAAGAGTAGATTTATACATTTTATATTAGTTCTGGAAACTAAAGGCAATACATAACTTGTTTAAACAAAGTATTGCATTTATTGTCATAGATTTCACGGTTTTGTCTCATTTAAATGATGTAATAAGATCAAAGAACGAATGTGTAGCCAGAGCTATGCCTAGCCACATTTAGCCCCACCCCCTTCCCACTTGGGCTGGGCATCGTGCTGGCCACACATCCCCTAGTATGCCGTGGCCACAGAAACTAGTGAACGCTGCTTCACAAGCCCAATGAACAGTTTGGTCTGAAGGGTACTTTACTTCCCCCTTTTACCAATTGAATTTCACAGATCGTTCAGAGCTCTGGACACTCGATGACATCACCCATACCGTACACACATGATTTAACCCTGACAGCTATACAACTTAATGCAATGTCTAGCCCAAATGGCGTCCAATGGGGAAGAGTCAAATGTGAAATATATTTATCCAATATTTAAACTTAATACAACGATACCAAAGAATTTAATAAGATGGACCACTTGCTCTATTTTTAGAGCTTATATGTTGTTTTTTTCGTGCGCATCGAATAACGCTGTCTTAAATGACCTCTACGCTCCTACGTTTGCCTACAGTTTTCCGCTGTTTACAACTCTCGATTTTAATTGTAATTTTTACATTGAGAAAATCATAGCGATTAAATAAAATGGCAGTGTATAATACAAAAGGGAATCGGGAATTCCGAAAAGAAGCCAGTCGAGTCATCATATAGAGCGATTACAATCACGTGACAAAAAGCGCGTGCTGTTTGTTTACTTTGTCTAGTGGTGATAAATGGCAGCCGTATTACTAAGCTTATAGCCTTAAGAAGGTTTTATTTTTAAATGCGATCATTTCAACAATATAACGTAAAACATATATAAAACACTGTCAAGCGATGTAAATTAACATTCAAAGCTCAAATTTGAACCATTAAAAATCAATGGAAAAGGTTCCATAAGTGCCGAATATTTAATTGAAGATGTCGATTGTCGAAAGTTAGCATACTATTACTTACTATCTAAAAGTTAGTAAAAGTAAAGCATAAAGCAAAATGTACAATGTTTCAAAAGAGCTATTGGAAAACCTAAAAAGCCTAAGATCTTATTCTTTCGTGGACTGACTACTAAGGACTAGTATAACAGTTAAATATCAAGATTTATGGAAACTAATTCCTTATATTTTGGGTTTAAAATACACAATGTTTATTCCCCATTAATGCCATGTTCACCAAGATGGCCGCTATCTACACAAATATGTCACTAAAAAACCTAAGCCACGCCTATTGCAATCGCTCTATAGCAGAAATATTAAAGCAAGCGGTCCATCTTATTATAGTCTTTAAACGAATGAATGGAATTGCATTTGTATATTGTAGAGTTATCTCATTTTTTTAAAACTCATGAGTTGTTTCCCCTCTGAAAAGGATGTACGTCATAGATAATTGCAATAGTTGCTGATGTTGATGGCGGGGTAAAAAGAATGTAACTTTACATATTATAGCTAAAGGATAGAATGCAAAAACATAAATAGCAACAACCGCACAACCAGATAATAATTAGAGAAATGTTGCATGAAATGTTCTGACCGAGAGAGAGAAAGCTAGAATTGTACTCATTCATTAAGATGTTAATAAGATAACGTTTCTGCTCCTGCTCATTTTTTTTCATCTATAATAAAAAAATATTTTTAAGCATAGAATTTCTGGTCTAAATTTTTTTATAATGGCATCGCTGTTAGCTGGAAACATGGGGGCACACAATCTACGGACAGGTGACACGTACCCAGCACACGTTGGCTCACACGAAACTCTTACCCAGACACGGACACACACACACACCAACCCACACTCACACACACACACACACCCACACACTCTCGCGCTTGAGCAGTCTGACCGATCTTATCTGTCCCTTCGTAAGCTGGGATCTAGATTACAGGATTGTTTTGTGGTGTGTGAGTGTGTGTGTGTGTCCGTGTGTTCTGTGTGGGTTTTGTGGTGTGTGAGTGTTGTGTGTATGTGCGTTTGTGTGTGTGTGTGCTCTTTGTTGTTGTTGTTAGACTGTATTGCTTGTTGGACTGCGGTAATTTAACAACGTCATAACTTATTTTTAGCGACCGGAAGTTGAACAGTTCCAAGTATCGTCTGCCGTAAATTGTGATAATCAGTTGGATACATTTAAGTTGATATTTTCTGTTATTGTTCATTTTTTTATATGTATCATGATATGATGAATATTAGATGGTCTTCGATTAGATTAGATTAGATTTGAATAGATGAAATTGGATGCCATGAGATTTGACTGGGTGAAATTTCATTTGATTTTATTGAATATAAGATGTTTGGTCAAACGACTTCTCATTTTATAACGTTTGATTTGATGGCATTTGATTGGATGACATTTGATTAAATGGCATTTGATTAGATGACATTTGATTAGGTGGTATTTGATTAGATGGTATTTGATTAGGTGGTATTTGAGTAAATAACATTTGATTTGATGACATTTGGTTAGACGACATTTGATTTTGTGGTATTTGATTAGATAATATTTGAGTGGATGGTTTTTGATTAGAAGATATTTGATTAGATGGTATTTGATCAGGTGGTATTTGAGTATCTGATATTTAAGTAGATGACATTTGATTAGATGGTTTTGATTAGATGACATTTGATAAGTGCTATTTCATTAGATAATATTTGATTAGATGGTATTTGATTAGAAGATATTTGATTAGATGGTATTTGATTAGAAGATATTTGATTAGATGGTATTTGATCAGGTGGTATTTGATACGATGACATTTGATTAGTGATAATTGATTAGATGACATTTGATTAGATAATTTTTTATTAGACGGCATTTGATTAGAAGACATTTGATTATATGATATTTGATTAGATGACATTTGATTAGATGATATTTAATAAGATTAACGTTTATTAGATAATTATTAATGAGCCGACTTTAGATTAGATTAGCTTTAATCAAAAGATCAATAATTAGATCGCTTCTTATTATTAAATCTGATGACTCTATCTTAAGAGGTTACATTGATTTGGATGGTCATTGATTCGACGACCTTTAGTTAGACGACATCTGTAAAGCAATTTCAATCTGACACAGAATCTATCCACGCGAGGGAGATGATTCGGAAGACCACTTACAATTTATGTGGACAGTGGTCAAGGGGAGTCGGACAATCAATTTTGTTTAGTCTGGTGGCCGTCAGCTGAGGCAGCCTTAGGGGTTGGCGCGCGATATTAATACAGCAGTTGTTGTTCTTGTTGTTTTACAATGAGGCTGTCCGTCCAATTACTTAATACATAACTGGACACTTACAGATCTCAATACGGTATTGCTTGATTGATTGGCCTGAGTAGTTCGATTCTTATCGATCACCGTGATTAGGCTGGTATTGGAAAATATGCCTGATATGATTTGTTTCTGGAAGGGTTCGATTAGCAAAAAAATGCGATTTGGGGTTTGATATGCTCGCTGTTTGATGTGGGTGTATTTGATGTGATTGATATTTGTAGTGTTTGATATTATTGATTTATGATATGATTTGTCTTTGATGTAACTGATACTTGATTGAACTTTGATATGATTGATCTTAGATATAACTGGTGTTTCATTGGATCGGTCTTCAATATGTTTGATCTTTCTTTTAATTGATCTTTCATATGATTTTTCAAAATATACTTTGCCCTTGATAGGTCTGGTGTTTAATAAAACTGCTGTTTGGTATGATTGTTTATGCGCACCTGCCGTTGATACACAGCAATTAATACTAATAAAGTAATGTGAAAGCAACAATTATATTTTGCTATTGATAATGTTAATATATCATGAATGTTCTAGCCCAGGGATCGGCAGCCTTTTGATAACAGTGTGCCAAAGTATGATTTCTAATTCAATCAGCGTGCCAACGGACTAAATGTCATCCTGTTGTAGCACTAAATTTCTGGTAGAAGAGACTTGAATAGACTTTTGAGGCCTCTTCCGCGTGCCATTGAAAATCCGTCTGCATGCCAAGTCTGGCAAGCGTGCCGTAGGTTGCCGATCCCTATTCTAACCTCTAGACTACAAATAGCCTTTTCGACCCTTTTGACTAGCGAAGCTATTCATAATTTTATCAAAAACTAACAAAAAATCACATTGGCCAGATCATTCTCGATTGATAAATTGACCGGATTGGTCAATCGTAAATCACTCTATGTGGATTTCAAATTGTAAATACTTTACATTATACCAACAACTGTACGAATATGTTTAGGATTGTAAAGCCCATACTTACCAAGGCAGTATACTTAGAACACGAAAAAAATTGTAACACCGCATTTCTCGTTTATGAAATTTTTTTTTATTTTTTTTTTTATTGATATACATTTTTTGTATGTCCAATAGCTTGAAAACAACAACATTGTCTCATTGAATCATAGGCATTCTTGGTGTACATAAAAAGATTATGTCTTGTTGGAATAACGACAAAAGTGTCCTATAATTGTTATATAAGCAATATCCGAACAGTGAACGTGTTTTCCCTTAGCTTTCTGAAGTTATCCCTATAGGCCTACTGGACTCGGCGTCTCCAGATCTCAACATTCTATTCCTGTCTTTAAAAGAGAACGCGTATAGTGTTTAACGTATAGTTAATGGAAGCTCATTGGCTCAATGTTGCCATAAAACCTTATAAAGACAGATCTCTATAATATGCTAACAAATGTTCTGATGTATATTCTACTTCAACTAATTACTGTGGGGAATTGTAACACTTCTTTCTATTATAATACCTCAAGTTAGCCCGACAACAATAAAACGCACCGAGTTTATAAACACATAAATACTTATATCTGACAATAAGCAAACATAGTAACAAGATAATATTGCAACGGATTTGTTATAGTGTGAATTGTATTGTTTGTTTCATTAAAAAAAAATACATTTTCATTAAGAATTGCGTTTAAGCCTTGACATTTATTTAGATGTATTTAACAGACTTGTTCCATTTCACAGACGAGATATCCTGATCATATACCCGGTACTTACAAGCTAGAGACTATCAAACATTAAATCTTATGTAAGAGCTCTATGTAACTGTAGAAATACTGACATGGAAATACGTATGACTGGATGCAAACTAGAGTACATAGGATTTGTAGTAAATAAGTAAAAGTACCATTCGGATGAAATTGATCATAGGACCGGTGAAGCAGTGTTCACCAAAATCTGTGACCACAGAATACAAGGGGATGTGTAGCCAGCACAATGCCTAGCCGCCTTTACTTACCCCAACTAAAGTCAGACAACCATCAGAGCTGGGTAGACTCAGGGATAGCCTCGAGTACCAGGAAAAATCCTAGGCCTTCTACAGGATTCGAACCTCGGTACGCTATCCCTATAGGATTTGTATATATCAACATGACAATGTATTGTCCATTCGTTTGTTTCACGAGTGCCTGACATCAGTTGTGGAAACTTACGGCAGATGTACACGGCTAAGCTCTGTAGTAGATGTCTTGCGCCCTGTCAGTTGTCATAAGTCAGACTAATACTAGGCTGCATGTATTTTCTTTTTGCGCTGTGATTTTTTTTTTGCATCTTTTGGTAGCTAAAATATTATTATGCAAATATTTTATAGATAAATAGAGCAGGCAAAGTCGCAATGATTTTATACTTATTAAATATATGAAATGTGTAGCTATAACAGGTAGTGTTGTAGAAAGTAAACAATCAAAGTTGACTAACTAGTCCAATAAAATAAAAAAGCTTATGTGATGACCTAAATGTCTTCATAAAAGTCCAATAAAAAATAAATAAATTTAAAAGACACGCAATAAAAAACCAACAAAATCACAGACCTAACATATAAAACAGCAACAAACGTCAGACAAATACAAATATCAATGTTGTAATCACTAACGTATTCATCCAATCTGATGGCAGAAAAAACACACGTGATGGGGGTCGTAGACAAAATGCGCGCGGAAAATTGTGTCATTGCGCGTGATGGAGAACTGGCCAAACTATTTCTAAACTTTTCTGTTGTTCATAAAAACTATACTATGTTGAAATTACGTTAGAAATCTTACGCTCGTAGTCAATATTTTTAAAATGCAATATTGAAATAAATTTCTGAAAAGGATTATTCTATATTAAATGCTACAGACGCGCCTTCTGTACATAGGTTGTTTTGCGTCCTACTTTTATCGATGGTACGAGTCTTGCATTTTGAAAAACAAAACGCTTTAAAAATGGTTAAGCTCTTAGATTTCCTGACTTGTTCGGGCAACCTATTTCCGTTTAAGAATGCCACACAACTTAGTTTCAACAAGTCTTTGTGGTTTAGACTTGACATCTGACCATAAAAATCAACAATTATGAGGCGTGTGATTCTACAGAATTTGTCAATGAATATTTGTAATAAAGCAAAATATCACCAAACTTTAGCTTAAGATAGGCCTGTCGCTTTATGTAACGTCAAGTCCTTTTGTAATAAGTTTTTCTCAGTTTCTTTTGGGCCTGAAATGCTGGATTTTTTTTTCCTTATCTCCGGTTCTTTGTTGTTTTTTGACATATCAGCTGTAACGCTGTCTTTGTCAGTGCGCATGTCAGAACACGCCCCCTCACTCGACCCATTTCTGCTCCTGGTAACAGTTTTTTTGTAGTTTTCCCGCCATAGTTTGTTTGCGTTTAGCTTATCTGCAAGGACATTTTTAATCAAAACACGCCTTCATAAGGGCATTAGTTTCGGAGCCTATCCAGTAGAGTTAGAACAACGCTGAAGAGAGATTTAGACTTTGAGAAATCCATGATTCTGACGCAATAGAGTAGTCTTTTAAATTTACAGACGTTCCTTCGAGATAGAAGATTATTACATCCACTAGGCCCAAAACTCCAGCAGGGCGGCAGGGATCGGTCAGAGCCAGGGATAGAACCAGCGACGTGTCGGTTGACAGTCCGGTGAACTAACCGCAGGACCAGCCGGCCCCAACTGCTATCTAAACACATCTTATAGTTATTTCTAATACATATACAGCACAACCTACTATTTATACAAATACAACACAAATTAGTTTTCTTTGCAAATTCATCTTACTCAATATAGCAACCAAAAAAAAATGTCAAACAACAAAAACACAACTAAAAACCACCAACAAACTAATATACAGCGACAAGATATGGAATAAAAAAACTATCCACGAAAGATTGAGCTAATGCACGAACTAAGGTATAAAGCTAAAACTTTGACATGCATCGTATTGTAACATTCAGTACTGTCACTAACAGATTCATTAGTTTCACCAACACATTCAATGAATACGATTTTGAGAGTTCTTTAGAAAAACTCTAAACACGGTGGTCACGTGACCATGGAAATTTGTATTTAGTCCAGAAAGTAGACTTACACTTATAAGTTTACAGACGTTAATTCTATACAGAAGATTGTTACGTCCACTTGGCCCAAAACTCCTGCAGGGCGGCGGGGATTGGTCGGCGGCAGGGATTGGTCGGCGGCAAGGATCGGTCGGCGGCTGGGATAGAACCGAGTCTTGTCGGTTGACAGTCCGGTGAACTAACCGCAGGACCAGCCGGCCTCTCAAATATCCAGGAATAAGTCTAGGAATATACGACCTCAGCGTCATCATTTTCTGTGCTTAGTTCCAGATATTAAACAATATGTTCAAAACATTGTTATGAACTTCGCTGTGTGTGTGTGTCGCAGATGTCCATGGAGTTCTTCTCTTAGAGAAGTTTCTTGGAGCCAGAAATTTGACTGAACAAAATGGTACAACAAGCAAGACCAATTATTATTATTATTATTACTTACTCACTTCTATATCTGTGTTGTCCTAAACCTCAAAAGTATATTTATTTTGTTCTGGCAGGAAAACGTATAGTAAGTATCGTTAAAATGTTTAGGACAAGTGAACGGGAATATCGAAAGTGATCAGTGATTTATTTCTTCTTCTTCATAATATTATTGTGGAGACCCCGTTAAGACAGAGTAAAGAGTCCACAATTTCAAAGAAAGTACTGAAGGTATGCTTTATATCGGATGATTATGGGATTTCTGTGTAGCCATTGTGCAGAAGAAAATGCATTCATGTGTTCTACGTGTGGGAAAGCCGTGTTATCAAGAGTATAGTTCTTTTTTTATATGGACTTTTTTTTCTTTCTGTGTTTATTTACTCATGAGCATAATAAAGAATTAGTTGCAAAGTTGCAAAGTTGCAAAGTTGCAAAGACGGCTGTGACTCTATGCTGAGAGACAAAATAAAACATTGAGACATACACTCTTAGTGAAAACACATCTACAGACAAATTATATAGTATGAAGAAATGAAAAAGAACGGATAACCCCACACATGAAAACGCCGCCTTTCCACGCATGAATTATACAATTTAAGTGTATTGACAAGCATCTGGTTATAATTTAAAGAAAAATTACATGACAAAAATCGCCATAATGGAAGTAATTAGAGTTATCCTCTGATCTCTGTGTAAAGTTAAGCCACCCTCTACACCCCAGCGCCCCCTACGCCCTACCACTCCAACTCCAACCGAAGGCCTTGTGAAATACAGTCGATCGATGAGGCCGCTTATGCCCAAGGAGGCAACGGCTGCAACTAAACACACCGATAAAAAGCTCCAATAGTTTATTGTGCAACTGGCTGTTCCGGAGTCTGTTAGTGATATTCCAGATACTGTTGGTGATTCCAGATACTGTTGGTGGACTCCAATACTATCGGCGATTCCGACAGCTGTGGTTGTGGCTTAGGTGACGCCCCCCCCCCCACCCGCCTCATCTAAAAGGGAATTGATTTAATTTGGAACAATAAAGGAGCACGTTGACGCCTATTTTTTCCCTCTCTCGATTTCTTTCTTCATTTTTTGTTTGTTTTAGTGTTTTATAACCCAGTGGGGGCACAATACGTCCTATCGACGAGGAAAAAAAAAGAAAGTGAAAACCACGAAAACACGTGGAAACCACGTTCCCCCCCCCCTTCGATACGACGTGGTGTGTCCGCTGAGTAATTAATGGTTTGGGCCAATAGATCTTTGATGTAAAACAAAAAGAAATGAAGGAAAGCAGAAGATTAAAGTCATTTACTTGGGTCTGTGTGTGTGTGTGTGCGCGCGGCATTGTTTGTACAAGTCGTTTTTTTTACTTCCTTTATTCCCCAACTTAGTATTATTCATGACCGTAACGTTTCTGAGAACATTGCACAAGAAGATCACGTGATGAGAGACTAAGGAATACAAAAAAAAAGAAACTTTTCCTACTCTCGATAAAATAATTTTACTTTAAAATAATTGTAGAGTTTAGGGAAAGTTGGGAAGTGTTGGGGAGGACAGGGCAGCTTGAGACTTAAGACCGCGCCGTATCAATTTCTCTGGGAGATATAATAATATATCAATGGTCGTTCGATGATAATTTTTTAGATGGAGAGAGGTATCAAGTGATTCTGTGACAAAGCCAAGAATTGATAGAATTGCCTGACTTTGACTTGATCACAATTTTAACCGGACGATAGTCTTATTGACCTCTGGCCTGACCACGATCTTAACCGCACGGAAGTCTTATTGACATCTGGTCTGACCACGATCTTAACCGGACGGAAGTCTTATTGACCTCTGGCCTGACCACGATCTTAACCGGACGGAAGTCTTATGACCTCTGACCTCACCAAGATTTTTAACCGGACGAAGTCTATCATACTATGATTAGTCTACCATTTTTATGGGAGTATTAAAAGTACAATCATTCTTTGTTTATTACACTATAAGAATAATGGCGTTTTAAATTAATAAAAGAAACGCACAAAAAAAAAAAACGAAAAAAAACACGAATATTGATAATTTCTTGAATAACACTGTTACTATAAGATTAGGGGCTACAGTGGCCGAGCGGCAGAGCTTTCGGCTGGCGTACCGAAGGTTCTGGGTTCAAATCCTGGTAAAGGCTAGGATTTCTTCTCGGGTCTGGAGGATGGCATACCGAAGGTCCTCGGTTCGAATCTACTGTTACTGAGTCTACTCATCTCTGATGGGTACGTGACCTTAGTTGGCGTAAAGTAAAGACGGGTGGGCATTGTGCTGGCCACACAATCCCCATGATCAAATTGATCCGACCGGATACATTACTTTACTCACTCTAAGATATTTTTTATACAATGAAAACTATATAAACAAAATTTCTCTTTGTTTTTCTTCTCAGGAATTGACTAAAGTTGTATTATACTAGAGAAGAGTCAAAACAACTATCAAACGATGGCCAGATACCGTCAGCGGATAGATGTATCCAGGTAGATGATAGAATAGAATTTATATTTCAATTCAACGTGCGGCATTCATTTTTTTCTCTCTCTCTAATCCAGTTTCCACATCCTCGAACACACTAGCATTCAAGCTCACACATTCCCTCACACACACACAGACCATCTAAGAGCACATACTCGTACACACTCACGTTTTAACACACACACACACTCACTTCACGCGCTCACACACATACACGCCAAGAACAAACAAATGGAGCATGACGTCATAATTTTAAGACCAGTAGAGTCAATTACACAAATTCTTGGCTAATTTGTGTTGGGGGGAAAAAGAAGTTTAGCGCCTATGTAGTTAACTGCGTCAGGTAATATTTGATAATTACTACTGTTAAAAACCTCGTTAAAAAAAATTAACAACAACATATTTATTCAATTCCTGAAACACATTTCTTTTTTTTTTTACAAAACAAAAATTAAATTTAAATTCCTAAATATTTTCCTAACTAGCCTACACGTAACAGTGAAATTGAAAAGAACATTCTTTAATGGAGACGTAATTATAATTTGCTTTTTTATCTTTATTTTTTTTAATGAAGGTTTGGAGCTACTGCTGGAATCCAGTTCATTCACACAAGTCAACCTATGAATTAAACTAAATCATTAGCTTAATTCAACTGTCTCAATTCCTTATTGAGGCCAACTGTTTTTTTTTATTGAGAGAGCTTTTATTCCAATCGAAAATTTTTACGGGATTCGATACGTCATTTGGATTTCTAAAAGGAATCTAGCATTCAACCAATCGGAGCTCTAGACAAAGTGTGTGCTTGGTTCAATTTTCTTGGGAATGTAAATCTTGTTTAACTAATTGTTCAATTTTGAGGCCGTACCATGTGACTTCTTCAACAACACAATAAAACAACTTCAACAAGTTTCTGAAAGTCATCAGGAAAATGACATCTTCAAACCGGACTTGCAGCCGTCCATAGGCAGTGCTATTGACGCCCCGAGTCCAGGGTTATGAGCGACCTTGGTCAGAGAAATTAATCGGGCCCCCTACCCCCGTCACCGGCGTTTTCACCCGTTTCTACGAGCGAGGGTCCCTCTAGGGGGGCTCAACGTCAGCAGTCACCATTGTGCTACTAGTATCCGGCCCTGAGCAGAGCAGAATGGCACTCCGTGGATACAATAGGATATCCCTCTCGGAGATTGAGGAGTTTGACAACTTCACTATGTAAGTTTATTGAACCTTTTTTTGTGTGGATGTGAGTAAGTATGTGTGTGGATTAGGTGTGGGTGTGTGTGGATGTGTGGTTAGGGCTGGTTTCCGGTTTTTAGTTTGTCTTGATTGAGATTTCGTTGTTCTCTTTTTTCTTTTTGTTTTGCTTTTGCGCGACAAGTGGACGCTTAGTTCTTCTGTCCTTTTACAATTGACTTGGACATCATGTGGACAGTTCACCGGACCCAGAAGGATATAGAAGACCTGGACATATTTATTGTCTAAGTCTTACAACTCTTTCTCCATTGACGAGTTGTAAATATTTAACATGTCGAATTTGTTTTCGCATTACATAGTGTGTTTTTTTTCGTTTATATGTGTGGTCTTACAAATAACTGCAATGAGATTAGTTCCACTTTGTGTTCATTGTTAAGAGACAAAATTATTAACACAATATTCTATCAAGTTATCGAGACAAAAGACATCGTTCAATATTTCTATAAGCTGGAAAGTGTTAGAGAAGATAGCAAGAGACTGGAAGAGCTGGAAAGAAACTGTTAATGACCTATGTTCCACTAGGAGTTGATAATAGCGAAGAAGAAGAATATTTCTATCGCAGATAGTTCTTTGATTAGTCTGTTTCTACACAAATAGAATAAATCTATTATAATTATATTTACTGCTGTTATAGAAAAAAATGTGTAGGAACAGTTTATAGAAGCTCCATGGTCCAGAGACTAGGTCGTTGGATTAATATACTTGAGCAGGGGTCGGCAACCTAAGGCACGTGTGTCAAACTTGGCACGCAGAGCGATTTTCAATGACACGCGAGAGACCTTTAAGAAGTGTTTTTATTGATAAAAACATTTTTCCGTTTCTGATTGAGGAATACTGACTGTTGAAGCCGATGTTTCTGAATGACATTTCAGTGAGTTGAACTTGCATTTACAAGGACCACTGGAATGGATTTGCAATGAAACTGGAATATCTTACCGTGAAATCAATTTCAAAACATTTAACTACATTTACATCCCTATATTAAGGCAAATATTAAGATAAATAGTTGGGCTTTTTCAGAAGTACATCGATGCACTCACAGTTTTCTAATCAAAGGCTAGACTTTCAAGTTGATGAACTAATTTTTTCATACCACATCAAGCCCAACTGGTTTTATCTTACTACAACCTTCTTAGATGTAGATTCTTTTTTAAAGGGAAGGAATATTGGCGATTTTGAGATGCAGCAAGTTGAATTTTAAATATTTAAAAAATGGGCATCCAAATGTGCCCATTTGCGAAATACATCTGGAAGGGAGGCGCTTAGAAAAGTCGCCTGCTATTCTCAACTGCTAGGCATTCTCTCTTTTACTTTCAGCTTTTGGTTCAACTTAAACTTGTGAACATATTTTATTGCACATGAAAGTTGTTTAGGCATTCAAAGAGGTCACCTGATCGCTCATTAATTGAAACATTTGATGATGATGATGATGATGATGATTTATATAGCGCGCATATCTATACTAATTACATTAAAAAAGGTTGTATGCTTATCTTCTTTAATTAAACTTAAATATAAGTAATTCTAAAACCAATTTATTTTATATATATTTATGTAACACGCTTATGTAACTTCTGTAATTATTAATGTTTAAAAGATAAAATCCTTAAATGGACAATCAATTAATGCAGGAAATGTTTATTTACAACTATTTAACGTAAATTATTGTAATCCTTTAATAATTAAATCATGCCATGAATACCATAATGTTGGATTTATTTACAGAAATAATAATTAGTCAGTAATATTTGTTATACTAAAAAATATAACTTGTTTGGCATCACTGTTGAATCAAATACAGAAACTTTTATTAAAGGGAGATAATTATCACTTTTTTAAGCCAATATTTTAAATATTTTATTCCTTGTAGAAGAATAAATGGCTTACAATTTAGATCTTTGAAATGAACAAACTGTAAAAAAAATGAACATTATATAAATATTATAGGACTAAAGAATTTATATGTATATTTTCAAACATTACATTAACTTCCCTGTTTGTCTCATTACTACGTATCTATTCCGCTTAACGATAATCGTTGTCTGCCTAACACATCTTAAATACATTAAAGTGCATCTCGGTTTAACTGAGATCATAATATAAATAAAAGTGTTAGATCTTCATCTTGACTAACAAATGATAATGTATAGACACTAATTACAATTAATGTCAAATTCATGTTAAATCAATATAGTAATTGGTAAAATTGCAAATAAAACGGATAATAGCCACAAATTCGTTAATTTTGTATTATGTATAAAACGCTTGAATGATTTTCTCTATAAATAATCGTCACTGATTTTACCTTGGTCTTGCTACGGAGTTCAATTAATTGTCCTATAAAAATAATTTTGTTAAGAGACTAAATCTAACGTGGATGTGCCCAAAATGTCAAATGCTAATAGATAATTACTTGTAAATATCAGAAGAGGAAAATAAACGTTAGTAGATCACATAATAAAAAAATGAAAAAAAAATGAAAATATCATAATAACTGGAAAGTAATAGATCCAGTTGAAGACATAGAGGGAAGATATTTGATGATATAACGTCAAAAAACTACAGAAATGTTGGAGTTTGCTAGAATAAAAAAGATACGTGGAAAGACATGATCGCCTACGCCAACCGGTATGATAGAACAGGTTGACTTTTAAGCTTTTGGCATTCTAAATGATTTAGAAATCCTACTTGCCGACCCTTGTACTAAAGCGCTGGGGTTCAGATCCTGGTATAATCCTAAGTGCATTTGCTGGTCATAGTAAAAACCAGCGGACATTGATCTTGCCATACAATCGCCCTAGTTATCCTGTGGCGAGAGAAACGGCTGAACTCCACATCATGAGCTCCATAGACCACCATGGTCTCAAGACAATTTGTTGACAACTAGACATAGAGCTTCATAAACCACCATGGTCTCAAGACAATTTGTTGACCACTAGACATAGAGCTCCATAAACCAACATAGTCTAGACACTTTGTTGACCACTAGACATAGAGCTTCATAAACCAACATGGTCTAGACACTTATAGATCACTAGACATAGAGCTTCATAAACCAACATGGTCACTTAAGACACTTTGTTGACCACTAGATATAGAGCTTCATAAACCAACGCGGTCTCTTTCACCTTTAAACGATACAATTGTAGGTCAGAATCTTTGACCTTATATTTATCTGCCTTTAAAAAAACAAACATCTAATAACTTTACTGTTGAATGTACCGGTATGTTTACTTTACTGTTGAATGTACCGGTATGTTTACTTTACTGTTGAATGTACCGGTATGTTTACTTTACTGTTGAATGTACCGGTATGTTTACTTTACTGTTGAATGTACCGGTATGTTTACTTTACTGTTGAATGTACCGGTATGTTTACTTTACTGTTGAATGTACCGGTATGTTTACTTTACTGTTGAATGTACCGGTATGTTTACTTTACTGTTGAATGTACCGGTATGTTTACTTTACTGTTGAATGTACCGGTATGTTTACTTTACTGTTGAATGTACCGGTATGTTTACTTTACTGTTGAATGTACCGGTATGTTTACTTTACTGTTGAATGTACCGGTATGTTTACTTTACTGATGAATGTACCGGTATGTTTACTTTACTGTTGAATGTACCGGTATGTTTACTTTACTGTTGAATGTACCGGTATGTTTACTTTACTGTTGAATGTACCGGTATGTTTACTTTACTGTTGAATGTACCGGTATGTTTACTTTACTGTTGAATGTACCGGTATGTTTACTTTACTGTTGAATGTACCGGTATGTTTACTTTACTGTTGAATGTACCGGTATGTTTACTTTACTGTTGAATGTACCGGTATGTTTACTTTACTGTTGAATGTACCGGTATGTTTACTTTACTGTTGAATGTACCGGTATGTTTACTTTACTGTTGAATGTACCGGTATGTTTACTTTACTGTTGAATGTACCGGTATGTTTACTTTACTGTTGAATGTACCGGTATGTTTACTTTACTGTTGAATGTACCAGTATGTTTACTTTACTGTTGAATGTACCGGTATGTTTACTTTACTGTTGAATGTACCGGTATGTTTACTTTACTGTTGAATGTACCGGTATGTTTACTTTACTGTTGAATGTACCGGTATGTTTACTTTACTGTTGAATGTACCGGTATGTTTACTTTACTGTTGAATGTACCGGTATGTTTACTTTACTGTTGAATGTAGTGGTATGTTTACTTTACTGTTGAATGTACCGGTATGTTTACTTTACTGTTGAATGTACCGGTATGTTTACTTTACTGTTGAATGTACCGGTATGTTTACTTTACTGTTGAATGTACCAGTATGTTTACTTTACTGTTGAATGTACCGGTATGTTTACTTTACTGTTGAATGTACCGGTATGTTTACTTTACTGTTGAATGTACCGGTATGTTTACTTTACTGTTGAATGTACCGGTATGTTTACTTTACTGTTGAATGTACCGGTATGTTTACTTTACTGTTGAATGTACCGGTATGTTTACTTTACTGTTGAATGTACCGGTATGTTTACTTTACTGTTGAATGTACCGGTATGTTTACTTTACTGTTGAATGTACCGGTATGTTTACTTTACTGTTGAATGTACCGGTATGTTTACTTTACTGTTGAATGTACCGGTATGTTTACTTTACTGTTGAATGTACCGGTATGTTTACTTTACTGTTGAATGTACCGGTATGTTTACTTTACTGTTGAATGTACCGGTTTGTTTACTTTACTGTTGAATGTACCGGTATGTTTACTTTACTGTTTGAATGTACCGGTATGTTTACTTTACTGTTGAATGTACCGGTATGTTTACTTTACTGTTGAATGTACCGGTATGTTTACTTTACTGTTGAATGTACCGGTATGTTTACTTTACTGTTGAATGTACCGGTATGTTTCTGGTTGAATGGCTAGTGAAGACGGACCTTCGGTTGGCTAACTGATTCATTTCCAATCAAACAAAAACTTGGTGCATGGACGTTAGGTTGCTGACAAGACATTCTGTCAGTGCATGGACGTTAGGTTGCTGACAAGACATTCTGTCAGTGCATGGACGTTAGGTTGCTGACAAGACATTCTGTCAGTGCATGGACGTTAGGTTGCTGACAAGACATTCTGTCAGTGCATGGACGTTAGGTTGCTGACAAGACATTCTGTCAGTGCATGGACGTTAGGTTGCTGACAAGACATTCTGTCAGTGCATGGACGTTAGGTTGCTGACAAGACATTCTGTCAGTGCATGGACGTTAGGTTGCTGACAAGACATTCTGTCAGTGCATGGACGTTAGGTTGCTGACAAGACATTCTGTCAGTGCATGGACGTTAGGTTGCTGACAAGACATTCTGTCAGTGCATGGACGTTATGTTGCTGACAAGACATTCTGTCAGTGCATGGACGTTAGGTTGCTGACAAGACATTCTGTCAGTGCATGGACGTTAGGTTGCTGACAAGACATTCTGTCAGTGCATGGACGTTAGGTTGCTGACAAGACATTCTGTCAGTGCATGGACGTTAGGTTGCTGACAAGACATTCTGTCAGTGCATGGACGTTAGGTTGCTGACAAGACATTCTGTCAGTGCATGGACGTTAGGTTGCTGACAAGACATTCTGTCAGTGCATGGACGTTAGGTTGCTGACAAGACATTCTGTCAGTGCATGGACGTTAGGTTGCTGACAAGACATTCTGTCAGTGCATGGACGTTAGGTTGCTGACAAGACATTCTGTCAGTGCATGGACGTTAGGTTGCTGACAAGACATTCTGTCAGTGCATGGACGTTAGGTTGCTGACAAGACATTCTGTCAGTGCATGGACGTTAGGTTGCTGACAAGACATTCTGTCAGTGCATGGACGTTAGGTTGCTGACAAGACATTCTGTCAGTGCATGGACGTTAGGTTGCTGACAAGACATTCTGTCAGTGCATGGACGTTAGGTTGCTGACAAGACATTCTGTCAAATGTTTATCCAAATCTTTCCATTCAAACCGCCAAAATCAGTTTAAATCATTAAAAAAATAAATACATATATTTTAGTTTTTTTAGGTGTGGGTCGCAAAGGATGTATTCTTTGGAAGGCGAATGCATAATTAAAAGCCAATAAAGAATGTATACAAACAAACAATAACAACAACACGTTTTTTTAAATTAAATCCTAAAATCATAATACTGAGTAGATTAATATTTCTATCTTTTTAAAGTTTTAAATCATTAATTAGTTATATATTTCTTAGCCTAGAGGCCTAGAGGTTATGTCCGTGTTCTTACATTAGCCAATGTTTGTTGGCAGCGCTATACAATTATTATTATCATTATAATGGCCATAGCTCTTCTATCCATGCTCTCGGTGTGAATTGTAGTCGCAGATGTATTAGTATGTAATGCACACAGCCACTAGCCAAAGAGAAATTTTTTTTTAAAGACTCCCTTGTCTCAGATTCTCTCATTGTCCGAGATAAGCTGTTCTATAAAGAAGGCGCCACAGATTCAAATGAGCGCACTCATAGGTAGGTAATTCTTTTTGTGTCCAGCCGCAGTGAGTTTTTTAATTGCAAGACGTAATAATTTAGTGGCCAATCATAACAAAAAACGCTATAAATACGGAGTCAACGTCTGAGTAATTCTCTTCATAACGTAATTATATTTGTACCTTTAAAAAAATGTTAAATACCTAATTATCAAATGTATTTTTAAAAAATTCAACTATTGTCTATAAATATTTAAAAATGTAGGCTAATTGTCAAAGTTAGCTCTCCGATGTGAACCTATATATTCCTTCCATCCATTCTTCTCCGTCTTCGTGTTTCAATATTTCTCAGCCGTGTGATGACAGATAAACAGTTGGTTATCTATTGCATG
This sequence comes from Anisus vortex, assembly GCA_949126835.1. Taxonomy (NCBI): domain Eukaryota; kingdom Metazoa; phylum Mollusca; class Gastropoda; family Planorbidae; genus Anisus; species Anisus vortex. The sequence continues at coordinate 19,832,338 of OX421494.1, forward strand.
TTTGCAGTTCTTGATTTAGAACCTTTTTTTTTATAAAAAAAACAACATAGTCAAAGTGCAAGACTAAACAGATAAGCGCAGGCAGACGTTATCATCTTTCTGTATATAGAAGAAGCAGCTGTAAATGATAAGATAAGATAACTGTGCGGTAAGGTAGGAAACCCAACTGTTTTGTCAGATCTGGATCTATGTCAATCAAACATTCATTATATTTGTCTGTCTATCTACATAACCTAATTTATCTATCTATCTATCTATCTATCTATCTATCTGTCTGTCTATCTATCTATCTATCTATCTATCTATATATATATATATATCTGTCTGTCAATCTATCTATCTATCTATCTATCTATCTATCTATCTATCTGTCCGTCTGTTCATCTGTCTATTTATCTATCTATCTATATGTGTATCTGTCTATCTATCTGTCTATCTGTCTATCTATCTATGTCTATGTATCTATCTGTCTATCTATCTATCTATCTGTCTATCTATCTATCTTTCTGTCTATCTATCAATATCTCTATCTATTTATCCGTCTGTCTTTCTATCTGTCTATTTATCGATCTATTGATCTATCCGACTTTATATCTCTCTATCCGACTTTATATCTATCTATCCGACTTTATATTTATCTATCTATATATGGGTCTATCTAGCTATATTTCGGTCTATCTATCTATCTATCTATCTATCTATCTATCTATCTATCTATCTATCTGTCTGTCTGTCTGTCCGACTTTAAATCTATCTATATATCGGTCTATCTAGCTATCTATCTGTTTATCTATCTATCTATCTATCAATCTGCCTGATTTTATATTTATCTATCTTTCAATCTATTTATCTATCCGTCTGTCTTTATATCCATCTATCTATCTATTTATTGTACTATGCAAATTTCTATCGAAATTAAGCAATTGAAAAACATACACACACACACACACAAAACAACTCTTTCCTCCCCCCTCCCCATCCCTTTCAAAAAGTTTTCCGTCCGACTCTATCAATTTGGAACTTGCATCTCAGTAAATGTGTACATTTGTTCAGGAGTCTTCATTTCACTATACTGTCTGGAGGGGGGGGGATGGGAGGGGGGAGGGGGGAATGAAGTGGGTGTTAGAAAAAAATAATTTCACACAACAAGTTACCGGGATGAGTGACTTTGGCCGACACTGTGAGAATAAAAAATGTAAGAAAGAAGTCATCATTCATGTCCCATTATCACCAATGACATATTTCACTTGGAAGAATTTTGTCAAACTATAGACACTGGCCTACATAGAACCTCGTGATTTATGTTGCCAGCATTTCATCACCAAATATTTCTTGTCCACGAAGAAAGTAATTTTGAATTGGGTCAAGGCTTACATATTATTAGCCTCGTTTTTTCTTTCTGTTCCCAGAATGTATGCTTTCTTGATAAAAGGATATTTGTTCGGAACATATTTGAAGATTTCTGTTATTAAAGCGTTAAGCCTGAACTTATAGGCTTAATGCTTCTCTAATAAATAGCATTTGTCCCAAGTAAAGATCGCAGTGTAGTTTTTTTCCTATTATCTGTAGACCTCAGTTATAGATCATAGGGGCGAGGTAATTATTATTTTCGTGCGTGTACACATTCGGGAAATACTCGTGTAGAAAAAGTCAACACTTCCTATGCAATCATCGGATGACTAATTAACGTCTTATCTCTGGGCCGAGATCGTAAATTTGTACTTTAATGCCTTCACCGTGTTGCAGATTTGAGATTCGAGCGTTGAGTAGAGGCAGCCGTGAAATCTTATCAGTTAATTTGGAGGACTGGGGTGGGTGTTCATGGAGGGTGATTATACCAACAAGCCGAATTAGTCGTTTGTAGCCATGTGTAATAACTAAATTTAGAAATGTCTAAAAATGGATCATATTTAATTAGGCCTTCTTAAAATTTATGACTAAGTGTCTAAAGGTGTAGAAGTATCTCAATCATTCTTCGGATCTAGGAATAAAGGTCTAAACATGTATGGTATATAAATAGACTTTCTTAAAAGCTAGAACAAAGGTCTAAAGATCTAGAAGTATTTCAATCAACTTCCAAATCTAGGACTAAAGGTCTAAAGATGTCCGTATATGAATAGACACTTTTCAAATCTAGGACTACAGGTCTAAAGATGTCCGTATATAAATAGACACTTTTCAAATCTAGGACTACAGGTCTAAAGATGTCCGTATATAAATAGACACTTTTCAAATCTAGGACTAAAGGTCTAAAGATGTCCGTATATAAATAGACACTTTTCAAATCTAGGACTAAAGGTCTAAAGATGTCCGTATATAAATAGACACTTTTCAAATCTAGGACTAAAGGTCTAAAGATGTCCGTATATAAATAGACCCTTTTCAAATCTAGAACTAAAGGTCTAAAGATGTCCGTATATAAATAGACCCTTTTCAAATCTAGAACTAAAGGTCTAAAGATGTCCGTATATAAATAGACACTTTTCAAATCTAGGACTAAAGGTCTCTACACGTTCTGTATTTACAATTTTTAAATAGACTTTCTTCAAACCTATGAATATAGTACTAAAGACGTATGGTAAACAAATAGTCCGTTTTGAAATCTAGAATTAAAGGTATAAAGATGTAGAGGTATTTATATTGACCTTCTTCAATTCTAGGATTAATGATCTAAAGATGTGTTAAAGTGTCTGAGAGACTGGATTAATTATCTCGTAGAACTCTGGATAACTGGATATTAACTCTTAAAAAAGCGCTTAGTGCATGCCATATAAGATCAATGGAAACTTGGTTTCCTGGTATGTCGTGTCCATAACGGGGGCAGGCCAATAGTATACATGTTAGCTTATCATAGAGACTAAGAATGATATTATTATTATAATGTAACTAAATGTGTTAGTTGCAAGGTGTATAGTAAATAAGATGTATTCTTTTGACCGGCTTCTTAGTTTAGCATTGTTCTCTTTGTCAAAGATTTAAATTATTGATGGCAAAGTTGTTTTTTTGAAATTGTGTGCATAAATTGACTGTTCCTTTTAACGTTTTCAATGTTTTTGCGTGTTCAATCGACCGTACAGGAAAAAACAAGAGAGAAAGATGATCTTGTCGTAACTATTAAACTTAACGTAACTTGATATTCTATTATACAGGTTGTCTATTTACGACCTGCGGGTCAGATGCTGTTCGCCATATTCCTTTAGAACCTCCCGTTAAGGAAATTAATCTACGTCAATGTGCATAGTACTGTGCCTTTTATTGACACAGATTACGGCCCCTAGATAGTGATCTTAAAGACAGGGAACTGACCAGATAGATTACGACCCTAGATAGCGTCTCAAAGACAGGGAACTGACCAGATAGATTACGGCCCTAGATAGTGTCTCGAAGATAGGGAACTGACCAGATAGATTACGGCCCTAGATAGTGTCTCAAAGACAGGGAACTGACCAGATAGATTACGGCCCCTAGATAGTGTCTCAAAGACAGGGAACTGACCAGATAGATTACGGCCCTAGATAGTGTCTCAAAGACAGGGAACTGACCAGATAGATTACGGCCCTAGATAGTGTCTCAAAGACAGGGAACTGATCCCGCAACAGTGTCTGAAACACAGAGAACCCCCCCCCCCTATCAACTCCCCAAGAATGTCTGGGAGAGAAGGAACTGCGCCCATCCCATCTTCAAAATTGTCTAAAAGACAGTAACTGACCAGTATTGATATATTTTGATAACGTCTGGACATGTACTTTTACAATTTGTTTACTTCGTAGCTTCTTTTTTATTTTTTTTTATTTTTTACTTTCCTATCCGAAGAACTAGGTCAGACTATATTGTTTGTAAGTTTTAGATCCAGATGGAAGCTGTCTGACTCCCCGCTCCCCTCCCCTCGACCCGTTGACGTACACAAACACTCCATTAAATTTGAAAGTGGTCGGGGGTGTAACTAACTCCCTACAGGCACATGACGACACACTTTAGGGCTGACCCTACAAAAATTGACTTTATACTTGGTATTGAGGAAAAACTTTTCTTTTAGATTCGCAACTAAAACGAAATGAAATCAATGGGAGCTCTTTTAATGGCAGTGCGAAAAACAACAAAACACACATGTTCGAATTAATAATTAAGATAATTTAATCATGAGACAACTTATGTTTTTATGATTACTCTTTTGTACTAGGATTAAAGGTCAAAGATCAAAGGTTAATGTAAACATAGACTTAAGACTTAAAGGTCTAAAGACGTAGGAGTATTCAATTAGATTGTCTTTAAGTCTAGGTCTTTAAGTCTAGGTCTATAAGTCTAGGTCTATAAGTCTAGGTCTATAAGTCTAGGTCTATAAGTCTAGGTCTATAAGTCTAGGTCTATAAGTCTAGGTCTATAAGTCTAGGTCTATAAGTCTAGGTCTATAAGTCTAGGTCTATAAGTCTAGGTCTTTAAGTCTAGGTCTATAAGTCTAGGTCTATAAGTCTAGGTCTATAAGTCTAGGTCTATAAGTCTAGGTCTATAAGTCTAAAGATGTAGAGGTGTTCACATACACTCTATTCAATTCTAGTTCTAAATGTCTAAAGATGACGTCCGGTTATTCAAATAAGCTTAGACTTTCTTTAAATCTATGTCCAACGTTTTAAAAACATACATGAATTTCAATAGCCACTATTCACATTTTTAATTGAAAGAAAACAGTGAGAAAGTTTGGACATCTAATGAGGCGATGGACGTTTGCCATTCATTTTATTTTCAAAGAGTAAAAAGTCTGTTAATTCTAAAGCACGCACCGGTGGCCTATATTTGAAAAGTATCTCCAGGCATCAAGGCGTGTCCGTGATAACGCTAGACACTTCCGTCCAGCATACGTAAGCTGTTGTGTATATGTGTACAATAAACTGACGACTTATACCAGGGAGAACCGCAGTATGTTGAAGACTATCATAGCACCTCTTTTTTTTTTAAGCTTACCCTCCTTGTCCCCTCCCACCACCACTCCCCCTCACCTCCCCTCTCCCCCCTGGTTTATAACGCGAGTCCCGATAGCTTCCCACGAAGGGTGAGTCTGTTAGTAAAACTGACAGGAGGTACAACTCATGAACTGAGCAATAGTTTATGACAGGGGAGCTAAACAGACCGATTCCCAATTGCCGCCGATCAAACACGTCCGCCGACTACCTGCCTTGCCGACTACCTGCCTTGCCGACTACCTGCCTTGCCGACTACCTGCCTTGCCGACTACCTAGGCTACCTGTCTCGCGGTGAATGTCTACACGAGCATGTACAGATGATGTAATCAAACCCGACGTATGATCCATATTATGTTGTTGAAGGCCTAGTTATGATCTATATTATGTTGTTGAAGGCCTAGTTACGATCTATATTACGTTGTTGAACGCCTAGGTAGAATTGACCAGAAAAACTTCTGTTATTCTTTTAAAGCTAGTTTAGAGCAAACTATCGCCCCCACCCCAAACAATCATTCTCCCCACTTTCCACATTACACTGTGAAGCCGGCTGGTCCAGCGGTTAGTTCACCGGACTGTCAACCAAAAACCAATTGACAGGTCGCGGGTTCTAGCACTGCCACCGACGGATCCCTGTCGCCCTGCAGGAGTTTTAGGCCTAGTGGACGTAATAATCTTCTAACTAGAAGGAACGTCTGTAAACTAATAGGATATAGGACACTAACACAGTCTTCCATTAACTCTGTATCACTGACATATAAACGTGAATGTGCGGATATTAAGAAGGTCAAGAAAAAATATAAGGGAAAATATAAAACTTACTGAGCGATTAAAAGACTTATAAAATTATATGAGTATCACATATGTACATCTATATCTATAGATATGTAATATGTAGGCTATATGTAATAGATACCAGGAATAGCGATGTGTAATTGTTTGCAAGGCAATTGACATAGACCTATTTGGCGCTTCGATTACTAGGCATATGAAAGCAAAGAATATAATAAGATGGACCGCTTTCTTTAATATTTCTGCTATTTGATGACTTGAATGACTTCTTTTCGGAATTCCCTATTCCCTTTTGCACTGTACACTTCCGTTTTATTTAATCGCTATGATTTTCTCAATGTAAAAATTAAAATCAAAAGTTGTATACAGCGGAAACATTAAGGCAAACGTGGGAGAGTAGAAGTCATTTAAAGACAGCCTTATTGGATATATAACATATAAGCTCTAAAAATAGAGCAAGCGGTCCATCTTTTTATATTCTTTGATGAAAGCAGTATATTATGCATATATAGCTAGACAGCGATAAAACACACAATTATAGGCCAAATTCATATACCGGTATTCATAAAAATCATATATATATATATATATATGTATAAATATATTATGACGGAAGTACATTATCTTGTCTGGACAGTATTTTAAATATTGTTGTTTTCATTTGGTCAAGATCCAAATGAGACTTTAATAAGGAAAGAGAAAAGAAATGTTTGTATAAAATTATTCAGTTGGGATAACTCGTGTATAGATTGGAAGAAGGGAGACCATTAATGTGAGGGGCAAAAAAAAAAGACACCAAAAAGAAAAAAAAAATACTTGGGAATAAGGTAGAGGGAGGTAATGATTGGCATATCCAGATTTATCTCCGCTTTACGCTATCTGGAAGCCATTTCTAGCAGGGGAGGACAACTTAGCAATAAATTAATAGAAAATTGAATTCAACACCGAGCGGGTGGGCGAGGGCTGGGTGAGTGAGGGCGGGTCGTTATCTTCACCTGATCTTTATTGACCTCTTGAACTTAATCTGCTGGCCTACTATTAATGTATCGCAACTGGAGCGTTATTATTGTATTCATTTAAAATGCATTAAAGTCATGAAATAAAACGTTCCTTTAACTTTAATAATATGATTGGCATCCGGACATGGAATGGGTTGCCGCGACAAACGAGGAAAACCAACATTTTAAAAAAAAAAACTAATAAAAATGCAAGACTAGACTCAGACCACGGATGAGCGTAGGACGCAATAATATACTGTATAGAATGAGCGTCTGAAAAATATATACGAAGAATACAACTTATCCAGGGGTTTCAAAAATTCAACCAGTCAGTAATTTCTTCATGTGGTCAATAACAGTTGTCCACCTTTCTATATAATTTAGGTCCCGCCTATGGTTTAGTGTTCATTGGAGTAGTTTATATGTAACCACAGCTGTTCTACTGGTGTAGCTTGTATGTAGCCACAGATGTTCCACTTGTGTAGCTCATATGTAGCCACAGATGTTCCACTTGTGTAGCTCATATGTAGCCACAGATGTTCTACTGGTGTAGCTTGTATGTAGCCACAGATGTTCTACTGGTGTAGCTTGTATGTAGTCACAGATGTTCTACTGGTGTAGCTTGTATGTAGCCACAGATGTTCCACTTGTGTAGCTCATATGTAGCCACAGATGTTCTACTGGTGTAGCTTGTATGTAGCCACAGATGTGCCACTGATGTAGCTTATATGTAGCTTCTGATATTCCACTGATGTAGACACAACTGTACCACTGGTCTATCTCTTGAAGTAGCAACGTCTGCACCGATTGTGTGTGTGTATATATATATATAAAGCAGACAGGTGGTTAAAGATGCCCTCACCGTGTGCCTCTAGTCAGCTGGAGGGGCAAACAAAAATATCAAAAGCCCTAAGATCACGGCTCACGCCTCCTCTAATTGATCCAATCATTCCATATGATGAAGAGATCATGCCCCCCGGTTGTGACTCCTCACCTGTCCTTAATGTTTACATTGTCTACCTTCAGCTGTTTTGTTGGATGTAACCAGAGACACAGCACTAGGAACCTATCTGTTACTTCCGTTGATAAGAAACGCTAAAATATTCTTGAAAAAAAAAAAGCGCGGGGAAAAGAATTTAAAGAATTTTGCTCAGCTAAAGCCTCCATCGTAATACTCAGGTAAAGCGATTCGTCTGCTTGTGGGCAGAGTTGTCTCCTTACCCTTCCCTCCATTATGTTTTTAAATTCTAGAGCGCAACAAGGATGCGCCGATGCGATGACAGATTTAGTTGTAAGTTGATACTAAGATATTGAATGGCAAAGTGTCTGATTATTTCGTCTGTCTTTCGTAGTTGTTCGTCCCTTGGGCATTCTAAGGTTTCTTCAATGCATGCATTCTATCGTGGGTTAAAGGTGACTGATGAAAGACAAGTTTTTCCAGTAGACAAAGACGTGTGCATTGTAGGACTTTCTCCCAATAAAACCAGTGAATTCATGTATGACTGTGGCGGTTGAAACTAGTGAATTTGAGTTCTGGGTGTTGTTTTAAATATCTAAAATTGTACTAATTATCGGTAGGTTTTCAAAATCCCTAAAAGTGCTCCTTATATTTTCTTACCATTCATTGTATCGGATTCTTCATGTACCACTATCACTCAATGTAATGCTATTATTGTTTTACTAGTGGTTATGCCCGTCAAAATGACGGACAAACGAACGACTACAATGTGTTTGGTTAAGATAGAAAGAAAAGAGACTATTACAATAAAGACAATGAACGTTTCTTTTCGGTATTTAGTTTTTGTTTTTTTTTAAATTGTTTCTGGTCGCCCTGACCCTGGCATATGCATAATAATTGTTACTGTCAAGCTTCTGGTATTAAAAATAAGCGAACAGTTGTGTTGATTTGACTTGTTATTAATAATAGCCTATTAAATTAACAATAATATACTATCTAAAAGGAAAAAAACCCACAATCCAAACGATAAAATGGTAAATAATAAAAAAAAGGCGTAGAAAATAATATTTCAATACAATAAAAACTAAAGTGAGAACGATTTTTTTCGGTATTTAATTTTGGTTCCTGCTTATTTTATTAAAAAAACAGTGTTGAGAATGGTTTCGGTATTTAGTTTTTGTTATTTTTAATTGTTTCTGGTCGACCTGACCCTGGTATATGCATAAGAATTGTGGCCTCAAGGACTGGCGTAGTGTGTAAACCGCCGATACATTCCCAATAAGAATACACCGGCGGGCGAACGCATGGGGGACAGCCCCTAAAGCGGGTCCGAGGTCCATTGCACTGCCGGGCGGTCACGGTGTCTCAGTGGGGAGGAAGCAATGGACGCTGCAATCTCGTCTCGAGAACCACCCGGTGCCTGGATGCATGTACCTAAAGCATAGGATTTGTGCTACCGGGTGACAATAGTGCAGGTATACTGGCGAGCCACCACGATAATGATCCTTAGGGGAACCGCAGTGAACGATCGCTGGGCTGCGGAAACCTTCCCCGTTACACGGCACGCCACGCCTTCGGCGTTTCGTTGGGTGGCTGGAGCCCAGACAGAGATTGCTCAATCCTAAGCGTTACGCCCTGCACACAAGAGCCGAAAGGCTCGACCGGGTTTTTAAACAGACTTTTAAATTCGATATTAAAATGTAGCGAACAATTGTGTTGACTTGACTTGTTTTCAAAGATATTAAATTAACAATAATATACTGTCTAAAAGAAAAAACAACATAAATACAAAGCAATAAAAAAGGTAAATAATATAAAAACAATAAGAAAAAAATATTTCAATGCAATAAAAACTAAAGTGAGAAAGATTTTTTCCGTATTTCATTTTTGTTCTTGCTTATTGTATCAATAAAACAGTATTGAGAATGTTTCTTTCGGTATTTAGTTTTTATTTTATATTGTTGCTGTCAAGCTTATGGTACCCGGTATTTGAAAGTAAACATTTATAGGCCTAACTTGTTTTTTTATAATTCGTATCATTTAATTTATAGAGTGTATACAGTCGCCTATAAAAGGATATTCTCAATAGCGACGTAAATCCATTAAAAAATTAAAACATTTGGTTACTTTTACTTAAAAGGATAATGAAAACATCAATAATGAAAAAAAAAATAATTTGATAGACATTACGTCATACGCTAGTATTTTCTTTTTAAAGTAGGCTACACCATTCAAACTCTCCAAGCCAAATTGTGGTGCGTAACTTTTTAAAAAGGTCTGGCCACAATAAAAAAAAAACAGCATAATAGGGCGTTTGCAATCCCGTGACAAAAAGCACGTGATTTGTGTTTACTTTGAGTAATGGTGTACAATTAAATATGGCCGCTGTATTAATAAAGTTCCATATAGGATCGAGCTTTTTTTAAATGATTGTTGTGTTTTAAGTCTTATGAAGATTTAAGCTGTATTATGTATGTTAAATAAAATAGGCTATTTTATTATTATCATAGACATAGATCATAGACGATGTGAGCCTAATAGTGACTTGACTAGATAGCCTATTCACCAACAATATCACTTGACATCGTAGCCTAGCCTACGAAACATTAAAAGTGTAGGCCTATAAAGTGAAATTGAAAGTGTAAATAGGTCTAGCCGGCCCTAGCCTAATCACATTAATCAATTAATCTACAGTACTACTATTTACCTCCTTATTTTTTATTAGGATAGCCAATATTCAGATGTGAATTTTGCATGATAAAGAAGTAATTTACTTTCACCACGTTATGTTTGTACCTCAAGTGGGTTCTATATTTACACAAATACGTCACTAAATGTACACAAAAAAACTTAAGCTCCGCCTACTAAGAACGCTCTATTGGGAAAACTAGAAAAGACCCTCGCGTTCAACATAGTGAATCTCGCGTTCAATATAGTAAATGAACAAAAACGGCCATTTGCTATGTACGGTTAAATTTATTTGTATAGCTGGATATACTTTTTTTGATGTATAAAATCAAGACATTCTTGATTATAAGTCATAAAATAAAATTTTCTTTTGGAGGACGTTTCCAATTTATACATTTAACTTTTGTCCCGATTAGTCAAACGGCTTAGGTGCCAATAGCGAACAAACACACACACACACACACACACACACACACACACATATATATATATATACATATATATATATATATATATATATATATATATATATAAACAAACAAATAAACAAACTCACGGTAATTATAGATGTTGATGATATTGGATACATATCAAACTTTAGTTTAAGTGTGTGGTCTTGTGTGGAGTGTGTGGTCTTTTGTGGGGTGTGTGGTCTTGTGTGGGGTGTGTGGTCTTGTGTGGGGTGTGTGGTCTTGTGTGGGGTGTGTGGTCTTGTGTGGGTTGCGTGGTCTTGTGTGGGGTGTGTGGTCTTGTGTATCGTGTGTGGTCTTGTGTGGGGTGTGTGGTCTTGTGTGGGGTGTGTGGTCTTGTGTGGGGTGTGTGGTCTTGTGTGGGGTGTGTGGTCTTGTGTGAGGTGTGTGGTCTTGTGTGGGGTGTGTGGTCTTGTGTAGGGTGTGTGGTCTTGTGTGGGGTGTGTGGTCTTGTGTGGGGTGTGTGGTCTTGTGTGGGGTGTGTGGTCTTGTGTGGGGTGTGTGGTCTTGTGTGGGGTGTGTGGTCTTGTGTGGGGTGTGTGGTCTTGTGTGGGGTGTGTGGTCTTGTGTGGAGTGTGTGGTCTTGTGTGGGGTGTGTGGTCTTGTGTGGGGTGTGTGGTCTTGTGTAGGGTGTGTGGTCTTGTGTGGGGTGTGTGGTCTTTTGTGGGATGTGTGGTCTTGTGTGGGGTGTGTGGTCTTGTGTGGGTGTGTGGTCTTGTGTGGGGTGTGTGGTTTTGTGTGGAATGTGTGGTCTTGTGTGGGGTATGTTTTCTTAAACACTCCTGTATGAGCTGTGAAGTTTATTTTTCAAAGTAACCCTAAATAAGCTGCCTTAAAAAAAAAAACTATTTCTTGTTCAGTTTACCATTACGCACTTATTGGCAGCTCTTGTAGTAAAATTATACTGATTACGGATTTATTGCGAAACTATTCAATTAAAAAGAATGTCCTTCTTTGTCCTCCTTTTTGTCTCTGAGCTGTGGATGATCTCTTTTTGACACTCGTGTGTCTGGCAACCTAGGTACACAAATATTTGTTCTTGGTTATATCGTTTGAAAGCTCGAATAGCAATAACTCCTAAGTTCAAAATGTTACCAGAATTTCGAGAAAAAACTTTTTTCCACATTTTTTTGTTCGTTTTTTTACTTGTGCAATAATTAAATTTTATGCCAGAAAATTTTCTTTCACCGATTTCTTTGTTTGTCGTTGATAACAATCAGAGAAATATTTTAACAGTTCATTTGAGTTGAAACCAGAAATCACATTTGTTCTGACTGATAGTAGCAGACGTCGCTTCAGCATTTAAAAAAAAAGCTTGGCGGGAAAAAAGGAAAGTTTATCTGTTTCTGGCAGTTGTAGCAGTTTTAAAACTGATTGAATTTGAGGCATGAGGGAGGGGGTCAAAGGTGAAAGTTGAAATAGTTTCTCACCCCGAGAGTAGTGTAAGTATGCCAATGAATGTAAACTGCATTTATACAAGGTCGTCTTGAACAACATTTTGGTCTGGAAGTTTGGACCTGTTTTTTTTTTTTCGTATAAGGCTTAAGGAATGTATTGGTTAGGGCCTAACCGGAAATCGCCTCAGAAACTTGCCTCGGTCGAATATCCCGATTTGTCGGAAGTAGACTCTAGTTGCCTCGGCAAATTATGGGCGCACAAATAACGTAATATGATTTATTTTTATCTTTGAATAATTATCAAACTTTTGAATGCAGAGTCTGGACTTGATTATTTTTGCTAAAGTCCTAGCTAGCTTAAATTCAAGTATTATTAATGAAGTGAATGCAAATTTATCAAAAAATTTAAAAGTAAGTAAGTAAATAAAGTATCCCGATTGACCAAATCGATCCATAGGGCCAGCAAAGCAGCGCTCACCAGTTTTTATGACCACGGAATACTAGGTGATTGTATGGCCAGCACAATGCCCAGCTACATTTACTTTACACCTACTAAAGTCAGGTACCCATCGGGTCTGGGTAAGTTCAGGGACACCATCCAGACCTGGGAACAAATCCTAGTTTTTACCAGGATTCGAACCCAGGACCTTCGGTATGTCATCTAAACTCGCTGCCGATCGGACACCAGGCCCCACTATAAAAAAGGAACTCTATATAACTGTATAAAGATTTACTAATCTATTATCTCATTCCCTCCTCGCCGCTCCCCTACCCGCAATCTTTCCTTAAAGAACTTATTAGTTTTAAAACAAAAAAGATTGGTCCCGCGGAATAGATTCCTCCCCCCTCCTCGTTGGGCTATCTCACGCGCTTCTTTCTTGGATGAAGCGAAATTATGTTTACGAATTGGTCCACGTTTGCATGTCAGCTATCAGAGTGAGTACAAGCTGCGTTTCCTATACTCACTCACACACTCAGCCGAGTCCTCGGGGTTTAAAGTCAATGAAAGGGAAAACTTGCAGACTGGCTTCCACTGTTTTCATTGTTACATCAGGGTACCCCCCCCCCTCTGCCTTAATACTCTAAAACTCCCTCGAGGGACACAGCCCTGTTTCTCAATATGTTTCCAACGCAATTTGGGCTTTATTGTGTCTTAGTCCTCCAGGGCATAAGGCTTATTTATACTTTTGATTTAGCAAACTGATGAGAAAACCAATGAAACTATATTTCTTTTTAGTAAACTGTACACATTGATTTAGATTTTAGAGGCGGCTTGTCTACTGGTTTGTTTTAGAAGTACAATAATGGCTAGCTCAAATGTTTAGCTAGTCTAGCGGTCTGCTACGTATTATGATGAGGTGTTTGTTAGAAGTTTCTTTAACTTTTGGTTAAGCGTTTATCTCGAGTCTTTTAAGAGAACAGTTAGTCACAAGTTGTTTGAAGGTTGGTTAAGTGTAAACTATTGGTTAGTCAAAGTGGTTTTCTTAGAAGTAAGGTAGATGTTTCGGAGTGATCACTTAAAGCTTTATTAAAGGATACTTAGGACTTAACTGTTGGTAATGGTTAGCTTAAGGATGGTTAGTAGTACGTTAGAAGCTAGTTAAATGCTTGTTTAGGTCAATTTGGAGTTAATTGTCAGAAACTTTGAGGTCCTTTGTATTTGTTATAACGATCTTGAGAAACAAGTGACCTCATGTTGAAGCAACATTTATGCGACTAAATCATGACGGAGAATGTATTTGACAATACACGGTCATCCCAGTTGTGTGTGTTCCCTGGTATGATATCAGACAACCTATAAAGCTTAATGAATGATAATAACGATACAAAGTATGATAATGATGGTCATTTGTGTATCCCAACTCTACATGCTATCACATTTATCATGCTCAATGCGCTCTTGTTCATATTTTTGGGCTAGTTCCGAAAATCAAATGAAATTCAAGCGAAATTTTCCTAAGTGTCGCAAATCATCGCCATCTTGCTACTCGAAGAGGCTTCGAAGACCTAAAAAAATTGTTTTTAAAAACAAATACATTTTTTTTCCGTTTTTTAATGTGTTACATTTCAATCAAGAACAATTGGAGTTAACAAGTCCTTCTTTCTCATCAAGTGTTTGACGATTGTATATTGTTAAAAGTCCCTTTTTGTTTTACCTTATCAAAAAGCAAAATGTTAAAACCGAAATCAATTTCCAATTGTTGTTTGTATATTGTGTGCGCATGCGCTCTACTTTGGGATTTGTTTAAACAAAGATTTCATTGTAAAAAAAAAAAAGCTTTTGTAAACAAGTTTTAATAATGGTGATTTATAGTGTTTAATGGAGCTTAAAATATTGATCACATAAATATATTCTTTCAAATTTATACACATAAATGTAATTTGATAGTTATATCAGACTGGATTGAGTTGTGACGTTTGAGTGTTGGTCTGATGCCCTACAAAATCTTACAGTCAGGATAATGTCTGCATTCGATCTCGAGTCAGGATGTCAATTAAATGAACAAGTTTATCGTTTACAAAAATACACAATCCCTTAGTATTGTTTATCTGTTATAATTTTTAAATAACGAGCTAAAATCTTTTTTTTAAAGAGTCTCTATAACGAGAGTAAAATTTCTGTTATTGTAAATTGTGAGTCAATGTTATTTATAAGTAAGACACTTTACAATTTCCAAACTGAACAATTTGTTGGCTAAATGTTACCAAATAACATATTTGTCTGGTCAACAGACTAAAAAGGTGTTAGTTAAGAATATATAACGTAATTTTTTATCACTATTATAACAGCCTATTGCTATGCTCAGATAAACATAAGGACAAAAAACACTTTCCTTATCCCTTATGCGAGAACAAATGCATATAAGTACTCTTTATTCCCGAGTGGCATTCCGGCATCGTTGGTGTTGCCTGAACAAACCAGAACAACCATTAACTTATCATAATCTAAAACATTAATAAAGATGCAAGACTAGACTCGGACCACGGGTGAACGTAGGACGCAATAATCTTATTTATAGAAAGAACCTCTGTAATATATAAGAAGATATGAAAAAAATAAAAAAAATATTGTTTTTTTGTTATCGCCGTAACAATTCCATGTTAAAAAAAAAACACACTATTGATTGGCGTGAAAGAAAGCGTTTAGATTTGAGAAGTTACAAAACTTTCAGAAGTTAGGAAATTAATAGGATTAAATTTCTCAATTTTTTTTGTTGTTCTAAGAATGAAAATTGTAGACACTTTAATTTATCTTAGACAATAATTGTGTGTTCATAAGTAATGACTTTTTTTTAAATTTTGGTTACAATCACCGTTCACATAAAGAAAAAGATCTGTGTGAAAAAAAAAAATCTGTCTTGTTTGAAGAGGCAACATTTCTTGTAATTCTAATGCTATACTGTCCAATAAATAGATTTAACTGCGCAAGAAAACAAAAAAAAAATGTTTTTCTACTTTATTTTTTTTCCAAACCATAAAGAATGAGGCAGAAGAAAATGATAGAAAATCAAAGGTAATGACAACTCAATGTGTTCAACAGTTTCCGCCTTAATAAAATATGGTTTATGAAGCGGAAAATTCGTAGTAGAGCGTTTTAGAAAAACTCACAAATAGAATAAAAAGTGTAATTCAAAAAGAAGGAGAGAGAGAGTGGGAGAGAGAACGGAAGCTGTAAGCTCTAGAAAAAAAATCCCAAGCAATAAGGTGCCCCGTTATGATCAGTCGTATTTACAGGTGTGCTAATTACCTGCCACGGGTGGGGGTCGGGGGGTCGGTGGTGGAGGGAGGGGTGCTACCTTTATGACAGCGTGAGCCGTGAAAACAGAAACATTGTCTGTAGTTCCCCAGACGTAATAGCTGGAACTCATCACTCGGGTCACGCGGCATGGAAACACCACTGGTACGTGTTGTACTGTTGTCGGGGCCTGGGGTGGGGGAATAAGGTAGGGGCGGGGGGATGGGGGGGGGACCTGAAGACTGGAAGTACTCAACCTGGTGCTTGAGCATACGTTGTGTGAGAGTATTTGGGCGTCATGACCTTTATTTGTTTTGTTTTCCGTAGACCAATAGACTGTTTGAACTTCTTTATCGTGATGACGTATACAAGAATTGCATGTGTGTGTGTTTTGTATATATATTTTTGCTGCACTTTCTGATATAATGAGAAATATGTTCTCTGACAATAGCATGTTAACATAACAGACTTTGGAAGTTGTTTTTCGTTTCTTGTCCTTGTTTTTTTTAAAATATATTTTTACATTTAAAGTTAAATAATTGCACAACACGAAAGCAATATATTAACCTTTAAAAAAAAAGTACCTGGGTGAAGGGGGGGGGGTCGTCCATAAATGACGTCACATACGTGGGGAGTAAAAGGGTCAATTATTTGTGACGATATGTGAGGTGATGTCTAAACAATGTGACGAGAGGTAAGGTGAAGTTTAAACAGTATGACACCCCATGTCACGATTCTGGATTAAACCGTGACTCGTAGCACTCATAGATAGACTATAGCATAGATAGCAGTGTATAACTAGAACCTTAGATTAGCTTAAGTTTAGCTAGAATAGAGAGAAGGTTAGTCTGACGTCACTATCTTCTCCCTCCCTTACGCAATTACATCTCCCCATCACTCTTTCTCACCTGTTTCTCTATCCGTCACTATACTCTTGTACTACGCCCAAATTCAGAGTCTACTGACTAATACGATTCAACTTGGTACTACATCTTGGTTGAATGGGTACGAATGTGTTAGTTAGAATGTATATATTTTATCCTATGCTATAATGATGTATTCATATCATGTCTTAATGTATTTATATCTTGTACTATTTTAACGCATGTGTAGACAGTCATTACTCGACCCCTCACCCACTCCCTCCTCTTCGCGCCCCCGCCACCCCCCTCTATATCCCCTCAGCTTAGCGGCATGTTATGCAATTGCTTTGAGACGGTCGTTCCCTGAACGCTGACCAGAGAACCCAGTTCGCACACATATACTAATTCTCGTCCGAAACCCCCCCCAGCCACTTGAGTTAACTACTTAAAATTCTACCAAAGGAAGATAAAGTCCCCCACTCAGCATGACGTCTGTATAAATTGTCTTTCATCTAGACCTCTCTCTCCCCCCCCCTTTTCGCCCTCGCAACCCCGACCCCCAATCCATTTTTGGCTCCAATAAGCTTTTCTTATGCAAATGTATATTCAATCTAGCCAATGAGAATAGGATGTAATTAAATGTAAGCCAACCAAATTAACTTTGGGTCAGGTGACTAGTGTCCACGAAAAAGCCGCCCAACTAAACTAAGGCAGATCTCTCCCAGCTCCCGAGCTAGATACATCGTTTTGGTCTAGCTCCCAAATTGTTACTCGGACTTGCAGATACTTAGCCAGTAATCGTAATTCCCTCATTATAGTTACGTAGCCTAACCTTGGATTCCGTAACAACACAGTATATTGAGTGTTAGACGTTCCTGTGCATATATCTCAAGCATTGTATCTCCCCTGCATGTTAGTATGTGTATCTCATCATTGGATATTGAATTTGAATCATAAATAAACACCTGAAACGTAACCAGAAACTTGCTTGCCTAACTTAGAACTGTCTGTCTGTGTGTGTTTAACAACATCTAAGCGAGCCAGTAGAGAACAAATAAATATTCCAGGTCAGCCACAGCATCGGCACCTCGTACCTCTAAGACAACCAGCCATTATTACCCCCCTCTCAATTGCCACATCGTGACAAAGTGGGACCTCGTGTCCGGGATTATCTGAACTTCAAGCCGTTCAGCGCACTGTCAACAGCAACAACCCGAGGACTACGCCGATTCTGAAACCGACCCTGGATGGGGGCTCATCTCTCTACAACACAAAGACTCTAAGCCAGCAACCAGACCCGTCATCCCAACGCCAGCAACCAGATCCATCAACCCATCAAACCAGGCTCGCCACCTTACGCAGCCCACGCCACCCCAGTCTACGCTCACGCCACCCCAGCCTACGCCTACGACACCCCAGCATACGCTTACGCCACCCCAGCCTACGCCTACGTCACCCCAGCCTACGCACCCCAGATACGCCAACCTAAGCCACCCCAGATTCGCCACTCCGAGCAATCTACGTCACCCCAGCCAGCTCACCCCATTAAGCCAGGCTCGCCACACTACGCCAGCCTACGTCACCCCAGACACACCAGCAACCAAATTTGCCACCCCATTACGCCAGATTTGCCGCCCCAACCGCCAGGTCGCCACCCTCTGGCCCCGCATCAACATACCGGCACCCGAGACGTCAACAGAGAGACCCACCGCCGCCGCATCAACCTGCCCGACAACTAGAGACCGCCGAGAACCCGACAACTGCCCTGTCAACCTCCCCGTAGGAACCCGCCGTAGTTCCCGGTATCCAAACCCGGGAAAATAGACACTGACATTAAACGCTAATCCAGTCCCGGCACGGGGAAAGAGAATTCCTAACCAGCCCGAAGTTATCTGCACCAACAGCGCCGAGCGCCATATAAACGATAACTTTATGATTGGATATACGTGTGTTAGTGTATGTGTGTGAAATTCTGGAATTGCTGTCTGGTGAGTACCATTTTGAGTTGTATTACGTTAGCTAAACTCTGAACCCCAACCCCTCTTACATTCCCTCTCTCTATCTCGTCATATCTCTGTCCGTTTACTGCCTTACTCTCGCCTTACTCTCTCACTATGGCTAAAGGTAGACTATTGCGTAAGCAGCAGAGAGAAGATAGACTTAGAGTAGAAGCAGAGAAGCGTAGATTAGAAAAAATAGCTAGAGAGGAGAAACAATTAGACAGGGAACTTAGACTAGAGCAGAGAGAAGAAAACCGGTTGGATGAGCAACAACCCAAGGCACACACAGGCCCTGATCACTCCCAGAACCCCCCCATAATATGTTGCGTCGTCACCCTCTGCACTGCGGGCACTCCCGGCCGGCCTACAACCCCCGACGACCCGGAAACCAAGACAGAAAGAAATATAGAGATCAACTCTAAAAGAGCCAGGGCTCTTCTCTCCTCAGGTCTCCAGGCTGAGGGGATCATTAAGGCTCCCTTCGTAAATCCCTCCGACTACACTGGCGAGTCAATCCAGATTACAATTGCATGGGGAATAACTGAGACCCTCCCAACCGCCCGGGTTCACATCAGGTCAACCCTATACACTGGTACGGCCACCCTAGCGGTCCGAGCCGACTTACCATTTGATGTCGTCCTGGGGAGCCGATACGTCAGAGTTAACGATTTCCCCCTCCCTCCCCTAGCCTCAGTGGCCACACACGCGCACCCTGACCCTGTTCCCCAATCCCCCGTGGAGTCCCCCACGGCCAACGAACTCCCTCGGGCCCAACAGGAAGACCCGACACTGGCCCCACTATCCGCATATCGGTCCACCCCCCATTCTACTTTAGGCTACACTCCCGATGAGATGTTACTCGGTCCCCAACCCAGTGATCCACTAGAACGCCTCAAGGGCGCCTGGACCAAACCCTCCCCCCACCCCGAAGAACTCTCAGTCTACGCCTACACCAATAACTTACAGACTAGGCTTAAAACTGCCCACTCTATCGCCTCAAAACACTTAGCCAAGGAGAGGGAGAAGAAGGAGACGCTATACGATCGGCGGGCCAAAGAACGCTCTCTGGCTCCGGGCGATCAAGCACTACTGCTCCTCCCCACCTCTTACAACAAACTCCAGTTAGCATGGAGAGGCCCATACTCAGTTACGAAAAAACTCTCAGGCACCAAATACCTTATAAAGATCGGCAACCAAGACAAACTGTTCCCCATCAACTTGCTAAAGCGATACATAGAGCGCCCACGTGACAATAAACCCCCTGTAGCAACGACTATTGCTGAAGAAACAAAAGCCGATGACTCATTAACCGCATTCCCCTTACAGCAGACAGAAACCATAAGGGATGTAGAAATCTGTCCACTCCCAACCCCTGAACAAGCCAAAACAGTCAAAACCTTACTCCCCTCATACGCTGACGTGCAAGCCGACACTCCAGGGCGTACAAACTTAGAACCGCTCACCACGAAGGTCACCGACCCGCGAACCATTAAGGTCAAACTTACTATGCCAGACGCCAAATTAGAGGTCATTGAGAAAGAAATCAATTACCCGTTAGCCCACAACGCCATCGCTAGATCTACCTCCCCTTTCAATGCCCCGGTAAGACTAGTACAGAAAGGAGACATAATAGAGTCGTCCCACCCCCGTGGAAAAATTCACCCACCGCCCGCTTCCCGACGGGAAAATGGTAGACCGGGAATGTCACCATCCCCTTACTCCCACCCGAGACACCCACAGCCACATCGGCCTTATCGAGACAATCACTGCGCCAACCCTCCCCCGCTAATCAGCAACAACAGCGTCCCCTCATCTCGACCAGGTCAATCCCAAACCAGACGCCCTCCGCCCCTCCAAGATTCCCGACGTAGGGATCACCGCCACGCCAGACCCACCCCTCACTTAGCTCCCGAACAGGAACCCGCCGATCAGGGGCGGGACCAGTACTCAAGCAGTGACTATGATCGAGTCCACCACGTGTTCTCTATTTCCTCGGCAGACAAACATAACCAATTCCCTCGTAGCTACGTCGACGAGATAGTCAGAATCAACGGCCGACTCGCCTCTTGTACGTATGATTCCGGTCTTAGCTTTGAGGCCCTAGTAACGCGATCAAAAATCGACCCCCGCGACTACACAGGACGCTATGTGCGACTCCAAGGTCCATCTCATAACTCTCCTATTCAGCAGCTACCGACCGCACTCGTAAACCTCAGCTCAGCACTTTTTACAGGCCCCATTGAGGCCGCCGTAATAGAAGGCCTACAAGTAGACATCCTACTCGGAAGACCGATTGTAGGTAAACAAACGCATTGCCTGCCTACACCCGCAACCTACGGATCGCCCCGCCCCACCCCCAACCAGACACCTCTCCCCCACCCCATGTCCATTAAAGATAAGCTCCGTCATGCAAGGCTGCCCACGACGAGACTCGAACTAAGACAAACACTGTGCGAATTCAGCAACTATCAGAATACCCTTATACCAAACTTCCGTAAAATTGCCCGTCCGTTATTTAGATTGCTCAACGCACCCACATCGTTCCCATTATCTTGGGACAAACCCGCTACTAATGCTTTCGACACATTGCAACTTTGCCTAGGCCAAAACCCCTTTCGACACACGCGGCATAGCGGACACTAACTAGTGCCCCTACACACTTCGTGGCCCAGCATACTCAGTAATACGGCCCCACGCGCGCACACTGTTAATGAGTGTGTAGTTACTCCCCTTTCCCCATGTCCCAGAGACAGTAATTTAGGTAGAAATCTTCTTTCTGAGTAGATTCCCAAGCTACCCGGGTGAGTTGTCACGATTCTGGATTAAACCGTGACTCGTAGCACTCATAGATAGACTATAGCATAGATAGCAGTGTATAACTAGAACCTTAGATTAGCTTAAGTTTAGCTAGAATAGAGAGAAGGTTAGTCTGACGTCACTATCTTCTCCCTCCCTTACGCAATTACATCTCCCCATCACTCTTTCTCACCTGTTTCTCTATCCGTCACTATACTCTTGTACTACGCCCAAATTCAGAGTCTACTGACTAATACGATTCAACTTGGTACTACATCTTGGTTGAATGGGTACGAATGTGTTAGTTAGAATGTATATATTTTATCCTATGCTATAATGATGTATTCATATCATGTCTTAATGTATTTATATCTTGTACTATTTTAACGCATGTGTAGACAGTCATTACTCGACCCCTCACCCACTCCCTCCTCTTCGCGCCCCCGCCACCCCCCTCTATATCCCCTCAGCTTAGCGGCATGTTATGCAATTGCTTTGAGACGGTCGTTCCCTGAACGCTGACCAGAGAACCCAGTTCGCACACATATACTAATTCTCGTCCGAAACCCCCCCCCCAGCCACTTGAGTTAACTACTTAAAATTCTACCAAAGGAAGATAAAGTCCCCCACTCAGCATGACGTCTGTATAAATTGTCTTTCATCTAGACCTCTCTCTCCCCCCCCCTTTTCGCCCTCGCAACCCCGACCCCCAATCCATTTTTGGCTCCAATAAGCTTTTCTTATGCAAATGTATATTCAATCTAGCCAATGAGAATAGGATGTAATTAAATGTAAGCCAACCAAATTAACTTTGGGTCAGGTGACTAGTGTCCACGAAAAAGCCGCCCAACTAAACTAAGGCAGATCTCTCCCAGCTCCCGAGCTAGATACATCGTTTTGGTCTAGCTCCCAAATTGTTACTCGGACTTGCAGATACTTAGCCAGTAATCGTAATTCCCTCATTATAGTTACGTAGCCTAACCTTGGATTCCGTAACAACACAGTATATTGAGTGTTAGACGTTCCTGTGCATATATCTCAAGCATTGTATCTCCCCTGCATGTTAGTATGTGTATCTCATCATTGGATATTGAATTTGAATCATAAATAAACACCTGAAACGTAACCAGAAACTTGCTTGCCTAACTTAGAACTGTCTGTCTGTGTGTGTTTAACAACATCTAAGCGAGCCAGTAGAGAACAAATAAATATTCCAGGTCAACCACAGCATCGGCACCTCGTACCTCTAAGACAACCAGCCATTATTACCCCCCTCTCAATTGCCACATCGTGACACCCCATATTATTCAAAATGTGCATCGTTCATTTAATTTTCCACTTTAAGAGGTTTCACTAAATTTACTACAGTAGCTATATTGTGATTTGTAATACTTATATGACAATAATAATAAAAGTGATGTGACGAAGAGGGAAGATATGGGGGAAGGGGGGAGGGGGAATTATTGACCATAATCGTGAGTCGTCAATTTATTTCAAAAATCTGGGAATTACTTTTTGTATACCGATTCTATTATAACAAGTGTTGAGTGTAGGGAGGGGTGGGGGTCTATGTTTTCTGTGTGTGATAATAGATAATTGGGACCGCTGTCTGAGGTACCGTCCGGCTCTCACGGTCTCTGCAGTACATGCACTATACTTCTCACCCCACTTGCGGAATTCCCCCCTGGTTCATTTACGCGGTGGATCGCCCGTACGCCTGCACTGTCGTCCGGTAGCACAAATTCCAGAAACATAGGTCTGGCCATCCAGGCATCCAGGGCGGGATTGAGACGGGCTGTTGTGTTCATTCCTACCTTCCCACGGAGTATCTGAGCCTCTCGGCAGCGCAACGCCCCCCTTGCGTTTGTCCACCGGTGTGCTCTTAATATAAGCGTATCGGTGGTTTCCACACTTCGCCAGCGTTGAGGCCCATGGGCACATAATCGGGGGATCAGTCTGTGGTTTCAATTGTTTCAATTGTGAGGATTATTGTGTAGCTGTGGGTTTTTTTTTTTCGGAAACATTTTGCACCTTTTGTATGATTTATATTCTCATGGACGTTGACCTACAATATCAACTTCAGTAAGATTGTAGTGAAAATTGTATATATGTGTGTGTCTGTACCTGTGTCTGAGCACAACCAGATGGCTGCACTAACAAGAACAAAAAAATTCAACCACCTACACCATCAAATATTGCACGTCTGTGTAACGTCCAACTTCCCTTGCGTGTGGTCGACAAAAGCTACATGTAATCTGCTCTTCTCCTACACCCCTTCTTTCCCCTCCCCCCTTTCTCCCCCACACCGCCATGATTGAACCACGTGGTTACATCTGCAGATCGTCTTCCATCAAAATGGCGATGTATCCAAGGTCTTGTCTTTTGTATCCATCATCCAGTGGATGGAGAATTCACCAGGTTTTTCTTACCTTGTGTTTTTATAAGTCTTGCCAAAACTACGCCTTACAGAAATATCCCAACAGTTTCTGAGCCAATGAAATGAAAAGTGCAAATTCATTATTTCAAATAATTCAATTTATATTATACAATACATGTATTCATTATCTCTAACAGGTTCACAATTATGTTCTTTCAATTGTTATATGATTGCATTATTGGAAGTATTTTCTCATTAGTTTTTATAATTATTATTTTTTTTTGCTTATAGAATTTAATATTACAAGGATTTGAATGTTGGAAAACAGGTTCCCCTTTGCGTCATTAATATAAATTTATCTTTAAAGATTATACATTAATCTTATCTTTCTCATAATTCAAATTCTCTATGATACAAAACTTTTTTTTAATAGTCTTAGTTTGTTTTTTCTCTATTTTTCTATGACTCAAAGTGAGCGTTTCTAACTGAATTACATAAGCTTTTTATTTGAAACAGAAAAAGATGAGTTGTATGTAAGAGTAGTTAAATGTTGCTAATGAGCATTCTGGATGGGAGGGCTCGGCTTGACAGGCGTGACATACAAATGACCATCATCACCATCATTTTTTATATATACATTTTAGTTTTTTTTTATATAAATTTATTCCAACGACAGATCATTTGCAATAGGCGTGGCTTAACTAGAAGACATGATGGAGACATGGTGGAATAAAATTGTTCTTTACCATGTCTATTTTACACCCAAAATGTAAGGAATTTGTTTCCATAAATCTTCATATTTAACTGTGATACTAGTCCTTAGTAGTCCGTCCACGAAGTAAACAAGATTTAAGGCTTTTATAGTTTTTCAATAGCTATTCTGAAACATTTCACTGCCTGCCCTATGCTTTACTTTTAGATATATCTAGTAAGTTAAGCTAACTTTCGACATCTTCTATTAAATATTCTGCACTTACGGGACCTTCTCCAGTGATTTTTAATGGTTTAAATTTTAGCTTTGAATGTTAATTTTCATCGCATGACAGCGTTTTATATATGCTATATTTTTATGTCTTTTAGTTGAAATAATGATATTGAAAAATAAATAAAACCTTTCTTAAACCTATAGTAAAACGGCCGCCATTGTTCACTACAAGACAAAGTAAACAAACAGCACGTGCTTTTTGTCACATGATTGCTAATGCTTTATTGAGTTAAACTCAGCACATGCGCAATGGAGCCGCGGCAAGAATGCAAAGGGAATCCTTATTTAAATCTTTGTATTCAGTATTCATCTGTAGACTTAGTGGGTTTTAAATGTAATCATATTTGTTTTTAAATGTTTAGACAATGAGCACTAAATGAACGACACACATTAGATACTCGATCCCATTGTATTGATGTTAATTGTTCTGAACTGAAGTCAACAACCTCTACCTTCCAGGGAGGTCCATTAGATATTTTATAAGGCCCCCAAGTATATATTTTTCTTTAACTGTTTTCTTAGGTCCTTTAGATATTTTATAAGGCCCCCAAGTATAAATTTTTCTTTAACTGTTTTCTTAGGTCCTTTAGATATTTTATAAGACCCCAAGTTTAAAGTTTTCTTTAACTGTTTTCTCCAAATAAGTACACAGAATACCAAAAATATCACCAAAGCTTCACAGGCCAATGGGCTCTAAGAAGAGTCCTGAGAGGTTAGCAAACACAAGTTATGGAATCTATAACTAATGGGATTTTATCTTTTAGAGTTCAAGCATATTTTTAACTTACTCATTAAGAATATTTCATATATTATATGTTTGGTGTAAAATGTCAATGTTCTGTGCTAAATAAGAAATAATATATGACTAAATTACTTTTAACATTGTCGTGAACATAAAATATTAAATTCTAATTTAGACACACAAAAACAAAAACAGCAAAAATAATGTTTTTAATACTCAGAAAGACACAGGTATAAAAACATTTTTCTTATTCCATATAAAATAACAATTTCATATAAGTTTTCCTTTTTTTTTCCAAAGTGGCATCTGGGTGTGTAATGGGCTACCCGAGTAAACAAAGAAAATCAACAACTTAGCACAATTTAAAATGCTACTTGAATAACCCTGGATAAGCGTAGGACGCAATAATCTTCTGTATAAAAGTAGCGTTTGATAAGATAAAATTATTCTTCTACCAACATTACGATCATGATAGGGACGTACACAAACACATAAAGAGGTCTGGCTCCAACTTAACTGTCGAGAGAAAGTTCAATAAACCTATTGTAAGACTATGAATGTTTATCTAAATAATTCTAGTCTACAAGATCGCTTCAAAATACTTGGTCTAAATATTCTTTCCTTCGGGATAGGAGATTGGGGAGGATGAGGTGGAGCGGAGGCAAGGAGACTGAAGAAGGTCATTTTGATTATTAGAAATTAATTATACTGAAAAATATAATTGTAGTATTTTATACGTAAAAGATTAATCCTGCATTAATCCGACTACAATAATGATGAATGAAGCTGTACACAATAGAGGTATATTGGAATGGGAGGGGAGAGAAGGCTCCAAATAATTTCCTTATTGTATTAAATTCTATAGGCTAGTTATCTTTCTTTATGTGTGTCATTCGGGCATGGAATGGGATGCCTGAATTAGGCCTATATATAATAATCAGGAAAACAAATGACTCGTTATTATTGAAACTCCGTATTTAAGACTGCAAGACATTTATACTTGACTACGGATAAGCGTGGAGACGAAAAGAAAATATCTGTGAATTGTAACTTAGAGCAATGGGAAGAACTATTCAAGAATAGCTACGTAAAGATATCAAAATACCTGCTTTCATATGACCAAAACAGAAAAAAAATATTTCTGCAATATATGGGCTATATGAAAAAAGGCAGAGAAACAGAGAGAGAGAGAGAGAGAAAGAGAGAGAGAGAGAAAGAGCGATAGAAATCGAGAGAAAGACAGAGAAAGAGAGAAAAACAGAGAGAGAAAAAGACAGACAACAGAGATAGACCGACAGGGAGAAAGAGAGAAAGAGAGAGAAAAAGAGAGATAGAGAAATGAGAAATATAAATATATACAGAGAAAAGTAGAAAGATAGAGAAATAGATAAAGAAAGAAAGAGAGAGAGAAATAGTTGATCTGTAGAGTAGTGTTATTGTTAAACTTTCTTTCAATAATTGTTGTCCCAGTAACTGCCTTGAATGATAAAAAAAATTATTATTGTATAGTTGAGTGTTTTGTGTAGTACCATTGCGTTATTATTTCCCACGGGATTGTGTGATTTCTAGACGGTTCTCATCAAGATGTACACATTCACGCCATAGCAATGGTTTTACTAACCCCGAAGACCATGCACAGCCAGCTTTACTTTACCCCAACTAAGGTCAGGTACGCATCAGAGCTGGGTAGACTCAGGGACACCCTCCAGACCCGGCAAAAAATCCTAGCCTGCACCAGGATTCGAACCCGGGACCTTCGGCTCGCCAGTCGAACACGCTGCCGCTCGCCAGCCGTGCCCCCGCAACCCCGAAGACCAACGCTCCGTAATTGCCGGGTCAATGGGGCCAGCAAATACCGGCTTGCAAAATGAAAATGAAAAGTGTAAAATCTGTGTCCAATTATCGCAATGCACTAGCGATAGACATGCAACAGAATTCAGTAATAATGGAATTGTGTTTTGTATACTACCATTGAGTACAAGCGTCAATGTGTCGTATGTGTCATATGAAAACTGCTGTGGACATTTATACTTATTATACAGCATTTTCAGGATTAGCATAGAGGAAAAACAAATTTTTAGTGAGTTACGTCGTAGAAATATAAGAATAACCGGGGCATTAAAAAAAAGTTAAGGAAACTCTGCCATTGATCAAAACTGACTGTAAATCTGACTATTATCACTAGACAATTTTTTTGCACCATTCCATATGTTCCGCGTGTATTGTGTTTCTAAGTGAATGGAACATTTCAACCATTCTGATCTTTTTTTTAAAATTTTGTAATACGTTTTTTTAAAATTAAAACCAACAACATTTTTTCGGAGCCAGATATTTAGATCTACTTCAATTGTTTGCATGGAAAGAGCAATCGTCTGGAATTTCTGTTTCCCAGCCCCAGAGAATTTATTCCATAGCACTCTCCTCGGAAAAAAAAACAACTCTCGGACTTTCGGAGTTGACAGATGGGAGGGGGGGGGGAGGGGGGGAGGAGGGGGGAGGGGTGTAGAATGTCTCTTTAAGTTTGGAGACTTGTCTGACACTGTCACTTGGGAATACCGAACCAGTCAATACTGTACCGGTGTTCAGGCGGTGCTCAACAGTAACCAGTTCGTAGCCAGAAAATCGTGCTCAATTCACATTTCAAATGTAATTATTGACAATGTTTTGGGTGTGGGGGGAGGGGTTGTGGGAGGAGAGGTGGGGGGGGGGGGGGGAGGGGTGTATGTGGGAGGTCGATGATGAAGTTTAAAAAGCCAACCCTACGACCAAATATCCTATTTCAAATAATGACAAATTTAGGACATATTCTAGGTAAAAAAATTAGGATAAATTTAGAATAAATATTTTTTGGTTTAAATAAAGGATAAAGTTAGGATAATTTTCCGAAAGGCTCACAGGTCCAGTCAGTTTCGTCTTAGTTACTTGCCAGTGAAACACGCATTCGAAATGCCACACAATCCTTCTGATACGCCAATGCTATGTAAGGAATGGGAAAATACTATTTGAACAAAAAACAACAGCAACCTCATGACATTCAGTTTGAATGTAAAGGTTTCTAGGTGCAAAACGATTTCCTGCCCACACCAAGAGTATTGCATTCTGTTTAGCCAAACTTTGTGTGTGTGATCTAGGATAGGAACCCATCGACAGGTGTAGAGTGTAAACACTACAGGAGATTGCATCTGTCTCATTCAACAGAATACAAATGACATGAGCTAGTCTGTGTAGTCAAAGCTACGAGGCCTCTTGACATTTGCAGCTAAGGTTTGTTTTCTTTTTATATGTCCTGACGTCACCTTCAGACGATTTCATAATCAAAACTACAAGTTAATCTTAGGAATTGCTCCATTCGTCCCCCCCCCCCCAACGTCCCTTCCTCCAACGTCCCCCCCAACGCCCCCCATTGTCCCCCCCAACGCCCCCCCCCCATCCACCTCTCTATCATTGCACTTTAGTATCTCTGTCGCTACTTCAGACTTGTTGTCTATTTACTCGCCCTGCCTCGTTGTCTGTATTTTTTTTAGTTCGTCCTGCCCCTGTTGTTTGTCTGTCTATCTACTCGTCCAAACATTTAGCAGACGTGGGCTAAAGCAGTATGCGGGGCCTATGGCGAGTGTCATATGCCTGACCTAGAGCCGTTAGTATAGGCTACACCAGGAGTCGGCAACCTTTTGCTTATAGTGTGCCAAACTAGGATTTCTAATAAATCATTCAGCGTGCCAACAGCCTGAAGGTCGCCCTGCTGTGCTATATTTTTTATTATATTTTTTATAAGACAACTTATTTAGTGGGGTACCAACGCCAAAAGAAAAGGATCGTTGTAGAGAAAAGCGTTAAAGAATTATAGGCCTATATTTATTTACAAAATTAACGTGTTTGAGATTATCTTTTTTTTTTCCTTTTGCATTTATAGCACATGCATCATGCAACATTTTAAAGACCAAGTGAACAGCTTTTTATCAAAATTGAGATAAACGTTTATTTTGATAGTAAAGAGTGTATTCAGTACCCAAATGCTAATAAAAATCATTTATACAAAATATTAAACATAACTTTCAAGTAATTAGTTCAATATTAGCACTTAAATGTGCGTAGGAAAAATCCAAATCTCGTAGCCATTTGATATGGCAACAAAGGGTAGTGACGTCAGAGAAGGAATTCCGACAAGGAAAAATGAATATTTTCACGTGTTTTAAATCTATTTCCACGTGTTTTGAATCTTTTCCCGGTCTTATTTTTTGACAAAATGGTTAAATATAGATTTTGTGGGTCGTGTCTTGTTTATTTATTGTCCTTCTAACACGTCACTTCCGTATGAGACTTTTACAAATCTCGTCCCTTCGAGAAAAAGCTGTTCACTTGGTCTTTAATAGATCCATAGACTATAATATACATGGACCGCTTGCTTTAGTTTCTTATGCTATTATCTTCTGTTTTTTGCAATTCCTGATTCTAAATGCAGTAGTTGTAATACAAGTTCCGTTTTATTAAATCGCATTTTTTTCGACTTTAAATGAATACTTGTAGGCCTATTAATATATCAGTGACTATAATAAGATGGACCGCCTGCTCTATTTTTAGAGCTTATTTTCTTTTTTCTGTGTGCACACAACACTGATCTATAAATGTTTCCGCTCTGTACTACTTTCGATTTTAATTTTTCATTGAGAAAATCATGGAACTTGTATATCAATAACTTTATTTCCAGTATAGCAATTACGTTATTTAGAATCGGTAATTCCGATCATCAGTGTTTCAAGTCATCATATAGCAGAAATACCATAGACTATAATATACACCGAACATGAGTCTAACAGATAAACTGCATACTTCTTCAATAAGTAATTATTTAATTTGAACATTTACCTCCAGTATGCCTTTCAATTCATCAACAAAAACTTCCTCATCCATAGCGTCCATATCTTAGTCATAGATTGACGCACAAAATTTCTAAAAAAATGGTGCGATTCAATAAAATGGAACTTGTATTACAATTACTTCATTTAGAATCGGGAATTCCGAAATAAGCAGTCTTTCGAGTCATCATATAGCAGAAAAACTAAAGCAAGCGGTCCATGTATATTATAGTCTATGATAGATCTACACAACTTTAAGACATTTATCGTTAATGTGTACACAATTTATTTCATGAAACAATTTTAGATCATGCTGAAAATACTTTATATTTTGATTTTTTTATCATTTTGGATCAACAATAATTTATAGGAATTGATACATTGTAATAATACAAACTGGGTAGTAAATGTAATGTTTTAAAATGTACATACACATTCTATAGACATTCAAGATTTATATAATTTTTAACTATCTTTTATAGTTTAATAATTTTAAAGTTATAAGTTATAAAATGTAAAACATTTATTTCTTTTATAAAGAAACAATAAAAGACCTTTACAAAATACAAATGCAAAGAAAACGGGTTGATTATCTCCCTTTAAATTAAAGTTTCCAAATGTGATGTGAATGAGGCCAAACAACATATGTTTTATAAATAATGATATTACTTAAAAATTATTATTTCTTCATACAAATCCAGCATTATGGTATTGATGTCAACATGTAATTAGAGGTATACAATTTCCTGTTACAACTGTTTAAGTCGTTTTAAGGATTAAAAAAAATTAACTTACAACAATTACATAATATTATAATGCTAACTTATAAGCTTCTTATATTTGTTATTTGTTTTTATTATTTTAGAATTAATACTATTTATGCTCGATTAAAGAAGACAGGTATAAGAACTCTTTTGAATGTATTTAGTCTTTATCAATTAATGTCAGGTAGGCTACATATTTAGTCAATTCTGAGTGGTCGAATGTAAGTGGCCTTTTTTTGTATGCTTAAAACATGTTCGATAAAATCTGTTCACACGTGTAAGTTGAAGCAAAAGCTGGAAATAGAGCTAATGCCTAACAGCATCCTTCCAGATTTTACAACAAAATGGAAAATTTTCATGCTCAATTTTCAGATGTTTAAAATTTCAAAAATCGCGATATCTTTCAACCCCCAAAACAAGATTCTGATCTAAATATGTTGTAGTGAGGTATGAGAACATAAATACATGAATTTGAAAGTCTTGCCTTTGTTTAGAAAACTATTCTTTGAGTGCTTCAATGTATTTCTGAAAAAGCCCATCTGTCTATCTTCAGTTGCCTTATATTAGGAATATAGTCGAATGTTTTGAAATTATTTTCACGGCAAGATTTGTCCAGTTTGAATGTAAATCTGGCACGCGTTCCTTTAAGTTGCCGACCACTGGACTACACCACAACTGTCCACATCTCTCTTGGACTTGTCTGCATCTAATGATGTAGACAGTAAGAATTTTTTTAATTATTGATACTCAGCTTGAACTTTATGCACGTTTAATTAAATTACGTATTGAAAATATTCATATAATGATTTAGTTTCCTTTAACTAACTTAAGTAAGGATTTAGTAAAAGTGTGCATGCCCAATCAACAAACTAGTTAATATTAATTAATCGTCAAAACTTGCTGGGGTTAATTTTTTCCATCTCGGGTCCTGGGGCTGTGATCGCAGTTGCCATCCCCAGATACCGCCTCTGGTCGTAGTCTGTCTTTATGCCCAGAGGGCAAGGTGGCCGAGCGGCAGCGCGTTCGACTGGCGATCTGAAGGTTCTGGGTTCGAATCCTGGTTCAGGCTATGATTTTTCCCGGGACTTGACGGTGTCCCTGACTCTACCCAGCTCTGATGGCTACCTGACATTAGTTGGAGTAAAGTAAAGGCGGCTGGGCATTGTACTGGCCACACATCCCCTAGTATGCCGTGACTACAGAAACTGGTGAACTTTGCTTCAGTGATCAGTTTGATCCGAAGGGTACTTTACTTACCTCATTGTCTGTCTATCTACTCATAAATCTATCTACTCATAAATGCTCGTCCTGACCCATTCACTCCGCAACTCTGTACAAAACTGCTTCCCAAGTATAACAATTTACTGGTAGGTTCTAGAAGTTCTGGAGTTCTATTGAACCCAAACCATCCCAAAATAGTCTGGTTTCCTTTTAAACTTTTGGTGTTGTTTTTTTTCAATCATTACATGTCATTAACTTTTTATCTCTTTTTTCTCACTCTCTCTCTCTCTCTCTCTCTCTCTCTTCTCTCTCTATCCCTCTCCTCCGCTCCCCATACTTCCGACAATGACATGATTATTTTCAATACCTGCCCACGTCATTTAACATTCAATAAATGTAAACTTTCTCTCAACATTTGCTTATCGCCGCCCATGCCACTACACACCCACCCTCATCCTGCCGCCATTTTGTTTTGTTTTCTTACGCCATCTTGTTTTTTTTCTTTTTAAAAGGAAAAGCAAAATAAATGTACACCCACATCTCTTAGATAAACCTTGGACGTAAGCATGACACCGCCCGACCTTCACCCTGACAGGTAATTGACTACATACAGCCATGATGGAAGACTCCCCCCTTCCACCCCACCACTCATTTCCCCCCCCACCCCCCCCTGCAAGATAGAGCTACAGGTTACAGCCAATGAACAGCTGTTGTTATCTCTACACCTATACTCAGCATCCAATCAAAAGGCTTCATAAACATGGACAGTTTAAGTGTGAGAATCTGGGATATTCTTTTAAAATGTTGAAGTAGGCCTACAGATCTAGAATAAGGATCTAAAAGAACAAATTAGAAGATTTTGACAAATTATCGAGATCTCTGTGCTGGCTTTTTATGTCATTTGTCTTTTTTTTTTAAACTAGTATAGTTTTCAATGAATATTTTGTTTTAAAAGGTTGATATTTTACTCAAATTTTTGGAATTTTTGGAAATTTTGGTGAACGGTTCTCCATATAATTATGTTATGTCCCGGGTCTTCTGCCGTCCATCTAGGCTCTGGTTCACTATGAGCTAATAAACTCAAGCTACTCGATGAACGTTCAAAGTAGAAATTTAATGTTTGAACTTATTTACAATAATTACATTAAATTGCACTGATGCAGCTTATATAAGACACTGTGCAAAAACTACACTTCTGTGTGCCTTATATAGATTTTCGTGTACAAATTGCCAGAATGAATTTTCCCCAAGTTTACAAAA